>CM042323.1:12943239-13543239 GCA_023566125.1 Zingel zingel
TTAACTGGGGAAGTTCCGTGCTGATATATTTTAGTTATGTTGTTTATCCTGTTCACCATCGGGGCCTTGTCAAATGTATACAAATTAGCGCATTTTAATCAGTTAACGCCTAATTTGCATGTCAATGTGGCAATTGTGATGACGTTATTAGACACTGATTTTACTGTGTGTCTCCATTAAGTACAGTACATTAGCCTTTAGGGCCATGATGCCTCAGCTAAACCTTAGCTAACTTATTACATAAGCTAGCTCATACACGTTAGCATGACAGAAGTTAACTATTTGTTTGGTCTTTCGGGTAATTAGCTGTAAACTCGAGGCCCTGGCTGCTTAGTCTTTTGTTCATCACCACTCACCTCCACACAAGCCAAGAAAAACTACTCCAGGGTAGGAGCTGTCTGTCTGCCTCTCTGTTTGTGTGTGTGTCTGTGTGTGTGTGTGTGTGTGGTGCGCACTGCTGACAGAGGAAGGCAGAGAGAGAGAGAGAGAGAGAGAGAGAGAGAGAGAGAGAGAGGGCTCGACACAGTCTCATCTCCGATCTGATTTTAAATAAATACATTTGTTTGACAGGGAAGCTATGTGCAAACAAGAATATATATATATATATATATATATATATATATATATATATATATATATATATATATATATACAGTGCTCAGCATAAGTGAATACACCCATGTTAAAGTTGAGTAAAAAGAGGAATAACAAATTATCGTTTGGAAATTGATCTTAATGCCTTAATTAAAAAAATGAAAAAAAAATCCATCCTTTAAGGACACCAATTTTCTTTGTGAATTAATAATGTAACGTAAATAAATAAATGTTCTTCCTTAAAATACACGGGGCATAAGTAAGTACACCCCTATGTTAAATTGTTAAAGGCCAGTTATTTCATGGCTCCAGGATACTAGGCATTCTGATAAAGTTCCCTTGGCCTTTGGAATTAAAATAGCCCCACATCATCACATACTAGGGGTGTTACGGTTCATGAAAAAAACATCCGAACCGCTCAGTTCGCTTGTCTCGGTTCGGAGCGTGTGTGCGTCGCACTGTACATCAGTACACTGTTAATGTGCACCAACCTCTTACTGCCGTAGTGCCCATTTTCGACACCTATGTTAAAACACTTACTGGAAATGACGAGGGGGATGAATGCGACGAACGTGACGAACGCAACACCTTTCAGAGTCAACACGTGTGTTGCGTTGATCTCGTATTTTACGAAAATAGTTCAAAATCCTGGAGGGACTGAATAGTGAGAAAAAGAGTGAGTGTTCAGAATGTGAAGAGTTTAGCGAATAGACCCCTTTGTGACATCATCATTTTAGGGGGTAGAGATGCCATTTCAATCAGGAGAGACTTCGTTGCAGATATGCAAACATTTATTTGTAAGTTACAAGTGCAAAGTAAGTACATACATAAACTTTGGAGATTAGACTCCATCGTAAAAGGGGTATATATATATATATATATATATATATATATATATATATATATATATTTCTAAGGTTTAGAAAAACCAAACATATCCCCCAATGGAGTCTAGACACTGGTGGTGGTGACTAAAAACCCGTAGACCGGATGAAAAACCAAAATGGAGCCGTCAGCCGGGAGAAGACCGAGAACACCGTGGTTGAAATGCCTGGAGGTAGAAGGGGAGGAGGCGGGTCGCACTCTCTTCTGAAAAGACAACTGATAGAAGCAGGAGAGAGAAGAGATTTAAAACATGGTAGACATTCTGTGATTGGCTTGAACATACATGCCCGATTCTGATTGGTTTACAGAAACGTAACACCCACCAACCAGCTGATCAGTTAAAGAGAAGAGAGTTAACGTAAATGAAGTCTCCCTGACAGAATTTACGCTGCGCTACATTAGTGGTACAGGAATATCTCCCCCAAAGAAGAAATGTTTATACATTATACACAGACACAGTATTCCTTAACTTACTGGGCAGCAGCTGATTTCTCATGAAAATTAGTGAAAGAAATGCATGAGGTATGACTGCTCGTTTGGGGCAAATTGTGTCAAATTATATTTTAACTGTAAGAATTACACATCCTCCAGTAGTAACTCCCACTCCTATCACAGCTCTGTTTTCAATGTAGTTGCTCTACATGGTGACACTGGGATCATTCTAAGGATAGTGGCTCGTTCCCGTCCCGACAGTGACAGGGACACCATGTGGGAATCAAATCAAATGATTCATTTAGTACAACACTTTTTCTGTTCCTCTTGGAGATCATGTGAAAGAATGGAGCTTCTGCAGGAAGCGTGTGTCTGCTGGGGACAGCTCAGCAACGCCTAGCCGCTAACATATAGTCAAGACAATTTTATTGTCAATTCTGCAATATGTGCCAGACATACAGAGCGATGGAGAATACGTTTCTCTGCAAACCACGGTGCAATAAGGACATGTACAACAAGTTTAATAGAAAAGATAAGAGATATACACAAATAAAAACCCGTTCTCACTCCCAACTGGTAAAATCCTGGTGCTTGGTCAGTGTCTCTCAGCATCAGATACCGACGCAGAAATCTGGCAGACCAGCAGCTCGACCATGACGTTGTAAGATGACGCGGTATTAAGAGAGACAACGGTAGAGAGTAGTATGAAAGAACAAAATTTCACGTAGGGAGGATGGTTCGTGGGGGTGGATGGGTCAAACAACACAGGACTTTCCCCCAGGAGACCGTGGTTCGTGTCCCGTTCTTGTCCCGCGTGTCACTGAAACGTACATTTTGTAACCCCACCCACCATCTTTTTCTAAACCTAACTGTCCCGTTCTTGTGCCGCATGTCAGTTAAAGGTATGGAGGTGGGGGGAGCGACAACTCTCAGGTCTAAAAGAAAATGATCACAGGTGGAAATAGTACAACTATATTCTACTCTACACAATTTGATAAGGGCACCAAGCCATATTGTGCTTTCAATTTTAGGTAGTTGACAAGAGAGAGTTGTTGTAGAGAGCTTCTTTATTTCTTTTATTTTACTCAGTAATGGATGTGATTTGAAATGTAACAAAGCACAGTACTTTGAACAAAATATACTTAAGTAAAAGTAAAATTACAGATTTAAAAAAAACAACTTTAAAAAGTAACAGTACACAAAGAAATACTCAATTACAGTAACATGAGTAATTGTGATTCATTGCTTTCCAAATGTTGAACTATAAAAAGGAGCAGCAAAAAAAAACACAGCAGCTCACTGGCAGCCAGCCAGCCAAGGACCAAGTAGAATTTAGGTACAGTGTATGAGCTAATAAACATTTGGCTCTCTGATCCAAATGAGTGCTTTTGGCCTCTCTCTCTCTCTCTCTGTCTCTCTCTTTCTCTCTCGCTCTCTCACTCACAGTCACACACACACACACACACACACACACACACATGCACACATGCACACACAGACACAGGCCCACAGATTCTCTCACACACACACACACACACACACACACACACACACACACACACACAGAGAGAAGGTGAGATGGTAAAAGCGACAGATGGAGGAAAAGCTTGTTGTTGCCTCTTTAATCCTATTTTCTATTCAAAAGCAGGTTGCTTGTTATTTAATTGCATATTTTGCATAGAGCTGATGGCATCACGTTTGGGGGTCGCTGTATGGGATGACCGCCAGGTTAGCAGGGGCAAGGCGATCACAACTCAGCCACTGAATGTACTTTTGCCCAAGTTTTATAACCTTTCAGTCTTCTTTTTGCTCTTTCCAAGGATTTTACACAACTCTTTCAAGTGCTTCAATATCTGCAGATACAATCAAATAGAACAAGTTATTCTTTCCCATACCAGTATTCTCTTTTTGTCACCTTTGATTGAAGCTGTAATTACTTTCCCCTGTAATTCTGGCAATACAGATAGCTATACAGCCTGTGCCACTGTGTTGGGAAACAATAGCTTTTTCATTTTAGAGTGCAGTCTTGATTTGTTTATAAGAAGACAGAACAGGAAAAAATAACCGTCTTACTGAATTTTCCTGCATTTATTAGAGAGTTGACTGGGGAAAGATGTGAGGAAATGAGGGAAGGGAGATGGGGAGCAAAATGCAACATAGCCATACTCCAGAAACATTGTGGATCATGGTCAGCACCTTATGTAAATCCCCGAGCCACCAGATGCCTAGTCTTTATCAACAACGTTTCATTTCCGGGATTTTTCCGTACTGAATGTCCCTCATTTCGGTAGGGGGTCCGTCACCTTCCTCTTTCTTTGTGTTTTCGTTCTAAACTCCGGTGGATTTATGAGGACTATGGTTAACTGCTCCTCAGATCTCTGCAGGGTAAATCCAGACAGCTAGCTAGATTATCTGTCCAATCTGAGTTTTCTGTTGCACAACTAAAACAACTTTTCAACGTTCAGACGTTCCACCAAAACAAGAGAGGCACCGTGGCTCCGTCCGGGGTTTAGCGCCGCCCAAGACGATTGTGATTGGTTTAAAGAAATGTCAATAAACTAGAGCACGTTTTTCTCTCATCCCGGAATGCTGTGTGGACTAGCCAGACCCTCCTTCACAGCGCTGTGGAGGTAGAGCTGGCTATGCAAGACTACTAGAAGCCCTAGTAATTGTATTTTAAATATAGGACTAGCTGGGATCCATCCATCCTGACAGTTAATGTAGGCAATGATGTGTACCACAATGTACCTGCTTGAATAAAACCAATTCAGTCAGAGACACATCAAGTAACTGACAGACATTTGATGGAACAGCTCATATTTCAGTCAATCCAGTTTTTCTTGTGCTATAAGAGTGTAAATGTGAGCCCAAGCTTAATTGTATGTTGAGTCTATTCCCTTCCCTTTTTAAGGGTGTAATGCAGTGATGGTGTGTTGGGCTGTGAGGGTGACCTACGCTCCACTGTGCCTGAACACATCTTGTGGAGACAGACAGAGGGCTGGAGCTTCTGCTGCTGCTCTGCTTGCATGCTGCTCACAATACACTTGCTGTGCAGACACGCTGTATGGGTTATACAGTTCAACCCAGTCTCACGGCAGTTCGTGAAATGGTCACGTTATTTAATCTAATGACTCGTGTACAGAGACACGTTTATGTTTTTTCCGTGGTGGTGAGCACGAATTTTAATATAATGTATTTCAACGGGAAGCATATTTCGTGATCACAGCACGACTACAGTATGGAGTATTAATTAAAGCCAAAAATCCACGTAGGTAGGGAGGTTGGTTGGGGTGGTGGATGGGTCAAACAACACAGGACTTTCACCTTGGAGACCGGGGATCGTGTCCCGCGTGTGGCGTTTTATTTCCCCGTTTTTCTTTTCCTAAACACAACCGTCCCGTTGTTGTAGCACGTCCCCCAGAGACCGCGGGTCGTGTCCTGGTGTGTGACGTATCCTTTCCCTGTTCTTCTTTTCCTAAACCCAACCTCCGTATAGATGCTTCCCATTCCATGCTGAGCACCACGAAAAAAACGAGATGACCGCGTCCTTGTACACAAATCAATAGATTAAAAATAACCTACCAATTTCAGAAACTGGCGTGAGACCGTGTTGTACAGTTAGATGTGTGAAAAGACTTTGCTCTTTGAGGGAGCTCCTGAACAGCAATTAAGGATTCTGGGAGAACTTATTCCCCCATAAATCAATATTTTTTACATTTTCAGAAATATGCTTAGCCTATCCGCTTTCTTGCAGAGAGTTAAGGCCGTTTTATGGTTCTGCACAGGCTCCACGCAGAACTTTCGCCGTAGCCTACGTAAGTGGCCTGATGTTTATACTTGTGCGCTGGTGTGTGCGTCGAGCCGGCATATGTGTGTTTGTGTGTGTGTGTGTGTGTGTGTGGTGTTGGTAAGGTACAGATTCAATTATTGGCAAATTATCAAAGGTGTTTTATCAATATTAATAAAGTTACGAATATGGTTATTAATAGCTTTACCAAATTGACAAACAATCAAAACGGGGCACCACCCTGAACTCAGGGACCAATAACTGAGCTGTGAAACAGTCTCATAAGGTGGTGTTCTTTTTAAAATTACAGATCTTAATTAACTTGGTTAATCTGTCCAGTATTCTTTAAATGAACAGAAAGGGGTGAATTTGAGCTCTTACCTGTTTTCAACCAGCAATTATTACAACAAATGCACAAAATAATCACAGACAACTATTTAAAGTATAGTAGAATGTATTAACTTCAAAATGATCAATGTCCAATCAACAGTCCTTCAATCATCAAACCTATATACCCTTTTACAAAACTACAACAAAAGCAAAAACAAACCAGCATATGGTGAGACACTCTGTGTGTGTGTGTGTGTGTGTGTGTGTGTGTGTGTGTGTGTGGTTAGTGAAAGAAGAAAGAATTTGAAGAGAAAGAAAAGACACCTTATGTCTTCATTTTTGGGGCTCTGAAAATAAACACTGGTGTGCTAGCCAGGGGATGTTTACATGTTTAGCCTCTCTGGTAAGCCAACAGCTGATCTGTTCGCTGGAAGAGTGCCTACCCAGTCCCTTGTTTGCTAAGGGCCATGAGGCAAGGGTCTGATTATCTCACTCAGTAGCCTACAGTAACTAAACTCCATGAAATGGGAGTCAGCAGGGTAGCAATTACAGTTTTAACCAAGCTACAGTTTCAAACACATCATCGAGTACCCTGATCAAAATACATTCAAAGCAAAACAGATTGGACTTGGCGGTTCAATCAGATTAAGAAATCAAGGTGCACCAGTAGCGCTTATTAACCCAAATCACATTAATGTCATAACACGATTGCAGCATTAGCAGTTATAACATTAACCTCTCAAGGTTCACTGTACCATGGACGGCACACTTTGTGGCTGTGGCGTCGCTGTAACCTCCACTCATGAACGTTTTTATAACTTTAAAGCATTACATCTTCAAAATATACAGCCATGCGACACACCAATTGAAAGTCTCTCATGATTCAAAGCACCCAAACACAAAGCATAAGATGATTTATAGCAGTTATACAACTGCTACAAAGTTAAAGAAAATAAAACAATACAGCCGTAAATTGCGCAGCTGGTGTCTAGAATCGAGAGTGCAACTTTTCATCCAGCGTCATCATCAGATCAAACTCTCAGTGTGTCCAGCATGCTAACATGCTAACATGCTAAACTTAAATGGTGAACATGGAATGGTAGGAATGATACATGCTAAATGCTAAACAAAGTGCTCCTGTGCTAACAGCCTCACAGAGCCTCTGGTTGTAGAATCAAAGTCTTGTTGAATGATAAAGTTTCAATAAATCAGTAACTAATATATAATATTATAAATATATGAGGATTAAGGCCACGTATGATAAAATGTATTTGAGTTCTGGATTGAAAGTCAGAATTATGACTTTAATATCTATTTTTTTATTTAAAAAAAAGTCCAAATTAAAAATGTTCCGTCTTTATGAAAAAATGTTGAATTCTGAAAATAAAGTCAAATTCTGACTTTATTTTCATAATTATTAATTCAGACTTTATTTTTATAACTCTGACTGAAGAATACTTTTTTTCACATGTGGCCCTAATCCTCTTCCGTATAAAGACATGCTTACAGTAAGATTATTTGTAACATTTTCAGGGTGTCTATATAAACACAGGGAACACATGAAATGAACATATTTTCTATGGGGAGGGCGACAGAATAGAAGCCTTTGAATCGAGGCTAAAGATGGACACTGTGACAGAGGACCCTGAATATCAAATCATCCAAAATGTCTTTGTGGATGTGAAGCAGTGTGATATGTGAAAGTCTTCTGTGAGTGATAGTGCTATGGAGCCAGGTTTTAAGACGGCGAAGAGCTGAGAAAGACCTTTTGGAGCCAGCAGCAGACACTGGTAAACAGAGGCACAAGTGGATTAGCTGTTCCACCTCGGTGAAGAGATCAGCTGTTCCACCCCAGTGAAAAGCCCTCTTGTTACTAAAATTATCCCTCTCTTCATCCCACACACCAAACATGACATAAAAAATGTCGTGGACCAGAAACAACAACCATAGATATTTATAAGCGATCATTTTATTGACATCGCAGTTTGCTAACAGGGAGTGCTGCAGCACCTCCAGCACCCCTACTTTCCGCGCCTATGGCGGTCTGCCGCTAGCCTCCACCGGGAAGCTAACGCTAGTTTAGCTAACAGCTAATTCGGCTAACCGCTAGCTGAGACAGCATGTAATAACTTTAAAAGACCCTCAATATAAAACCTGAAAATAACCTTTAAAACATATAACAGATGTTACGTTAGTTCTACTTTACTTCTGCTCATTTAAAATACAATCAATCAATACTTGTCTTTACTGTTATGACTGTAAAGTCTTAATTTAGCTGTAGACTGCTTTTCCCAGTTTTTAGTTTGAGTTAACATTATTTTAGACTGAATCAAGCTGCCAGCTAGCGGTTATCCGAATTAGCTGTTAGCTAAACTAATGTTAACTTTCCGGTGGAGGCCAGCGTGGAACAAATCGTGCAGTGTCGTATCCTCGGAAAAACAGGATTAACATCTGCGCACGCGCGAACATCTTGTGCATGATGGATCGTGCAGGCAGCACAGATTGTGTACCGACAGACGACACAGTATTTACAGGCACAGGTCAGAGTTCAGTTCAACAAGTTTCCTTTCAAAATAAAGTACCAAAGTGTTTCGTCAGCATCTCGTCACCTTCACGCTTTCTGTCGAGTCGAGGCAGCGAGGGGGCCTAACCAATCAGAGACGAAGGCCGGTAACTGTAGAGACACAGGCCACAAAACATCTTTTCTCTTTACGCAAATCCACTTCAACATGCGTCAAAAACTCTCTAAAATGCAGCAGAAAACCTACACACACCTGCAAGCTGCAATCACAGAAGTTTGACTCACAAAGAATGACTCAAACCGATTAATCACATGTAAATAAAGATATATCCAAGTGTGTGAATAGTTTCTCAGCAGCAGCTGATGAAGTGGTTCACAATATTTATCTGTTGCAACATAGCCTTAAAAGTTTCAGAGAAAGAAAACAGGGAAATCCACTCAATGCATTTAAAAGCTTATCTGGAAACGGGGTTCAAAGCTGAGGGCTTAAGCCACACAGTCAAAGACAGAGCAACCTTCAAAACAATCAGGAATCGGAACAGAACAGAGACGAGGGCTGCCTTGAATTCATGGAAATAACCTGTAAATCAAAGTCCTCTCTTGAACGCCAACAGGAGAGAG
Source organism: Zingel zingel (assembly GCA_023566125.1). NCBI lineage: Eukaryota > Metazoa > Chordata > Actinopteri > Perciformes > Percidae > Zingel > Zingel zingel. The sequence continues at coordinate 12,952,410 of CM042323.1, forward strand.
CCAGGAAACACAAACACAGCAATCACGCACGAGGGAAGACAGAGGGAGATTAGGACGTCAGCACATTGTGTGGTGCTTGCAAATCCAGGATGCCTTTCACCGTCCTTGTGGCTTACATGATGTAAAACCACCACAGAGAAGTGTAAGAAACCTGCGGTGCCACTTGCCATTTTTACAGCATTGATTTTGCTTATGACAGGACGGATGCTACACGCACACACACACACACACACACACACACACACACACACACACACACACACACACACACACACACACACATACACGCAGTGAAAGCCGAAGTTCAGCATGGCACTGTGATTGCAGCAGCCGTACCTGAGAGCAACAGTAGAACAGATGGGACAAACGGGAAAGGAGGATGAAAAGTTGACATGCAAATTGAAGAAGAAAGGATGAGGAGGGGACACTGGAGGGCGGATAACACTAGGGGGGGCAATGATTTGAAGCCATCCTTCTTAGCCTCGCCATTATCCACAAAGGGCTGGCTAATACCACTTGTCAAACATTCCCTTTCATGCTGAGATTTGAGGAGCGTGTGTGTGTGTGTCTGTGTGTGTGTGTGTGTGTGTGTGTGTGTTTGTGTGTTTGTGTGTGAAAGTGTGTGTGTGCATATGAATGTCTGATAATGATGTGTCCATGCAGTTAGCATGCTGAAATTTCTTTGTATAAAGTAGGCTTTCACCATGATTTTGACTTTGTCTTATGATAGTGTCTCTATTTCACCTATGATTGGTAACAAATTATATAGTTATTTCCAAAAAACTTGATTATCGTTAAGGGAAGTTATTTGATTAGGAAAGGATGAAAAACAGGAGGGATGAACAGCATTCTTCCAAAAGATATTCCTTCATCTGATGTTTCAATGCTGGGGGTTGTTATTGCTGGTACCTTAACAGCATTATGTTGAATTTACTATGTGGACCTTTATAGTTTAATAGTTTCTAGTTCAGTCCCTGTGGTTGTTATTGCATTTTTTTTTTTTGTATGTGTGTTGGCCATTATTGTCACTGCCATTTACTACACGGTGTGTGAACGTGTGTGTGTGTATAAAATATGTCAAATATTACACATACCTACCACAATGACCAATAACATCCAGTCTTAAATTTTATTTTTGTTATTAGTTTGTCACATTTAAGTCATTTCCATCCTTCATAGTTTTAGTCCAGTTTCAGTTGATGAAAAATCATTATATTTTAGTCAACTTTTAGTCAAAATGTTTTTTTCTCTGAATTTTGTCAGCTAATTTTGAATTGAGTCTTATTCCAGCGCTGTGGAGGTCTGGCAATGCAAGACTAACGCCGACGATGTGTGTTTGAGAGAAAGAAACAGAGCGAGAGACTACCACTAATACTACTACTTTAATAAAGTCTCCATCGACTACACAAAACTTTAAATAAACTCACTTTTACAGCTGGATCTCCTGTTACTCTCGTTATTTCCTTCTGCCAAAAGGAGTTGAGGTTTCTTTAAAAAAAGAGGAGTTGAAAAAAAAACTTGTGCATTGCTGAGAGAGAATAGGAGAAACACTGGAATGGATATTTGGCTTATTATTTAAAATGAACGGGAAACACTGATGTATGAAACTGCCAATTATAATAATTTACTTATTAATTGAAGGTGCCGGAACGCTGTTCCGTATCGGTCCAGAACTGGAGTATTAGTTCCGGACCGATTAGTATCAGATCAATACCAAATATTTCAGTATCGCACACCACTACTTTACGGGATAATATAAAATGTAAGTTTCAGTGACACGTTGGACAAGAAAGGGACATGAACCCCGGTCTCCTGAGTGAAAGTCCTGTGTTGTTTGAGGATTTTCAGTCTTTCATACTACTCTCTACCGTTGTCTCTCTTAATACTACCTCATCTTACAGCGCAGCAGTCAAGTTGCTGCTCTGCCCGGTGCATTCCATACAGACGATAAAGGGGGATTTTTGCGTCTGTATCTGACGCTGAGAGACACTGACCAAGCTCGAGAGATCATGATAAAAGACTTCTCCAACAGGAGACTTTTTGGATTCATTATTTAAATACAATGTCTCCTCATGGTCTTAATGAAGAATTTGATATAAAACCATTCTTATAAAACAAATGTTTGTAAGAAATTGTCTGTTTCTGTACACACACACACACACACACACACACACACACACACACACTGTACTGGTTTTATGAGGGTGTGGGTTAAGATGTTCTTTAATTCTTTGGGGTAGGCTTGTATAAATGTAATGTATTAGTCTGTTGAAACCTGTATGAAAGTGTTCTCTTAATTGAGTCATGAGTGAGGCTATTAGGCTTTTTAGACCTAATCAAACTAATTGAAGTCACATGGTGGGTCAGCTGATTGTAAGGCCTACATATATCCCTTCATCAAATGTGTCCACCATTTGCCTGAAGAAGACCCAGCAGGGTCGAAACGTTGCCTTTGTATTAAATATGGGAGCTTAGAGCAGTGTTGCGGACATTATATTTTTTCACACTGACCAAGCATCAGGATTTTACAAGTTGAGGGTGAGAATGTGTTGTATCAGCAGGTATAGCATTGAAGCCAGCTAGGCAGAATACGGAAGTACTCTTCCTTTACACTGCTCTCTTTACAGCCATCTGAAGGCAGCAGGTGTCTGTTCCATCTGCAGTCTCTAACTGAAGTGATGATGTTACTACCAAGCAATAGTTACAACTGATGTTCAAATGAAGTTTCATGAAGGATTAGTTGCATTACCTAAGCCCACTAGATTGCACTCTTGGTTTAAAGAAAAAGTCTCAAGGAATGTCAACTCAGTGTGCTTTCAATCCTCCCAAACAGAGCGCGCCATCTGTGGGCTCAGAAAATAAAGAAAATGCTTCAAGAAGCTTCATTTAGACATCACTAAGCAATTCAGCTGGTTAGAGTCTGTGCAACCAGCATCCGGCTGTAAATAACCACAGAACCCTCCGTGCTTATGTGCACATCAAACGTGTCGTTTTGATTAATTATTCATCACAGTTTCTTCTGCATTGAAAACAGTTCACACAGCTCCAGGAAAGATTGTGAATCACTTAAAACTTCTCACTCCTCTCATAACTCCCTCTCAAGCGCAAGTGTACCACAGCTGCAAACATGGAGCCTGGACATGAAATTACCAAAAGTGCGTTGGTCCTGCTCCCGACAAACTCGAGGGGGCACACTTGACTGCGATCTGTCCACGCCGCATGGTTCACGAAAATAGAGCCTGCGGAGTCTAACTATGGTTACCTGCTCCTCAGATCTCTGCAGGGTAAATCCAGACAGCTAGCTAGACTGTCTGTCCAATCTGAGTTTTCCGGTGCACGACTAAAACAAGTTTTCAACGTACTCGTTCCACCAAAACAAGTTCCTTCCCGAGGGTGTTTTGCAGTGGCACCGTTGCTCCATCCGGCGCTTAGCGCCACCCATGACGACTGTGATTGGTTTAAAGAAATGCCAATAAACCAGAGCACGTTTTTCTCCAATCCCGGAATGCTGTGTGGACTAGCCAAACCCTCCTTTGCAGGACTGTGGAGGAAGGTCTGGCAATGGGAGATTACCTCAGAAGTGACTTTGATTAGTATATTGTTATAACTGATAAAATAATGTCCAAAACTTTAAAAAATAAGACCTTAGCTGTCATAAACTGGAATTTTTCCATTAATAAAAACAGGTTCTCCATTGGCTTGATGTGTTGTGTCTTTTGATTTGTAATCTTCTTTAAAGTAACTGGTTTCAGAACTTATCATGACTTTGATATTGGAAAACTTCTCAGCTCAGCTGGCTGGTTTTAAATGCCCGTTTATCACGCTGCACAGAAATGAGCTTTCGTCCTTCCTGGGCCACCTCCCTTTTACCATGAAAACAGTTCCTCAGGGCTGCTCTCCTCTTTCCATTTGATGTGACCTTCTCTTCACCTCCCTTTGCTGATGCATTTTCTTTAGGACAAAGGTTGGATTCTTTTTTTTTTTTCTTTTCAACAGTGGAAGTTGCATCTGCTTTTTCTTTAACTTTCATAATGTGGAGGCAGGATTAATTTCATGCATCCTGTCTGGTTAAAGTCAATAGGCTTCACTTGTTGGCCTCAGCATTCCTCTGCCCTGATCAAAATCCATCCCATCTCTGCTGCGTGTTGCATTCAATGTCACCAGTTAGCTGGGATCAAAAGACAATGGTCAATATGTAATAAAAATAGGTCTTAATGTGTGCTCCGTGTGTGTGGCCTCTTACCCAGCAGTCATTATTCATTCAGTGCAATTTTATAATTTAAAGCAATTATAATGTAATTTAGAATTTCAATTTGAATAATTAATATATGAAGGGTGCATCATTACATCGTTTACACTGTGATTTTTCACTGTTTCTGGGGGAGATACTCTGTAGGGATCATTAATATTAATGTTGTGTTTTATCTCATTCATCCATGTTGAATCAGAGGCACGTCACTGATTCTACATTCACTTCTCTTTGAATGTGGGGCTGACCCACACGGACAGAGTTTGAGAATGGAAGGATGTATAATTCCGAGACATTATTATACAAAAAGGCAGCATATAATTTATGCTTTTAATGATTGATTAATGATTAATTTATCCAACAAACCAAATCAGTGATAGCATTGTGCTCGGGTCAGACATGCAGGGCTGTAGTCAAGTCCACCTTTACCGAGTCCAAGACACGTCCAAGACCAGGACTAGTCGAGTCCAATTCAAGACCAAGTCCAAATGAGAGACAGTGAAGACCGAGATAGGAAAAAAAAAATCCTCTTCAAGACCACTTACTTACCTGTTCATAATGTATGGGATGTGAGAGACCTTATATATTCTATTTTAAGATTATCATTTTGCTTTATTATTTCTAAAAATCAAAAAGTGCAGAGTAACAGACTATAGGATCAAATTATGCCATATTATTTACTTTAAGTATATGTAACTTACGTTTAACTAAAGTAAAAAAAAAAGCTAAAGTGCAACTTTATATGTTATTCTGGTGTAACAAGACCATTCTGGACTGCCAATGGAAAATGTAACAAATAAGCAACACAGGTGTCACTGAAAAAACTGACATGTTCCCATTCTTGAACGTATTACTTGTCCTGAAGAATTCATAGTACAAAGTGCTCGCTGATAATGTGTCTGAGGGCAAAATAAAAATGATTGATGTCTGATGATTGAGGTATATGATGCAGCCAGGCGTATATACCAGGCGACCGATACCAACGCCCGTACTAGGTGGATTTAGAATTAAACTAGTACCTGTTTTCTGAACAAGAGTGCTTCAGCAGTGGTTTTGTTTCAAAGGAGGAAGTTACTTTGGAAAAAAGCATGTAGTGCTAACGCAGTGCCAATAGGGCACCGGTTTTGACATAAACGGTAGTAACGAGACCGAATAAGAATGAAGTATCGCTGCATGGGACACTACGTTACCGTTAGCTAGTAGCTGGATTAAACACAATGGTTAAAATGCTGACAGCTTACGTTAAGCGGTGTAAAGTGTGACTGTATTTCCCTGTAGAGGATTCCAACACCGGGACGTAACAGTCTGACTGCAACTGCCGTTGTCGGAAAAACAACACTTGAAACTCGCCTCGCCAGCATTGTGGTGCATTCAAAGTTATTGTAAAATACCATTTTCCCATCTGGTGGTTGTTTTTGTAGCAATTTACTGCTGAAATATGTCATTGTTATAAGTTATTGTTATTACATTAATAATCAATCATTTAATTTTGACCATATGGCCTTAGCAATAAACAAGACTGTTCTTTAATTTCACCAACTGTGGTTTTGTGCTCCTTTTTTATATTTTATATTATATACATTATAAATATATATATTTTGGTTCAGGCACCGACACCATTTTAAAAGTACCGTTTTAGAGTCGAAAAAAAAAAACGATACCCAACATTAAGTGCTATACTCGTTAGAGACCAACTATAATATTTGGTGAGTCCAATGCCCGAGTCCGAGACAAGTCAGAGTCCAAATACCAATGAGTCCAAGACAAGACCAAAGACTTGAGTACTACAGCCCTGCATATTAGTATTTTGTATTTTAGCCAGACCCAGCATGTTTGATTTGGGTCACTTAGCACGCTTGCCGGTGCAATTAAATGCTGATTAACAGAGATGCAACCTCTGTTTTTACCTTGGATCTTACCTTGGAAGGTGTCTCATTGCTGGGTTTTGTGTGACTGCAGAGCTCCATCTGTTGTGGCTATATTGCATGTCCCTAACGATTGTCGTTGCAGCTTATTTAGCTCTACAAATGGAGACGTCCCCCCCTGCAGAAAGGAGTTTATTCTAAAGTGTGACGCATGTTTCCATATATGGACATACCCTGTCGAAGTGGGCGTGGCCCACAAAGAGACTCCATACTGCCTTTGTTCCCATTCCCTTTTCCCCGCGCAAATTAGAATTGTAAAGTAATAGACAATAAAATGATTTTCATGCAACAAGAAAACTCTTCTCATTGGAATCTTTCCTTGTACTCACTAGCGGCGCCAGGATTTTGATTGTAGGTGGGCCTCCAGAAAACTGGATGGGTTAAAATAAGCCCCAAAAAAAAAAAACGGGTTCCCCTTCATCTCGGTTTCATCGCTTTTCTGCGGCACTGAGGACAGCGACTCAGTAGCCTACCTGTGTGGCTCTTGTGTCGCTGTCCTCAGCTCAGTGCTGAAGCGAACAAATACACCTTGGCAGTAAGCCTAACTTCATTTATCTCTTTTGAACGTTCAATACACAGAAAGACTGAAACGGAATTATTACAGCCAGACACTAACATTAACGTTAGCCTACTTGCCTTGCTGGTGTGAGGGGGCGGCTACGGGAGGACTTGATGGGGAGATAAGTGGGCGGCCGAGCAGGATGGTAACTCTTGTAACCGCGTTACTTAAAATGGCAGGAGTTTCTTCGCAGTGTTGCTTGCTGAATTTAAATGAAAACAAGCTGCTTTGCTTTGCTTTGCGTTTCATATTAGCTAATAGCTACCGTCTGTGCTTGAAAAGCTTGCGCGCCAAAGTCATTCATTTCATTCGATCACTTGCTGGTGACGATGTAGCCTGTGGGCTGGCTTAAGAGTCCACACGTGGGATAGAAGCCGCTGATTGGCTGAGAAGCTTTCACTCAAAGGTTTCCTCGGGCTGCTTATTGGATGAACTGCTAGAATGAAAATCACTCACTACTCACTATAGGCCTGGGTTAAAATGGGCGGGCCCTGACCTAAAATGGGTGGGCCCAGGCCCACCCGGGTCCAATGGTAGCGCCGCGGGTGCTTGTACTTAACACCATTCTGTGTGTGTGTGTGTGTGTGTGTGTGTGTGTGTGTGTGTGTTTGTCAGTTAAACTTGGGCATCAGTATGAGACGTGGAGGGCTAAATTGGCGGTAATGGGAATGACAACGGGCTGCACAGCATGCAAGCTGTTATTGGCGGGGGGTGACACACCCATGTGGGGCCCAAAGGCCCAAAATCCAGGCAGAGGACAGGCAGGGCCTCTGCAGATACAGACACCACCACACACTTCTAGTGGGTCATAAGTGATGACTGAGAGGGATTTCTTTTGTATGGGACTTTTGCATGGGATTTTTCTTTTATCTATGCATTGTTTTTTTACACTGTATATAATACCTTCAAATTATTGAGGAGCAAAGTACAGATGTCAATTTAATTTAATATTTAAAAAACAACACATAAAGGGTCAGCTCCCATAAATTACAAAAAAAAAAGGTGACTGTATGACCCACAGAATTAAGTGCGTACAATTTGACCCTCTAAGTTGAGTGTGTGTCTACACACACGCATGCTTGTGTGTGTGTGTGTTTGGTCTGATTGTGGCTGCTTATCAGTGGCCTGTCCTTATCCTCTGCTGTGCTGACCGCTAGCCTGGTACAAGCTATGGGTGTGTCTGTGTAGTGTCCACGAAGCTCCACCCCTGTGTGTGTTGCCAGCATTTCGAAAGTCCTGCATTGATGCGCTGATTAACAGTCCAGCCTCTGTCCATACTTTTATCTCTTATCTGTCCTGATAAGGAAATGGCTGCCTTATCAACTCCCAGCATCCAGCCTTCTACAGTGTGGAGAGGACAGCCACAGTGCACACATGATAATAGAGCTGTTGGTAACATTACAGCCGTATAAACAGAGGAGAGCAATAGAGAAGGCAGATCTCTATGCAGTGAAAATAATCTAAAACCAACTGTTAATGGAAAAGGCTAGCAATCCCAGACCTGTGTATGCTTCACACTGCAGTGTCATATAATATTACACTAGCTAATAGAAATGGTATAACCAGGGTGCAATTTGTCAGGGGGGATGAGTGGGATTCCCCCCTTTCTGGTCTACATATCCCTGCCTCTGCTAAATTATTTTTATTCCCTATGGAGACAAAATGTCTCCCACCCACAAAGTGATCAATGCTACTTCACCAACAAACCATATATTATATACCTAAAATAGAAGTTTAAACTAAGCAAAGCGCTGTAACGTGAACACATAGTGCCATAGAATGAGAAAATCAGACTGATAAATAACCTACAGAGCTACGGGACGCCGGCTACCAGCAGCCATTAGGTGACTGTGAGCCGGCTACAGGCACCGCCAGATGACAGTCCTTTCAGGGGCCGTGGTAGTGGAGTTTAGCCAGAAAAAAGTGAGCGACTAGTTATGTTTAGGAAAAAGACTGTGATTAAACACACACTAGTTCACCATAATCTACAAAATAACTACTTACGTGTCCCTGATCTGCAGGTATTCCACGCAAAGTTGGAAGTGTGCCCTCGTTTTGAAAAAGTCTCCTCCGCTAATCCTGCCTTGTACTACTGAAGTTGTTGAAACAAACAGTTAGATGATGTGATCCTTACCTAGCTACTGCGCATGTGCGCCTCCCAACAAAGATGGGATAGAAGTGCAACTGTATTTCACTGCAGAGGAACACCGGGACGTCCAACAGTCTGCAGCTGCCGTTGTCTGAAAAACAACACAGACTGTGCGTTTACTTAAAACTGGTAGTCTAACCCGGATTTTCCACCGGGCGTGTCTGTGGTGTGTTCCAACTGCATTACAGTTTTGTTCCGTCCTCTGCCACGTGCCAAGCCACACCGGGAGCATTTCAGAAGCGAAGCGTCTTGCCTGTCTGACTCGCAGATTGTATTGTCTCTACTTTACAGAACAATAAGGTGTTTATTAAGCTAGTATCTACATTCCACTCCAAGCTCTCCTGTAGTTAAACTCCATGTCTTTTCTGTGCCCTGCTACGCCCTGCTACACCCTGTAACGCCCTGCAATGCCCCGCTATGCCATGAACTACTACAACTACTATTTCTAGTCATAGTTCCATTATCTTTACTGTGACTATTATTGCCACTGTTCATCACACCCCCAAACGGCACCGTCAGACACCGCCTACCAAGAGCCTGGCTCTGTCCGAGGTTTCTCCCTAAAAGGAAGTTTTTCCTCGCTACTGAAAGCAAAATTAAACAAAACCGACCTCACTTGCTGTTTTTTCTTTATTTCTTTTTTGCTGATCCAGACACAAGCTCCAGACTGGGACTGTGCAGCCAGTGAGCAGTTTATAACCGTTTTTTCAACTTTTATTTGTTGATTTCATCCTTCTAGTTGACGCTAGCTAAATCCTGGGAACTGCGGTTTATTTTTGGACTATATATATATATATATATATATATATATATATATATATATATATATTTCCCATTATCCTAAATGTATCTCTGTCTTTAAGTCTAAACACATGGGCTGTACCTATTGTAGATAAGCAGATCTGTGTAAAGAGTCCCTGCTGGTTCAGTTTCAGTGGTTCTTGCATCAAAATCAGCATGTTAGGACAAAGATTCCTATTGTTCCTATGTGTTAGCTTAACACATTTAATGTGCATTACATTTTGTATTTAAAAAGTCTATATTTTGTTCTCAGCTCCCCTGTGTGTGTGTGTGTGTGTGTGTGTGTGTGTGTGTGTGTGTGTGTGTGTGTGTGTGTGTGTGTGTCATTTAGTTTTTTGTCATCTGGAAAAACTAAATGCTTGCTCTTGGGGGAAATTACTGAAATTGTTGGGTCTCTGTAAATTATAGAGTGTGGTCTAGACCTACTCTATCTGTAAAGTGTCTTGAGATAACCATTGTTAGAATGTGATACTATAAATACAATTGAATTGAATTGAATTGAATTTGCTGGCATTGTCCTGATAAAAAGACCTGTGATGTCTATTGTGTTTTTCCACCTCCAAGATGTATCTCTTGTCGTCCATGGTGTTGTAAAGGAGGCATACGATATTGGGGGGTGTCTTCTGCTAAATTGACTGGATGCTCTCGCTGTTTCTCTTCTTGCCCGGATGTCTGAACTCCCCGCGGCTCGTGTGAAAATAGACCTGGCACGTATCTTTAGCGGAGCGGAAAGCCGCTTCACGCACGCTTCTGGGACGCGCCGTGACACGGGTGGTGGGATATCAAGCATTGACTTGAATGGTCTTGATTGCTTGCAGGGGTCGGGGTGAAATAAATTATTGTTATAAGTTAATGTTATGACATTATTAATAAGTCATTTCATTTTGACCATATGGCCTTAGCAATAAACAAGCCGTTCTTTAATGTTGCTGATTGTCGTTTTGTGCTCTTCTTTTTTTCTTCAGTTCAGGGACCGTTTAAGCACCGGCACTGTTTGAAGAGTATCACTTTAGCACCGGTATCCAAAAAACCCTAAACAATATCCAACCCTATCAGCAACTTCATGTTATGCCCGGATTAATTAATGCTGCTCAGAAGGCCTACAAAGGTGTAACACACTGCTGAGTACAGTAGAATAAACTGGTTACTCAGTTGTGTTGTCATTTTTTGAAATGCTGGGTTAGCTAATGACTTGTGCACACTACTGTCCCCCCACTCGTCTGCAGCCTCATGTGTCGGGAACCTGCTATCAGCTGGATGCTGCTGCTGCCTTTTAACCTCAGAACACACAGTTGTGTGACAGCAGAGAGAGATTTGGGTCTGACATCACTGTTATCTACCTCCAGCACAACAACACAAGCCAGAGATTACACTGGTTCACCCAGAGACCCTGCAGAGATGTCTGAGCCGGACATCCATACCGGACCTGCAGCTCTGAGGCTGGCAGACAGAGAGAGAGGCCAGCTCATCCACTGTATCCTTTTATTATCAAAGAATATGTTTCATTATCACAAAGACAAGTTGTTGTGTATTTTATTTTACAAAACATATCACGTTGTTAGTTCTATTTAGAATTTTGCATATATCAATTGACTTATTGAGCCCTAGTATAAAATGCATATAAGTAAAACACATTTTCACTAAAATCTATTTTGATGTGTCTGATTTACTTTATTAATTAGTAGCGATGGTGTTTAATTTTACAATTCTCACAGAACTGTGATCTCCGGGTCAGGAAACGGCCTGCAAAGGCTCAAGGACGTCACTAATAGACAACTGGCCAATTTATGGTATTGACTCCTTTTCAGGGCCAATATCAAGTGATGTCCAAATGAAGCATCATTAAGCATTTCCTTTATTCTCCGAGCCCACTAGATGGCGCTCTGTGTTGAACACAGGGTTGAAAGCACACTGAATTTAATCTGTGACTCTTTTTCTTTAAACCAAGAACACCATCTAGTGGGCTCAGAAAATAAAGAAAAGCTTCGTTTGGCCATCATTACCAATAACCCACATCACAGGATGAGGCCTGCTCAGTGTCTCTCTCACTCACACACACACACACACACACACACACACACACACACGCACACACGCGCACACACGCACACACACACACACACACACACACACACACACACACACACACACACACACAGGGAGCTGAGAACAAAATATAGACTTTTTAAATGCAAAATGTAATGCACATTAAATGTGGTAAGCTAACATATAGGAACAATAGGAATCTTTGTCCTAACATGCTGATTTTGATGCAAGAACCACTGAAACTGAACCAGCAGGGACTCTTTACACAGATCTGCTTATCTACAATAGGTACAACCCATGTGTTTAGACTTAAAGACAGAGATACATTTAGGATAATGGGATATATATATATATATATATATATATATATATATATATATATATATATATATATATATATATATATATATATATATATACATATATATATATATATATATAGTCCAAAAATAAACCGCAGTTCCCAGGATTTAGCTAGCGTCAACTAGAAGGATGAAATCAACAAATAAAAGTTGAAAAAACTGTCATAAACTGCTCACTGGCTGCACAGTCCCAGTCTGGAGCTTGTGTCTGGATCAGCAAAAAAGAAATAAAGAAAAAACAGCAAGTGAGGTCGGTTTTGTTTAATTTTGCTTTCAGTAGCCAGACAAACATTTACAAGTAACTAACTGGTTAACTTTTATTAAGAAGAAAAATAACACAAAATGTTGTGATACAAGAGCCGCTTTCCTTTTAGTCCGGCACTCTATTGACTCAGTGAGCTGTGGTGCTGTCCATTTAGAAGTGCTGAAGTTTATTGCTGCATTTACATGAGGACCTTTTTGGTAATTGTCATTTCGTTAAGGCCTTGTGCACATGTAAACACACTCAAACTGACAAGATTGTCAGGGTTTAAGAATATTAGAGGTCCTGTATTGTAAAAAGTGAGATTTTCATGTCTGTTTTGATTATAAAGAAGGCTGAGGTGCTCAGAGAAAATACACACAGCATGTATCCAGAAACTGTGGGACAGGCGTTAAAACGGAGCGTTTAGACAGAGGGTGAACACAGGTATATTCAGACAGACGTAGATATATAGATATAGAGTATAATATGTGTTAATAATGATGTGTTTTTTGAACATGAAAGCATGTAAAACATTCTAGTAGAAGCACCAAAAACAAGTATGAACCTGAAAATGAACATGATATGGGACATTTAATGTTGGGGACAATGCAGAAGCATCTTGAGATGTTCCATAATCAACTCTAACTCCATGCCTTCACAAGTTCTGCACTTTTACTGAAATCAACATACAGTAAACGGACCAGCTTTGGGGGGTAAACCAGTTTGAGAATTTAACAGCCTGTTCTAGATAAAACCCACTGTCTTAATAGGTGCGAGAAAAGTTTTCAGCTCGTACCTCCCAGCCTCAGTGATGAGCCTGAGTCCAGGTTTATTTTCCAAAAGTAGGAATGATTTGAAGCAGTGCAAGGTCACATTGGCACACTGTTCTACTTTGCTGACACAATTAAACAATGACAGGCGGGCTGAGCTAAAAAAACTTGCCACTTTCCCTGAGATACATTTCCCTTTCTCTCTTTCTCTCTCCCCTTTCAAATAGGCTGAAATGAATTGCAAAGCTATTAAAAAGGAAAATGGTTCAGAACGCTAAGATAGCATCTGTGTCTTTTTTTTTTCTTTCTGAGAAACCGAGGCAGTGCATGTGAGGGTGCGAAAGATATTAACCCCTTCTCATAAATTCTCATTAGAAGTCACTAATCTGTTCTTTTTGTGCTGGAGGAGGACTGTGTGCAGGCTCAACGGAAGCTCTGCTGTGATAAGAAAGAGAACGTAGCGTGTCAGTCAGTGTGAGGAGAATGTGACACAGGTGGACACATGTCAAAAACTCACGCATGCAAGTCACACTTCAACCATCTTAACTGAAAATACAATTAATATTTGACTGTATCTATGGTAAATAAAATCACTTCTAAGTTTCCACTGCTTCATCTAGCTATAAGCATTATGTACCTACGTAGGGGAAAAAAGAGAATAAGATAAAAAGAGTGAATGTGAGAGAGGTACAGCATGTATGTAATGTCTTATCACTAGCTCTGTTTCCATCCACACGCTTTATGCAAATTAAGTGATATAAAATGAATGCAAGGGAAGTAGTATAGTGGTTTCTTTTGCATGTCCTTTTCCACCCTCTACTTGTGATTGTAAGTAGCTGTACTAAAGAGGAAGTGAGTTAATAAGAATAGGAGGAGGAAGTGATGTTTAGAAAGTTCCTTTTTCTTTTTTTCATCTCTGCAAGATTCGGAATGATAGAGATTTCTCTTGGCACAGCTACCAGAAGACTTACAACTTTCAGACAGGTTGCTCACGTCACATTTACGTTGTCTTTCTCAGTTGGAGACTGCGCAGTAACGCTCGGCGCTCACCGGAAAAGTGCTTCTAATATCCTTCACTGGTCTCCGTCCAGAGCAACGGGATCTGTTGGTCCATTTTATATATGTCAATAGGAGCATCACAGTGTACGAATCAGCTAAAGCCTGTGCCTTAAAGTCCACAAACCAGCTTCATCCGTTAGTTATCCACTATTTACAGTTATATTAACATGTTTATGTTCATATTTTTTGGTCTGAGTACAGTATGTTTGAGGATGTTTAGTTTATTGTCAACTACATAGGATGTATTCAAACTTTGGTCGTTAAAGCATTGGTGCTTGTGTAAATTATATTTACAGATTAGAATACACAATTTTGAGCACCTGTTTATGTTGATTTATATCAATAATTTCCTACTAATGTACGAGAGATATTTGGTACATTTACATTTGCAAAGATACTTACTGTGTTTGTATTTTTGTGTTCTTTTTCGCAGTTTTACAAAAAGTGGTATTTTCCTCAATTAAATCCTGCCAAAGACAACAACCTGCCTGTTCGTTAATGTTAAGCTAGCTGTATAGCTGAAGAATACGTTGCCTGCAACAACCTTTAGTGAGGACAGCATAATGAAAAATGCCTCATAGAAATTGTAAAATTTGATTGAATTTCATGAATACCGACACAAAGTTTGTACGTTCGATCTCATCAGATTTTCTCTTAATCGCTAAATGGCTCATGTGATGAATGCTGATGGAAATCTTATTTGCCAAATAAATTACGAATTACGATTGCATTTTGTTTTAGGTCATTTCCGCCATGTATTTCCGCTTTCTTTGCAGAAACGGTGGGTGTCAACCAAGGCTATTATAGTTTTGCATTTTTCATTAGTTTTTATTTTCATTTTGTTTTGACTTTTTGTTTTCAAATTCAGTTTAGTTTTAATTAGTTTTTAAAGCGGGTTTGTTAGTTTAGTTTTTATTTTTTGAAAATGCTTAGTTTTAGTTTAGTTTTTATTACTTTTATTCTTAGTTTTAGTCTTGTTTTGTAATATGGGTTATTTGTCGGGGGCAATATTCAAAAAGGTCAGAAAAAAGTATTATGTATTAGTATTCACATATATTCAGCAATAACAGCAGTACATAAAATGTAGCCTACATATGGTCATTAATATGTAAACAGTCTACACAAGACGCTGCAGTAAGTGCAAAATGTGTAGGTGACGTGTTCCAGGAAAAAACCTAAATAACAGACTAAAGAAGACATACATGAACAGGTGTTTTGAACTTTGGTTCGAGTAAAGTGGCAAACTTTTTGAAGTCAATCGACTCACACAGTTGTGTAGACATCCCAGTATCAATCCACATATTAACCCACCCTTCCTCCCTCTTTTGGTGTTCCTGCGTCTGTAATAGCCAGCAGCTATCGGGTCGCTGGTGAAAGCCCTCCTGTAGTGTTCTCTGTCCTGCTGTTGTCTCTGTCATGCTGCCTGACCCTGCATCCATACATCCATGCCTGTAACGTTACCGGGGTTAGCTTCTGTTTCAGGGAAAGGGGGCTTTGCTTTCTCCTTTACCTTGTTAAGCTAGGTTAGCCTCCTAGCTTGTGTGCGCTTCTCAAATGTACTTTCAAATTCGTGGGATTTTTCCCTGTAATAAATTGTCCAGATATTTTACTACATTCCACTGACAGGAAATTGCTTTTATCTGACACAGTCATAATCAAATAGCTGCCGCTTTCATCCAACTTTCGGTACCGCTATGATGCCCGGCGACGAGGCGAGGGGCATGGATTATGTTGTGTTCAATTTGACGTGGAATGTCGGGATTTCTGGGTTCCCAGTTGGAAACTATACATGTCTACGGGAAACGTCATGGTTGGAAAGGTATAACGTTCTTTGCTCTATGAAAGACATCTACAAAGACGAAAACTAAGGACATTTACTCGATAATTTTATTTTATTTTAGTTAGTTTTGCAAACAGACATTACAGTTTTAGTTTAGTTATTGTTTTTTTGTAATGCCTTGTTTTTATTTTCATTTCAGTTAATGACAATGTTTTTTCCCATCTAGTTTTCATTATTTCGATCATTTTTGTTAACGATTATAACCTTGGTGTCAACAAAGACAGATATAAATGGAGACAAGAGACTTTTTAAATTTAACATAGAAGCAAAATATAACGGCTATTTTAGATAGCATGATCAAAGAAATGCCATAACGTGCATCTGCATCCGCATCTCATCATAGTGATGTTGTGATAGGGTCGTTGTTGTCTTATTATAGCGTGATATGTTGCTATCAGCTGGCACATAAGCACTATTACAACTTGTGCAGTATTTATTATTATCATTTGTAGGTAGACGGCGCGACCCATTTGGGCTAGCAAACTTTGTTCCCAAATGTGAATTAGAGTACCCTAAATCATTCTTCTCCTAATGTTACAGGATGCTTTCTGCAAACGTAACGTCAGACATACCGTTAGGTTAGTGTCAGGATCCCACATTCACATAGTGTCTCCCCATTCTTCCTGCTTATTCCTCACGTCTGTATCCAGATTTGACTTCATAAAAGATCAGTTTATAGTCGTCAGCTTATAAAAACTTAAAGTGCTCATATTATGCTCATTTTCAGTGTATTTTAGAGGTTGTTCTTGTTTGTACTGCACATTGCTGCAGCTCCTCTTTTCACCCTGTGTGTTGAGCTCTCTGTTTTAGCTACAGAGTGAGGCATCTCACTTCTGTTCCATCTTTGTTGAGAGTCGCACATGCACAGTAGCTAGGTAAGCACTGCTAGCCAGTCAGAAGCAGAGTATGAGGGCGTGCCATGCTAGAAGCTATGTGAGCATTATAACATGTCTTACAAAGTGACGCACCTTTGTCACGGAAGTAAAGGCTGGACTACAATGGAACACTGTTTTCTGTTGGAGATGGTAAGTCCCTTTGGGGTGGACTCTGGGCTTTTTCACTTTGTAAACCTATAACATGAACAAAAAAGATATATGACACAATAAAGGAAAGGGAAAAAGCCAAAAAGCATAACATGAACACTTTAAGTTCTGGGTTCTTTACATTGTTGGTAGTGCATCCCACCACACAGAAGCTTTGAGGCATTTTCTTGTTGTTTGCTAGAAGATGGAATTGATGAGGAGGAAACCTTAATGCTATAAGTCAATGTCAAGTCAATGGGGAGCGGAGAGTTGTTTTCCCTCCGATGGCCTGGGTTTTGGGTATGACACTATGCGCTCTGTCTCTATTGGCTGCACTTCTCAGACCCGAAAGCTTTGTGTACTAAATGTACAGTCAATGGTCCTGACTCCAGCTCTGTACTTTCATTAATGTAACACACAGAGATTAAATTGCTATAGAAATCTTTAAATTTCTATCTTTAAATGCTTATGCAAAAGGAGAAAGGGCACCACTTGCAAAATCTTCTGGAAATGACAAATCTTCGGCCTGTGTGTGTGTGTGTGTGTGTGTGTGTGTGTGTGTGTGTGTGTGTGTGTGTGTGTGTGTGTGTGTGTGTGTGTGTGTGTGTGTGTGTGCGCGCGTGCAAATATTTCATTCCTGCCCGACCTCTGCTAACTCTCCATGCATTCTCACAGTTTGTGTTTTGTGTTTTTATCCCTGTCTGAGGTGGTGATATGTAACATACTGTATGTAATCATGTCCGCTGCATCCATATGTCCCTTATATTCTGCATCCAGAGGAGCATTAAACAACATGACAACGTACTTGGAGCTCTCTCTGTCAGGTCATACTTATGATCATCAGTGGACATGATGGGCCGTGTCCCGGCCCGCGTGCGGCTGCTGACCCCGCCGGCATCGTGTCCTGCCTCTGCAGGGCCTGGCAGATGCAGGCAGGGGGGCCATTTGGCGTGGCACATATGCTGCGTGTCTCTGAGGCCATATGGGCATCAACATCCACAGCCTGCTCTCCTTGCTCTATCACTTCACCCCACCACCTGCTTCCCCTTCTTCCCTCAGTCCTTTTCCTCCTGCTTTGATCCCCAGCACTCCTACCTTTCTCTGTGTTTCTTCTTTTCCTCCTCACACCTCAGGTTCCTTTTCTTGAGATGTCAGGTGTCTCCTTCAGTATAGAAGACACACAGAAAATACAAACAGACTGAGAGAGAGAGAGAGAGAGAGAGAGCGAGAGAGACAGAGAGAAATTTGAAAAAGAGAGATAAAAGTATTGCCTTTTATTCGACTCTGCAGGAGTCGGTGCTTGTTGTGTGTGTGTTCTCCTTTGTGCTGAGGGAGAAAAAAGAGATTGAGCCCACCAGGACATAAATGCTCCAAAACGCTTCACAATAGCAGTTTTGATGCAAGAGAAAGAGGCACAATTCACCAAAGCAGGAGCAGCAGAAAACACAAACCACATGGAGTCAAATGAAGACAAAAGATAAGCAGGGTTTCTACTATGAATTTAAAAATAGCTTTCTCCAGGACTGAAAAAAAAATAGGAAAAAAAAAAAGATAATTGGTTTGATGAATAGGAGTTTTGAACATGATGTGTGTTTTTTCAATTTACGCATAATGAATGACCTGTAATTTACGTTGCTTCAAAAAAAAGCATATCAACATCTTTGTGATAATGATGTAGACAAAATAGTATACGTTTCATATAAAAGCATGGCCTGTATTTGTACAGCTTTGGGATCTGGATCACAATTAAATTATCATAACTATTACCACATTATTTCACATAAAATATGATTAAAGCTGCTATAATCAATACATTGACATGAACCGATAAAATTACTTTTTATAATGTGAAAAGAAGAAAATAAATAAAAAATAATCCAACTATATTTGCTGTCAATAGTTTGTGCTATGCAAGGTACACTTTATACTAATGTTGGGTGATCGGGCTGAGATCAATATCATTATATATTGATATTAATATGTTTCTGTTTATAGTATATGTCATGATACAGCGGATGTCGCACTGTGGAGGAAGGTCTGGCTATGCGAGACAAGAACTTACCAAACTTACTCGCTGTTCTGTTATTTTCCTTTACCAACTTAGCCCAGATCTATACTGCCCGGCTGTATACAAATGTACTTTGGAACTGTGGTTCATTTTGACACCACATCTTGCATCTAGCTTTCCTGTTAATGTTCACAGAATGTTCAGTCATGAGGATTGGTGTAAAGCCAGAAATCTTATCGCTAGAAATGTGAATGAATCCTGCAGCGTGGAGATCTGATCTCTGACAACAGCTTCACCTTATACATTGAAATACATCCTTTCTAATTTCAGCAGAGAGCAGTACATGACCTGGAGGGGAGAGGGATATTAGCTTATGTTGAATGATGGTCGGAGTTGATCAAGTTACCTGCTCTCACTTCACACTATTTAGCATCACTTTTTTTCTTTCGTCTGTCCAAACGGTCACTCTTTATGGATGAATAAAAGTGAGCTTCCTGACGACGCTCCCGTCCAAACGTCTTCATAGCTGTCGTGGAAATGACATATGACATATATATATATATATATATATATATATATATATATATATATATATATATATATATATATATATATATATATATATGAAGATTAATTTAGGAGATTGCTCCGGTGCCGCTGGGAGATCCGCCAGATGTCACTCATTTTGGCCGGATGTCCGTCCCCTTCCTCTTTCTTTGTGTTGGCGTTCCAATCTCCGGTGGATTTATGAAGACTATGGCTAACTGCTGCTAGCCAGACCTTCCTCCGCAGCGCTGTGGAGGAAGGTTTTGGCAATGCGAGACTATACGCCCGCTGATTGAATTGTCATTCCTATCAGACACACACCAATCACAGCCATTCTCACATCAAGGCGGTCCTTTTAAATGTGACTCCCTTCTCACTGATACCTGCTACACTGACGCTGCGGGCAACACTTTGCCTTCACCACTCCATCCTCCACCTTCCTAGTCAACCCGTTCCCACTCCCAACTCATCACAAACTGTCGCTTGGTCAGTGGCTCTCAGCATCAGATACAGACGCAAAAATCTCCCTTTAGCGTCTTTATGGAACGCACCGGGCAGAGTAGCAGCTCGAGCGCAGTGCTGTAAGATGAGTATTAAGAGAGTCAATTGTAGAGATTAGTATGAAAGACCAAAAATCTGCGTAAGGAGGCAGGTTGGGGGTTGGATGGGTCAAACAACACAGTTCTTTCACTCAGGAGACCGGGAGTCATGTCCTGGTCTCTATAGAACGTACATTTTGTAACCCCAAGTCAGTTAAACGTACATCCCGATCCAGAGCGTCAAAAAGTGATGCCAAGAGTCCCAACAAAGCGCGTTTAAATATGATGCTAAACCCCAAAAGCACCTGACCAAACTTCGCTTTTTGATGCGATGGGAGTGAGAATGTGTTGAACATGACTCAAAGTTTGAAATGGTTTTCAATGTCTTTCTTTTGGCTCACTCTTTTCTACCAAGTGAGTTTTTCTGCATGGTGCTCCCTGTTTCAGCTTAGCATGCTGCTTGGCTCGTCCAGGGAGCATTGTCAAGAGCGGAGCCATCAGCGCCAAGCTAGTCTCGCATTGCCAGACCTTCCTCAACAGCATTGCTGACTCAAATGCTGTCATGCAGGTCTCCTAAGAAAAGAACCATCTGAATGGGTGCATGCTCCAAACAGCCACTGAACTGGTCCATATAGAAGAGGAAGACGAAAGTGGCAGATCAATAGTTGAATTAATTTGTGTGTTAGTTTACTTCTTATTTTGTGATCAAATATGTTCACTCATTTCTCCTGAACATCAGAGTTTATGATAAAAGTATAGAGCTAAAAATTAACAATACAAACCTATCATGAATGAATACACTTTATAAGGTACACCTGTACAATCTAATGCAATCCAAAACAACAGCCCTGTCTCTGTCTTTACAAAGCTCATGTTCCAAAGTATAAATTCTGAGGTCATAGTTAAACCTGGTGTGTTCCTACATTCTATTGGTGGCTGTTTCGCTGTTTCTTCTCTGACAGGAAAACTGTTCTCATGTACCAATTAATTTCCACTTTTCTGTTTTTGTAAAAAAAGCTCAACACTTCCTTCCCGTTTTCCAGCCTCCCCTTTATGGTGTGCTAACAATGTGAAACATCCGCACCAAGTGTTGATTATGGTAACTTAACTTCAATCAACAGAAATGCAACCGAAAAGTAACTGATGAGTGAAACAATTTTTAAGGGGTAGTCTGGGGATTTAGTATTGGACTGCTTTAAGATAGACAAACTGTGAGTGACAAATTTGTTCAATGTCCTGACCTTTTATGGGCAGGGCTCCAAAAAACGATGAGGTAATTGTGGTGCAAAATGTGAAAGCTTGTAGAATACGGTGTGAGAACTTGCACAAGAAAAATCAAAACTTGTATGTTAACATTTTAAAAACATATTCAAACACGTGAGCAGAATTTGTAGAAAAAAACAAAAACACATGAGAGCCAAAATTTTCAGTTATAGAAAAAATGTGCACACCTGTGTTCTAAATGTGAAGGCACAGAAAAAAATATTGTAGATGTGTATATGTGAAGATTAATATTTACATAAACATAATGATGGCTGCAAACTTGTAATGTAACATTTACTCTTATTCATTTTTTTTTTCTTGAGTCCAGTTTCCAGCGCAACCACAACTCAGTGGTTACAGCCTCTAGAATCCGCCAGTGAAACTTCACACACGTGCTCTCTTGCATCACTAAGTGACAAATTTGCACACTTAGACTTTTGCAACCCTTCTTGCAAAACTAATTTCAACCTGTGGACTTAATATATCATACATGCCTAATGACAGCTCTATTTAAACCAAATAGTGGCAATCCTCTATATAGTCTTTCCTAACCACTGGCTGTTATTGTTGATAGCTGAAGTTAGCTAGTCATAATTACGGACGTTACCCGATAAATCCAGTCTTGTGCTGATGTTCTGACAAGCAGAAGCCCCGCTCTCTATGTCCTGATAATTGTTTAGAAAACAGTTTTATATTTTAGGGAACTCACAAACAGAAGAATCAGTCTCTTGTTCATTGAGTTGCACTGCATGTCGCTCGCATAGGGAAAAGTTCAAGAAAATTCAACTCTTGCAGTGGGTGGGCGTGTGCGTGTGACGAGCATGAACGCGACAGTTTCATGGGATTGCACCGCGCGTGTCGCGTCGCCTGTCAGATTGCCTACGCCCCCCCTATCTGCTCGCTCGGCCCTTATTGAAAATTAATTATGAGGCGCGACAATCACTCCCCGTGTGAAAAGACCTTTGCGCCGCCTTCACATTGGCACAGTAGATACGGCTGCGAAACAAAGTCATTCATTTCCTATGGAGATTCGCAGGCCGCATGCGGATGGGTCCGAATCAATGCGAACGAGTGTGGTGTGAAAAAAATCGAGTCCATTGGTCATCCGGATGCGTTAAAAAAGTTGTACTCGTACAACAGACAATGGACAAAGCCTAAGTTAGCGTAGCTATGGTACTGATAAACAAATCTGAATTAATTAATTTTAATAAAATAAATAATGATTTCATAACGATGTTGTCATGTAATTTTTTAAGTTCTTCCTTGCCGAAACAATGCTTAGGATACCTGCTATGGCTAAGTTGGTTAGCAACAGACTTCAAACTATTGACATTATACCGCTATATCACATTTAACTGACCTGACATATCAACATCCTGGGCAACTTTTCTCGACGCAGCAGTCTTTCTGTTTATATCTCTATAGCCCTCTGATGAGAGGTCATAGATAATTGGACATTCAGACACTGACAAAATGAGTCGTTCTGGCTCATTTAGTGTAGCATGGAAGCATCTTAAAATTACCAAGCCAGTGTTGGCTTCTAAATGAGTAAAATCAAATCATCTAAACACTCTGAAACTGAAACATTGGATAGGAAGCAGACGGTGAGCTCCAGTCCTGCACCCGCAGACAGACTGTCATCAGTGTGGAATGGCGGAGCAGCGAGGCAAAGCTCCGGTCCTGACCAGAGGATGGGCCGCTGCTACTGGCTGTGGGGCTCTCTGCGTCCCGCCGGAGCTACGACTGCAGGTCCAGGTTGGCAGCCACGCCTTCTGGCAATAGCGATGTTCTTTCCCACGCTGACAGCAGTCACTGATGATGGTCTGCAAATCAATATACATACTTCACATTCAGAACACAGGTGTGTGACTATTTTCTATGCATGAAAATTGCAATTTAAAATCCGTGTTTACGGGCCCCTTTTCTCACTCTGTATATATGTATATATACTGAAGTATATATACAGTATATATCAGGCCCTTATCATTTAATCTGGTGTTGTACGTACTTTAGCGGTGCATATTCCCAAACTTTACATTTACAAGTAATCAGTGAAAGTACCAGAAAACAATTGTCACACAGTAACCTGGGACATCGGGGCCCTTGACCGTCCGCAGCCTTGGAGCACTGTTGGTAACCACACCTTGATTGTAGCAGCCATGTTTTTTTTTTTACATTTTTCTTTTGTTAAAATAAGCACTGAACATTTGCTATACTTGATTTACAATATGGTCTGAGTGCACAAATAAAATAATTATATTTTTTACCTTAAAAATGTCATTCATCCCTTCTTATTCTAACTAACATAACAGCACGTCCTCTAGAGTGTGCCATCCCACATTTATCTGCACATATTGAAAATATGAGCATGTGACAAATGAAGCTTTAAATCTTGAATCATGTTGCCTCTAAATTAAACTTTATATTCTATCTGAATGCATGAAGGCCAACAGGATGACAGATCCCTCCTCTCTGAGTAAAACTCTCACCCCGAAAATCGGACTCATCCACAATTTTTCAGGTGAGTAATAAACAGGGAGCATGGAAGGAGACGGGCTGAATGTCAAGCTGATTTCACTGTGCGGGACACTAATCCTCTTTTTTGCTGTATTCTATCCAGAATGGCTGGATCCAGAGGATGGAGCCTGTCCTCAGCTGATCAAACAGCAGCAAAAGATGTGGGCAGACCTCAAACAGCCTGCAGCACACAGAGCACCAGGGCTTTGTCACGACCAGGCTTTTGAGCAAAGTAAAATATGGGAGACACATAATTTCAATAGTATATATATATATATATATATATATATATATATATATATATATATATATATATATATATATATATATATATATGGGTAAAGTTTGAACATATTGAATGAAAGTCTGAATATATTGAATGAAAGTCTGAATATATTGAATAAAAGTCTTAATATATTGAATGGAAGTCTGAATATATTGAATAAAAGTCTATATTGAATGAACCTTGAATATATTGAATAAAAGTCTGAATATATTGAATGGAAGTCTGAATATATTGAATGGAAGTCTATATTGAATGAACCTTGAATATATTGAATGAAAGTCTGAATATATTGAATAAAAGTCTTAATATATTGAATGGAAGTCTGAATATATTGAATAAAAGTCTATATTGAATGAACCTTGAATATATTGAATGAAAGTCTGAATATATTGAATGAAAGTCTGAATATATCGAAGGAAACTGAATATATTGAAGGAAAGTCTGAATATATTGAATGCAAGTCTGAATATATTGAATGAACCTCAAATATATTGACCTTTACTAGTGTTTTGGCCAATAAATGCATTTGCCAGTGTGTTAGTAATCTCTTCATTGCTCAAGATTGCTGACATTGGATTTCTTGCTGATAGTGTCACACTTCGGTTAGGATTAATCACAACGAAAACACAAGATGGCAGCAGACAATGATTTCAGATTCCATTTCAACTTTCATTCAATATATTCAAGGTTCATTCAATATATTACAGCTTTCATTCAGTATATTCAGACATTCATTCAATATATTCAGACTTTCATTCAATATATTCAAGGTTCATTCAATATATTCAGACTTTCATTCCATATATTCAGACTTTCACTTTCATTCACTATATTCAGACTTTCATTCAATATATTCAAACTTTACATATATACAGTATATATATGTATACTCAATCTTATCCTACACGACACCTATTATTATTGTGGCAATTTAAAACATTAACCACATGTTAGTTCATCAGCGTACCCTCTACGTAAAAAAAGTGATACCAAGGGCTACTGACCTAGCATCCGTATGTGATGAGTTGGGAGTGAGAAAGTGTTGAGAGTGGAAAATGTGGCGTGATGTTTTGCGAAAATAAGTTCTTTACCGTGAAACAGCTGCAGCCCCTTTTGGTAGATGATGGGACACAGATTCTCATATTCAGTGTAGGCAGCATGCACACACACACACACACACACACACACACACACACACACACACACACACACAAACACACACACACACACACACACACACACACACACACACACACACACACTTTGGCTGCTCTGCACCCTATGTCCTCTGTGCCCTTGTGTGACCGTGGCTGCACCCCACTGCTCTTTATGGGTGTAAAGTGGAAATAATTGGCTGGCTCATCTGGGAAAGGGTCAGCGAGATGGAGAATGAAAATAAGAGGGAGCTATCTGGGAAAGGTCAGAGAGAGGGGGAATAGAAATGAGAGAAAGTGGAATATTTAAGGCCAATGGAGTGTGGCTTCCCCAGGAGAGAGGAGGAAGAGATGGATGGATGGAGAGACACAGATGTGAAAAGCAGCCACTCTCACACCTCCACCCTCCCTCCCTGCTACAGCTCTGTCCCTTTATCTGTTCATCAGGGTCACACTGGCATGATAGGAAAAAGCACTCAACATTCGGGAAAGATGACACACACACACACCGCACACACACACACACACACACACACACACACACTCTGCCCTGCTGGCACCAGAGCATTACTACACTAATGGTTGTTAGGGAAAAACTCAGGAGCAGCACAACCCATTTCTCATACGTGAAGAATGTTCGGGAGACTTTGATGAATTTCACAGGAGCATTTAATGAACACTCAGTTGAGGAGAGAATTAAGCAGGCAGTACACTTTAACCACGATGTGTAATCGTGCAGTGCCGTCCCAACTCTCTAAGGTTCCTGTCTTCCTGAAAGTGTATTTAAACTCATGCTGGAGGTGTTACATTTAGCTGAACCTTCAATGAAAACAAAGATATTGCAGACACCCAAATATATCTCAGCACAGACAACATGTGATACGTGTTTACTTCCTCCATGACCTTGGCAGGATGAGGCAGCACTGTGTTATCATACAACTGTTACGTCTCCTGCTTCCATGGAGACACAGAGTTGAAGTAATCCTCTGCCTGGGACAGATTCTGAGGTTATGTTGGACACTGACTTGAATGAGACCTGGGTACCACTGTATGAAGATTTTCTATTGATTATTATTGTTAAACCAATTCAATGTCATGTATAGTATCAAATCCTAACAGAAGTTTAATCAGGACACTTTACAGAAAGAGTATGTCTAGACTTCACTCTATAATTTACAGGGACCCAACAATTCCCCCCAAGAGCAAGCATTTGGTGCGACATAAACATTCGTGGCTCAGCCCAGACCTTTCTGTCCCATTTACACCAGCTATTTGCACTACTTTGCAAGCCATTTGATATTAGAATGCCTACAAATATTTTGGGAGAAATTGTATGGGATTATCATAAAGTAGGCATGTCTGTAAAGGGGCGACACGTGGGTACTCATAGAACTCATTATCATCCAGATACATGTAGGTGGAAGGTCAAGGGACCCCTTTGAAAATGGCATGCCAGTTTTTAGCTGGGCAAAATGTTGAGCATTATTTTGCTTATTTTCTGTGATGAACATACAACATAACTTATTTCAATGACTGCACTCGGTATACCCCCCCTACACATAACTATTACATATGAGGTTTTCGGGTCTACTGGCCCCGAGTGTATTTAAATGTAGCTACTATGAAACTATGTTGTCTTTCTGCACCTGCTATTCCCACACAAAGTTACAAAATTGTTACATTTCAAGCACTTTCAACTGTTCTGATTAAGTTCTAAGAAATAAGCACCAATAATGATCAGAAATCTTGTTTCTATTTTTTTTTACCTTTTTTATAATTGAATTTCCTTGTTTTCTCACAAAAAAAACGATATTGATCATATGATTATAAATGTGATCTCACAGGGGTAAATGGCAAATATGAACCATAAATGATGTATATATCATTGGTAATTGATCTAAAGTAAACATCTGTTAAGTATTTTTACATACATTGTTATGGCTGTATTGATTTAAAAGCCTAACAATGTGGTGGGTCCACCAGACCTGGGAACATTGGCTGTGTAACAAAAATATGAACACCACACAAGGGTTAAAACGGAGCCCGCTACAACTTCTGAAAGACAGTAACGTCGGCCTAAAAGGTTCGGAGCTTTTGAGAAAACATTCAAGGCTGGAGCCCCAGAAGCCCCCGCCTCTTCTCCTCCCCTGGTTTAAGATGAGGTAGTTCACACTTCCCCAAAAATACTAAATGACATCTATCGTCTCACTTCCCTCTAGTGGTATCTGTCCATGCAGACAGTTTTTTCATGCATCGCAGAGGAGGGAAACGAGCCAACATTGCTCAGAGTGACACACATTTGTTCTTAATTTTAGGAGTAGGAGTACGCATTTTTTATCAACTTTCTGAAATCTGGAAATCACTCCCAGCTCTGTTAATATCTAGGACAGCCAGAACCCAGGAGATGGTGTTTAGGTGGAGACATAAGCGCACATTTTGTACCATTTTGGCAAAAATGTAATAATGTTTGGACCGAATGCATGCTAGATGAATTGAATGATGTGCCTGCCGAGTGCATGTGAGCGAAATGGAGGATGAGAATTTCCAATCCCAAATCCTCCCTCCGCTCACATGCTCTGATGCAGACTAATATTCCACTTAATGACAACACTGGAATGAAGATAGAGATTTAGAATAGACACTACAGGAATAAATGCATTCAAAATGTTTATTTAGGAACTATTCTATAACGTCAGAAAACTTAAATTATGTTTTTATTGCGACATTTGAAATGACTTCACTTCACAAACAAGAACATGAATATGGGCGGGGTGGCTCTGCTCGACTTGATCACAATGTACCGGAACAAAATCATTATCATGACCACCTGGCTGCTCTACCAATGATATTGTGGATGCACTGGCATGAGAAAGAAGGAACAAATTAAGTTTTATACCTTTAAGGGTGCTTTCACTCCTGCATCGTTTAGTTCGGTTGAATCGCACTAGAGTTCGTTTGCCCTGCCGGTGGGGTTCGTTTTGGCAGGTGAGAATGCGGAAATCACACCAAAAGCAACCAAACAAGTGTACCGAGACCTGCTGGATGAGGTATCTCGGTACGCTTTCAATCCAACTCTGGAGCAGTTTTTTCATGGCGAGAATGTGATCCAACCTGGAACAAACCCAACTCTATATACTCCACAACTCTGAGCTAATGTCTCCTGTAGTCAGCTCGCCGTCTGTCACTCACATCTCCTTGGTCAAACCAGCCGCCACTAAAGTTGGAGACTTTCTCAGTGAGTCTCAGTGAGTCTCAGTGAGACGTAGTAACATTGCTCGCTAACAAAGTCTGATTATTTAAATTAAATGAGCTGGTTTGACCATGGAGATGGAAGAAATATGCACTAATCCAGAACACAGGACCTTCTTCCTGTATTTACTTTCTTGCTCCCGCCCCCAGACACACCCGATAAATAAGAGGAGTGAACGTTCTTGCGTGATTTGTAATGACGCATTTAGGTACCCTTGGATTTTCCAGGGGTGAAACGAAACCGAATGAAGGGGAAACTCTTGGGGACGCTCCAAGTTTATTAACTCATTAACTGATTTGACCAAAGCAAACCAACTAAAGGTGTGAAAACGCCCTACGTCATATTTCGCTTAAGGCCTGTGCAAAAGTGGAAAGCGTCCGGAGGGCAAGAAAGGTTGTCCCCCCATTCCACAGTTTGAGAAGAGGAGCAAAGGACCCGCTGCTTCAATTCCAGTTGATGGGTTAGTTGTATTTAGTAGTAGTTTATTCCTATAATTGATTGATATTTAGACTTAAAAATTGTAATTGTGATTGGTTGGAACAATCTGTGGGTGTTGTCTGTCAAAATAAACTTTTTCTAATACATATATTGCTTCTTTTCCCTATTACACTTATCATATGTACTATAGCAAGCCTTAGTGTTCAGTTCACTCATAGAACAAACCAATATCTGGGTGATTTGATGATGGATATACTATCAGGGACACCCAAGATCCAAAAAATGGGGTGAGGTTTAACTTGTATTTTGTAAGGACAGTTAATGGGAACAAGACTGATAGTGTACAGCCGTTTGGGGAACAATAACATCTCATAGCAATCAATCCAATATATAACAAGATGTTTTCCTCTGCACCAGAGTGGTGCACTCGATGGCCTACTGACTTTCCATCTCTAGAGAAACACTACTAACCGGCTTAAAACTCTTCTTGGGCCAGTGGGCATCAGATGACCTGCAAAACTGTTTGTGTAGTGCTTCCACTACACCACAATCCACTCACAGTTCAGAGCCATCCCTGAGGACATACACAGAATAACAGTTTTACAAAATAAATGCATGGTTTCCATCCGGTTTGTTTATCTAGCACCATTACCTTCCATTAAGTGCACAAAAGGTAAGAACACAGTAATAGGTCGCTCTGGAAACAGAGAGAGTGTTGGCTTCAGATATAAGAAGGTTTCACAAATACCATAAAAATCCCCTTCCAGCTGGAAGAAAACTGATGAGGCCTCATGAATGTAACTATATCTGCAGAAGACCTCAATGACTACGTTTACATGCACACAATATTCCGTTTTTTGCCTGTACATCGAAAAAGACAATGTTATGACTAAGCTGTTTACATGACTAATTAAAATGAATATTACACTAACATTCCCGTTGTGGAAAATAGGATTTTTCAAAGTTTTCCAGCGATGGTTGGACCATGTGAACACAGCCTCCAAAGGCCGCTGTTGCGATATTGTTTTTCAAAAACCAGTTGGTATCCAAGTCTTGCATAGTGTTTAGAAGTGTTTCTTCTTTCATCCAGAAATAAATGCTTTTCTTTTGGGCATGCATCTCTACCTCAGCCTTCGAATATTGTCATATTATGAATAATAATGGTATACTAATGCAAACATAGTGTACTCTAAGTTTCTCAAAGTCAAATGTGCCATTGTGCCATCTTCTTGAAATTGAATCCAAATGTCCAAATGTAACTGATTCTGGATCAGAATACATCTAACATGGCTTTGGTTGTCAGTGTCAGGATCAACTGCTATATATTCCTCCCCTTTTAAAATACGAGAATCAGAGCCAACGCGTCCATAATCCCCACTCAGCCGCTCATTAGCATTAAAACAATTTGAATGGAAATTGCATGTTGCTGTGTTCAATATGAACGGATTTAATCAAGCGTGCCTATGAGAAACTTCCAGTGTGGATGGAGAGAGGGGAGAGAGGCAGAAGGTGTTTCATTTATCATCATCACTGCCATGTTGACCTTGGCCATGTTCCATTGTTCCAGGGAGTGAGAATGAGGAAATAAAAGCTATCAAGCAGCAGTCATTAGGGGACCAAGCCTATAAGAAGCATGTTAATGGACAGACCTACTGGTCCCTAGATGTAGCATGTGCACAGCGTGTCTCACACACACACATACACACACACACACACACACACACACACACACACACACACACACACACACACACACACACACACACACACAGTCTTTTTGAAAGTGCATGGATTCCAAAGGACACAGAATACAGATAATGGCACTTTTCTTGTGGGTTTCAAAGGCAGAGCTTAACCGGAAAATACAGAATGGAGGAAACAGTGCAGCAGGGACAGATGGCTTTATGTGCTCAGGCCTTCAGCTTGTAGTGGCCATGGACAGCTATAGCTGATAGAGCTTCATTTGTTTCTTAAGCAACACAGCACAAAAAAGGACTAAAGTGATGGATGGCCACAGGAAGAAGGGTTCAAATGCAGGAAAGGACATGTCCTCCTGACATTGTATGTGCCGTTAAATGTTTTTCCCTGACTTTAAATACATAGCTGAAATTTTAAGCTAAGACAAGACAAGATAAAAACATTCATTGTAATTTTTATTCAGGATTTTTTTATCCCTAAATTGTTCCAGTTTTCATGCACACTGTCATATGATGCTAAAACAGGATGAGAGACCGAATGTTTGTAATGTGGCTATTTGAGAAGGAAGTGGACCAGTATGGCAAAAATATAGAATGGATGACCCTGAAGAAGCCAAAACCCCCTGCATCAGTCTAATAATAAAGTTGTTCTGTGTGGCAATGATGATGTTGAGGGATTACTAAATATAAGAAAATACTAAATAATCAACTGAGACTTCTTCCGGGGACCTTCCACACGACCCTTGGGTGTTGTAATGCAGGGGGCTTTTTTCATGCGTTTTTTAGGCCAAGGACCCCTTAGCTGAAAGAGAGACAGAGTAGGGACCCCCTAATATTATTATACATATATTGTATGAAATAAAAGTACATGTTAAAATGGGCTGGATGGATGAAAATTAATGGATATTAATATGTTATTTACACATCATGTTTTAATGTTAAACATATACATGTGGAAGACACAGTTAATCCTTAAAGCCCATGTTGCAGGTTAACCACCACTGTTGATTAATGGGTACATAAAGCACTAAACATACGTATATCATTGTTAAAAATGTCTCCAAATAGTGTTAAATGCCAGTTTTTGTCATTTCTGTTATTAATGAGGGTTTTTTAAATAAAAAAAACGCAAAAAAAGTGTGGCATATAATAGCGGACCGACTGAATGATAGTCTAAAAACATTATATACATTTATGAACTACTGCTCTTAACTGAAACCATTCACTCAGTCATTGTCATCTGCAAAAACGAACAGTTGTACACTTTGCATTAAAAGCGAGCAGTGGAAGTTAATATGGCTTAGGACATGTATGTTTTAGCCCATGAGAGAGAGGAAGGAACAGAGTGGAAGATATTTACACGTCATATTCTAGTGTTGTAGAAAATTGATCTTCATGGTAAATTTCCTGAGTAACATTATCTTCTGCTTACTTTTAAGGCAAAGAGTACAACTGTTAATTTGTGCAAATGATTAGTAGCCTAATCCTTGAATGGTATGATTATGACAGTTTCAATTTAGAGCAGTGGTCAGTTAATGTATATTTTTAGGCTACTTACGCATTCACTCGGTCCGTGATCGTCTGCTATGTTTCTCTCGCCGTTTCATTACAGCGGCCGTGTTTCTTTTCTTTTTATACAAATAATGTGTTTCACGTCATCATAATTCCACAAGAAGCTGCTACTCACTCTGTTTAAAGTCTGTACAATGCGTATTTTAAAAAAAAATGTCGAGGTCTTTATATTAACTCTTTAAGGGCATTTATGTCATTATTCATTTAATCACACATCTACAAATAGGTGAATGAACTGCATGCATTTCTCACTTTGCCAGACCTTCTTCCACAGCGCTGCAGAGGAAGGTCTGGCTAGTCCACACAGCATTCCTGGATGGGAGGAAAACGAGCTCTGGTTTATTGGCATTTCTTAAAACCAATCTCAATCGCCATGGGCGGCGCTAAGCGCTGGATGGAGCCACGGTGCCTCTGCTAAATAGCCTCTGGAAGGAACTTGTTTTGGTGGAACATGTGTACGTTCAAAGTTTGTTTTAGTCGTGCAACAGAAAACTCAGATTGGACAGATAGTCTAGCTAGCTGTCTGGATTTACCATGCAGAGATCTGAGGAGCAGTTAACCATAGTCCTCATTAATAAAAAGACAATTTCCGCTGGCACCGCAGCAATCCCAGAAGTATAATGTCTTGGATATAGACTACATCCATACAGACACAGTGTTACTAATGAGCTCACAGCAACAACATGCAACACAATTCAGGGAGTCAGACACAACGCCAACAAACACTTCCAACCTCTCCTTGTGCAGACTGTGTCTTGGCAGACTCCCTTCATCGTTTGCTCACATCTCTTCTCCTGATATATGCAGCAGCTCGAGTCAAGTGCTGTCATTATTTCAGACCTGGGGCTGGCTGCTCTCCGTCTCACACTGAGGAGGTGTTATGTGCTCAAAAACCTGCTTAATATGGAATGTTTTGTCACTAAATTGGTTATGTTTTGTTCTTAAAATGTTGCTCGTGGATCAGTTTGGTAGGGACAGAGAAAATACGAAAGAGGTCATTTTTCGTCATTATCTCGTTCCATTTTCAGCTGGTGAATGGCAGGTAAAGGTGGGTCAGAGTATCTGACAGTCTTGTATAAAGTACTTGAAAGCAGTACTAAGCAGTGTAAAAATACAAGCATCTTACCAGAAAATAACTTTGGAAGAAGTTATAGTGACCTTTCAGAATATTACTTGATTAAAAGTCTTAAAGCATCTGGTATTTACTGTACAAGTAATTTCATGATATTAAATGTACTTAATTATAAGAAGTAAAAAGTAAAAGTAAAAACTCAACTTTGATTATGAACTTTATTGTGGCTTCCTTTATAATAAAGCATAATATACAGGTTTTCCACACCATCTTAAACATACAATTCAAAGTCTGACAACAAAGAGAAAAACAGACACTGAATTTTTTTTCATTTTTTGTTCACTCCAACGTACAAAAACATTTCGTCAGAGTAATGAGTAACAGAGATGCTTAGGGGAAATTGTAGTGGAGTAAATATATACATGTTATTTAGGATATGTAGTGGAGTAAAAGTGAAAGTTTTCAGAAATATAAATAATGAAGTAAAGTACAGGTATGCGAAAACTCTACTTAAGTACAGTCTTTGTACTTTGTTACATTACAACACTTGTATCTGATGCATCTTCAGAAAATAAGAGAGGGAGAAAATGAAAAACATGAAATGTTGAGGCTATGTTGACAGTGTATTCATGCAACATTCACCCAGTCTGGCTTTTGGCATCTCTCACTTTCTGTTGCATATCAGAAATAAATGACAAGGTAATGTAATGCTTTGAAGGTAATCAACAGGATCTTATACTGTATTCTGAATTCTACCAGAAGCCAATGAAGGGATTGGTGTGATACGAGACTGGTGACTTGTTCTGGTTAATAGTCTGGCAGCTGCATTTTGGACAAGTTGTAGACAACTTTGAACTGGTTCTGGTACTGATCCCCTAACATCTCAGACCGCCGACTATGTGGCAGCTGCCTTGCTCTGACATCTCTCCACAACTAATGTGCGTGTGTGTGTGTGTGTGTGTGTGTGTGTGTGTGTCTGTCTGTGCATGTGTGTATGTCTGTGTATGTTTTTCTGTGTGTGTGTGTGTGTGTCTCTGTGCATGTGCGTATGTCTGTGTATGTGTGTGTGTGTGTGTGTGTGTGTGTGTGTGTGAGACACACAATTTCCCATTTTCCAGGAGGACAATTAAAGTTAACTATGTGGAACTTTTAAATGTTGCTTAAACTGTTTAATTTTTTATCTGATGATCATAAATGACCTGTAACAGCAAACAAGACTAACAATGAAAAGAACACTGTTTTTATATAGTTGATATAAGTACCTTTGCCAGAGTCCGATTTTTCCCACAAAGTTTCAAAATGATTTACGGCCGGTAGACCTGCTTTACAGTAACACATTCTGACGGGTCACAGATTTCGGTGTAACACCAGTAAAGCCTGTGTTTGAGTATCCAGCCAGGTAAAAGGTAGCACACAAACTCAAAGTCCCTTATAGCCATTTCAACTTTTTTTCCTTTTCTTGGCGGAAATGGGATTCCATACATTTGCTGCCAAGTAATGACTCTTGGTAAGTTGATATTATAGAAATAATAGGTACAATTTTGCTTAGGTACAAATCCACATTTTTGTTATATAGAGTAATCATTTAGATTAGAGTTTTAGTTTTTTTTCATCTCTGTTTTGTCTTCTCCTGGCGGAAATGGGATTCCATAAATTTGCCTAATACATGTTGCTCAGCATGTCACTTTGAACAGTGTGTGAAGCAGTGCAGCTGTTCACTGTTGACATTTCTCGGCAGATTGTGGGAAAATGTCAGACTTTTGGAAACACTGAGAAGGCATGTGGCTGGACTGTGTCACATACCACAGGAAGGCAATTAGCATGCTTAAATAATGGAACTCCTCGCGTTCTGTTGGGATTTGTTCACAGTGCAACATTTAAATCTTCCCATGATGGACTCTGCAGGTTTTCACTAAAGCAAAAGCCAGAGCTTAAAAAGTGCTCACACACACACACACACACACACACACACACACACACACACACACACACACACACACACACACACACACACACAGAGCGATAGCAGACAGATACTGTTGTAAGCTACTGTACTTCATCTCTACACTTTGTGATGACTCCAGAGCAACACAGTTTGATTCATCTCATAACTTTTCAAATTTTTCAATTGACCTAGATATAACCATTTACATCCTCAGCTCTAATTTTGCTCAGTAACATCATTTAAAATAAGTTGTGTGTGGGTCTAGAATGAAAATAAAATTATCAACTTTTTGGCTAGAAAAAATACAACTGCAACATAATCCAAATGTTACGGCGTGTCTACACAGAAAGTGTTCAGCTGTGTGTTTCGGCCGTCCGTCTGCATGTCAGATGGAACAGATCCACTTCTATCAATCCAGCAGTCTACACAGGCAGCATAAAGGCTTGCGTTTCAAATGCAGCACGTGCACGTAAACATCCCCGGAAGCGTATTTTTAACGCTTTAAGTCTGTTTTCCTTTATATGCAAATACAGTAGTCAGGTGTCCCTCCAGGTATAGCGCAAATTCGAACCAAATTTTCTGCAAAAATCTGCAAAAGAAAATACAAATTTATGATTGTTTATTGAGTTGGTTCATCGAGATAAGCAGTAGATTGCGCTAATGCTCCAGTCAGGTGCCATTATACTACTGCCGAAGAACCGGGTTCGAGGAGATGACGTAATTACAAGCCAGAGCCAGAGCAAATCAACTCAAACCACGAAGGGAAACAAATAAAGACCAGTGAAAACACTGGACTTGGACAAAGGGAATGGAGAGAGTGTTAATATTACAGCTATGTGCTTTGTTCAGAGATTCTGAAACCACTAGCCTAGAAATCTAGACGCACCCTATCGGCAGCAAATGTAATTTGCATCCAGGGGGTCTAGTAACTCCGTTGGCTTGCGAGTTGAAAAAAAGTAAAACTCTAGTCAGGCCAATCACATCGTGTATAGAGTCGGTGGGCGAGCTTAACATAATGACGGCAGAGTTATGATGGTTCCGCGTGAATTCTATGCTACTTGAAAACAAAGACGATGGCTGCTGTTGCTGACGAACAGCGGTCTTTTGAATCGGCTTTGGAGACTTGGAGTTAAGCTTTTCTTTGAGAGAAGAACAAAGAATGGAACTGAAGTCATTCTTAAAAAAGGAAGATGTGATCGGAGTTTTGCCAACCAGATACGTTTAATCTATCAACTAGCGTTGCTCTGGTTGGTTGTAGCGCTATCCTATTGCGTGCAGAGGGAATTTGAAAGACAACCATTTATCCCGCCCCTCGGATTGAGCCCTGCCAATGGTGAGTTCCCAGACCCAACATCTTGATGTAGGTGTGGCTTGTCAGGCTATGAAACCAATGCAGGGAACCATATTCTGAAATATAACAGTAGAAGCACTCTAAACAAAGTACAATACAAAACTGAGGTGAAATGTTGAACTTTTAGGAATCAGACTCATTCAGATGTTACTCTAGGTGAAAGTAGGTAAAAGAAAAATAATGACCTGTTGAATTCCTGTCACCCTATGTTCCTCCTGACTGAAAATGGTGGGTATGTGGGAAGAAGATGCTTTTGTATGGTGTGTAGATATAGATGGCTGTGGGTGGAAGATCTCAGCTTGTGTACATCTCTCAAAACATCACAGCCTGGTTTAGGACAGAAGAAATAGACTCCTTCTCCTCCTTCATGAGGTGATGGGCCTGGAAGTTGTAATTCCACTGTTGGCCACTGTGTTTAATTTGCTTCAAACCCCTGCACACTTTCTGGGGCTGGCTCCAAATCCATTGTGTTACAAAAACCTCAACGAAGAACCACTTGTGCATGTTGTCACAATGTTATTAGTCTTGCATTGCCAGACCAAAGTAGTTTTAGTTGGCGAGAGAAAACTCAGATTGGACAGATAGTCTAGCTAGCTGTCTGGATTTACCCTGCAGAGATCTGAGGAGCAGTTAATCATAGTCCTTATAAATCCACCGGAGTTTAGAACGCCAACACAAATAAAGAGGAAGGTAACGGAAATCCGGCCAAAAAGAAGGACACTTGGTGGAATTTTTTGGCTGCACCGGAGCAATCCCAGAAATGAATCGGTATAGACTGCAATGTTATTTCCTGTATGCTAATGATAGTGGTTGACATCTGCCATCTTTTCTGCAGCCAGGTCCTTCTTTAACCTTTGGAATTCACCAATGTTCTCATGATTAGGCATTTCTCTGAGGTACAAACAAAATTGTGCAGGGATGATTCTCATTTGTCTTCAACATCTCCTTGCTTGACAAGATGACAAGCATCTGCACATTCAGTAAAAACTGTATTTTATTTTATATGTACGCTGAACAGATCTGTCAAACCAAAAAGGTTATTGCCCCATCACCAAAAGCACATCAGGAAAGCTTTATTTATGTATTTAATAATAATAAATAATTAAGTAGTATATACTGTATGTTGTAGGGAAAGTTATGCAACTATGTCTGACGTAAAAAAAAAAAAAATTCCCACCTGATGCACCTACACTTTCAGCCTTAAGGCATATTCACACCGCAACATTGGTCGTCGTAGTATTTACCACTCGAGAAATACTAGAGGCACTTTGCTATGAATGGCGCCACGTTAGTGGCAATGCTAACTTAGCTAGCAGTTGATTACTTTGTTTCTGAGACTCAAATATTTAAACGTGCTTGGTTGGGATTCCTGTCGCAACTTTTTGACACTGTGAGTTAGGACGTACGTTTAACTGACATGCGGCACAAGAACGTTAGGTTTAGGAAAAGATGGTGGGTGGGGTTACAAAATGTACGTTTCAGTGTCACCCAGGACAAGAACGGGACATGTGTCCTGTGTTGTTTGACCCGTCCACCCCCCTCCATCCCCCACCCCAACCTCCTTACGCAATTTTCGGTCTTTCATACTACTCTCTACCAATTTGTCTCTTAATACTATGTCATCTAACAGCGCTGTGGTCAAACTGCTGCTCTGCCCGATGCGTTCCATACTGACGCTAAAGGGAGATTTTTGCGTCGGTATCTGATGCTGAGAGACACTGACCAAGCATCAGGATTTTACCAGTTGGGAGTGAGAAAACGGGTTGGTGATTTTGTAGTCTATATCCACCATGTTCCACTTCCGGGATTGTTCAGGTGCCGCCGGAAATTCTGCCTGATGTCACTCTTTTCAGCCGGATGTCCATCACCTTCTTCTTTCTTTGTGTTGGCGTTCTAAACTGGATTTATGAGCACTAATGGTTATTTGCTCCTCAGATCTCTGCAGGGTAAATCCAGACAGCTAGCTAGACTATCTGTCCAACCTGAGTTTTCTGTTGCATGACCAACGCAACTTTTGAACGTACACATGTTCCACCAAAACAACTTCCTTCCTCAGGCTATTTTGCAGAGGCACCGTAGCTCTGTCCGGCCGCGCCAAGATTATTGTGATTGCTTTAAAGAAATGCCGTTTTTGTAACAAATCTGGGAGCTGCATCTCCCCAACAAACTTCTTGCATGTTTCTGCTGTTGAGAGAATGGGACGCCTAGATTCATCTTCTAAATGTGATCTTTGTGAAAGAGTCTTTGGAGTGATCAGATTGCTCTAATTTCTATTCTTTACATTTACAACAAGCCCAACATAGCTAACATGAGTCATCACTTAAAGTTACAAAGCCCAAGTGAGATGCAGTTTAATTTGACTTTGTGTGTAAACACATTTTGCTGAGTGACTTTCCCAAACAGTCCTGCAGTCCCAGAAAGCCACCTCAGGAGCTTTCAAATGCACACATACCACAGGAATTCTTATGAGAGGGATTGGTTAAAGTCTGTCTTTGTCATTCTCCTAATCCTCCAGCCCTATGCTCTCTCTGTCTCTTTCCCTCTCCACCTCCGCTCCTCCATCCCTCCCTTGCTCCACCCTGCTCCCAGCACCCAGCTAAAACCCTTCAGCCCTCTCTCTGTTGTTATTTCAGTCTCCACTGCACTCACGCCGGCCTAATGAAGTGTGGATGAGCGCTATGGTGACTGGATCGCATTTATCATTGACTTTGAGTTTAGTTTACAGAGCTCTGAATAATTTATTATGTATGAATAGGGGTTTAGAGTCTATCACAGTTTGATAATGTATTCCTCCTTGAAGCCCTCCCTGAATCCTGATGAAGCAAGCGCGGAGTTTCTTCACCACACACACACACACACACACACACACACACACACACACACACACACACACACACACACACAAACACACACACACACACACACACACACACACACACACACACACACACACACACACACACAGGATCACGATCAACAATCTTATCATGATTCTTTTACACTTTAGTTTTTAATACTATTATCCAAGTTACTGAACAGTTCGAATAAACTAATTTCCTCATTTATAAAAATATAGCTGTACCAGATAACAAAACCCCATACAAATTATGTTGTAACACTCAGAACATTACTGTAATATAACAGCAAACTGCTATATCATATTTGCTGTGTAAAGATGTGTAGCTAGTGGAGTGGAGTAATGGCACCCTGAGCACTCCCTCTGTGTGTGTTGTAATCGGAGTCTACGTGATTCAAATTCAGCTGGCTTACCTTCTACACATAAACACAACTTAGATTTAGTTTTCGTAAAATTTGTCTCACTGGAATTGTAGTCTTGACAAAAATGGGAAACAGAGAGAGTATACGACGGCCTATACAATAATTAAAGAATATTTGCCTATGTTATAATTGTATGTCTTATAGTTCATATACCAACAAACAAAAAAGTCAGTAACAGAAATGTTGCTGCATAACAGGAATGACCCAAACACAGGCTAATGACAGCAGCTGTGGGATATGTTGACATAATAGTAATAATATATCCCACCTAATAATGATAATAATACATTTTTATTTGATATTTAGCACAAATAAGCTGTCTTCTTTACTTTACATTATGTTAAATATTTCAGTGACTTGTGGCACTGTGTTAACCACATTCTAATCTAGAGCTGTAACAGATTAGGATTGTTTATCCAGTGCAGCCCATGTATGATATGAAAAATAATACCTCACTGCATCTAAATAGAGCAGTGATAAGGGACGGCCTTTGCGACTCCTGGTGGTCATAAAATATGAACAGCATGTTGTTTTTTTATGATTTAGTTATGCGGAGGATAGCGCGTGCTTTCCGCCTGGCTTCAGCAGTGATGGTGCATCACACACACACACACACACACCATGCATGTGCTGATGTGGCTGCTTTACCGAAGCATGTGTGGTGTAACAGATATGTCCCGATTCCTTCCTCATGGC
This sequence comes from Zingel zingel, assembly GCA_023566125.1. Taxonomy (NCBI): domain Eukaryota; kingdom Metazoa; phylum Chordata; class Actinopteri; order Perciformes; family Percidae; genus Zingel; species Zingel zingel. The sequence goes on from CM042323.1 coordinate 12,993,049, forward strand.
TTCAGGATAGTGGTGGGCAATATGGCAAAAAATCACATCACAATTTTTTCAGGCAGGATCACGATCCACGATTGTATCACAATTCTTTTTCATGTTGTTTTTAATACTATTTTCCAAGTCACTTAACAGTTTAAATAAACTAATTTCCCCATTTAAAAAAAATAAAACCCTACAGGTTAACAAAACATAACCCTAACTAACCCTAACCATACAAATGTTGTTCGCCAATGTAACACTTTAAAGCAGAACATTACTGTAATATAGCAGCAAACTGCTATATTAATATTTGCTATGTAAACACACACATACACACACACACACACACACACACACACACACACACACACACACACTAATTCCATTCAGTATCAATCAATATCATAATTAAGCAAAGTGGTGACTGCCTTGACAGATTTCTGAAAAGATGCCCACTGGCTATCTGCCATGCTGTCTGTCAGCCCCCTCTGAAGGTCACAGCTTTGAAGACTGCGGTTTGAAACTGATTGCCTTCCACATGCTATAAACACTATTCTACAAGCAGAACTTTACCTTATGGAATCTAAAAAACCTGGTGCTGAAATGATAATAATTATACATGAATTGACTTGACCAGAAAAAATAAATATTTGCATGTCCCAGCATCTCATATAAAGCTTTGCTTGCCTTTACAGTATAATAATGATTTCCAAATTAAACATTAGTTGTATTTGTTGACCCAACTAGATGGCGTTTTAGGACATGTTCATCCATAGAGATAGGCTATGAAATTCCAGGCTTTTAAATATTGAAATGAAATGATTCAGTTTCCAAAGGGGAGAATCCTGTCAAGATATAGAATTTAGCTAAACTCTGAATAGTTCCATTTGCAATACGGTTTTGGTTACACATTGTTTGCCAATTTAAAAAATAAAAAATATGAAGTTCATTTCAAATTCAATTCACGTCTTCATGCCAGTCATGCCTACATACACTGAAAATGATTTGTCAAGTTTTCATTTAGATTTTTATTATGGCTGTATGCTGCCTTTTTAAACTTGAAAATTAATACTGGATTTAAATGTGTCATTCTTCGTGCTGAAATTAATGGAAAATATCTAAATTGAAATGCATCTAAATATGAATATTAACATGTTTGATATTGACAGATCTGGACTACCACATATGACTCACAGTATGGATCTGTGCTGTGACAGTACTGCCCTGAGTGATTCTGCCTCTTTTACCTCCATTCACATCTTTTTATCAATCGTTTTTTTCGGCATTTTAGGCCTGTATTTGATACGACAGCTTAGACATGAAAGGGAGAGAGAGAGGGGGGAGAGAGAGGGGGAATGACATGCAGCAAATGGACGCAGGTCCCTTCAGGAATTGAAGCAGCAGCCGCTGTAACGAGGACTGAGCCTCTGTACATGGGGCACATGCTCCACCAGGTGAACTACCTAGGCGCCCCTATCTTTTTCTATCAGTCTGGGTCAAATGTTACCCTCATTGTATTTAAAGGCACCTGTAGAAATGTCCACTCACACAGCTGAATATTTGACATCACTACAGTCACATCATTCATGGGCTCTTGATAGATTTTTTGTGAACAGTGAACTCGCTATCTGCTTTTTCACTAGCAAGGCCCACCCCACAACAGAGTGATTTATAAAGGGTCTAATGACATTAGGAGTATCGTTTGACATAGTTGAGTCACCTGAGCCAATTCCGGGCACCCAAAAAGAGTCAACAGATTTGAATAGAGCCGAGGTGAGCGTGAGTTTGACAGAGATCGCTAAGGTTGCTAATGTAAGAGCGATATGCCTGGGATGAGCAGTCATTCAGGCTGCTGTGCCATCGTGGTAATCAAACCATTATTTTATAATCGCAATGTCATCTGACATAATCAACATAAATACAGCTTAATGACAACAGCTTCATGGACATTTAAAATGAGTGATCACAGATAAAATGCAGGCAGACACAGTAGGTTAATCATTATTTATATTTTTATATTTACTATTGTTTCTGGACAATGAAACAAAATGAATACTACCTGTTAACCAGCAGCCATTTCAAACTGTTGGCTGCTGGTCAAATCTATATTTTATGACTGGGAAATCGTTTTATAAAGTTACAAGAAATGGGTCATTCCTGTTATGCAGCAACATATCAGCCTCATAACTTTTAAAAGAAAAGATGGATTCTTTATGTTTTTTGCATTATATAACAATAGTGACATGCCTAGCTATCAGGGATAACATATTGGCCAATCTCTGGTAAAAAATAATCTTTATGGGTGAACTGGTTTATATTGATGAGCAGTGAAGGGGTTTGGTCTGAGATGTCCAGCCTGGCTGCTGGGGAAGCAGCACCAATGCAGACGGGCTTGAGTAGTGTTCTGAAGAAATGCCAGAAATGAGGAGAACTTGATGTAGACCGTGGTGGAATCAGAATCAAGTGGCATACCTGGAACTGATGTCTTTGGTCAGCTGCTCGTATGGGCTGAGGTAGAAGTCTAGGTGGAAATGTAGAAGGGGAATGAATCTCCCAGACGTTTGGGAAGCTTGGTTATTGTTGTGGCTCTTTAGTTGTAGAGTTGGAACAACCTGGCTTTATAGTTGCTGCGCTTACAGAATGCCTTTCAGGCTTTGGAGACGGGCCACCGTCAAGTCTCTGATATTGTGTTCCGATTGTGGATATGAAGACGGCTGAGTCGAGGAGGAATGTGTGCTGTAAGTGTGGCATGGTGGATTGCTGGAAACGGTGCATGAGATAAGCAGCGTGTGAAGAGAGGGTTGAAGCCGGCTACGCCTATGGTGATTGAGAGAGAAAGGCTGAGATGGATCCGGAGTTGGAGAGCTCTCATTAGGACAGCTAGAAAGGAGACGCCGACAAGACCGACGTTTGTGCAGCACAGCGGCTGTGCTGGGAAGTTAGGCCATGGTCTGACTGCTGATGGAATATCATGGTTTGAGAAGTACTGAACGGATCATTGCCTGAATCCACTATTGATCTGCATTTCGGCATCCATGGTGAGTTTGTTGTTGGTAGTGATGTCATCAAAGCTAGCATTTGTCTTCCTAATCCAAGCATGCAATTGTTACGGTCAGTCCTCGAGGAAACTGTGACAAACAGGGAATGCATGTGCAGGTGGTGTGGGGGCGATGGGTGCTTGAGCACCTGCCCCTTGTGTGTTTTCCATCTGCTTTCTGCCTTTCAACCAGCATGATTAAAAGAACATGTCACTTCTTTGGGAAATTAGCTTAGGTTATTTGTAGTCTGCGGTGTAGGTTGGTGGTATATACATTTTGTCTTCTTAATAAAGGACATCCTTATATTTTGAGAAAATAATCTGAAACATGCTGCATACCTTTGAAAATCCCTTTCTGATTCAAAGCCTACTAGCCCACTGCTACAGAAATCTGATAGCTCAGGTTGCAGTTATAGGATACAATTAAACTGTTAATCTGGTTTGATATCCTGTTATCTTGTCTCTTTTTGTAAATCTTAATACTGAATTCTGCTACAGTGCAAAGACGCCACGTAAAGACAGAATAAGGAAGCAGAAAAAGAAGGACCTGCAGGAGGCAGCAAAAGGCAGTGGATCTAAGCAGCTGGGTTATTAGGAGCACCACAGGTTAGTACTGTGCTTTACACAAAAATCGGACATGTTCATACATACTTATTATTATAACTTTGTATATATACTGTAGTTTGGATACTGTATGCAAGATTACATTTTGCTTGGACAACGGTTGCATTTTTTGGATATATTTGTGTGAATTTAGTCCAATGTAAGGCTCCATATTTCATTTTGAGGTGTACAGTATTGTGGATTTAGTATTATGTAAAAATATAAAATGTAAAATATACAGTTTAAAAAAAAAGATGACATATATTGTTAACAAATCTTGTTCCATATGCCCTTTTTTGAATTTGAGCCCCTGCCCCTCAAAAGGTCTCTGCACGTCCCTGAAACAGGGATAGGTTGACCAGGTATAAGTAGGCTTGACTGGTGATTAGAAGTGTGGTTAAGGCGTGGCCCCGCTCCCAAATCTAACTACTTTATTTAGAAAACCATTTATCCTATGTGTTTATTCTGTGGAGTGCACAGTTTTTTTACTCATTCATTGGCTTAGAATAAAGGTGGTAATATATTGTAAAAGATAACGTCTGCTCTCTGTTCAGACATGATTTTACTTGTCATTCAGAGCAACATTGGTTTTGGAGAAGAGAATAGCTCTAGAAAAAGAGTGTGCATGCAAACTGCCTGACCTAAGTGTTCCTTAAGAAAATGAGATTTTGATGGAGTAGTGGAATGACAATAAAGCTCTGTCTGACTTGTCAGAGCTGCTGTTAAGTGGTAATAGTCTCCATTATCAAAGAGAATCAGTGGAAAGCAAAGACGGACACTTGAGGTGAAAGTAAGGACGACAACGTGACAACAGCACTAGAGATAATATCTGCTCTGCTTCCTCATCACTGTCCCTGAATTGTACTGATGTTTGATGAAAGTATCAGATAGGATCAATGTCAAATGTTGTTTCGTTTTTTTGAAGAGGTAATCAAAAGGATACAACAGTGTTGAAAATTAACTGCTGTCTTTAAAAGTATCTCTTCTTGAATCCTATGTTTAAGGATCAAACTGAACACTAGCTTGATTAAAGCTTTTACCATCCTCCAGAAATGGGTGATTAATCTGGAGGTCTTTTGCAGTGCACCTCAGAATTGGATATCTCATTTGGTGATTAATCTTCCACAATCTATCCACTTGAAATCAGCGTTATAAGGAGCTCTCTTACATAAACGGGAGAAATCTGGCATGCCATAATCACAATTGCCTGAGTAAACCATACGAGAGTCAGAGAGTATGCAGGCAAAACGCTCAGCTTCTTAACGCCAATCCAAAATCCCATTCTCAAATTTGAATTTAACACTAGGCTACTTTAATAAAGTATCCATCCAGTAAACAGCACTTGCCTGCCAAACTAATCAGACCACACAAGGCCAAATTGCCTCCCGAGTTAACCACATTGCAAAGGCTATTTATTTATTTATTTATTTTTTTGAGGCATTTTCCACCTTTATTTTTGACAGGACAGATGGAGCCTTGAAAAGGGGAGAGAGGGGGAATGACATGCAGCAAAGGGCCACAGGTCGGAGTCGAATCTGCAGCCGCTACGTCGAGGAGTAAACCTCTACATATGGGCGCCTGCTCTACCAACTGAACTATCTGGGTGCCCAGCAAAGCCTATTTTTAAACGGAGTCTGATGTAGTCGGTCCACATAAAACATGCCGCGGCTACATTCACTTCCAGCAGAACAATGACGGCAGAACAGCATCGCCGGTCTTAACGACCGGTTTTAACCAAATACTCCCTGTTCCAGCTCAGCTAAAAACGCCAGATCTACAACACATTACCGCGTTGATCATTACCAAACCTGTTTGTAGGCTACTAGCAACGTGATCGTCACCTGTTTAACTGACAGAGTTTAACTTTAACAGATAGTACGCGACTGTCCTGTCATTTTTTTATAGACGTGTGAACTCCCCACAGATACCTTGTGCATGGACTCACGGTGTGCGCTGCTGAGAGTGAATAGGGGAAACACTGGGATGGACGTTTGGCGTTATTTTAAAAGAATGAGAAACACTGATGTATGAAACTGCCAATTACATTAATTTACTTGTTTATCAAAGTCGTTCCGGCCCACTTTAAACTCTGGGTATGACGCGTGGAGGAAACCTTGGCACAGACAGAACGTGGAGTATATGCACATGGTGGAATCCCTGGGTAAGCCAACTCGCAGAGCTCAAACTGCAGCTGCTCCTCAGAGGTCATAACTGCAAGCAGCCATATCCTCTTAATGGGTGACCTTTTGGCTTGTCTGCAAACGAGATCATAATTCAAACACATGCCTATTGGTAACACTGAACAGAACTCTTCAACATTTCAATGCAATGCAAAGCAATTTAAAGCGGCGCTATGCAGTTATGCTCCATAGAGCTCCCCCTACAGCTTCGGAATAGATATTTGGCAGCTCCTATGTTTACCTATGTCTGACTCCTCGCTCGGTCAGTCTGCCGTTTCCTCTTTCTCTGTTTCTCCGACAATGCTTTCCTAGCGTTCTGCTTCTTTTTTGCCGGCTCAGCCATGACGATAGTGTGAAAAACACCATCGTTATCTTGTTAGCAGGTTCCTGAATGGGCGTATGTGTGCAGTGCCGTGAAGCAATTTGTTACATCGCGATATCACGCGATACTTCCAGCTCGCCGGCTGAAAGTTGCAAGGGTGTTTTTTCCACTCACAGACGCTAGGGGGGAGCGAGACGACCACCATTCAACTCGAAAAAAGTCATATAACCATTCCAATGACTCTGAAGCTGTTCAGTTAAGGTAAATTAAGCTAAACAAACTGCATAGTTCCCCTTTAATTCCAGTGTCTGACAAATGCAAGCACTTCATTTCACTGGCTTAATAACTTATTGACCACATTTAAATAATTACCAAATTTTTATTTTCAAACATATACAATGTACATTGTTTAAAGACACAACCATCATCATCCACACTGTTGTCATCCAGCTGCACCCCCCCACACCCTGACAGGTCCACTTTAAGTTAATTAGTAATAGCATGTGAGCAACAGGGAGCGCGAAAAGTGGCTGGAATTGTCCTTAATATTTAAGCCTGCCATGTCACGTTAAAGGCTCTGTTCCTTGAAGAACACTGGCTGGGACACTACACACTGAATGACTCTTAGTGACAACAGTCCTGAGCATTTATAAAGTTGAATTCATGTTCATTTCAGTTTCCATGAGATACGTATTGCTCTTTTGTACACTATTTAAAATAAATTGCTCAATTAATAATAACTGCTGTAGAGGAAATAACACCATCACAATTAAGGGGGTAAAATGAGTTATTCCTATTGGTCAGAAAGTCTCCTAACCAGGTATTTAGTTCAAGTGAGTCGTACAGTACATGGGGCATAATAATTCAGTGTTATCATGTCAGTGTTTGACTGATTGGATATGATTATATTATTATAACGACATATCTCATTATACTGAAATCTGTATCACATAATGATGAGATATCTAACACAGTAATACAGTAGAGACCTACTTTGTTAATATTATATTTCAATATTAATCCAATGTACTACAATGTGCTACGTTACGTGGCTCATGCTAATGCTTGGTGGCTGAACTGCACTGTAACGTTATAAAGTTACAGCAACGTTCAACAGGATATTATTATTAAGTATATTCAGCGTCATCCCTGCCATGTTAAAAAAAGAAAAACTCTTCCAATGAACACATAAAATAACTAGATACTCTCTTGCAGAATGGTTGTCTAATACTACGCTAAAGAGCCCCTATTATTTAAATTTTAAATTCTTCACGTCTTTAAGTGTGTTATATAGTTTTTTTGTGTATGCAATAGATGTGTGAAGTACATAAAAAATGTGTACGCCCACATTGCTGTTTGAAATTCCTCTATTAATGATGTCATTGATTGAGAAAGCCAGCCCAGTTTTTCATATGTGCTGCCCATAGATGCTGCCTGAGCAAGCATAGCCCACCCAGTGGCTTGTTTGAATTTGGTTGACCAATCACAACAGAGTGGGCCGGCTGACCAATCAGAGCAGACTGGGCTTTTCGGGAAGGCGGGCCAAGAGCTCAGACAGAGTGTTTCAGGTGGAGGCGCTGCAGCAATGGGCAGTATAAGAAACATATGTTTTTTGAACATCAAAGCATGTAAACCTATTCTAGGACACCCCAAGAGTACAAAAATGATGCTTGGGGCACATAACTGCATTGTGTATAATTTCTTCCATTCTGGAAGGAATATTCTAATAAGATACATTCCTGATACATTGTCTACACCCTGGTCTCCTCCTTTACCATGTGCAGCAGAATTATCTGAGAAAGTGATGCCAGAGCCTGCTGACCTTCAGAGAACAGCTGCTGAGATTTAACACTGGGGTATTGATCAGCTTTATGACACTTCAGGTCCCGCAGGTCTTTGATGATGTTGTTGAGGACGCCCGCTGATGTGGCTGTGTGAAGAGCGCCACAGGATTGTCAGCAGAGCGCCATCACAGCTGACCTGAGCACTACAAAGACTTAATCAGTCAGATAGCCACAGGAGAAGAGAGAGGGATGAGAGACATAGAAGAAGGCCAAACGGCTGTTCCCACTTCATCAGCCCCAGTATTAAAGGATATTTCTGCCTATAAAATCGGTCTTATTAACGTAGTTTGAGCCTACATTCCTAATCAGTTATGATAACCAGGCCCGGATTATCCATAAGGGCACTTGGGCCAGTGCCCAGGGGCACCAACCATTCACAACCAGTGGGGGGGCACCACATGACACAAGCTTTAACAATATTTTCCGTAAATGGTTATATTATTCACTTAAAATTGTTGAAAGACCATACATTACTCGTTTATGAACACTAATTTCACAATAATAATAATATATTATAAATAAATCAATATTACATTACCACTATCACTCCCCTCACCAATCTGTCAGAGTTGAGTTGGTCCACAGGTACGCACAGATGTATCATTTAGGGGGGTGGGGGGGGGGGGGGGGGGGGGGTTAGCAATAATCAAAAGTGGCCAGTTCAACCACCCCCCAAACATTTTTATCATAATGATGAATGTAAAATATTAACTGTTATAGAAAATGATAGCTGTTGGCTTTCTTAATTCAATGTAATTGGCAAGCAAAGAAAAACATTTTTCACACAACCCCCCCCCCCCCCCCCCCCCCCCCCCACCTCTGGGTGAGACTTGGTTGCGCCCAACGTTCCATAGCACGGCCAGCACCGGTATATATCTATGGGCCAGCACGGCGCTTCGTGAGTTTATTCAGTAGGCAGAGAAGTAAAAGATCGGTCCACATTCTGCGCTTCTTTTCCTAGAACTCATATTTCTTTCAGAGGACTTTGTGCAATGAATCCATATTCTTAGATCTAATATTGATAGTCTTTTGTCCATATCTTATTCATTTTAGGTCCGTTTATTGTCGTTATCTGTGATGCTAAAGCAGTTTTAACTTTCCCTTGATGCTTTTGAAAGTTTTTGACCAGAGGAGTTGCTTTCACGGCCCGTGAAATAAAGTTGTAAAAATACATATTTGACCTACCCACAATGTTGCAATACATAGTATTGATTTTGGCTTTTTAAATTGATAGAAATTTTGAATTGAGACATTTGAATAAAGTGCTCACTGCTCATATGCCTACATGTATGTAGTTGGATAAGTTAGTAAATTACATTTGAGAAATCCCCTTGATTATGTCTGATATTTTTGGCAGGGGGAAAGCAAGTGTTAGTTTCTCTTTGCATAATGAAAATGCTTTGTTTTTTGTTATTTTTTATTTTTATTTTTTGTTTTTTGGCTTGTCTGCTGGGCTGATGTACTGATGTGTATTGATTTTGACATTTTGAATTGAGTGATGTGCTTTTTGAATTCGACATTTTGAATTGAGACATTTGAATATAGTGCTCACTGCTCATATGCCTACATGTATGTAGTTGGACAAGTTAGTAAATTACTTTTGAGAAATCCCCTTGATTATGTTTGCCAGGAGGACAGCACGGGTAAAGGGGGTGGTGTATTGGGGTGTGGGGGGCCTTTGAGGTATAATGCCCAGGGGGCACCACGTTGTCTTAATACGGGCCTGATGATAACACTGGACTCGCCAAGTTTTTTGCTAAGATCTGAGAACACAAAATGATATGTAGCAAACATCACTGTCATTTTTAATTACAGTATTTAGAAATACAATTAGTAATTTAAACAAATTTAAGTATCAGCACTTTATTCATCATAGCCAGAGGAACTGACATGTTGAGGATATTACCCTTGTTTGGTTTTACCACAAAACTATGTCAATATATCAAACTACCCAACTTCTCACTTGATTTATTACCTTAGTAAACATTTTCATAACGAGTTAATGGTCTCAATCGCTAGTTTCAAGTCTTGTTCATTTAGTAAATTATGGTCCCATTTATTTAAAAGAGACAATTAAGCAGGGGATGATTTAGGACCTGCATGATGTTCATTTAGTAAATTATAGTCCCATTGAAAAAAAAGGACATTCAATAAAGCACAATTAAGAGCAAGTGTTGATGCATAGACTGTATAATTGAAGCCTAAACATCTCAGTCGCCCCTGGTAGCTAGCTACAGTATAGGTAAATCCCACCCCGTACAAGTTAGTGGACAGTGTTGGGGAGTAACGGAATACATGTACCGGCGTTACGTATTCAGAATACAAATTAGAAGTAACTGTATTCCATTACAGTTACAATTTAAATAATTAGTATTTAGAATACAGTTACATTGTTGAAATCAATGGATTACATGACGAAACTTCTCTGTTTCACAAGTTTATTTATGGAAACTCCATGTATTTCCCAGAAGCCCCAATATGAAAACGAAAAAATGAGCTATTTGCGTGATCACTGATAGAGGTAGAGATGGAGCCGGAACTGGCACAACAGAGCCAGGGCAGGAATGCGTTTCTGTCTTGGAAATTCAAACAGCATTTCACATTAAAGAAAGAACAGGGAGAACAAAATATAACTGTGCAGTGCAACCTCTGGTTGCCAGCAACCAACCTCCTTTCAGCGTCCAAATTAATCCACCTCCAACCTGAAGAAGCATCTTAAAGTAAGTTTTTTTTTATTTATTAGCCAAGGGTAGTCGTCTGCTGTGTTTTTACTGGTCACCTTGCTATTTTATAGTTGACGTGCAACTTTACATTCTCCTACGTGCTGATTTACTAGCCCCAGAGCCGTTGAAAGACTGACAAGCCCCGACATGCTAGCTAACGTTAAAATTAGCTCGTGGTAGCTTAGACTGTGGTTAGATTTTTGCAAAGACAGTTAAATAAATACCAATAGATCCCGTTGCTCTGGACGGAGACCAGACAACGTAAATGTGACGTGAGCAACCTGTCTGAAAGTTGTAAGTCTTCTGGTAGTTGTGCCAAGAGACATCTCAATCATCAGCTAGGTAGCATCACAATGGCGCCATAGGAACTACGCTTTGTGGACGCTCGCTTACCCCCTTGGATTTTTATAGTATGCAGTCCGGGACTACAAATACAAAAATCTATCTGCTTGTTCAGGTACACATTCAGCCAGTTGGAACAGAAGAACACACCAGAATAGGCCTGTTTAGTAAGCTGTATGTGATGGCCACATTCCTACACTTATGAAATGCAATTCAATGTGAAAGTAATCCAAGTATTCAGAATACGTTAATCAGATTGAGTAACGTAACGGAATACGTTACAAATTAGATTTTTGGGCATGTATTCTGTAACGAAATACCTTTTGAAAGTATCCTTCCCAACACTGTTAGTGGACCAAAACTAAAAACATACAAGTACACCTGAAAAAATGTTATCACGAAAGATGTAATTTATGAGTAGATTTAATGAGTTATTTGATTCTATAAAATGGGGTGAAACGTCATGATTGACAGTTGTAATTGACTCGTGATTGGTCGAACCGGTGTATGGGCGGGACTTCGATACTGCGGCTATTATACTGATACTGATACTGATCACTATTGAGCAGACCCTGGCTCCAAAAGTACAAGATAGCAGCGGATGGCAGATCTTTTTTTACAGTCTATGATTAAGAGCATGTGACGTAGACCTGGGGTGTAATTGGCCAATGCAGCACCTTGGTGGATGACGTGGCAATGCAGCAAAAGTTGAGCCACAGTTAACCGTTTTCAGCAGTCAGTGCATACAAGATGATACATTAAGTTTGCTTTGTTCAGAGGATGTTTGGCAGAACATTGCACTTCTCTTCTACTACTGGAAATTGAACTGATGATTACTGGGCTTGTGACAGACTAAATGTTGTTTGATGCCTCTCCAGGGCTTCAACTGTCTTCATGACAGCAACTTAACGGGTAAATCACACAAAGACTCACCTTCATTTCTTGTTGGCAGTCGCTGCCTTGGTGTTTTAGCCTGATGGAAAATACTCTTCCTCCCGCACTCTCTTTGTAATGGAATATGCACTTAGTGTGTTTATCAAGCTATAATAAATGGACCTGTAGCCACGTTGAGTGAAAGTGTATTCCAATGATTGAGTGTCTAGTCTATAACAATAGGTTGCAGAGTAGTGTGTGGGGGCTTTAAATTATGAGGCCTCTGACGGTGATTTGATGCCAGCAAGCAATTTGTCAAAGAAGAAAGGTTTCTGGTAGCCATTAAAGGAATAAGAGCATAAATTTATAGAGGTGAGGGCAAAAGGATGGACTACTGTTTGTCAAACATGTCACAGTAAATGGCAGTAGTCAAGGTATAAAATAAATGACACTGCTTATAGGTGGGGCACAGAGCACAATACAGTGGAAAGTGTAGGTAGAGTAGGTTTCACCCAAGCAGCAAATTCCGTTCCTGAAAAGTGAAGCCAAAGCTGAAGTGCCTTAAAACTGTATTCTATCTAATTTCCAGCAGGGGGCGACTCCAATGGCTCCAAAAAGAAGTCTGTTTCTATAAAAGTCTATGAGAAAATGAGTCTACTTCCAACTTGATTTATTACCTCAGTAAACATTTTCATAATGAGTGTTTGGTCACAAATCGTCTTCAATACACCATGATGTTCATTTAGAAATAGAGGATAAAGCATGGGATGATTTAGGATATGTCAATCAGGACTTACCAATGCTAACCATGCTAACACTGTGGACATTAAAATAGACCTGAACTTGTTTTGGGGTGTTGTCTGTGTTTAAACTTTGACCCTCTCACTATGTGTTTTCACTTCATCGAAGTTAATTGGAACATTTTGGTCACCTAAAACTGACATGTTTAGCATTCTGCCATCTAAGCAAGCTAGCTAGCACTAGCTGGGAACTTAAGACGAAGTCTGATGATTTTCAACAAGCTCTGAGTAGCCATTGACTTGCATCAGAAGGTTTGAAAATCGTTGACTTTTCCTATTTAGCGTTGAGCTTAGCGCAGCGCCATGAAACCATACACAACACGCATGGCGTAGAAGCTTCATCCTCCCGAGCTCCACCATTTTGTCGAAATATGGTCACTTCTGTCTCCAAAATACCATGATGGCGACGGCCAAAATGCTAACTCCTGGCTTCAAAACGGCAATCCACAAACCAATGGGTGACGTCATCGATGCTACGTCCATTATTCTCGCAGTCAAATGCAGTGGTTTCATCACCAACATGCGCCAGGCAGCAGGATAGTGCCTGGGAAAGTTGAAAGACAAAACAACAAGCTGTTTGTACCTTAGTGAGCGATGTACAGTATGAAATGGTGGAACTGGCAATCATCCTCCTTCACAGAATAAGTTAGGCAAGTCAATCAAGAAGGGTTCGGGTGCATGAAAACATCTTTTGCCATCCCTTAGTTTGGGCTGTTGGTTACATTATGCACAGCGGTGACGCTTAAAACTCTTTGTGACTTTTGCCCGGGGTGAGTATCGTTAGGATTTGATCAATGCTACCATTCTGATTGACACTGGGAAGGGCAAAGCAAGACTGCTTTATTAATATAGCACATTTCAGCAACAAGGCAATTAAAAGTGCTTTACATACAATATTAAAGAGCAGTTAAAACAACTAAAAACATATGTTAAAGAGAATATAAAGAAGCCCAAATAGAATAAGACAGCGATCAAATACAAGAATAATTGTTACAGTGCAGCTTTGATTTAAAGGAACAGAGTTGCAGCGGATGTGCAGTTTTCGGGGACTTTGTTCCAGATATGTGGTGCATAAAAGCTGAACGCTGTTTCTCCATGTTTAGTTCTGACTCTGGAGACAGAAAGCAGAGCTGACCCAGACAACCTGAGAGGTCTAGGTGGTTCATAAAGTAGCATCAGATCAGAAAAAAACCATTCAGTGCTTTATAAACCAACAGTAGTTTTTTGTTTTAAATCAATCAATCATTTGAGGGACAGGAAGCCAATGTAAAGAGCTCAAAACTGGAGGGATGTGATCCACTTTCTTAGTCTTAGTGAGGACTCGAGCAGCAGCTTTCTGAATCAGCTGCAGCTGTCTGATGCAGCATTACACTTGTCGAGTCTACTGAAGATAAAAGCATGGACAAGTTTTTCTCGAAATCCTGCCCGTTTAACCCTTGATACTCTATATTCTTAGGGTGATAGTAGGCAGACTAGGCAGACTAATTGTCTTAAGCACACCAAGATTTCTGGCTTTGTCTATTGTTTTTAACATTGCCGTTTGAAGCGGAGCGCTGACTTTTAATCGTTCCTCTCTGGCTCCAAAAACATCCACCACCGTTTTGTCTTTGTTTGATTCAAGCAGGTTCTGCCACATCCAATCGTTGATTTGTTCAATACACCTACTCAGTGCTTGTATTGGACCATGGTAGAGATCGGAAAGTGGCTAATTATTAAAAGTGCATATTCATTAAGGGGGTGGTACTGGTGTGACAGACTGACATTGGCCTCCCACTTTCAATCTGCCCCTGTCATTAGGAAACAGTATGTGCCTGTAGAACACAAGCCACACAACACGTCAGCCATGGACATGCCACTGTGTGATCGGCAAAAGCCGCTGTCTAACTATTCGCTTATTCCTACACAGGAACTAGTCTATATCCATGATGTTCCACTTCCGGGACTGCTCCGGTGGCGCTGGAAATTAGTGGATGCATGTCCACTATTTGTTACGCTTTGGCTACATTGAACGTGTAACGCATGCGGACCGTTGGCGGAGCGGATTTGCCTTCTGAATGTATCTTTCAACTGGCTACACCTGCAGCGCACACACGGCATAGGATTGTGTGATTCACAGGAGACACGGTGAGCTTTCCCTCTGAGATCAATGTTGTTTCTCCAGGTTTTGGAGCCTGCACAGCGCTGTGAAACATCAATCTACTGTCAGCTGTTATCAAAGGATAACAGCAGGTGACAGGAAAGAAGAAATAAAAACAGAAACTGCCAATATGCTCATTGACGGTAATTAAGTACTTTCCTACACATGGTTAATTTAAAAGAAATATAGTCACCATATGCTCCATTTCTGTGTGAAAGGGCCACACACACCTTGTGTAAAATATATAAATAGAAGTCCCATTTTTACGCTTGTAGAGTGGATCTCTGCAGAGCAGACGCACCACTTAAGCGCTGCTCTTGTGTCCGGTGTCGCCAGTTTCATAGATTATAGTAGAAGTGTAGTTTCTGATCTGGCGGCCACATTCTGCTTCATGATGACTCGCGCACAACAACAAACATTTAACTGGAATTACACCTTGTACGATTTCATGTGAAAAAGAGAGAAGAGAATCTTGTCATTCACTCAAATCTAACTGGTTGCAGTTACTTGAAAAGTGAAAATGTGAAATTGTTTATGTCAATGTGACGCAGCTGTGAAAGTGTGCCCATTTAAAAATGTTGAGCCTGTGAAGCTTCTTATCCTGACTACCTCCATTTGAAAGTGTTATGAGCACTACTGGGAGGTGAGCAAAAAAGGACTACATTTCCTAGTTGCTCCGTTACTGTTACTGAATGTAATCTACCGTATACTAAACCAGTGATCTCAGACGGTTTTCAGTTGTACTGTAGGGACCTGCGTCCTCCAGAATATTTACTGATATTTACATTGCTATTTTATTTATTCATACATTTAGCCCTAATTAACTGAACTTTATCATCTGATGGAGAGAAGCAGCCACTGCATAATTCATTCCATTTCTATGCAAATAGAAATGGAAATTGGGGTCCAATTAAAGATCTTAATGGATGACAAGCACATATACACACATGCTACATATCTATATAAAGACACACACACACACACACACACACACACACACACACACACCGACTAACTATGACATGAGCTTGTATCTTCTGGGCCGAGAAAGATTGCAACAAAAAGGTAATTAGAGTCTGGGATCAAACCTGCATCCTCATTGATTATTCCCTACGATACGAAGAGCTAGCAGGTGTGTGTGTGTGTGTGCATGTGTGTGTGTGTGTGTACATCATTAATACTATTTTCTCTCTCTCAGTAAGCGTAGTGTGAGGGAGCTGATCTCTGTGTTGTTGATTAAAGGATGAGTGGTGACCTTGGCTCTGGTCTCCTGTGACAGCACTTGCTGATTCAAATCTAGCTGCAGTAATTAACACCCTCATAACATTTCGTTCACATTTTTCTTGCAATTAACTCATTTTTACTTTTTAACTTAAATTCACCCGTTAATGATGCAGAGAAAGAGAATTCTAACATGGAAATGAACATTCTAAGTGGCCCCTTGTTGGTGACGCTCACATGCCACAAGTTAGCATTTTTTCTAGCTTTGCCCATCATTTCTTATCATTTATGAATAAAGTTTAAATACAAAACTATACAAACTATACAATAAAGTTGGCTCGGCAACCACACATGCCATCAGACACTTATTAGAAACAAAATAGGAGTAGAACGAGATTTTGCCAAAATGTTGAGCTGACAATGTCCACTTCATTTTGGAAGCTTGAACATCGATTTTGTGATTACCACGGTTACAGTATGTGCACATGCAGTGTTACAAGGCAATGAATGACTTGAACAGTTCTGGTGTCTTTACTGCATTTTGGGAGTTTGATAACTGGGTCAAACTGCACTGCTAAAGGTCAGTTCAGACAAAGTCAGACAAAGACAAAAGTTTCAGCAGTCTGAAACGGCCTGACTCAGCTCGACTCAAACCAGCTGATGGTGTGGCTGCGACTCAGCTGGTCGAGTCTCCAGAGGCTGGTTTTAGAACATAAGAGACGTCACCTGCTTCAACAGCCAATAGAGAATCCATCTTGTAAAGCCAGCTATAATAAAATGATCCATAATCCATTTTATAGCTGTTAATGGAGGTTCAAAGTGCGCCTGCAAGCACGTACGGTCGAGCAAACAAGAGAGTGACTGAAGAGAGGGAGCGCCTCGGACAAAGCCGTGAATCAGAGAAATAAAAAGTGTTTTCGCCGATTCATCACTAGAAATGTAACTGTAGCAATCTTCTTACTATCACTAACGATTTTCTGGACCTGGTTTGATCACAGCTCCCCATTTCATATACCTGCACGACCAATTTTAAAACTTTTGAGGGCTTTAGTGAAAAGGTAAAGGGTAATTGTACAACTCCCCCCGCCCCCCAGCAGCACAGAGAGGCAGGCAAAGTAGAAGAATCTATGTAATATTTTCTTCCTCAAGCTGTCACACTCCTTTACATGGACATTGCTTAAAGACTGTACGCCTTGCCACCATATTAATCAGACTCTAGTTTATATCAAAGACGTTCCACTTCTGTGTTTGCTCCAGTGCTGGCGGAAATTCCCCCGGATTTCACTTTTTCCGGCCGGATATCCGTCACCTTCCTCTCTCTCTCTGTGTTGACGTTCTAAACTCCGGTGGATTTCTGAGGACTATGGTTAACTGCTTCTCAGATCTCTGCAGAGTAAATCCAGACAGCTAGCTAGACTGTCTGTCCAATCTGAGAAGCCTGTTGCACGACTAAAACTACTGTTTCCAAATGTCTCCAAATTTGGGGCTCGGAAACGCCACAGCAGGGGGAATGAGAGGGGGAAACGTAGCAGAGTATATTCTTTTTTAAACCAAAATGTAGCAATGTAAATGTAGCCTAAAGCAGTAAGTTAGAATGTGAACACTGACACCCACTGGCAGTGGTGAGAAGCTGTGTAATCTGCACAACTCTGAGTCATGGCGTCCTCTCTATGCCTCCCTCGTACAGCAGGTTGTTGAGGAGCACAAAGCTGCAAACTACCGCTCTGCTAAACGGCGCACAGGAAACAACCAACAGGAGCCCCGTGCATGTTTTATAAATGTTGCGGAGGATCAGTCAGTGTCTGAGCAAGCGGCAGAGCAGATGGAGTGATCAAGTCAGCTTGTGTTTACACCTCTATCACAGCCAGTAGACAAGGCAGACATGACAAGAGGACAGGAAGAGCATGAGAAAGACATCCTCTTGGCATGTTGCAGGGGTCAAACCTCTAAAATAGATCAAGAGAGACTTGCCTGTCAGATTGGAAGGTACATGGTACACAAAGGTCACAGTTCGGTGTGATTTCGGTATAGCAAAAGGATCGGTTTCTTTTCATTTATTTTGAACAGACAAAGTCGTTAAAGAGACAAAATCCTCCTGCTGAGGACTGAGGTAACATTTTGCCTATTGGCAACTTTGGTTAACAATTTTCATTCTAAAAATAAGGACCACAAAAACCTGCGTATTACACTGTACTAACACTGATCAAACACTCTCCCAAAGACAACAGGCTAAAGAAGCGGAATTCACAATTGTGAACTTTGGTTCCACATTAAGTGCATCAATCTAACAGTGCAGAAGTAGATGCTAGATCGGGACATGCCTCGTGGCCTGCCTTATTCTGCCTAATTCTGCCTCTGATTGGCTTACCCTGGTATTCTCACCCTAACCAATCCCCACTATTAATGCCTAAACCTAACTACGTCGGCCATTCTAGCAGATCCGATTTAGGATCTACCCAGTACATACCGTGTGCCCTACTGTGAGATACTTAATTCACCATTCCTGTACTGGACAGAGGTACTTTAGGGAGTGGTTCTATTACTCCTGTTAGAAACCTAGGGCCTGCTGTGAGTGGATGTTTACTCTATTGACTTCATTAACATTAACATCTATGTAATTGCATCACCTTTAATGTGTGTAATGGGTGGTAGCACCAAATTCTTTCCCTGCTGTCTGAATCAACTTAATGTGATTTAAAGTACTTCTGGCAGCTGAATAATTTACCATCTCTAATGATCCTGGTAGAATAAAACATTAAGTTGTATTATGCATGTAAATTACAGCAGTTCAAAAGGAGGCTTTTTCATTGGAAGTGGCTTTAACTGTCACGTTGGGAAATATGGCACGTTATCTGTCCGCTGTGCCATCAGGCTGTAAGTATAGGTAAGTGTTTGTGATGAATTGAAAGTCTTGCACTGCTGGAAACAAAGGCAGGCCTGACAGTTATCACCATGGAGACACAGGTACCATACTGTAGGTCTATAATCATCATTTAAACTGCACTGGAAGGCAGCTGAAAGTGATTGCTCTGTGAATATCAGAGTGTGAGATGGGCATATATGAGTTGTTAATGTTGGGAATTGGCATATTTGAAGAGACTTTGACAATATTGGCTTAGTACCTTTGTGGTTTAGTTAATCTAATATCCTGCCTCATTGCCATCCTCTGACACAATGGAACACAAGGCATTTTCAAATTGTTTGTGAAGCATTTTCAAATAGTTTGTGAAGCATTACTTCACAGTGTAATACCATGTTATTGGTTCTGGAATCAATGCATATTGAAACAGCTAATGGACAAATTCTCAGACATATGGATTACTTTCTACTGCAACAACCTTCTGAGCCCCACAAGTCATCCATATATACTGTACATTACTTAATAATAATAATTACATTATGTGTCTAGCACAGCAGAGTTTTTAACATGATTTGACAGAGAAAGCGAGGCAAAAGCAAAAGTCAATTAAACACAAGAATGGAACAACAGAGAGCTGGAGCCAAACAACAGCAAGACAAAATGTGGGTAAATAAAAAGAAGACAATAGACACAAAATATAGTAGTGAGGAGACAAAATATACAAAAACAATAAAAACATGACAAACAAAAATATCTATATAAAAGGGTAAAACCAATCAAATCAATAAATGATAAAATAAATAAAATGCTACAAAAAATAAAAAGATAAGAGCTGACATCGCATGAAAGCAAGTCGATAAAAATGGGTTTTAGGAAGTGATTTAAAAGAGTTCACTGATTCTACGAGCCTTATCTCCTCAGCCAGGTGCTTCCAAAGTCGAGGGGCCCGTTAATGATCCTGTTTCCAAGCTTTATCCAGTCATAGGCATGACCTAATGGTCCCACGTTATGTCCATGGGAATGAGTGGGATTTCCCCCTTTCTGTTCTACATATCCCTGCCTCTGCTGAATTATATTTATCCCCAGTGGGGACAAAATGTCTCCCCCCCCCTCAAAGCAATGTTCAATGCTACTTCACCAATAGATCATATATTATATACCTAAAATAGAAGTATTTTAAACTAAGCAACGCGTTGTTTAGCCGCCATTAGGTGACTGTGAGCCGGCTACAGGCACCACCAGATGATGCTCCTATCAGGGGCCGTGGTAGTGGAGTTTATCCAGAAAAAGTGAGCGTCATGCAGCGATGATAGTCAAGTTTAGGTAACAAAACAACTCTGGTTTGGATTAAAACACTCCTGAGGATCGAACGAGCGGTTCCTGCGTGAAATTATTTTGTTTTCGCCGCAAAGTGAACTCCGCTGTCACTTTTGAAAGCGTTGTGTTTTATGTTGACACCATGTTGTGCTATTTGATTTTGAGATTATTTTCCATTGAATATTGAAGTTCATAAATAAGTGTTTTGGCATGGCTGGCCAAGTGGCACCATATCCAGACTTTTGGAAGGGGGATGTAATTATTGCATGTTTTGTTTGATTGTGCATGATCAAGGCCTTTATAAAAGTCATACGAAGCTGCTTAGTTAGTGAACTTCCGAAAATGTTGAAAAAAACTTCAAAAATGTCACACAAAAAAGCGGAAAACTTTGAAAAAGCAACAAAAACATCTAAGAAAAATTCACAAAAGGTTGAAAAAAGCTACAAAATGTCGTAAAAAGCAACAAATGTGAAAAAAATAAGTGAGAAAGTGGCTTTAGTCTCCCAAAAACCAATAATCTACCTCTTCTAAATATTGGGGGGACTTAGCCAATATTGTTGTGCTATTTGATTTTTAGGATTATTTTCCATTGGATATTAAAGTTCATAAATACGTGTTTTGGCATGGCTGGCCAAGTGGCACCATATCTAGACTACTGGAAGGGGGATTTAATTGTTGCATGTTTTGTTTTATTGTGCATGATCAAAAAACTTCTCCCCCCTCTGCTTTTTTCACAAATCGCACCCTGGTTACAAGTCACCCTCTCTGACCACCAGGCCACCCTGCTGTCTGTTCTGTCTGATTGATCATGTCTTCAAAAGATAGCCCAACTCATCTGGCTGATCTGGATGCAAGTCTGACTCCCATTCAGGGTTAAAGCGATGAGGCTGACGGTGACATCTTCTGGTCTGGGAACAGCCCATAGTCACAGATTAGATTAGAGTTTGTTTCATGTGGCTTACATCACTGAATCCAGACACCCCCTCTCTCTCTCTGTGTTTGAACATCACCACTGTTTGAGATGAGACCGTGGTAATACCCTCAGCCAGCCCACAGTGTGTTGTCTAAAAACATGACCTATAAAGTATACAGCTGATTAGCTTTCTGGGAGACTTAAATCTCCTGTGACACCTCTGATATGTTAAGTACCCGGCTAATCTGGAGTGGAAGCCATGGGAACATGCAGGGCTCAGAGCATTAGATGCTTGCTGTAACATCATATCAGACTACACCAAACCAGCCTGGCTCGGAAAATGTTTTTTTTTTTAACCAAGGGATTCATCTGATAAAGGATCCAATTCAAAAAGTTTTAGTCACAGATCATCATGAGGCACAGTGGATTGGTAACTTCTGCCTAAAGAAGGTCAGAATCTTAATACAGACAGGTCATGGGGGCATTAATGTATTAGTTTTATTGCAATATCAATTATTGTACTTTATATGTGTGTAATATACAGTATATATGTCCTTTCTGTCTTGTGTGATTGTGTTTATTGTGGCTGTTTAATGTTTTTTTTCGGCTCTGTGTCTGTTTGGTGGTTGTCTGTTTGTCTAGTGGCAATAAATTGTAAGTGCAACTAAAACCGTGACAACCAAGATAGCCGACAATAGATCAGAGAGAACTTTAGGAATATCCGTGTTATGGTTTGGACATTTTGGTTACCTGGTTTTGTATATTTCGGTTGCCTCTATCATTATTTCTGTATATTCTCTGTGTTTGTATATTTATTCTGTATATTTCTGTTTAGTTATCTCCGTGTCTATGGTGTTTACCCTGCCTTTACTGTGTTCTGTGTATTGTGCATTTTTTGGTTAATTCCTGTGTTCTCTGTTGTGTTGTGTCAAGTTTCTGTGTTTAGTTGATTTCAAGTTTCCTGTCGGTTGTCCCTGTTTCCTGTTTTATTTTGACAGTCAGTTTTCTGTCTTGTCATGTCTAGTTTTACTTTGCTTTCCCGCCTTGGTTGATTGTCTTGCCCCGCCCTAATGTGCTTCACCTGTTGTATCACTTGTCCCTCGTTTGTTCATTACCTCTTGTATTTAACCCCTGTGTTTCCTTTGTCTCTTGTCAGATCGTTTTGTCTGCGTTTGCCCTCATTTGTGTTCCTGTGCCGTCAGCATATGTGTCTTTTTGGTTCCCACTGTGTTTTGTTCCTCGGTTTTTTCAGCCTCTGCTCTGTACTTTTTATTACAATAAACCCTCGTGTAAAAACCTTCTGCCTGCCTGCCTGCCTGCCTCTCCCTGCGTTTGGGTCCACTCTCCCCTGCTCCACCTAACAATCCGTCCAGTCTGTCAATAAGACAGAGAAGTAAAAAAAAAAAAAAGGAATAAGGAAAAACACAATGGTTATTATTTTCAAATATCGATTTTATGTAAGAAGTAAAGTGTCCACTTAATTGGACATCATTTATCAGTAGTTATTTAAGCTACACATCCTGCTACTATACAACTTTAAATACTGTGTGTTCATGTAAAAACAATAGGTGATAAAGAGGTCCAAGGGCATAGGTTGTGTTTCAACATTGGGGGGGAGCACATTATAACCTCGGGCTTTGGGGATCCTCCCACAAAAAAAATGTAGTCATCAAACACTTAATTTCCTACACTCTAATATTTCTGTTAAATAACAGAAAAAGTTCTGGCAGCCTGCATTGAATCTGCATTGAATCTGCATTGAAAATGTTACTTAAATAAAAGTATGTAGGCTAAGTATCATCAGGAAAATGTAGTTAAAGTATTAAAAGTAACATGGGCGTCAGTTTGGTTTGAAATGCGCTGTGGACAGAGACGCATTCAGATGTACATTTCCAGAAGTGCTAGGTACAATGACGCTTTTTTTTTTTTTCTCTTTCCTTCGCGCAGGTCATGTTTTGAAAGACGCTGTGCTGTAATGAATAAAAACGTGGTTTAATGTACGTAAACAATGATCAATGATTACCAAATTTCTCTCTCATATTGCTCCTCATAACCACTGAAAACTCAACTGACAAAAAATCTAACCCAATTATTATGGACGTTATCTGACATTAATCGTTTCTGCTTCATTAGAGCCTATGTAAGGAAAAAGCTTAACATGGTTTAAGGTACCTAAAAAACGATCAGACATCACCAAATTTCTCTCTCATATTGCTCCTCATAACCACTGAAAACTGTCAAAAAAATCGAACCCAAAGTCCTATTATTATGGACGTTATCTGACATTAAGCATTTCGGCTTCACATTTTCAGCAGGGCAGCGGAGCGGCTGTGGGTTGACTCCCCACGGTTCTTATGGGGTTTATAAGTCATAACAAAAGCTTAATGTGGTTTAATGTACCTAAACAACGATCAATCATCACCACATTTCTGGTTCGATTTTTTTTTTTTTTTTTTTACAGTTTTCAGTGGTTATGAGGGGCAATATGAGAGAGAAATTTGGTAATCATTGATCATTGTTTAGGTACAAGCTTTTTCTTCGCCATAGGCGCCAATGAAGAAGACAACGCTAATGTGAGATAACTTATATAATCGTTGGATTTCGGTTTAGTTCTTTTGATAGGCTTAAGTCTGAGGACTTAAGCCTGTCAAAAGAACTAAACCGAAATCCAACGATTATATATCTTGTAATGAGTTACAAGATATGGCCATGAGACATTTGGTGATGATTGCTCGTTGTTTAGGTACATTAAACCACGTTAAGCTTTTTTTCACGTTAAGCAGAATGTCCCGACAGGCAGTGTTGTGAACAGAGAAGCGTGCAGCCAGCGCAGCAGCAGGGCGGCTGTGTCTGCTCTGTGGGGATAGAGATTGTTGTGGATTTTTTGGCATCTGTCGCTCAAGAATTATGTGTTATGGACTTTTTTTTTTTTAAACTAAATTGAGCTCGAGGTTTTCAAAAAAGTGGTGGGTACAAAATGACTCATGACGAAATCTGGTAGGTACGCGTACAAACCGTCCCCACTGAAATTGACGCCTATGAAAAGTAAATAAAAATCCTCCCAAGAAAGTCTAAAGGATCCAAACAGTTGTGTGTTTACTGGTCTAATCATTTCAGCTGGACTTGTAGGCTGTTACATTGTTGGCTAGTTTCATTTATAATAAAACATCACATTTTATAAACTACATGTGTTTTGTGTGCAGAAATCTTAATGTGTAATGTAATTAGTAACTAAATCTGTCAGATGAATGTAGTGGAGTAAAAAGTACAATATTTCTCTCTGAAATGTAGCAGAGTAGAAGTAGAAAGAGTCATGAAAACAAAAGACTCAAGTAAAGTCCAAGTACCTAAAATGTGTACGTAAGTACAGTACTCGAGTAAATGTAGCTCAATGGTGTTTTAAGCCCCCAACGTCGCCTTCAAGGCAGCGCTGCAACTGTCGACTTCAAGGCACCTAACCCTAACCTTAACCCTAACCCTAACCCTTGCCTAATCCTAAGTGCCTTCCAGGCAGCGCTGCCTTGAAGTCGACGTTGGGGGCTTAAAACACCAAACACCATAAATGTACTTAGTTACTTTCCACCACTGGATCTCTGTTTTATTTTAATTGCATGACACAAGGAAGACAAATTTATGATTAGCATCCCAAGGCCATTTTCAGTTATGGCCGTGTTACATTGTGTGATTGGATCTCATGGATCATTGTGTCTTAATGTATTTATGCATGCCGTTCACCAGAGTGGACACATCAAAATTAAATTAAACATACATTTTGTATTTTTTTGTGCCTACTGAAGACTGAACACACATGAAAAACAACAATCCTGACTCGCGGGGTAATAATTCATGCAGAAAACGTTTAATTTTTTGAGTTGGGGGCTGGTGTTGGATCAGGCTAGTTTTGGAAGGCAGAAGTAAAATTATTGCTAACAGCCACTGGTTAGAGCCTTTTCTATGTGGCCACTGTGGAGATATCATGGTTGTGGATCAGGGCAGAAATTTCAAAGGGCTCAGTTTGCCTATGACTGGCTAAGGGAGTCCTGGGAAAGGGCTTGGTTCATGTATGAAGGTGTTTACTCCCACTGTGCTTTATTTGTGGATGGAAACATGTATGCAGCCTGTTGCAGTCCATTATTACACAGATCTGGTTCCCTTGAAACAAGCTGTTATTGAACGCACAAAACCGGGCATATTCATGATAAATAAATGCAATCTAATGTGGTCGATATGAATGCCAAACGCCATGCTTCTCATCACAATTCAGAGATTCAGTATTATCTTAATGATTGATATCAGAAAATACAAGCTTAGGATAAATATTGTCATGCTGGCGGAGGTAGAACCAATGACACAGCTCACACAAACAATACAGTCTCAGATTGCAGCCGGTGGGGAGTCCTGTGTATTGAAAATAGAATTTCAGGATTTGGTGTGCGAGCATGCATGGCCTATTATAATTGTGCAGCAGTACACATGATGAAAATTAAATTCCCTGTGACAGGAGGCAGCTGTGCTGGAATGCTGCTGTCCACCTGACCTTTGCCCTCTGTGAATATGACAGGCAGGCAGTGTGAGTGAGGCATCTGCTGAGATATTTTACCCTTGGTTGGATTCCAAAAACAGTCCAGCCCGTGCCTGGTGTACAGGTGGACTCAGACACAGAGACATGCTTGTTTTTCTCTCCCTCCCTGCAGTGGTGGAAATAAAAAAAACAGTTCCTTTGACGTCTCCCCAGCCATTTGGGGGGGGGGGGGTCTCATGGTTTCACCTCTGTAGGTGTGAAAGACACAGTTGCAGCTTGCAGAGCCTCATTAGGATTCCGACAGATGGAATTTTCTTACCTCTCTTCCTTGTTTTTTTCCTCCTCACTTTGTCATTTATTCATTTGTTTGAGGGTGCAGGGGGCAAGGTGTTGGCTGCAGAACACGGGACAAAGAAAAGACCATATGCTTTTTAGAGGAAGCGCTTTTAATGTCATTTCCATATTTCCAAAGGTTATTTGAAAGTAACTACAATAGCTAATAGACTATTTCAGTATGTATTTTACATTTGTGTAAGGGAGAAAGTCAGTCATCCAGTTTTGGCTGTGGAGCTAAATGATAATTCTCATTTCAGACTGGTTGCAATGAAACTATTCAGTTACAAGTTACAATTACCACCGTTTCCCCCTTCATTTGAACTAGACTATTGATTCTAGCTGATTGATTTAGCCTTGAATTGAAAGTCAAACTGACATTTAAATTCAATTCTCCTTAGTTTGTGTGTAAAAAATACAATATATACTGTAACTAAACAGCAGGCAGCTTTACTGAGGTCCAAGCACCCGAAGCAACTCAGAACCAAAAGCACACAACCTCTGGGCAACCAGGAGGCAGCACAGACAAGTTCAGACTTTTTCTAGTCCCGCATGTCCAGACCTTCTTCCACAGCGCTGCAAAGGAAGGTCTGGCAAGTCCTTCACAGCATTCCAGGATGGGAGAATAACGTGCTCTGGTTTATTGACATTTCTTTAAAGGTCCTATGACATGCTCCTTTTTGGGTGCTTTTATATAGGCCTTAGTGTTCCCCTAATACCGTATCTGAAGTCTCTTTCCGGAAATTCAGCCTTGGTGCAGAATTACAGCCACTAGAGGCAGTCCCACAATGAGCTTTACTTAGGATGTGCCATTTCTGTCTCTAGCTTTAAATGCTATTGAGGAGGAGAGGGGGGGGTTAAGGTGGAGGGTGGGTGTGTGGCCTTGACCAACTGCCACTTCGCTTGTTTGCAAGCCATGATGCCTCTCTCTTTCTCATGGGCAGGCCAAATTATCTGGGCAGACAAAGCAGAGAAAGGGGAGGTAACCTTTCCGCTTATGGCGTCATATAGGGAAGATTCCAGATTGGCCCATCTGAGCTTTCATTTTCTCAAAGGTAGAGCAGGATACCCAGGGCTTGGTTTACACCTATCGCCATTTATAGCCACTGGTGGACCATAGGCAGGCTGGGGGAATGCATATTAATGATTAAAACACCTCAGAAAGTGAAAGTTTCATGCCATAGGACCTTTAAACCAATCACAATCGTCTTGGGCGGCACTAAGCGCCAGACAGAGCCACAGTGCCTCTGCTAAATAGTCTCAGGAAGGAACTTGTTTTGCTACACGCATGTTTTTGCAACCTCAGTAATACCTGCTGCCTCAAAACCGCTGCCCTCATTTACCAGAGCCCTTTGCCCGTCTGTGGCACAGCCGCCTTCAGTGGTGTTGATAGGCTATTACTCATGACCTGTAACCAATCAGATGTGGTGTGCTGGGACAGGGACATGAAGTGAGACTTAAGACTGGTGACCTACACACATAGAGGCCGGATGCATCAGAGCAAAAGTAGCACATTTTTAAATGTATTATTTGAACGGCAATCGAATAAATAAAACTCCCCACAAATGTCGATGTCCCCGCCCCTGGTGAGGTGACTTATTGCCGGAAGACAACGGTGCAGGACGCAAGTGAGCGAGTTGGATAGAGAGTGTGTTGTGTGGGAGTACAGAAAGTGTAAAATACACAATTTACTTTCACAATAATATTCTTCATGATACAGATTGAAAGGGAAAATCCGAAAGAGAAAAATCTTTCTGTTGAATGAAGACTTATGGTTCTTTTGTTGAGCACACCAAAGATCTGATGCTTTCCAAGGAATGGTGAATCACACAACATTAAATCTACGACCTTGGAGTATCATATTTGAGTTTGTTCAGTTATTTTCTCCAGGTCCTGACTGGGATGTTGGTGACTTCCATTTTACATTCTCACAGAGATCGCTGATCTCTGGGAAGGGACACAGTGAGGACATGAATAGACAATTGGGCAATTAATTATATGTAGTTATGTGTTTTTAAGGGGTATTCACTGTTTTTGCTATGAATGCTTTCTGTTTTTTTCTAATGAGAAAAAGTATTAAATCTTCATGGTAGTTGCCAAATATATTATCTACTGATTTCACCTGCTATATACTGGGGTCTTCATTCATAAATTGGTCATTGGCTCTTTATTCATTGTGTTCATTCATCATCACATTTATTCATTTGTATGTTAGTGCTTTCAGTTGTGCATGTAGCTAGTAGGTGAATAACCCTTTCATTTATAAGGAACGTCATTATGTGGTTTGTGTGTATAAAGCATGACGGTCACTGTACACAAGCCACTTAGTCAGTAGCAACCTTCAGAATATATGAAATTATTAAATGGCTTTACTTTTCCTCTTTTTCGAAGGTTGGTCCCCCCGAGGTGGATTTAACACAAGTTTATTTCCGGTATTTAATATGAAAGTAATTATTTCTGATAGGCGAAGTTAAGGGCAATATCTCTCCTTCATTTTTGGTACCAATTTGTATGCTTACAGTTTATGTATAATTTTGGACCGTCTTGATGCTTACTAATTATCAATGGATATTTTAGTATTTATTAATGCATTTACGCTACACAGGATGACGGCTGCACTTCTTCAGATATCAAATGGAGCACAGTCAAATCCCTAGAAAGTTTTCTTTAGAGAATGAATGTCACCTTTGTGTAAAGCGTGCCAGAGTTTAACTGCAGAATACAAGTGAACGTTAGAAAGTTCAAAACATTTGAAGCCAAACTGTGAATGTAATAGTTGGATTGCTTTAAATGGGTGCTAAATATGCATTTTTTAATCAAAGCAGAAAAGGCTTGTACACCATCAAAGCAGTCAACGTCTGTGTGCAGCTTCATATTTCATTAAAACATAATTACGGACGCATTACAGCCAGAGCAGAAACAGCAGTCAAAACTGCTCATCATTTGCTGACTTTGTGTTAACAGTTTAGAAATGGAAGGTACCCTTTAAAGGTGATATATACTGCTGTTCCAGCCTGGTCGCACAGAATTCCGTGAAATGATCACAAATTGTTAACAGCGCATTACGTGGTGCTGGCACGGAATGTGTGAAAAATCTGTGTGGCCACCACGGAAAATAATGCCAATGTAAAGTCAATGAGAAGATGAGGTAGCATTAAGAGCGACTATGGTAGCAAGTACTATATAAGGCCGAAATTCCTCGTAAGGTGGTGGATGGGTCAAACACAGGACTTTCACGCAGAAGACCGGGGTTCGTGTCCCGCATGTCAAGTTTCCTAGAGTCGCTTTCTTCTTTTCCGTCCCGTTCTTCTCGCGTGTCACGGAACTGTAAGCCCAACCATGACCTTTTCATTAACTTCAGGGGCCGTGTTTATTTAACGGAATTCTGTGAGATCAGGTTGGCTGTTCAACATGCTAAAACTTAAGAGAGGAGTTGTTGTTTATAAAGGCAGAGAAAGAAAACCTCAAGACAGTTTTGATACTGATGTTAATCATTGTTCTGCAGATGTCTACAGATAAGTAAGCATCATACCCAGTGAGTATTCTTGAACATATTTAACAAACCAATGTAATTGTGTGAATTACTTTTATCTTCAAAGTTTGGACGTCGGCTCAGTGCAAATCCCATATACACCTATAATAAGGCTGTGATGAATGCCACCCAAACTTTTTTTCTTCCCCCTCGGTTACGTGTTTTTACGCGGCTGCTCGTTGCAGAGCTGATGGAGAGCTCATGATGTAGATAATCACACATTAGTAATCATTACAGGGTGCTGGAGCAGGATGCTGCTCGGTGCACCCTGAGCAGGTGTGGCAGTCATGGCTGGCTGGAAGCTTAGGAAATAGCAGCCCCAGGCATGTTGGAAAGCGACTCTGAGCCATTCACGCTGGATTTTTATAGTGGGTCTGCACACTCTCTGCTCTTTTTGGGATTTCTAACATGTTTCTATGTTGTCTCCTGGTGAGCTCCCATGTTGTTATTCCGCATAGCAAACTCACCTTCCCACATATACTTAAAATATAATCATCATTATCCATAGACGGATAACGACATGGGCAAAGTGGGCACGTGCCCAGGGCCCTGACGCTCCAGGGGGGCACTTAACGATCTGATGAATTTAAATGTTACCATCATTGTGCAACGCCAATAATTCATTCACAGTATGATCAGAGCCCCCGCTTTTCAACAGGCAAAACAGGCAACTGCTTGGGGCTCCCGGCCGTGAGGGGGCCCCCCAGGGCTAACAAACTTTACTCCACAGCAATGGCTCAAAATGTGGCAACCACAGTGACCGCAACCCCACCTCTCCCTTAAACAAACAAATTGCTTTTTGCAATGACATCTCAGTCAGAAACCTCCCCTGAGGGGGCCCCGGGTCATTCCATAGAAGCACGATAACCAAACTTTTGAATTGATTTAATTGAAGAGGAATCATTCTTCTGGGAGTGAGAACGGGAAGAGAGAACGAGGATGATGAGAAAAGAAAGCAAGACAGTGGTAAATAGAGCAGATAATGAAGATTACGTTGTGTAACAGTAACTGTCTGAATGCTGTCATTTAGCGTTAACTAGTCTATGAGGGAAACACTTGAATAACTTTAGCTAGCTAGCGTTATTGTTAGACTTATGGCGTGTGTGTGTGTGTGTGGGTAGGGGATTGAGGGGGGGCCCATTCCGATTTTGTGTCTAGGGCCCGTGGTCATGATAATCCATCCCTGTCATTAACGGCTCAATCGGTCTCTCTCTATGTTTCATGAATAGACAGAGTTGCCGCATCAGAATTTATTTTATTGTAAACCAGCTGACAACCTAAAGTAACTCTTTTCATGGGGGAATAATAAGCTACTAGTTAGTGTAGGTTCAGCCTATATTGCCTATTCTCACATAGCATTATGTCTCTCAGTTTTCAGTCACAGAAACATAAGTGCCTCTTTGAGACTGTCAGTGAATCTTCATGAACCATTGTCTTTATTTTCTGAGCCCACTAGATTAAGGCATGGATACCCGAACCGAGGATGACGGGTCCCAACGGTACCCGACGGGCCGGGTTTGGAGAGACTTTTAGAAAGTATGGTCAGGTTCGGGTCAGGCTCGGTCACATCAGCGCGATAAGGCATTTGTTGTAAAATGGTGCTGCGGCTCCTTTAAGAGAGCTCAGTGCGTGTGTGTCTGTGTTTGTGTGTGTGGAAAGTGGGCAGAAAAGAGAAAGAGGAAGCAGACATGTTGTAGATGGACTGGAGCAGAGTTGGTGGATTAAGTTTAAGTTTTGTACACAGTGTGTGCGCTGTTCGGGATAAACCCCAGACTGACAGCTTCAAGTTCATTCATTTGTTTACCAGAAATGGGATTTTAACCCCCACGTTATTCATTCTATAACGTCTGCCCTGGAGGTAACGAGTCTCCCCTGGTTTTCTGATCATGGTCAGAAACGAAGCAATCAGGAAAGGTTAGCACATTGAACATTTTAACAGCTTATTAACGTGAGCTTGTTGCCCCGTGTGTGCTGATGCGCTCATCAGTTGACATTTCCGAATGCCTTCCTACAGTTGCTTAATAAAAGCGGGCTTTCCACACAAACAAACGTACATGTGTCATTAGTATGATAAAAAAACAAGATTTTAACTGTGTCAGGCTCGGGTCGGGCTCGGACATAAATATCTTAATGCCTGTCAGGACTCTACAGTAGATAGCACTTTTGGTTATACGAGAAAGGCAAAAGGAATTGCAATTCATTGTCACCCTTTGTTGAACAAAGAGTGCCATCAATTGGGCTCAGAAAATAAAGAAAATGGTTCCTGAAGCCTCCTGAAACTTCATTTGGCCATGACTTAGTTCTGGATAGATAAACCTGCCATTGCACTGTACACCTCCAGTTCATTTTCCATAGTCAATCAGTCACAAAGACAAGGACAGGATCACAGGCACAGTGGCCCTCTATTTTAATTTTTAAAGAGATGCAGTCCTGGGACAAACATTCTCAGCACAAAGTGTTAGGTCCTTTTGCCTCCAAAATACAAACAAATACCGCTGCCTCATTTGACCGCACCTCAGATGTTCCTACCAGTACACCTTGCAAACTAGCGTTGGGATATCAGACAAGAGGTTACTAACTGCTGCATTGATGTGGAAGACAACAGTATCCCCCCTCACTCCACCCAGTAATCAGATAGGAAACTAGACACAGTAAGCTTATCTTGGTTTTGATGGGGCTGCAGCATTTATTCATGCACACACTGCAACCCGCAGTGTATGTTCCCTACCACCTGATAACTTCACCGATAAACTCTCCTCTATTCTGACCACTCACACTCGTCCACTCACACTGCATTCACGGTCACTCTTTATTTCTCTCTCTCACTTGGCTCAACCACACAGTGGCTACGCACACACATCACGTGCTGGCTATGTACTGAGCTATTCTCCAAATGAGCTACACTCCTACAACACAAGGCAGCATCCAAGAAAATGGTACATAACCAAGGTTGCGAAGTAGCCAGGATAAAAGAGGTTGCCATGCGATTAAACTGCACAAAATCTTCACGACAGATTGCACAATACATACAAACATTTGGGTTATACAAAAGAAAGCCCTCCCAAATATGGCCTTAATCCACCTATGCTATAACTCTTCTTGCAAGTTACAGGGAAACACACAAAAAGGGAAGAACCAGAGCCTAGCAGATGTCATGGAGAACAAAACAGGTTTTTGCACACAAATTCATAATTCCACCTCACACATCACATGGTTTCAATCACTTAATTTCTCTAGTAAACAACATTCATATTTGTCACGAAGTCCTCATGTTTGCTTGGTAAAATAAATGCTAATTCAGTGTATGTCATATTTGATCAAGTCATATTCTGACCTTAATAAACTGATGACAGCTCAACTGACAACACTGGATGAAGAGCAAGCACTGAGTGACCATCGCCTGTCAGAGCCTCTGGACTCAGGGGGTCTCAGATTAATGATGTGTGATTCATTAGGAAGTAGCTGTCAGTCATGCCAACCTTGAAGCCCTCTTAATAAGCACGTCACACAGACACAAAAGTGATTACATATATGTATTCATTCTGCCATTGAGCTCTATGATAGTCCTGTCAGATGATCAGACTTTGAGCTCCAAATAATAATTAAGAATAATTCTTCTGGATAAAATGCTGGGTTGTTTACCACCAGTCTGACATGGTTGATCTGTTTCTTGGCCA
This sequence comes from Zingel zingel, assembly GCA_023566125.1. Taxonomy (NCBI): domain Eukaryota; kingdom Metazoa; phylum Chordata; class Actinopteri; order Perciformes; family Percidae; genus Zingel; species Zingel zingel. The sequence continues at coordinate 13,026,261 of CM042323.1, forward strand.
GTCAGACTATTTTCTTTATTTTTTTATTTTTTTAACAATGCCACTGTGTTCCTCAGCAATTGGCCTGTCTTTAGCCCCACCCATTACTGTTGCCATATCAAACAACCTTTTGTCTCCAACAGCTGGGGAGAATCTTTAACTCATAGACTATAAAAAATATTGGACATATCACCAGTGATGTCACCTATTGGTTTGTGGACTACTGTTTTAAAGCCGAGAGTTTGGCATTTGGCCGTCGCCATCTTGTTTTTTTGGAGCCAGAAGTGAGACGAAGGCTCATTTTCTCATAGACTTCTAGAGAAACAGAGCTCTTTTTTGTAGCCAGTGGAGTCGCCCCCTGCTCGAAATTATAGCTAAATAATTTATTCAGAATAATGTGTTTCGTTGATATTTTTACTTTTTAAACTTAGCGATTTTACAAAAAGTGCTTTTTAAGTTTGATGTCAGAGTGAGGGGGCTCCGAGCAGTTAGGGGTTTGGTGCCTTGCTCAAGGGTACCATGACAGTGTAGTGTGGTCCATGCGGGACTTGAACCGGTCAACCTCCGGTTCCTAATTCAAGTCCAGACAGACTGACAATTTCATCTAAAATATATTGAAAACATGATTTTATTTAAAAGATGATACAACAACAGCCTACCTTGGTTTATTCAATTTGTTTTTACTATTATTATTTTATTATTTATACCAAAATTGGGTCTGCAAAATTAGTCTTAAAAAAGAGGTTATTTCATAATGAGGATCATCTTATATTGGGGCCAATACGGTGTATTGGGGCAAACGGCAGGAGAAAAACATAATTTTTATGTGAATCTCTGTCATAGAGTCCCAAAAGTGACTGCCTGAAACATTGTAGCCCACTGCATAGGGATTTATTATCCTAAACATAGTAATGCAAACGACTGCTTAAAGTGGTGGTATTCACACGCACATTTTAGCATTCATCATCCTGCCAAGGTCCTGCTCCACGCCCTGCTACGCCCTGCACTGCTACTACTATTTCTAGTCATAGTTATATTATCTTTATTGTTACTGTAATTGCCACTGTTCGTCATACCAACTGCTATAATTATTATGAATCATATTTCTCTATATTTGAATCAGTGTCTCTGTGTCCCAACCGACAGCGACAGATGGCCGCCCATCAAGAGCCAGGATCTGTCCAAGGTTTCTGCCCAAAAGGAATTCTTTCCTCGCCACTGTTGCACGAAATGCTTGCCCGTAGGAAATTGTTGGGTCTTTGTAAATTATAGAGTGTGGCCTAGACCTCCTCTATCTGTAAACTGTCCTAAGATAACTACTGTTGTGATTTGACACTAGAAATTAAATTTGAATTGAATTGAATCATAAAAGCCTGATTTTAGCTGCGGCTTGGCTAGTGAGAAAAAAAGAAAAAAAGTATTTACAACCCATAAAGGTCTCCAGTTCTAATTATGTTCCAGAGTCTGCCAGTCACATCTGAGGAAGGAGAGGGAGAAATGAAAGGACAGAAGACAAAACAGGGAGGGATAGAGGAGACACCTCTGCTGCTAATGGAATTTCATATCAGCAGAAAACAAAAAGGGGACAGTAGAAATGAAAAGAAGTAATGCACCACAGGTTGCATTTTTTATCTATACATTTTGTGTTTCGCTTCTTTTTTCAACTCAACAACACGTATGTTAACAACCATGAAAGGTTCAGTAGGTAACTTAATATTTGCTGAAACTGTCACTTTATATAACATTTAATACAATTATCTGCATTGTGTATTTTACTGAATTTTAAACAATCATACTTAATAGGCTTCTTTTTTGACAAATTGAGTGTTTGGCCAAGCGTTGGCCATTGTTCTGTCAGCTCTTTGGTTGTTTTAACTGCGTACTTCTCTAATGCAGGACAAGGCTGTTGAGCAAAGAGGGAAGGCTCTGGGAGTATTGTGTTGAGGTCTTCACCGTGCCCTTTCCTGGGAGTTTTTTAAAAGTTAATATCTTAAATAATAATCCAAACTTTACTTCTATTCTATTACTTTCCCAATATTGAAGAAGAAATGTCAACCTTTAATAAAGCCTGTCTGGTCTAATAAAATTATTTCTGGGAGGACAGATTTGCGGCGTTGCACTAAAACTTTGGCAAAACATTTGACTGGCTATAATTCTTTGTTCTTGATTTAGGAGTGAAATGTGGCAGTAAGATGTAGAATCCATGGGTTCTTTATAAAGAGGTTTCATTTGAGGGATTAAGCATGAGACAGCTAAACTGATGGGCCTCTGTCTCATTATTATCTGAGACTGTAATAGCATATGTTCTCTGTTATTTGTTGAGAGAATATTAGGTAACACTTTACTTGAAGGTATTTACATAAGAGTGACGTGACACTGTCATGAACACATGACACTGTCGTGACACAGTCATGACACATGAACCCTAACCCTAACTCAAAGCTTTTCTTCTGATGACTGGCACAGCAGCTGCCGTTGCGGTTTACATATTTGTTGTCTTCTCTCATGTGTGACTGTGCAGATGCGTTACATATTACATGTTTCATAAGTAGGTTATAGGTTACGGTCAGCTCATCAGATGTTTCCTAAAAATAAAGAATGTTTTGAGTCGTGCATCTCAAGTCGAGTCTGAAGTCTTTTGAGGACGAGTCTCAAATCAAGTCTGAAGTCACCTGTGTGCGACATAAGTGTGACACAAGTCTGAGTCTCATACTTGTGTCACCATCTCTGGATTCTAGGTAAGTATAGTAGTATAGTACTAGTGTAAGTATGTGAATTAAATATGAAAGTTGTTTTCTACAGGAAATTTAAATATTGACTGGCTATTACCTAATGATGCCTTAACCCTTGTGTTGTCTTCTGAGTCAAAACTGAAAATCCACACTTTTTCTGATGTTTTCGTCTCTTTTTTTCGACACTTTTGGCGCCTTTTTCAATGTTTTTGGCGCTTTTTTTATGTTTAACGCTTCTTTTCACTACCATGTATGAACACCACTAACACCAACTTACTACCACTTTTACACTTATTTTTGGAATTCATGGTCAATTAAAAATCTCATTTATAGGAAATTATACCTAATTCTTGAGTTAAAGAAGCAGAAACTATGAATTATTTAGACTAATATTAAAGGTAGGATAATCACATTAGGGTCAACGTTCAACAAAAAATTTAAAATGCTAAAAAAATTAAATACAACGCTCAATGAAAGTAGAGATCCGATCTGTTGTTCTCACGAAGCCCGTTGTATGGAATCATCCATCCATTTTATTTTTTGGTTATTCAAATTAGGTAGTTATAAAGAAACCCATATTTGTGATATAGACATTTTGAGAACGGTCAAATTTGACCCAAAGACAACACAAGGGTTAAAACATCAACTAGCTACAAGAAGTGATGCATGCTGTTTAAAACAAATGGTGACACGACCGACAAGAATAAGTACTAACAACAAGGGGCTCACGCATCGTCTTGTATCGATCATGTTTACCTAAGTGAAGATGATTTATATAGCAAGGCTGTATTAGTCCCAATAGATTGTACTGGTCACAATGTAGTAGTCTAATTGTTTTAAAGTGTTAAAGGTGTACAGATTGAGGACAATAAAGAGTCACTCTGAATCTGAACACACCCATTATCTTCCATAAACGCTGACAAAATCCTTTTGGATACAGTTCAATTTTTTTGGGATGGGAACAATCAAGTAATGGATTAAGAAAAAAAAGTTGATATCCCCTCTGAGAATACGTTTTTCTTTCCAACAATATTTTATACTGAGAATAAGTTTATGGGTGTTTAAATCAAGACAGAAGTCTCTTCATGAATTCATTGTCGTCCCAGTTGGAAGCATAAACTGGAGTTTGAAATAAGGTTCTTGTCACAATGATGTATCTTCCATACTGGTCTGATTTTATATCTGAGGCTGTAAATTGAATTCTATTATTAATCAATATTGCTACACCTCTAGCTTTTGTATTGCATTTTGAGTGAAAGATGTGGCTAATCCAAGGCTTATGCAGTCTCTTTTGATCCTCCATTTATAAATGTGTTTCCTGCAAAAAAATCTGCTTATAATAATATCTGCTTTTAAGGCTTTAATATGAGTGGACACGTTTTACTGAACTCTTCAGTCCACATACATTCCAACTAAGAAGCTGATCTGTTTTCTGCATTATCTGACTGCTGCTGTATAAGAACACAGCTGGCAGTTCAACAGTCAACACACAACCTGCCATCTGATTGCGCACATCCACACCAAGCTATATAAATAATACTATTTAGAAACGTTGGTGTTTTGTTGAAATGAGTCAAATAAATAACATTCCTGATACTATTATAGTATATAGGGCACACACAGGACTCCCAGGTCCTCTTTAAGTAATATTAATTCATATGGTTTGAACTTTTTAGTTTGTCTCTTTGTGTCTGTAAAAGTTGTTATTTTATTTTACTAATTCCAACTGGTTTTATGGTGCTTCCCCTTTCCCTAGCTATAGCATCACTACTCCTAAAGAGGAATGTCACCTTCTCATTTATGTTTGAATACACACAGAGACACACACACTTTTTTTCTGACACACACTAAAGAGAGGTTTAATTGTGATCTACACCACTGCACTCTTCAAATTGTATGCTAAGAAAAGCCTGAGCCTTTAAGCCCAGTGGATTATATTCTCCCAGATTTGGCTGTCAATCTTCAAGTGTTTACCAACTGCTGATTAGTTACCACCATCCCTCGTTACACACACACAGACACACACACACACACACACACACACACACACACACACACACACACACACACACACACACACACACACACACACACACACACACACACACACACGCAGGCCCAGATTGGCTAATTGGGAGCGGTCTGTTTTTTTGGGCGTGAGGGCCGGCGGTGTTCAGTCATAGTACTGCCAAACCATCACCTTGTACACTTCAGTCAGTGATGCTTGATGGAGGATGCGACTGTGACATGCGAGCAAAAAGAAGCTATTAAAACTGATAATAGAAAGCAGTGTTCATGTTTATGAATCAAACTTTTTCTTGTAGCTCCTCAGCAGCAGCCCTTAGTCCAGTTCGCTGCTAACAATCAATCAATCAACATTTATTTAAAAAGCGCTTTACAGCAACCAACAGGTATCCACAGTGCTTTATATCAATGACCAAGAATTAAGAATATTAAAAAGAATAAAACATAGAATACAGTAAAATTAGAAAAGGTTACATTAAAGCAAGAGGAAGAAAGGGAAAATGTCACACCACGACTATGTATACAAAGTTTTGAGTTTGGATTTAAAAAGAGCTACATCTGTAATTGTGCAAATGTCAGGGGGTAACCTATTCCAAAGTCTTGGGGCAGCAAAACCGTGATCAAATAGTTTGTCCCTCGACCTCGGGATTTCTAAAACCAGTTGACTGGATGACCGCAATGACCTGTTGTGCCCGCGAGGACAAGTACATCGGGGCCAGGCCATTTAGGGCCTTACAAACAAACGTTGAAATCTTAAAATCAATTATAAAGTCCACCAGGAGCCAATGAAGGGTGTAGAGAATTGGGGTAATGTGTGCACGTCTGGAGGTATTTGTTAAAAAGAGAGCAGCGGCATTTTGCACAAATTGAAGGCGCGAGATGGAAATTTGAATGAGACCAACATATAGACATTGTGTGACAACAGTGATAGTGAAGAGCCAAGCCCCATGAGCCCACAACTCCACAGAGTGGGCAGGTAGGGTTGCTCATTGAGTGAAAGGCAGGGGGATCAAACAAACGGCCTGTGGGCTAGAACCGGCCAATCGGGCCCACTGGATGACTTTGCAAAGTGTTAAAATTGCAGAGAAGTAATTAATTCCAATTCCAAATTTACCACTTTAATCTCCGAGAAAAAATTGTTTGACACCTGGTCTACGGCATGAAACTCCAGGGCTGAAAATGAGTCCCACTCCTGCCCTGGCCTTTTTAGTTCTCTACTGGTGGAAAAGTGCAGAAAAGGTATTTATAACTTTAAATCAATGCAACAAGAACCTAATCATACACAACACAATGTAACGATATATTTGTATATCACAGGTACCCCTTTAAGGGGTAGCATGAACAACATTTCTCTTGACTTCCATTCCTGACATCCGGCCATAGCTCACCTACATTATTTAAGAGTTGAGATTGCTCCTGAAAACATATACATAACTAATGCATGAAAACCATTTTCAGCCAGCTGTTTTCTGCTACATAACATGTCCCACCTGTTTGTTACACTGAGAGCTTTTGGACTCAATGCAACTAAATCCAAATTAAAAACAGTGATCTCATTTAGCCCGGCCCGGATCTCTGCAGAGGCATTCTAGTCACATTCCTGGGGGCTCTTTGCCACTGGGTTAGTTGCAGCCCGGATAGCAGCTGCCCTGCAAAATATATACCATACTGTGACTGGGTAATATCGCAGCATTCTGATATAGGCTTTCAAAATTAAAGGATTAAATGTCCACTTAAAGCTATATTTCAACTATTTTTCAGCCTGCTAATAAAAGCCATTTTGTAACTCTTTTTCAGGCTGCTCTAAAAACGAAACCTCCTGCTTTGCCAGACTCATTTCACGTCAGGGTGATAGTATACACATCCCAGACTGTCACTGGGTAATATCGAAGCATTCTGATATAGGATTTTAAAAGTAAAGGCTTGAATTTCCACTTAAAGCTATATTTCATCTCTTTTTCAGACTGCTAATTAGAGCCATATTGTAACTCTTATTCAGGCTGCTCTAAGAACGAAACCTCCTGTTTAGCCAGAATCATTGCAACTCAGGGTGATACTATACACATCCCAGACTGTAAATGGGTAAAATCTGACTATTCTCATGAAGGATTTTAAAATTAAAGGCCTAAGTGTCCAATTAACGCTATATATTGGCAATATTTTGGCTTGTAATTAAAGACATATTGTAACTCTTTTTAAGGCTGCTAATTGAAGCCATATTGTAACTCTTTTTCAGGCTGCTAATTAAAGCCATATTGTAACTCTCTTTTAGGCTGCTCTAAAAACGAAACCTCCTGGTTAGCCAGATTTATTTCACCTCAGGGTGATAGTATTCACATCCCAGACTGTCACCGGGTAATATCAGACTATTCTGACATAGGATTTTAAAATTAAAGGCTTACATGTCCACTTGAAGCTATATTTCAACTCTGTGTAAGGCTGATAATTAAAGCCATATTGTCACTCTTTTCAGGCTGCTCTAAAAATGAAACCTCCTGTTTAGCCAAATGCATTTCACCTCAGGGTGATAGTATACACATCCCAGACTGTCACTGGGTAATATCAGACTATTCTGATATAGGATTTTAAAATTAAAGGCTTAAATGTCCACTTAAAGCTATATTTCAACTGTTTCAGGCTGCTAATTAAAGACATACTGTAACTCTTTTTCAGGCTGCTCTAAAAACAAAACCTCCTGTTTAGCCAGACTCATTTCACCTCAGGGTGATTGTATACAAATCGCAGACTGTCACTGGGTAATATCAGACTATTCTGATATAGGATTCTAAAATTAAAGGCTTAAATGTCCACTTGAAGCTATATTTCAACTCTGTTTCAAGCTGCTAATTAAAGCCATACTGTAACTCTTTTTCAGGCTGCTCTAAAAACAAAACCTCCTGTTTAGCCAGACTCATTACACCTCAGGGTGATAGTATAAACATCCCAGACTGTCACTGGGTAATATCAGACTATTCTGATATAGGATTCTAAAATTAAAGGCTTAAATGTCCACTTAAAGCTATATTTCAACTATGTTTCAAGCTGCTAATTAAAGCTATATTGTAACTCTTTTTCAGGCTGCTCTAAAAACGAAACCTCCTGTTTAGCCAGACTCGTTACACCTCAGGGTATTATTATACACATCATAGCCTGTCACTGGGTAATATTGGACAATTCTGATATAGGATTTTGAAATTAAAGGTTTAAATGTCCACTGAAAGCTATATTTTGGCTACATTTTGGCTACATTTTGGCTGATAATTAAAGACATACTGTAACTCTTTTTCAGGCTGCACTAAAAACTAAACCTCCTGTTTAGCCAGACACATTTCACCTCAAGGTGATAGTATACACATCCCAGACTGTCACTGGGTAATATCAGACTATTCTGATATAGGAATTTAAATCTAAAGGCTTAAATGTCCACTCAAAGCTATATTTCAACTCTGTTTCAGGCTGCTAATTAAAGCCATACTGTAACTATTTTTCAGGATGCTAATTAAAGCCATATTGTAAATCTTTTTCAGGCTGCTAATTAAAGCCATATTGTAACTCTTTTTCAGGCTGCTCTAAAAACTAAACCTCCTGTTTAGCCAGACTCATTTCACCTCAGGGTGATATTATACACATCGTAGACTTACACTGGATAATATTGGCCGATTCTGATATAGGATTTTAAAATTAAAGGCTTAAATGTCCACTCAAAGCTATATTTTTGCTACATTTTGGCTGCTAATTAAAGCCATATTGTAACTCTTTTTCAGGGTGCTCTAAAAATGAAACCTCCTGTTTAGCCAGACTCATTTCACATCAGAGTGATATTATACACATCGTAGACTGTCACTGGGTAATTTTGGACAATTCTGATATAGGATTTTAAAATTAAAGGCTTAAATGTCCACTTAAAGCTACATTTCACCTCTGTTTCAGGCTGCTAATTAAAGCCATACTGTAACTCTTTTTCAGGCTGCTCTAAAAAAGAAACCTCCTGTTTAGCCAAATGCATTTCACCTCAGGGTGATATTATACACATCGTAGACTGTCACTGGGTAATATCAGAATATTATGATATAGGATTTTAAAATTAAAGGCTTAAATGTCCACATAAAGCTATATTTCAACTCTTTTTCAGGCTGCTAATTAAAGCCATATTGTAACTCTTTTTCAGGCTGCTCTAAAAACAAAACCTCCTGTTTAGCCAGACTCATTTCACCTCAGGGTGATAGTATACAAATCGCAGACTGTCACTGGGTAATATCAGACTATTCTGATATAGGATTCTAAAATTAAAGGCTTAAATGTCCACTTGAAGCTATATTTCAACTCTGTTTCAAGCTGCTAATTAAAGCCATACTGTAACTCTTTTTCAGGCTGCTCTAAAAACAAAACCTCCTGTTTAGCCAGAGTCATTACAACTCAGGGTGATAGTATGAACATCCCAGACTGTCACTGGGTAATATCAGACTATTCTGATATAGGATTCTAAAATTAAAGGCTTAAATGTCCACTTAAAGCTATATTTCTGTTATGGTTTTGATAATCTGTCTTATATTTTTGTTCATTTATGTTGCCTGATTTAGTTATTTCTGCATTTTTCCTGTGTTTGCATATTTATTCTATATTTTTTATGTCATGTTGTGTATTTCCCTGTTTATGTTCTGCTTCCTGTTTTATTTTGATAGTCTGTTTTCTGTCCTGTCATGTCGAGCTTTACTTTGTTTTCCTGCTTTTGTTGATTGTCCTGCCCTGCCCTAATGTGTTTCACCTGTTGTACCACCTGTCCCTCATTTGTTCATTACCTCTTGTATTTAACCCCCGTGTTCCCTTTGTCTCGTGTCAGATCCATTTGTATCCCCGTGCCGTCAGTCTGTGAGTCTTTTTCGTATCCTGTTTTGCTCCTGCTTTTCTGTTTTTATTCCCTGCCGGACGTTGTGAGTTTTTCCAGTCTCTGTACTGCCGTTTTTGTGTTATATTAAACTCTTACATCCTACCACCTCCTGCCTGTCCGCCTCTCTCTGCATTTGGGTCCTCTTTTCCTTGCTCCCTCGTCACATAAGGATCTGACCAGAATGGACCCAGCGGAGGTGAGGTTCGAGCCACTTATCCACCCCCTGGAGCCTGAGGTTGAACATTTTACATCTTTGTTCTGCTCCATGCACCCAGTGGATTCTACCTTCACCTGGCATCTTATGATGGTTCGCTGGGAGGAAGTGGAGCGGGAATTCGGTCTTCCAGAGCCTGACGACTCACCTACCAGCCTGCCTCCCCAGTCGGCAAACACTGTGGCTATCGGGGCATGTTTTGTCAATCTGCCCACTTCCTCTCCGGCCTCCCCAGAACTCACTACTCCTGCTAGCGACCCACAGGAGGCAACCTGGTCAGCGTCCACCCCCAACCATCGGCCGTCTTTCGAGGGTACCCGCCTGGCCATCTTTTCGGGGACCCGCGGAGGTCGAAGACGGGGGAAAGGACGTCATGGCTCCCGTCGCAATGCCCCACTCTTCACCCCAGAACCCTTGCACCTTTCTGTTCCCGAGCTGACGTGCAACCCTTCTGTTCCCGAGCTGACGTGCAACCCTTCTGTTCCCGAGCTGACGTGCAACCCTTCTGTTCCCGAGTTGACGTGCAACCCTTCTGTTCCCGAGTTGACGTGCAACCCTTCTGTTCCCGAGTTGACGTGCAACCCTTCTGTTCCCGAGTTGACGTGCAGCCCTTCTGTTCCCGAGTTGACGTGCAGCCCTTCTGTTCCCGGGCTGACGTGCAGCTCTCCTGACCCCGGGCTGACGTGCAGCTCTCCTGACCCCGGGCTGACGTGCAGCTCTCCTGACCCCGGGCTGACGTGCAGCTCTCCTGACCCCGGGCTGACGTGCAGCTCTCCTGACCCCGGGCTGACGTGCAGCTCTCCTGACCCCGGGCTGACGTGCAGCTCTCCTGACCCCGGGCTGACGTGCAGCTCTCCTGACCCCGGGCTGACGTGCAGCTTCCCAGATTCCCCGCTAGCTAGCGATCTCCCTGAGCCCCAGCTGATTAGCAGCCTTCCAGATTACCCGCTAGCTAGCGATCTCCCTGAGCCCCAGCTGATTAGCAGCCTTCCAGATTCCCCGCTAGCTAGCGATCTCCCTGAGCCCCAGCTGATTAGCAGCCTTCCAGATTCCCCGCTAGCTAGCGATCTCCCTGAGCCCCAGCTGGTTAGCAGCCTCCCAGATTCCCCGCTAGCTAGCGATCTCCCTGAGCCCCAGCTGATTAGCAGCCTCCCAGATTCCCCGCTAGCTAGCGATCTCCCTGAGCCCCAGCTGATTAGCAGCCTCCCAGATTCCCCGCTAGCTAGCGATCTCCCTGAGCCCCAGCTGATTAGCAGCATCCCAGATTCCCCGCTAGCTAGCGATCTCCCTGAGCCCCATCTGATTAGCAGCCTCCCAGATTCCCCGCTAGCTAGCGATCTCCCTGAGCCCCAGCTGATTAGCAGCCTCCCAGATTCCCCGCTAGCTAGCAGTCCCCCTGAATCCAGGCTAGCTAGCAATCTCCCAGATTCCCCGCTAGCTAGCAGTCCCCCTGAATCCAGGCTAGCTAGCAATCTCCCAGATTCCCCGCTAGCTAGCAGCCTTCCAGATTCCCCGCTAGCTAGCAACCCCCCTATTCTCTGGCTAGCTAGCAGCTCCCCAGAATCTATGCTAGCTAGCAACCTTCCTGAGCCCCGGCTGACTAATAGCCTCCCCGATTTCCCGCTAGTCAGCAATCCCCCTGACTCCAGGCTAGCTAGCAATCTCCCTGAGCCCAGGCTGACCAGCAGCCTCCCAGATGCCCTGCTAGCTAGCAATCCCCCTGAATCCAGGCTAGCTAGCAATCTCCCTGAGCCCCGGCTGACTAGCAGCCTCCCAGATTCTCTGCTAGCTAGCAGCCTTCCAGATTCCTCGCTAGCTAGCAGCCCCCCTGAATCCAGGCTGGCTAGCAGCTTTTCTGAGCCCCGGCTGACTAGCAGCCTCCCAGATTCCCTGCTGGCTAGCAGCTTTCTTGAGCCCAGGCTAGCCAGCACCTTCTTTGATTCTAAGCTAGCTTCCAGTCTCCCTGAGCCCCAGCCAGTTAGTGGCTCCCCTGGATCCAGGTTAACGAGCAGCTGCCCTAGTGCCCCTGGGCAGCTCCCTAGTGCCCCCGAGCAGCTCTCTAGTACCTCCGGGCTCCCTAGGGACCCCGGGCCCCCTAGCGCCCCTGAGTGTTCTAGCGCCCCTGAGTGTTCTAGCGCCCCTGAGTTTCCTAGCGTTCCCGCGTCTCCTAGCGTCCCAGATCCCCGGCTGGCTAGTGGCCTTTCTGATCCCCGGCTGGCTAGTGGCCTTTCTGATCCCCGGCTGATTGGCAGCCCTCCTGATCTCTGGCCGGTTAGCGGCTCCCCAGAATCCCGGCTGAAGTCTAGCCCCCCAGAGTCTGCGCTGACGGAGCTTCCTGAGACCACCCTTGAGACATTACCGGCCTCTGGCGTCCCTGAGAACACCCTTGAGACCTTCCTAGAGACATTACCGGTGTCGGTCAAACCGACTCCTGCCCCTCTTGTCTCGCCGGCACTGCCTCCCAAGGGGCTTCACCATGGCCGACCGGCTCGGCCCTCGGAGAGGCACTGTCCTCGACGTCCAGTTTGGCAGCCCAAAGGGACTCATTGGCGGCGATGCCCGCCAAGGAAACCTCGACATCCAGGCTGGCCGCCACAGAACCCTCGACGCCCAGTTCGGCCACCTGAAAGACTTCGCCTCGGCCGACCGGCTAAGCCCCCGGAGGGGCGCTGCCCTCGACGTCCAGTGCGGCCACCAGAAGGTTTCTGCTCTCATCGCTGGTGGCCGGAAGGTTTCTGCTCTAATCGCCGGTGGCCGGAAGGCTTCTGCCCTCGTCACCGGCCACCAGAAGGCTTCTGCCCTCGTCGGCGGTGGCCAGAGGGTTTCTGCCTCCGTCGCCAGCCACCAGAAGGCTTCTGCCCTCGTCGCCGGTGGCCAGAGGGTTTCTGCCTCCGTCGCCGGCCACCAGAAGGCTTCTGCCCCCGTCGCCGGTGGCACAAGGGTTTCTGCCTCCGTCGCCAGCCACCACAAGGCTTCTGCCCTCGTCGCCGGTGGCCAGAGGGTTTCTGCCTCCGTCGCCGGCCACCAGAAGGCTTCTGCCCCCGTCGCCGGTGGCACGAGGGTTTCTGCCTCCGTCGCCAGCCACCAGAAGGCTTCTGCCCTCGTCGCCGGTGGCCAGAGGGTTTCTGCCTCCGTCGTCGGCCACCAGAAGGCTCCTGCCTTCGTTGCTGCCCTCTGTCGCCGAGGTCTCTCTGTCCCCTGTTGCCGAGGTCTCTCTGTCCCTTGTTGCCGAGGTCTCTCTGTCCCTTGTTGCCGAGGTCTCTCTGTCCCTTGTTGCCGAGGTCTCTCTGTCCCTTGTTGCCGAGGTCTCTCTGTCCCCTGTTGCCGAGGTCTCTCTGTCCCCTGTTGCCGAGGTCTCTCTGTCCCCTGTTGCCGAGTTATCTCTGTCCCCTGTTGCCGAGTTATCTCTGTCCCCTGTTGCCGAGTCATCTCTGTCCCCTGTTGCCGAGTCATCTCTGTCCCCTGTTGCCGAGTTATCTCTGTCCCCTGTTGCCGAGTTATCTCTGTTGCCGAGTTATCTCTGTCCCCGGTTGCCGAGTTATCTCTGTCCCCTGTTGCCGAGTTATCTCTGTCCCCTGTTGCCGAGTTATCTCTGTCCCCTGTTGCCGAGTTATCTCTGTCCCCTGTTGCCGAGTTATCTCTGTCCCCTGTTGCCGAGTTATCTCTGTCCCCTGTTGCCGAGTTATCTCTGTCCCCTGTTGCCGGCTCCCCTTTGAATCTCCCCGAGCGGCCCCGCTGTGATTTCCCCCCGAGCGGCCCCGCTGTGATTCCCCCCGGGTACCCCAGTGACTCTGTTTCCCGGTTCCCCTTGTGACTCTCGCCCTCCCTGGGTTGTTTTTTTTGTTTTTCTTTTTTTTTTCCTCCCTGGTCGTCTGGTATCCGCCCCTTGAGGAGGGGGTACTGTTATGGTTTTGATAATCTGTCTTATATTTTTGTTCATTTATGTTGCCTGATTTAGTTATTTCTGCATTTTTCCTGTGTTTGCATATTTATTCTATATTTTTTATGTCATGTTGTGTATTTCCCTGTTTATGTTCTGCTTCCTGTTTTATTTTGTCTGTTTTCTGTCCTGTCATGTCTAGCTTTACTTTGTTTTCCTGCTTTTGTTGATTGTCCTGCCCTGCCCTAATGTGTTTCACCTGTTGTACCACCTGTCCCTCATTTGTTCATTACCTCTTGTATTTAACCCCCGTGTTCCCTTTGTCTCGTGTCAGATCCTTTTGTATCCCCGTGCCGTCAGTCTGTGAGTCTTTTTCGTATCCTGTTTTGCTCCTGCTTTTCTGTTTTTATTCCCTGCCGGATGTTGTGAGTTTTTCCAGTCTCTGTACTGCCCGTTTTTGTTATATTAAACTCTTACATCCTACCACCTCCTGCCTGTCCGCCTCTCTCTGCATTTGGGTCCTCTTTTCCTTGCTCCCTCGTCACATATTTCAACTCTGTTACAAGCTGCTAATTAAAGCCATACTGTAACTCTTTTTCAGGCAGCTAATTAAAGCCATATTGTAACTCTTTTTCAGGCTGCTCTAAAAACAAAATGTCCTGTTTAGCCAGACTCCTTTCACCTCAGGGTATTATTATACACATCATAGCCTGTCACTGGGTAATATTGGACAATTCTGATATAGGATTTTGAAATTAAAGGTTTAAATGTCCACTGAAAGCTATATTTTGGCTACATTTTGGCTACATTTTGGCTGATAATTAAATACATACTGTAACTCTTTTTCAGGATGCTAATTAAAGCCATATTGTAAATCTTTTTCAGGCTGCTAATTAAAGCCATATTGTAACTCTTTTTCAGGCTGCTCTAAAAACGAAACCTCCTGTTTAGCCAGACTCATTTCACCTCAGGGTGATAGTATACAAATCCCAGACTGTCACTGGGTAATATCAGACTATTATGATATAGGATTCTAAAATTAAAGGCTTAAATGTCCACTTGAAGCTATATTTCAACTCTGTTTTAAGCTGCTAATTAAAGCCATACTGTAACTCTTTTTCAGGCAGCTCTAAAAACAAAACCTCCTGTTTAGCCAGACTCATTACACCTCAGGGTGATAGTATCAACATCCCAGACTGTCACTGGGTAATATCAGACTATTCTGATATAGGAGTCTAAAATTAAAGGCTTAAATTTCCACTTAAAGCTATATTTCAACTCTGTTTCAGGCTGCTAATTAAAGCCATACTGTAACTATTTTTCAGGATGCTCTAAAAAATAAACCTACTGTTTAGCCAGACTCATTTCACCTCAGGGTGATAGTATACACATCCCAGACTGTCACTGGGTAATATCAGAATATTCTGATATAGGATTTTAAAATTAAAGGCTTAAATGTCATCTCAAAGCTATATTTTGGCTACATTTTTGTTGCTAATGAAAGACATTCTGTAACTCTTTTTCAGGCTGCTCTAAAAACGAAACCTCCTGGTTAGCCAGACTTATTTCACCTCAGCGTGATATTATACACATCGTAGACTGTCACTGGGTAATATTGGACAATTCTGATAAAGGATTTTAAAATTAAAGGCTTAAATGTCCACTTAAAGCTTTATTTCAACTCTGTTTCAGGATGCTAATTAAAGCGATACTGTAACTCTTTTTCAGGCTGCTAATTGAAGCCATACTGTAACTCTTTTTCAGGCTGCTCTAAAAACGAAACCTCCTGTTGAGCCAGACACATTTCACCTCAGGGTGATAGTATACACATCCCAGACTGTCACTGGGTAATATCAGACTATTCTGATGTAGGATTTTAAAATTAAAGGCTTAAATGTCCACTTGAAGCTATATTTCAACTCTGTTTTAGGCTGCTAATTAAAGCCATACTGTAACTATTTTTCAGGATGCTAATTAAAGCCATATTGTAAATCTTTTTCAGGCTGCTAATTAAAGCCATATTGTAACTCTTTTTCAGGCTGCTCTAAAAACGAAACCTCCTATTTAGCCAGACTCATTTCACCTCAGGGTGATATTATACACAACGTAGACTTTCACTGGATAATATTGGCCGATTCTGATATAGGATTTTAAAATTAAAGGCTTAAATGTCCACTTAAAGCTACATTTCACCTCTGTTTCAGGCTGCTAATTAAAGCCATACTGTAACTCTTTTTCAGGCTGCTCTAAAAAAGAAACCTCCTGTTTAGCCAAATGCATTTCACCTCAGGGTGATAGTATACAAATCCCAGACTGTCACTGGGTAATATCAGACTATTCTGATATAGGATTCTAAAATTAAAGGCTTAAATGTCCACTTGAAGCTATATTTCAACTCTGTTTCAAGCTGCTAATTAAAGCCATACTGTAACTCTTTTTCAGGCAGCTCTAAAAACAAAACCTCCTGTTTAGCCAGACTCATTACACCTCAGGGTGATAGTATCAACATCCCAGACTGTCACTGGGTAATATCAGACTATTCTGATATAGGAGTCTAAAATTAAAGGCTTAAATTTCCACTTAAAGCTATATTTCAACTCTGTTTCAGGCTGCTAATTAAAGCCATACTGTAACTATTTTTCAGGATGCTCTAAAAAATAAACCTACTGTTTAGCCAGACTCATTTCACCTCAGGGTGATAGTATCAACATCCCAGACTGTCACTGGGTAATATCAGACTATTCTGATATAGGAGTCTAAAATTAAAGGCTTAAATTTCCACTTAAAGCTATATTTCAACTCTGTTTCAGGCTGCTAATTAAAGCCATACTGTAACTATTTTTCAGGATGCTCTAAAAAATAAACCTACTGTTTAGCCAGACTCATTTCACCTCAGGGTGATAGTATACACATCCCAGACTGTCACTGGGTAATATCAGAATATTCTGATATAGGATTTTAAAATTAAAGGCTTAAATGTCATCTCAAAGCTATATTTTGGCTACATTTTTGTTGCTAATGAAAGACATTCTGTAACTCTTTTTCAGGCTGCTCTAAAAACGAAACCTCCTGGTTAGCCAGACTTATTTCACCTCAGCGTGATATTATACACATCGTAGACTGTCACTGGGTAATATTGGACAATTCTGATAAAGGATTTTAAAATTAAAGGCTTAAATGTCCACTTAAAGCTTTATTTCAACTCTGTTTCAGGATGCTAATTAAAGCGATACTGTAACTCTTTTTCAGGCTGCTAATTGAAGCCATACTGTAACTCTTTTTCAGGCTGCTCTAAAAACGAAACCTCCTGTTGAGCCAGACACATTTCACCTCAGGGTGATAGTATACACATCCCAGACTGTCACTGGGTAATATCAGACTATTCTGATGTAGGATTTTAAAATTAAAGGCTTAAATGTCCACTTGAAGCTATATTTCAACTCTGTTTTAGGCTGCTAATTAAAGCCATACTGTAACTATTTTTCAGGATGCTAATTAAAGCCATATTGTAAATCTTTTTCAGGCTGCTAATTAAAGCCATATTGTAACTCTTTTTCAGGCTGCTCTAAAAACGAAACCTCCTATTTAGCCAGACTCATTTCACCTCAGGGTGATATTATACACAACGTAGACTTTCACTGGATAATATTGGCCGATTCTGATATAGGATTTTAAAATTAAAGGCTTAAATGTCCACTTAAAGCTACATTTCACCTCTGTTTCAGGCTGCTAATTAAAGCCATACTGTAACTCTTTTTCAGGCTGCTCTAAAAAAGAAACCTCCTGTTTAGCCAAATGCATTTCACCTCAGGGTGATAGTATACAAATCCCAGACTGTCACTGGGTAATATCAGACTATTCTGATATAGGATTCTAAAATTAAAGGCTTAAATGTCCACTTGAAGCTATATTTCAACTCTGTTTCAAGCTGCTAATTAAAGCCATACTGTAACTCTTTTTCAGGCAGCTCTAAAAACAAAACCTCCTGTTTAGCCAGACTCATTACACCTCAGGGTGATAGTATCAACATCCCAGACTGTCACTGGGTAATATCAGACTATTCTGATATAGGAGTCTAAAATTAAAGGCTTAAATTTCCACTTAAAGCTATATTTCAACTCTGTTTCAGGCTGCTAATTAAAGCCATACTGTAACTATTTTTCAGGATGCTCTAAAAAATAAACCTACTGTTTAGCCAGACTCATTTCACCTCAGGGTGATAGTATACACATCCCAGACTGTCACTGGGTAATATCAGAATATTCTGATATAGGATTTTAAAATTAAAGGCTTAAATGTCATCTCAAAGCTATATTTTGGCTACATTTTTGTTGCTAATGAAAGACATTCTGTAACTCTTTTTCAGGCTGCTCTAAAAACGAAACCTCCTGGTTAGCCAGACTTAATTCACCTCAGCGTGATATTATACACATCGTAGACTGTCACTGGGTAATATTGGACAATTCTGATAAAGGATTTTAAAATTAAAGGCTTAAATGTCCACTTAAAGCTTTATTTCAACTCTGTTTCAGTAAGCTAATTAAAGCGATACTGTAACTCTTTTTCAGGCTGCTAATTGAAGCCATACTGTAACTCTTTTTCAGGCTGCTCTAAAAACGAAACCTCCTGTTGAGCCAGACACATTTCACCTCAGGGTGATAGTATACACATCCCAGACTGTCACTGGGTAATATCAGACTATTCTGATGTAGGATTTTAAAATTAAAGGCTTAAATGTCCACTTGAAGCTATATTTCAACTCTGTTTTAGGCTGCTAATTAAAGCCATACTGTAACTATTTTTCAGGATGCTAATTAAAGCCATATTGTAAATCTTTTTCAGGCTGCTAATTAAAGCCATATTGTAACTCTTTTTCAGGCTGCTCTAAAAACGAAACCTCCTATTTAGCCAGACTCATTTCACCTCAGGGTGATATTATACACAACGTAGACTTTCACTGGATAATATTGGCCGATTCTGATATAGGATTTTAAAATTAAAGGCTTAAATGTCCACTCAAAGCTATATTTTTGCTACATTTTGGCTGCTAAGTAAAGCCATATTGTAACTCTTTTTCAGGGTGCTCTAAAAATGAAACCTCCTGTTTAGCCAGACTCATTTCACCTCAGAGTGATATTATACACATCGTAGACTGTCACTGGGTAAATTTGGACAATTCTGATACAGGATTTTAAAATTAAAGGCTTAAATGTCCACTTAAAGCTACATTTCACTTCTGTTTCAGGCTGCTAATTAAAGCCATACTGTAACTCTTTTTCAGGCTGCTCTAAAAAAGAAACCTCCTGTTTAGCCAAATGCATTTCACCTCAGGGTGATATTATACACATCGTAGACTGTCACTGGGTAATATCAGAATATTCTGATATAGGATTTTAAAATTAAAGGCTTAAATGTCCACATAAAGCTATATTTCAACTCTTTTTCAGGCTGCTAATTAAAGCCATATTGTAACTCTTTTTCAGGCTGCTCTAAAAACAAAACCTCCTGTTTAGCCAGACTCATTTCACCTCAGGGTGATAGTATACAAATCGCAGACTGTCACTGGGTAATATCAGACTATTCTGATATAGGATTCTAAAATTAAAGGCTTAAATGTCCACTTGAAGCTATATTTCAACTCTGTTTCAAGCTGCTAATTAAAGCCATACTGTAACTCTTTTTCAGGCTGCTCTAAAAACAAAACCTCCTGTTTAGCCAGACTCATTACACCTCAGGGTGATAGTATAAACATCCCAGACTGTCACTGGGTAAAATCAGACTATTCTGATATAGGAGTCTAAAATTAAAGGCTTAAATGTCCACTTAAAGCCATATTTCAACTATGTTTCAGGCTGCTAATTAAAGCCATACTGTAACTATTTTTCAGGATGCTCTAAAAAAATAAACCTACTGTTTAGCCAGACTCATTTCACCTCAGGGTGATAGTATACACATCCCAGACTGTCATTGGGTAATATCAGAATATTCTGATATAGGATTTTAAAATTAAAGGCTTAAATGTCATCTCAAAGCTATATTTTGGCTACATTTTGGTTGCTAATGAAAGACATTCTGTAACTCTTTTTCAGGCTGCTCTAAAAACGAAAGCTCCTGGTTAGCCAGACTTATTTCACCTCAGCGTGATATTATACACATCGTAGACTGTCACTGGGTAATATTGGACAATTCTGATAAAGGATTTTAAAATTAAAGGCTTAAATGTCCACTTAAAGCTTTATTTCAACTCTGTTTCAGGATGCTAATTAAAGCGATACTGTAACTCTTTTTCAGGCTGCTAATTGAAGCCATACTGTAACTCTTTTTCAGGCTGCTCTAAAAACGAAACCTCCTGTTGAGCCAGACACATTTCACCTCAGGGTGATAGTATAAACATCCCAGACTGTCACTGGGTAATATCAGACTATTCTGATATAGGATTCTAAAATTAAAGGCTTAAATGTCCACTTAAAGCTATATTTCAACTCTGTTTCAAGCTGCTAATTAAATCTATATTGTAACTCTTTTTCAGGCTGCTCTAAAAACGAAACCTCCTGTTTAGCCAGACTTGTTACACCTCAGGGTGATATTATACACATCGTAGACTGTCACTGGGTAATATTGTACAATTCTGATAAAGGATTTTAAAATTAAAGGCTTAAATGTCCTCTTGAAGCTAAATTTCAACTCTGTTTCAAGCTGCTAATTAAAGCCATACTGTAACTCTTTTTCAGGCAGCTAATTAAAGCCATATTGTAACTCTTTTTCAGGCTGCTCTAAAAACAAAATGTCCTGTTTAGCCAGACTCCTTTCACCTCAGGGTATTATTATACACATCATAGCCTGTCACTGGGTAATATTGGACAATTCTGATATAGGATTTTGAAATTAAAGGTTTAAATGTCCACTGAAAGCTATATTTTGGCTACATTTTGGCTACATTTTGGCTGATAATTAAAGACATACTGTAACTCTTTTTTCAGGCTGCACTAAAAACTAAACCTCCTGTTTAGCCAGACACATTTCACCTCAGGGTGATAGTATACACATCCCAGACTGTCACTGGGTAATATCAGACTATTCTGATATAGGATTTTAAAATTAAAGGCTTAAATGTCCACTCAAAGCTATATTTCAACTCTGTTTCAGGCTGCTAATTAAAGCCATACTGTAACTATTTTTTAAGATGCTAATTAAAGCCATATTGTAAATCTTTTTCAGGCTGCTAATTAAAGCCATATTGTAACTCTTTTTCAGGCTGCTCTAAAAAATAAACCTCCTGTTTAGCCAGACTCATTTCACATCAGGGTGATATTATACACATCGTAGACTGTCACTGGGTAATATTGGACAATTTTGATATAGGATTTTAAAATTAAAGGCTTAAATGTCCACTCAAAGCTATATTTTGGCTACATTTTGGCTGATAATTAAAGACATACTGTAACTCTTTTTCAGGCTGCTCTAAAAATTAAACCTCCTGTTTAGCCAGACTCATTTCACCTCAGGGTGATATTATACACATCCCAGACTGTCACTGCGTAATATCAGAATATTCTGATATAGGGTTTTAAAATTAAATGCTTAAATGTCCACATGAAGCTATATTTCAACTCTGTTTCAGGCTGCTAATTAAAGCCATGTTGTAAGTCTTTTTCAGGCTGCTCTAAAAACGAAACCTCCTGTTTAGCCAGTCTCATTTCACCTCAGTGTGATATTATACACATCGTAGACTGTCACTGGGTAATATTGGACAATTATGATATAGGATTTTGACATTAAAAGCTTAAATGTTCACTCAAAGCTATATTTTGGCTACATTTTGGCTGATAATTAAAGACATACTGTAGCTTTTTTAAGGCTGCTCTAAAAATGAAACCCCCTGTTTAGCCAGACTCATTTCACCTCAGGGTGCTATTATAGACATCCCAGACTGTCACTGCGTAATATCAAAATATTCTGATAGAGGATTTTAAAATTAAATGCTTCAATGTCCACATGAAGTTATATTTCAACTCTGTTTCAGGCTGCTAATTAAAGCCATATTGTAAGTCTTTTTCAGGCTGCTCAAAAAACGAAACCTCCTCTTTAGCCAGACTCATTTCACCTCAGGGTGATATAATACACATCGTAGACTGTCACTGGGTAATATTGGACAATTCTGATATAGGATTTTAAAATTAAAGGCTTAAATGTCCACTCAAAGCTATATTTTGGCTACATTTTGGCTGATAATTAAAGACATACTGTAACTCTTTTTCAGGCTGCTCTAAAAATTAAACCTCCTGTTTAGCCAGACTCATTTCACCTCAGGGTGATATTATACACATCCCAGACTGTCACTGCGTAATATCAGAATATTCTGATATAGGATTTTAAAATTAAATGCTTATATGTCCACATGAAGCTATATTTCAACTCTGTTTCAGGCTGCTAATTAAAGCCATGTTGTAAGTCTTTTTCAGGCTGCTCTAAAAACGAAACCTCCTGTTTAGCCAGTCTCATTTCACCTCAGTGTGATATTATACACATTGTAGACTGTCACTGGGTAATATTGGACAATTATGATATAGGATTTTGAAATGAAAGGCTTAAATGTTCACTCAAAGCTATATTTTGGCTACATTTTGGCTGATAATTAAAGATATACTGTAGCTTTTTTAAGGCTGCTCTAAAAATGAAACCCCCTGTTTAGCCAGACTCATTTCACCTCAGGGTGATATTATACACATCCCAGACTGTCACTGCGTAATATCAGAATATTCTGCTAGAGGATTTTAAAATTAAATGCTTCAATGTCCACATGAAGCTATATTTCAACTCTGTTTCAGGCTGCTAATTAAAGCCATATTGTAAGTCTTTTTCAGGCTGCTCAAAAAACGAAACCTCCTGTTTAGCCAGACGCATTTCACCTCAGGGTGATATTATACACATCGTAGACTGTCACTGGGTAATATTGGACAATTCTGATATAGGATTGTAAAATTAAAGGCTTAAATGTCCACATGAAGCTATATTTCAACTCTGTTTCAGGCTGCTAATTAAAGCCATACTGTAACTCTTTTTAAGGCTGCTAATTAAAGCCATATTGTAACTCTTTTTCAGGCTGCTCTAAAAACAAAACCTCCTGTTTAGCCAGACTCCTTTCACCTCAGGGTGATCCTACACACATCCCAGACTTTCACTGGGTTATATCAGACTATTCTGATATAGGATTTTAAAATTAAAGGCTTAAATGTCCACTTAAAGCTATATTTCAACTCTGTTTCAGGCTGCTAATTAAAGACATACTGTAACTCTTTTTCATGCTGCTCTAAAAATTAAACCTCCTGTTTAGCCAGACTCATTTCACCTCAGGGTGATATTATACACATCCCAGACTGTCACTGCGTAATATCAGACGATTCTGATATAGGATTTTAAAATTAAAGGCTTAAATGTCCACTTAAAGCTATATTTCAACTCTGTTTCAGGCTGCTAATTAAAACCATATTGTAAGTCTTTTTCAGGCTGCTCTAAAAAGGAAACCTCCTGTTTTGCCAGACTCATTTCACCTCAGGGTGATATTATACACATTGTCGACTGTCACTGGGTAATATTGGACAATTCTGAAATAGGATTGTAAAATTAAAGGCTTAAATGTCCACATGAAGCTATATTTCAACTCTGTTTCAGGCTGCTAATTAAAGCCATACTGTAACTCTTTTTAAGGCTGATAATTAAAGCCATATTGTAACTCTTTTTCAGGCTGCTCTAAAAACAAAACCTCCTGTTTAGCCAGACTCATTTCACCTCAGGGTGATCCTATACACATCCCAGACTTTCACTGGGTTATATCAGACTATTCTGATATAGGATTTTAAAATTAAAGGCTTAAATGTCCACTTTAAGCTATATTTCAACTCTGTTTCAGGCTGGTAATTAAAGACATACTGTAACTATTTTTCAGACTGCTCTAAAAAGGAAACCTCCTGTTTTGCCAGACTCATTTCACCTCAGGGTGATATTATACACATTGTAGACTGTCACTGGGTAATATTGGACAATTCTGATATAGGATTGTAAAATTAAAGGCTTAAATGTCCACATGAAGCTATATTTCAACTCTGTTTCAGGCTGCTAATTAAAGCCATACTGTAACTCTTTTTAAGGCTGCTAATTAAAGCCATATTGTAAGTCTTTTTCAGGCTGCTCAAAAAACGAAACCTCCTCTTTAGCCAGACTCATTTCACCTCAGGGTGATATAATACACATCGTAGACTGTCACTGGGTAATATTGGACAATTCTGATATAGGATTTTAAAATTAAAGGCTTAAATGTCCACTCAAAGCTATATTTTGGCTACATTTTGGCTGATAATTAAAGACATACTGTAACTCTTTTTCAGGCTGCTCTAGAAATTAAACCTCCTGTTTAGCCAGACTCATTTCACCTCAGGGTGATATTATACACATCCCAGACTGTCACTGCGTAATATCAGAATATTCTGATATAGGATTTTAAAATTAAATGCTTATATGTCCACATGAAGCTATATTTCAACTCTGTTTCAGGCTGCTAATTAAAGCCATGTTGTAAGTCTTTTTCAGGCTGCTCTAAAAACGAAACCTCCTGTTTAGCCAGTCTCATTTCACCTCAGTGTGATATTATACACATTGTAGACTGTCACTGGGTAATATTGGACAATTATGATATAGGATTTTGAAATTAAAGGCTTAAATGTTCACTCAAAGCTATATTTTGGCTACATTTTGGCTGATAATTAAATATATACTGTAGCTTTTTTAAGGCTGCTCTAAAAATGAAACCCCCTGTTTAGAAAGACTCCTTTCACCTCAGGGTGATATTCTACACATCCCAGACTGTCACTACGTAATATCAGAATATTCTGCTAGAGGATTTTAAAATTAAATGCTTCAATGTCCACATGAAGCTATATTTCAACTCTGTTTCAGGCTGCTAATTAAAGCCATATTGTAAGTCTTTTTCAGGCTGCTCTAAAAACAAAACCTCCTGTTTAGCCAGACTTCTTTCACCTCAGGGTGATCCTATACACATCCCAGACTTTCAATGGGTTATATCAGACTATTCTGATATAGGATTTTAAAATTAAAGGCTTAAATGTCCACTTTAAGCTATATTTCAACTCTGTTTCAGGCTGGTAATTAAAGACATACTGTAACTCTTTTTCAGGCTGCTCTAAAAAGGAAACCTCCGGTTTTGCCAGACTCATTTCACCTCAGGGTGATATTATACACATTGTAGACTGTCACTGGGTAATATTGGACAATTCTGATATAGGATTGTAAAATTAAAGGCTTAAATGTCCACATGAAGCTATATTTCAAGTCTGTTTCAGGCTGCTAATTAAAGCCATACTGTAACTCTTTTTAAGGCTGCTAATTAAAGCCATATTGTAAGTCTTTTTCAGGCTGCTATAAAAATTAAACCTCCTGTTTAGCCAGACTCATTTCACCTCAGGGTGATATTATACACATCGTAGACTGTCACTGGGTAATGTTTGAGAATTCTGATATAGGATTTTAAAATTAAAGGCTTAAATGTCCATTCAAAGCTATATTTTGGCTACATTTTGGCTGATAATTAAAGACATACTGTAACTCTTTTTCAGGCTGCTCTAAAAAGGAAACCTCCTGTTTTGCCAGACTCATTTCACCTCAGGGTGCTATTATACACATCCCAGACTGTCACTGCGTAATATCAAAATATTCTGATAGAGGATTTTAAAATTAAATGCTTCAATGTCCACATGAAGTTATATTTCAACTCTGTTTCAGGCTGCTAATTAAAGCCATATTGTAAGTCTTTTTCAGGCTGCTCAAAAAACGAAACCTCCTCTTTAGCCAGACTCATTTCACCTCAGGGTGATATAATACACATCGTAGACTGTCACTGGGTAATATTGGACAATTCTGATATAGGATTTTAAAATTAAAGGCTTAAATGTCCACTCAAAGCTATATTTTGGCTACATTTTGGCTGATAATTAAAGACATACTGTAACTCTTTTTCAGGCTGCTCTAGAAATTAAACCTCCTGTTTAGCCAGACTCATTTCACCTCAGGGTGATATTATACACATCCCAGACTGTCACTGCGTAATATCAGAATATTCTGATATAGGATTTTAAAATTAAATGCTTATATGTCCACATGAAGCTATATTTCAACTCTGTTTCAGGCTGCTAATTAAAGCCATGTTGTAAGTCTTTTTCAGGCTGCTCTAAAAACGAAACCTCCTGTTTAGCCAGTCTCATTTCACCTCAGTGTGATATTATACACATTGTAGACTGTCACTGGGTAATATTGGACAATTATGATATAGGATTTTGAAATTAAAGGCTTAAATGTTCACTCAAAGCTATATTTTGGCTACATTTTGGCTGATAATTAAATATATACTGTAGCTTTTTTAAGGCTGCTCTAAAAATGAAACCCCCTGTTTAGAAAGACTCCTTTCACCTCAGGGTGATATTCTACACATCCCAGACTGTCACTACGTAATATCAGAATATTCTGCTAGAGGATTTTAAAATTAAATGCTTCAATGTCCACATGAAGCTATATTTCAACTCTGTTTCAGGCTGCTAATTAAAGCCATATTGTAAGTCTTTTTCAGGCTGCTCTAAAAACAAAACCTCCTGTTTAGCCAGACTTCTTTCACCTCAGGGTGATCCTATACACATCCCAGACTTTCAATGGGTTATATCAGACTATTCTGATATAGGATTTTAAAATTAAAGGCTTAAATGTCCACTTTAAGCTATATTTCAACTCTGTTTCAGGCTGGTAATTAAAGACATACTGTAACTCTTTTTCAGGCTGCTCTAAAAAGGAAACCTCCGGTTTTGCCAGACTCATTTCACCTCAGGGTGATATTATACACATTGTAGACTGTCACTGGGTAATATTGGACAATTCTGATATAGGATTGTAAAATTAAAGGCTTAAATGTCCACATGAAGCTATATTTCAACTCTGTTTCAGGCTGCTAATTAAAGCCATACTGTAACTCTTTTTAAGGCTGCTAATTAAAGCCATATTGTAAGTCTTTTTCAGGCTGCTATAAAAATTAAACCTCCTGTTTAGCCAGACTCATTTCACCTCAGGGTGATATTATACACATCGTAGACTGTCACTGGGTAATGTTTGAGAATTCTGATATAGGATTTTAAAATTAAAGGCTTAAATGTCCATTCAAAGCTATATTTTGGCTACATTTTGGCTGATAATTAAAGACATACTGTAACTCTTTTTCAGGCTGCTCTAAAAATTAAACCTCCTGTTTAGCCAGACTCATTTCACCTCAGGGTGATATTATACACATCCCAGACTGTCACTGCGTAATATCAGACAATTTTGATATAGGATTTTAAAATTAAAGGCTTAAATGTCCACTTAAAGCTATATTTCAACTCTGTTTCAGGCTGCTAATTAAAACCATATTGTAAGTCTTTTTCAGGCTGCTCTAAAAAGGAAACCTCCTGTTTTGCCAGACTCATTTCAACTCAGGGTGATATTATACACATTGTCGACTGTCACTGGGTAATTTTGGACAATTCTGACATAGGATTGTAAAATTAAAGGCTTAAATGTCCACATGAAGCTATATTTCAACTCTGTTTCAGGCTGCTAATTAAAGCCATACTGTAACTCTTTTTAAGGCTGATAATTTCAGCCATATTGTAACTCTTTTTCAGGCTGCTTTAAAAACAATGTTCACTCAAAGCTATATTTTGGCTATATTTTGGCTGATAATTAAAGACATACTGTAGCTTTTTTAAGGCTGCTCTAAAAATGAAACCCCCTGTTTAGCCAGACTCATTTCACCTCAGGGTGCTATTATACACATCCCAGACTGTCACTGCGTAATATCAAAATATTCTGATAGAGGATTTTAAAATTAAATGCTTCAATGTCCACATGAAGTTATATTTCAACTCTGTTTCAGGCTGCTAATTAAAGCCATATTGTAAGTCTTTTTCAGGCTGCTCAAAAAACGAAACCTCCTCTTTAGCCAGACTCATTTCACCTCAGG
Source organism: Zingel zingel (assembly GCA_023566125.1). Classification (NCBI taxonomy): domain Eukaryota; kingdom Metazoa; phylum Chordata; class Actinopteri; order Perciformes; family Percidae; genus Zingel; species Zingel zingel. The sequence goes on from CM042323.1 coordinate 13,054,035, forward strand.
GTGATATAATACACATCGTAGACTGTCACTGGGTAATATTGGACAATTCTGATATAGGATTTTGAAATTAAAGGCTTAAATGTTCACTCAAAGTTATATTTTGGCTACATTTTGGCTGAAAATTAAAGACATACTGTAACTCTTTTTCAGTCTGCTCTAAAAATTAAACCTCCTGTTTAGCCAGACTCATTTCACATCAGGGTGATATTATACACATCCCAGACTGTCACTGCGTAATATCAGACGATTCTGATATAGGATTTTAAAATTGAAGGCTTAAATGTCCACTTAAAGCTATATTTCAACTGTGTTTCAGGCTGCTAATTAAAACCATATTGTAAGTCTTTTTCAGGCGGCTCTAAAAACAAAACCTCCTGATTAGCCAGACTCATTTCACCTCAGGGTGATAGTATACGCATGCCAGACTGTCACTGGGTAATATCAGACTATTCTGATACAGCATTCTAAAATCAAAGGCTTAAATTACCACGTAAAGCTATATTTCAACGCTGTTTCAGGCTGCTAATTAAAGCCATACTGTAACTCTTTTTCAGGCTGCTCTAAAAATTAAACCTCCTGTTTAGCCAGACTCATTTCACCTCAGGGTGATATTATACACATCCCAGACTGTCACTGCTTAATATCAGACGATTCTGATATAGGATTTTAAAATTAAAGGCTTAAATGTCCACTTAAAGCTATATTTCAACTCTGTTTCAGGCTGCTAATTAAAGCCATATTGTAAGTCTTTTTCAGGCTGCTCTAAAAATGAAACCTCCTGTTTTGCCAGACTCATTTCACCTCAGGGTGATCGTATACACATAATTAAAGACATACTGTAACTCTTTTTCAGGCTGCTCTAAAAACGAAACCTCCTGTTTTGCCAGACTCATTTCACATCAGGGTGATCGTATACACATCCCAGACTGCCACATGGGTAATATTGGAGAATTCTGATATAGGATTTTAAAATTAAAGGCTTAAATGTCCACTCAAAGCTATATTTTGGCTACATTTTGGATGATAATTAAAGACATACTGTAACTCTTTTCCAGGCTGCTCTAAAAATGAAACCTCCTGTTTAGCCAGACTCATTTCACCTCAGGGTTATATTATACACATCCCAGACTGTCACTGCTTAATATCAGATAATTTTGTTATAGGATTTTAAAATTAAAGGCTTAAATGTCAACTTAAAGCTATATTTCAACTCTGTTTCAGGTTGCTAATTAAAGCCATATTGTAAGTCTTTTTCAGACTGCTCTAAAAATGAAACCTCCTGTTTTGTCAGACTCATTTCACATCAGGGTGATCGTGTACACATCCTAGACTGTCACTGGGTAATATTGGACAATTCTGATATAGGATTTTGAAATTAAAGGCTTAAATGTCCACTCAAAGCTATATTTTGGCTACATTTTGGCTGCTAATTAAAGACATACTGTAACTCTTTTTCAGGCTGCTAATTAAAGCCATACTGTAACTCTTTTTCAGGCTGCTCTAAAAACAAAACCTCCTGTTTAGCCAGAATCATTTCACCTCAGGGTGCTATTGTACACATTGTAGACTGTCTCTGGGTAATATTGGACAATTCTGATATAGGATTTTAAGATTAAAAGCTTAAATGTCCACTAAAAGCTATATTTTGGCTACATTTTGGCTACATTTTGGCTGCTAATTAAAGACATATTGTTATTCTTTTTCAGGCTGCTATAAACACGAAACCTCCTGTTTAGCCAAACTCATTTCACCTCACGGTGATCGTATACACATCCCAGACTGTCACTGGGTAATATTGGACAATTCTGATAAAGGATTTTAAAATTAAAGGCTTAAATGTCCACTCAAAGCTATATTTTGGCTACATTTTGGCTGATAATTAAAGACATACTGTAAGTCTTTTTCATGCTGCTCTAAAAACAAAACCTCCTGATTAGCCAGACTCATTTCACCTCAAGGTGATAGTATACACATGCCAGACTGTCACTGGGTAATATCAGACTATTCTGATACAGGATTCTAAAATTAAAGGCTTAAATGTCCACGTAAAGCTATATTTCAACGCTGTTTCAGGATGCTAATTAAAGCCATACTGTAACTCTTTTTCAGGCTGCTCTAAAAATTAAACCTCCTGTTTAGCCAGACTCATTTCACCTCAGGGTGATATTATACACATCCCAGACTGTCACTGCGTAATATCAGAATATTCTGATAGAGGATTTTAAAATTAAAGGCTTAAATGTCCACAAAAAGCTATATTTCAACTCTGTTTAATGCTGCTAATTAAGGCCATACAATAACTCTTGTTCAGGCTGCTAATTAAAGCCATATTGTAACTCTTTTTCAGGCTGCTCTAAAAACGAAACCTCCTGTTTAGCCAGACTTATTTCACGTCAGGGTGATATTATACACATTGTAGAGTGTCACTGGTTAATATTGGACAATTCTGATTAAGGATTTTAAAATTAAACGCTTAAATGTCCACTTAAAGCTATATTTCAACTCTGTTTCAAGCTGCTAATTAAAGCCATATTGTAAGTCTTTTTCAGGCTGCTCTAAAAATGAAACCTCCTGTATTGCCATACTCATTTCACCTCAGGGTGATATTATACACATAGTAGACTGTCACTGGGTAATATTGGACAATTCTGATATAGGATTTTAAAATTAAAGGTTTAAATGTCCACTCAAAGCTATATTTCAACTCTGTTTCAGGCTGCTAATTAAAGCCATACTGTAACTCTTTTTCAGGCTGCTCTAAACACGAAACCTCCTGTTTAGCCAGACTCATTTCACCTCAGGGTGATAGTATACACATCCCAGACTGTCATTGGGTAATATCAGACTATTCTGATATAGGATTTTAAAATTAAAGGCTTAAATGTCCACATAAAGCTATATTTCAACTCTGTTTAATGCTGCTAATTAAGGCCATACAATAACTCTTGTTCAGGCTGCTAATTAAAGCCATATTGTAAGTCTTTTTCAAGCTGCTCTAAAAATTAAACCTCCTGTTTAGCCAGACTCATTTCACCTCAGGGTGATATTATACACAAGACAGACTGTCACTTGGTAATATCAGACTATTCTGATATAGGATTCTTAAATTAAAGGCTTAAATGTCCACGTACAGCTATATTTCAACTCTGTTTCAGGCTGCTAATTAGAGCCATATTGTAAGTCTTTTTCAGGCTGCTCTAAAAATTAAACCTCCTGTTTAGCCAGACTCATTTCACCTCAGGGTGATATTATACACATTGTAGAGTGTCACTGGTTAATATTGGACAATTCTGATTAAGGATTTTAAAATTAAAGGCTTAAATGTCCACAGAAAGCTATATTTCAACTCTGTTTAAGGCTGCTAATTAAAGCCATACTGTAACTCTTTTTCAGAATGCTAATTAAAGCCATACTGTAACTCTTTTTCAGGTTGCTCTAAAAATTAAACCTCCTGTTTAGCCAGACTCATTTCACCTCAGGGTGATATTATACACATCCCAGACTGTCACTGCGTAATATCAGACTATTCTGATACAGGATTTTAAAATTAAACGCTTAAATGTCCAATTAAAGCTATATTTCAACTCTGTTTAAGGCTGCTAATTAAAGCCATACTGTAACTATTTTTCAGAATGCTAATGAAAGCCATACTGTAACTCTTTTTCAGGCTGCTCTAAAAATTAAACCTCCTGTTTAGCCAGACTCATTTCACCTCAGGGTGATATTATACACATCCCAGACTGTCACTGCTTAATATCAGACGATTCTGATATAGGATTTTAAAATTAAAGGCTTAAATGTCCACTTAAAGCTATATTTCAACTCTGTTTCAAGCTGCTAATTAAAGCCATATTGTAAGTCTTTTTCAGGCTGCTCTAAAAATGAAACCTCCTGTTTTGCCAGACTCATTTCACCTCAGGGTGATCGTATACACATAATTAAAGACATACTGTAACTCTTTTTCAGGCTGCTCTAAAAACGAAACCTCCTGTTTTGCCAGACTCATTTCACATCAGGGTGATCGTATACACATCCCAGACTGTCACTGGGTAAAATTGGACAATTCTGATATAGGATTTTGAAATTAAAGGCTTAAATGTCCACTCAAAGCTATATTTTGGCTACATTTTGGCTGCTAATTGAAGACATACTGTAACTCTTTTTCAGGCTGCTCTAAAGATTAAACCTCCTGTTTAGCCAGACTCAATTCACCTCAGGGTGATATTATACACATCCCAGACAGTCACTGGGTAATATTGGAGAATTCTGATATAGGATTTTACAATTAAAGGCTTAAATGTCCACTTAAAGCTATATTTCAACTCTGTTTCAGGTTGCTAATTAAAGCCATATTGTAAGTCTTTTTCAGACTGCTCTAAAAATGAAACCTCCTGTTTTGCCAGACTCATTTCACATCAGGGTGATCGTTTACACATCCTAGACTGTCACTGGGTAATATTGGACAATTCTGATACAGGATTCTAAAATTAAAGGCTTAAATGTCCACGTAAAGCTATATTTCAACGCTGTTTCAGGCTGCTAATTAAAGCCATACTGTAACTCTTTTTCAGGCTGCTCTAAAAATTAAACCTCCTGTTTAGCCAGACTCATTTCACCTCAGGGTGATATTATACACATCCCAGAATGTCACTGCTTAATATCAGACGATTCTGATATAGGATTTTAAAATTAAAGGCTTAAATGTCCACTTAAAGCTATATTTCAACTCTGTTTCAAGCTGCTAATTAAAGCCATATTGTAAGTCTTTTTCAGGCTGCTCTAAAAATGAAACCTCCTGTTTTGCCATACTCATTTCACCTCAGGGTGATATTATACACATCGTAGTCTGTCACTGGGTAATATTGGACAATTCTGATATAGGATTTTAAAATTAAAGGTTTAAATGTCCACTCAAAGCTATATTTCAACTCTGTTTCAGGCTGCTAATTAAAGCCATACTGTAACTCTTTTTCAGGCTGCTCTAAACACGAAACCTCCTGTGTTGCCATACTCATTTCACCTCAGGGTGATATTATACACATCCCAGACTGTCATTGGGTAATATCAGACTATTCTGATATAGGATTTTAAAATTAAAGGCTTAAATGTCCACATAAAGCTATATTTCAACTCTGTTTAATGCTGCTAATTAAGGCCATACAATAACTCTTGTTCAGGCTGCTAATTAAAGCCATATTGTAAGTCTTTTTCAGGCTGCTGTAAAAATTAAACCTCCTGTTTAGCCAGACTCATTTCACCTCAGGGTTATATTATACACAAGACAGACTGTCACTTGGTAATATCAGACTATTCTGATATAGGATTCTTAAATTAAAGGCTTAAATGTCCACGTACAGCTATATTTCAACTCTGTTTCAGGCTGCTAATTAGAGCCATATTGTAAGTCTTTTTCAGGCTGCTCTAAAAATTAAACCTCCTGTTTAGCCAGACTCATTTCACCTCAAGGTGATATTATACACATTGTAGAGTGTCACTGGTTAATATTGGACAATTCTGATTAAGGATTTTAAAATTAAAGGCTTAAATGTCCACAGAAAGCTATATTTCAACTCTGTTTAAGGCTGCTAATTAAAGCCATACTGTAACTCTTTTTCAGAATGCTAATTAAAGCCATACTGTAACTCTTTTTCAGGTTGCTCTAAAAATTAAACCTCCTGTTTAGCCAGACTCATTTCACCTCAGGGTGATATTATACACATCCCAGACTGTCACTGCGTAATATCAGACTATTCTGATACAGTATTTTAAAATTAAACACTTACATGTCCAATTAAAGCTATATTTCAACTCTGTTTAAGGCTGCTAATTAAAGACATACTGTAACTCTTTTTCAGAATGCTAATTAAAGCCATACTGTAACTCTTTTTCAGGCTGCTCTAAAAATTAAACCTCCTGTTTAGCCAGACTCATTTCACCTCAGGGTGATATTATACACATCCCAGACTGTCACTGCTTAATATCAGACAATTCTGATATAGGATTTTAAAATTAAAGGCTTAAATGTCCACTTAAAGCTATATTTCAACTCTGTTTCAGGCTGCTAATTAAAGCCATATTGTAAGTCTTTTTCAGGCTGCTCTAAAAATGAAACCTCCTGTTTTGCCAGACTCATTTCACCTCAGGGTGATCGTATACACATAATTAAAGCCATACTGTAACTCTTTTTCAGGCTGCTCTAAAAACAAAACCTCCTGTTTAGCCAGAATCATTTCACCTCAGGGTGCTATTGTACACATTGTAGACTGTCTCTGGGTAATATTGGACAATTTTGATATAGGATTTTAAGATTAAAAGCTTAAATGTCCACTGAAAGCTATATTTTGGCTACATTTTGGCTGCTAATTAAAGACATATTGTAAGTCTTTTTCAGGCTGCTATAAACACGAAACCTCCTGTTTAGCCAAACTCATTTCACCTCACGGTGATCGTATACACATCCCAGACTGTCACTGGGTAATATTGGACAATTCTGATAAAGGATTTTAAAATTAAAGGCTTAAATGTCCACTCAAAGCTATATTTTGGCTACATTTTGGCTGATAATTAAAGACAAACTGTAACTCTTTTTCAGGCTGCTCTAAAAATTAAACCTCCTGTTAAGCCAGACTCATTTCACCTCAGGGTGATATTATACACATCCCAGACTGTCAATGCGTAATATCAGACGATTCTGATATAGGATTTTAAAATTAAAGGCTTAAATGTCCTCTTAAAGCTATATTTCAACTCTGTTTCAGGCTGCTAATTAAAGCCATATTGTAAGTCTTTTTCATGATGCTCTAAAAACAAAACCTCCTGATTAGCCAGACTCATTTCACCTCAGGGTGATAGTATACAAATGCCAGACTGTCACTGGGTAATATCAGACTATTCTGATACAGGATTCTAAAATTAAAGGCTTAAATGTCCACGTAAAGCTATATTTCAACGCTGTTTCAGGCTGATAATTAAAGCCATACTGTAACTCTTTTTCAGGCTGCTCTAAAAATTAAACCTCCTGTTTAGCCAGACTCATTTCACCTCATGGTGATATTATACACATCCCAGACTGTCACTGCTTACTATCAGACGATTCTGATATAGGATTTTAAAATTAAAGGCTTAAATGTCCACTTAAAGCTATATTTCAACTCTGTTTCAAGCTGCTAATTAAAGCCATACTGTAACTCTTTTTCAGGCTGCTCTAAACACGAAACCTCCTGTTTAGCCAGACTCATTTCACCTCAGGGTGATAGTATACACATCCCAGACTGTCATTGGGTAATATCAGACTATTCTGATATAGGATTTTAAAATTAAAGGCTTAAATGTCCACATAAAGATATATTTCAACTCTGTTTAATGCTGCTAATTAAGGCCATACAATAACTCTTGTTCAGGCTGCTAATTAAAGCCATATTGTAAGTCTTTTTCAGGCTGCTCTAAAATTAAACCTCCTGTTTAGCCAGACTCATTTCACCTCAGGGTGATATTATACACATTGTAGAGTGTCACTGGTTAATATTGGACAATTCTGATTAAGGATTTTAAAATTAAAGGCTTAAATGTCCACAGAAAGCTATATTTCAACTCTGTTTAAGACTGCTAATTAAAGCCATACTGTAACTCTTTTTCAGAATGCTAATTAAAGCCATACTGTAACTCTTTTTCAGGTTGCTCTAAAAATTAAACCTCCTGTTTAGCCAGACTCATTTCACCTCAGGGTGATATTATACACATCCCAGACTGTCACTGCGTAATATCAGACTATTCTGATACAGGATTTTAAAATTAAACGCTTAAATGTCCAATTAAAGCTATATTTCAAATCTGTTTAAGGCTGCTAATTAAAGCCATACTGTAACTCTTTTTCAGAATGCTAATTAAAGCCATACTGTAACTCTTTTTCAGGCTGCTCTAAAAATTAAAACTCCTGTTTAGCCAGACTCATTTCACCTCAGGGTGATATTATACACATCCCAGACTGTCACTGCTTAATATCAGACAATTCTGATATAGGATTTTGAAATTAAAGGCTTAAATGTCCACTCAAAGCTATATTTTGGCTACATTTTGGCTGCTAATTGAAGACATACTGTAACTCTTTTTCAGGCTGCTCTAAAGATTAAACCTCCTGTTTAGCCAGACACATTTCACCTCAGGGTGATATTATACACATCCCAGACAGTCACTGGGTAATATTGGAGAATTCTGATATAGGATTTTAAAATTAAAGGCTTAAATGTCCACTTAAAGCTATATTTCAACTCTGTTTCAGGTTGCTAATTAAAGCCATATTGTAAGTCTTTTTCAGACTGCTCTAAAAATGAAACCTCCTGTTTTGCCAGACTCATTTCACATCAGGGTGATCGTTTACACATCCTAGACTGTCACTGGGTAATATTGGACAATTCTGATACAGGATTTTGAAATTAAAGGCTTAAATGTCCACTCAAAGCTATATTTTGGCTACATTTTGGCTGCTAATTAAAGACATACTGTAACTCTTGTTCAGGCTGCTCTAAAAATTAAACCTCCTGTTTAGCCAGACTCATTTCACCTCAGGGTGATATTATACACATTCCAGACTGTCACTGCGTAATATCAGACGATTCTGATGCAGGATTCTAAAATTAAAGGCTTAAATGTCCACTTAAAGCTATATTTCAACTCTGTTTCAGGCTGCTAATTAAAGCCATGTTGTAAGTCTTTAATCAGGCTGCTCTAAAAATGAAACCTCCTGTTTTGCCAGACTCATTTCACGTCAGGGTGATCTTATACACATAATTAAAGACATACTGTAACTCTTTTTCAGGCTGCTCTAAAAATGAAACCTCCTGTTTAGCCAGACTCATTTCACCTTAGGGTGATATTATACACAAGACAGACTGTCACTTGGTAATATCAGACTATTCTGATATAGGATTCTTAAATTAAAGGCTTAAATGTCCACATACAGCTATATTTCAACTCTGTTTCAGGCTGCTAATTAGAGCCATATTGTAAGTCTTTTTCAGGCTGCTCTAAAAATTAAACCTCCTGTTTAGCCAGACTCATTTCACCTCAGGGTGATATTATACACATCCCAGACTGTCACTGCTTAATATCAGAGGATTCTGATATAGGATTTTAAAATTAAAGGCTTAAATGTCCACTTAAAGCTATATTTCAACTCTGTTTCAGGTTGCTAATTAAAGCCATATTGTAAGTCTTTTTCAGACTGCTCTAAAAATGAAACCTCCTGTTTTGCCAGACTCATTTCACATCAGGGTGATCGTGTACACATCCTAGACTGTCACTGGGTAATATTGGACAATTCTGATATAGGATTTTGAAATTAAAGGCTTAAATGTCCACTCAAAGCTATATTTTGGCTACATTTTGGCTGCTAATTAAAGACATATTGTAAGTCTTTTTCAGGCTGCTATAAACACGAAACCTCCTGTTTAGCCAAACTCATTTCACCTCACGGTGATCGTATACACATCCCAGACTGTCACTGGGTAATATTGGACAATTCTGATAAAGGATTTTAAAATTAAAGGCTTAAATGTCCACTCAAAGCTATATTTTGGCTACATTTTGGCTGATAATTAAAGACATACTGTAACTCTTTTTCAGGCTGCTCTAAAAATTAAACCTCCTGTTAAGCCAGACTCATTTCACCTCAGGGTGATATTATACACATCCCAGACTGTCAATGCGTAATATCAGACGATTCTGATATAGGATTTTAAAATTAAAGGCTGAAATGTCCTCTTAAAGCTATATTTCAACTCTGTTTCAGGCTGCTAATTAAAGCCATATTGTAAGTCTTTTTCATGCTGCTCTAAAAACAAAACCTCCTGATTAGCCAGACTCATTTCACCTCAGGGTGATAGTATACACATGCCAGACTGTCACTGGGTAATATCAGACTATTCTGATACAGGATTCTAAAATTAAAGGCTTAAATGTCCACGTAAAGCTATATTTCAACGCTGTTTCAGGCTGCTAATTAAAGCCATACTGTAACTCTTTTTCAGGCTGCTCTAAAAATTAAACCTCCTGTTTAGCCAGACTCATTTCACCTCAGGGTGATATTATACACATCCCAGACTGTCACTGCTTAATATCAGACGATTCTGATATAGGATTTTAAAATTAAAGGCTTAAATGTCCACTTAAAGCTATATTTCAACTCTGTTTCAAGCTGCTAATTAAAGCCATATTGTAAGTCTTTTTCAGGCTGCTCTAAAAATGAAACCTCCTGTTTTGCCATACTCAATTCACCTCAGGGTGATATTATACACATCGTAGACTGTCACTGGGTAATATTGGACAATTCTGATATAGGATTTTAAAATTAAAGGTTTAAATGTCCACTCAAAGCTATATTTCAACTCTGTTTCAGGCTGCTAATTAAAGCCATATTGTAACTCTTTTTCAGGCTGCTCTAAAAACGAAACCTCCTGTTTAGCCAGACTTATTTCACGTCACGGTGATATTATACACATTGTAGAGTGTCACTGGTTAATATTGGACAATTCTGATTAAGGATTTTAAAATTAAACGCTTAAATGTCCAATTAAAGCTATATTTCAACTCTGTTTATGGCTGCTAATTAAAGCCATAATGTAACTCTTTTTCAGAATGCTAATTAAAGCCATACTGTAACTCTTTTTCAGGCTGCTCTAAAAATTAAACCTCCTGTTTAGCCAGACTCATTTCACCTCAGGGTGATATTATACACATCCCAGACTGTCACTGCGTAATATCAGACTATTCTTATACAGGATTTTAAAATTAAACGCTTAAATGTCCAATTAAAGCTATATTTCAACTCTGTTTAAGGCTGCTAATTAAAGCCATACTGAAACTCTTTTTCAGAATGCTAATTAAAGCCATACTGTAACTCTTTTTCAGGCTGCTCTAAAAATTAAACCTCCTGTTTAGCCAGACTCATTTCACCTCAAGGTGATATTATACACATCCCAGGCTGTCACTGCTTAATATCAGACTATTCTGATACAGGATTCTAAAATTAAAGGCTTAAATGTCCACGTAAAGCTATATTTCAACGCTGTTTCAGGCTGCTAATTAAAGCCATACTGTAACTCTTTTTCAGGCTGCTCTAAAAATTAAACCTCCTGTTTAGCCAGACTCATTTCACCTCAGGGTGATATTATACACATACCAGACTGTCACTGCTTAATATCAGACGATTCTGATATAGGATTTTAAAATTAAAGGCTTAAATGTCCACTTAAAGCTATATTTCAACTCTGTTTCAAGCTGCTAATTAAAGCCATATTGTAAGTCTTTTTCAGGCTGCTCTAAAAATGAAACCTCCTGTTTTGCCATACTCAATTCACCTCAGGGTGATATTATACACATCGTAGACTGTCACTGGGTAATATTGGACAATTCTGATATAGGATTTTAAAATTAAAGGTTTAAATGTCCACTCAAAGCTATATTTCAACTCTGTTTCAGGCTGCTAATTAAAGCCATATTGTAACTCTTTTTCAGGCTGCTCTAAAAACGAAACCTCCTGTTTAGCCAGACTTATTTCACGTCACGGTGATATTATACACATTGTAGAGAGTCACTGGTTAATATTGGACAATTCTGATTAAGGATTTTAAAATTAAACGCTTAAATGTCCAATTAAAGCTATATTTCAACTCTGTTTATGGCTGCTAATTAAAGCCATAATGTAACTCTTTTTCAGAATGCTAATTAAAGCCATACTGTAACTCTTTTTCAGGCTGCTCTAAAAATTAAACCTCCTGTTTAGCCAGACTCATTTCACCTCAGGGTGATATTATACACATCCCAGACTGTCACTGCGTAATATCAGACTATTCTTATACAGGATTTTAAAATTAAACGCTTAAATGTCCAATTAAAGCTATATTTCAACTCTGTTTAAGGCTGCTAATTAAAGCCATACTGAAACTCTTTTTCAGAATGCTAATTAAAGCCATACTGTAACTCTTTTTAAGGCTGCTCTAAAAATTAAACCTCCTGTTTAGCCAGACTCATTTCACCTCAAGGTGATATTATACACATCCCAGGCTGTCACTGCTTAATATCAGACTATTCTGATACAGGATTCTAAAATTAAAGGCTTAAATGTCCACGTAAAGCTATATTTCAACGCTGTTTCAGGCTGCTAATTAAAGCCATACTGTAACTCTTTTTCAGGCTGCTCTAAAAATTAAACCTCCTGTTTAGCCAGACTCATTTCACCTCAGGGTGATATTATACACATACCAGACTGTCACTGCTTAATATCAGACGATTCTGATATAGGATTTTAAAATTAAAGGCTTAAATGTCCACTTAAAGCTATATTTCAACTCTGTTTCAAGCTGCTAATTAAAGCCATATTGTAAGTCTTTTTCAGGCTGCTCTAAAAATGAAACCTCCTGTTTTGCCATACTCAATTCACCTCAGGGTGATATTATACACATCGTAGACTGTCACTGGGTAATATTGGACAATTCTGATATAGGATTTTAAAATTAAAGGTTTAAATGTCCACTCAAAGCTATATTTCAACTCTGTTTCAGGCTGCTAATTAAAGCCATATTGTAACTCTTTTTCAGGCTGCTCTAAAAACGAAACCTCCTGTTTAGCCAGACTTATTTCACGTCACGGTGATATTATACACATTGTAGAGTGTCACTGGTTAATATTGGACAATTCTGATTAAGGATTTTAAAATTAAACGCTTAAATGTCCAATTAAAGCTATATTTCAACTCTGTTTATGGCTGCTAATTAAAGCCATAATGTAACTCTTTTTCAGAATGCTAATTAAAGCCATACTGTAACTCTTTTTCAGGCTGCTCTAAAAATTAAACCTCCTGTTTAGCCAGACTCATTTCACCTCAGGGTGATATTATACACATCCCAGACTGTCACTGCGTAATATCAGACTATTCTTATACAGGATTTTAAAATTAAACGCTTAAATGTCCAATTAAAGCTATATTTCAACTCTGTTTAAGGCTGCTAATTAAAGCCATACTGAAACTCTTTTTCAGAATGCTAATTAAAGCCATACTGTAACTCTTTTTCAGGCTGCTCTAAAAATTAAACCTCCTGTTTAGCCAGACTCATTTCACCTCAAGGTGATATTATACACATCCCAGGCTGTCACTGCTTAATATCAGAGGATTCTGATATAGGATTTTAAAATTAAAGGCTTAAATGTCCACTTAAAGCTATATTTCAACTCTGTTTCAGGCTGCTAATTAAAGCCATATTGTAAGTCTTTTTCAGGCTGCTCTAAAAACAAAACCGCATGTTTAACCAGACTCATTTCACCTCAGGGTGATCGAAAACACATCCCAGACTGTCACTGGGTAATATCAGACTATTCCGATATAGGATTTTAAAATTAAAGGCTTAAATGTCCACATAAAGCTATATTTCAACTCTGTTTCAGGCTGCTAATTAAAGCCATACTGTAACTCTTTTTCAGGCTGCTCTAAAGACTAAACCTACTGTTTAGCCATACTCATTTCACATCAGAGTGATATTATACACATCGTAGACTGTCAATGGGTAATATTGGACAATTCTGATATAGGATTTTAAAATTAAAGGTTTAAATGTCCACTCAAAGCTATATTTCAACTCTGTTTCAGGCTGCTAATTAAAGCCATACTGTAACTCTTTTTCAGGCTGCTCTAAACACGAATCTTCCTGTTTAGCCAGACTCATTTCACCTCAGTGTGATAGTATACACATCCCAGACTGTCATTGGGTAATATCAGACTATTCTGATATAGGATTTTAAAATTAAAGGCTTAAATGTCCACATAAAGCTATATTTCAACTCTGTTTAATTCTGCTAATTAAGGCCATACAATAACTCTTGTTCAGGCTGCTAATTAAAGCCATATTGTAACTCTTTTTCAGGCTGCTCTAAAAACGAAACCTCCTGTTTAGCCAGACTTATTTCACGTCAGGGTGATATTATACACATTGTAGAGTGTCACTGGTTAATATTGGACAATTCTGATTAAGGATTTTAAAATTAAACGCTTAAATGTCCAATTAAAGCTATATTTCAACTCTGTTTATGGCTGCTAATTAAAGCCATAATGTAACTCTTTTTCAGAATGCTAATTAAAGCCATACTGTAACTCTTTTTCAGGCTGCTCTAAAAATTAAACCTCCTGTTTAGCCAGACTCATTTCACCTCAGGGTGATATTATACACATCCCAGGCTGTCACTGCTTAATATCAGAGGATTCTGATATAGGATTTTAAAATTAAAGGCTTAAATGTCCACTTAAAGCTATATTTCAACTCTGTTTCAGGCTGCTAATTAAAGCCATATTGTAAGTCTTTTTCAGGCTGCTCTAAAAACAAAACCGCATGTTTAACCAGACTCATTTCACCTCAGGGTGATCGAAAACACATCCCAGACTGTCACTGGGTAATATCAGACTATTCCGATATAGGATTTTAAAATTAAAGGCTTAAATGTTTACATAAAGCTATATTTCAACTCTGTTTCAGGCTGCTAATTAAAGCCATACTGTAACTCTTTTTCAGGCTGCTCTAAAGACTAAACCTACTGTTTAGCCATACTCATTTCACATCAGGGTGATATTATACACATCGTAGACTGTCAATGGGTAATATTGGACAATTCTGATATAGGATTTTAAAATTAAAGGTTTAAATGTCCACTCAAAGCTATATTTCAACTCTGTTTCAGGCTGCTAATTAAAGCCATACTGTAACTCTTTTTCAGGCTGCTCTAAACACGAAACTTCCTGTTTAGCCAGACTCATTTCACCTCAGTGTGATAGTATACACATCCCAGACTGTCATTGGGTAATATCAGACTATTCTGATATAGGATTTTAAAATTAAAGGCTAAAATGTCCACATAAAGCTATATTTCAACTCTGTTTAACGCTGCTAATTAAGGCCATACAATAACTCTTGTTCAGGCTGCTAATTAAAGCCATATTGTAAGTATTTGTCAGGCTGCTCTAAAAATTAAACCTCCTGTTTAGCCAGACTCATTTCACCTCAGGGTGATATTATACACAAGACAGACTGTCAAATGGTAATATCAGACTATTCTGATATAGGATTCTTAAATTAAAGGCTTAAATGTCCACGTACAGCTATATTTCAACTCTGTTTCAGGCTGCTAATTAGAGCCATATTGTAAGTCTTTTTCAGGCTGCTCTAAAAATTAAACCTCCTGTTTAGCCAGACTCATTTCACCTCAGGGTGATATTATACACATTGTAGAGTGTCACTGGTTAATATTGGACAATTCTGATTAAGGATTTTAAAATTAAAGGCTTAAATGTCCACAGAAAGCTATATTTCAACTCTGTTTAAGGCTGCTAATTAAAGCCATACTGTAACTCTTTTTCAGAATGCTAATTAAAGCCATACTGTAACTCTTTTTCAGGCTGCTCTAAAAAATTAAACCTCCTGTTTAGCCAGACTCATTTCACCTCAGGGTGATATTATACACATCCCAGACTGTCACTGCTTAATATCAGACAATTCTGATATAGGATTTTAAAATTAAAGGCTTAAATGTCCACTTAAAGCTATATTTCAACTCTGTTTCAGGCTGCTAATTAAAGCCATATTGTAAGTCTTTTTCAGGCTGCTCTAAAAACAAAACCTCCTATTGAGCCAGACTCTTTTCAGCTCAGGGTGATCGTATACACATCCCAGACTGTCACTGGGTAAAATTGGACAATTCTGATATAGGATTTTGAAATTAAAGGCTTAAATGTCCACTCAAAGCTATATTTTGGCTACATTTTGGCTGCTAATTGAAGACATACTGTAACTCTTTTTCAGGCTGCTCTAAAGATTAAACCTCCTGTTTAGCCAGACTCAATTCACCTCAGGGTGATATTATACATATCCCAGACAGTCACTGGGTAATATTGGAGAATTCTGATATAGGATTTTAAAATTAAAGGCTTAAATGTCCACTTAAAGCTATATTTCAACTCCGTTTCAGGTTGCTAATTAAAGCCATATTGTAAGTCTTTTTCAGACTGCTCTAAAAATGAAACCTCCTGTTTTGCCAGACTCATTTCACATCAGGGTGATCGTTTACACATCCTAGACTGTCACTGGGTAATATTGGAAAATTCTGATACAGGATTTTGAAATTAAAGGCTTAAATGTCCACTCAAAGCTATATTTTGGCTACATTTTGGCTGCTAATTAAAGACATACTGTAACTCTTTTTCAGGCTGCTCTAAAAATTAAACCTCCTGTTTAGCCAGACTCATTTCACCTCAGGGTGATATTATACACATTCCAGACTGTCACTGCGTAATATCAGACGATTCTGATACAGGATTCTAAAATTAAAGGCTTAAATGTCCACTTAAAGCTATATTTCAACTCTGTTTCAGGCTGCTAATTAAAGCCATGTTGTAAGTCTTTTTCAGGCTGCTCTAAAAACAAAACCTCCTGTTTAGCCAGACTCATTTCACCTCAGGGTGATCATATACACATCCCAGACTGTCACTGCGTAATATCAGACGATTCTGATATAGGATTTTAAAATTAAAGGCTTAAATGTCCACTTAAAGCTATATTTCAACTCTGTTTCAGGCTGCTAATTAAAGCCATGTTGTAAGTCTTTTTCAGGCTGCTCTAAAAACGAAACCTCCTGTTTAGCCAGACTCATTTCACCTCAGGGTGATATAATACACATGGTAGACTGTCACTGGGTAATATTGGAAAATTGTGATATAGGATTTTAAAATTAAAGGCTTAAATGTCCACTCAAAGCTATATTTTGGCTACATTTTGGCTGCTAATTAAAGCCATATTGTAAGTCTTTTTCAGGCTGCTCTAAAAACAAAACCGCATGTTTAACCAGACTCATTTCACCTCAGGGTGATCGAAAACACATCCCAGACTGTCACTGGGTAATATCAGACTATTCCGATATAGGATTTTAAAATTAAATCCTTAAATGTCCACATAAAGCTATATTTCAACTCTGTTTCAGGCTGCTAATTAAAGCCATACTGTAACTCTTTTTCAGGCTGCTCTAAAGACTAAACCTACTGTTTAGCCATACTCATTTCACCTCAGGGTGATATTATACACATCGTAGACTGTCACTGGGTAATATTGGACAATTCTGATATAGGATTTTAAAATTAAAGGTTTAAATGTCCACTCAAAGCTATAATTCAACTCTGTTTCAGGCTGCTAATTAAAGCCATACTGTAACTCTTTTTCAGGCTGCTCTAAAGACTAAACCTACTGTTTAGCCATACTCATTTCACATCAGGGTGATAGTATACACATCCCAGACTGTCATTGGGTAATATCAGACTATTCTGATATAGGATTTTAAAATTAAAGGCTTAAATGTCCACATAAAGCTATATTTCAACTCTGTTTAACGCTGCTAATTAAGGCCATACAATAACTCTTTTTCAGGCTGCTAATTAAAGCCATATTGTAACTCTTTTTCAGGCTGCTCTAAAAACGAAACCTCCTGTTTAGCCAGACTTATTTCACCTCAGGGTGATATTATACACATCCCAGACTGTCACTGCTTAATATCAGACGATTCTGATATAGGATTTTAAAATTAAAGGCTTAAATGTCCACTTAAAGCTATATTTCAACTCTGTTTCAAGCTGCTAATTAAAGCCATACTGTAAGTCTTTTTCAGGCTGCTCTAAAAATGAAACCTCCTGTTTTGCCATACTCAATTCACCTCAGGGTGATATTATACACATCGTAGACTGTCACTGGGTAATATTGGACAATTCTGATATAGGATTTTAAAATTAAAGGTTTAAATGTCCACTCAAAGCTATATTTCAACTCTGTTTCAGGCTGCTAATTAAAGCCATATTGTAACTCTTTTTCAGGCTGCTCTAAAAACGAAACCTCCTGTTTAGCCAGACTTATTTCACGTCACGGTGATATTATACACATTGTAGAGTGTCACTGGTTAATATTGGACAATTCTGATTAAGGATTTTAAAATTAAACGCTTAAATGTCCAATTAAAGCTATATTTCAACTCTGTTTATGGCTGCTAATTAAAGCCATAATGTAACTCTTTTTCAGAATGCTAATTAAAGCCATACTGTAACTCTTTTTCAGGCTGCTCTAAAAATTAAACCTCCTGTTTAGCCAGACTCATTTCACCTCAGGGTGATATTATACACATCCCAGACTGTCACTGCGTAATATCAGACTATTCTTATACAGGATTTTAAAATTAAACGCTTAAATGTCCAATTAAAGCTATATTTCAACTCTGTTTAAGGCTGCTAATTAAAGCCATACTGAAACTCTTTTTCAGAATGCTAATTAAAGCCATACTGTAACTCTTTTTCAGGCTGCTCTAAAAATTAAACCTCCTGTTTAGCCAGACTCATTTCACCTCAAGGTGATATTATACACATCCCAGGCTGTCACTGCTTAATATCAGAGGATTCTGATATAGGATTTTAAAATTAAAGGCTTAAATGTCCACTTAAAGCTATATTTCAACTCTGTTTCAGGCTGCTAATTAAAGCCATATTGTAAGTCTTTTTCAGGCTGCTCTAAAAACAAAACCGCATGTTTAACCAGACTCATTTCACCTCAGGGTGATCGAAAACACATCCCAGACTGTCACTGGGTAATATCAGACTATTCCGATATAGGATTTTAAAATTAAAGGCTTAAATGTCCACATAAAGCTATATTTCAACTCTGTTTCAGGCTGCTAATTAAAGCCATACTGTAACTCTTTTTCAGGCTGCTCTAAAGACTAAACCTACTGTTTAGCCATACTCATTTCACATCAGGGTGATATTATACACATCGTAGACTGTCAATGGGTAATATTGGACAATTCTGATATAGGATTTTAAAATTAAAGGTTTAAATGTCCACTCAAAGCTATATTTCAACTCTGTTTCAGGCTGCTAATTAAAGCCATACTGTAACTCTTTTTCAGGCTGCTCTAAACACGAATCTTCCTGTTTAGCCAGACTCATTTCACCTCAGTGTGATAGTATACACATCCCAGACTGTCATTGGGTAATATCAGACTATTCTGATATAGGATTTTAAAATTAAAGGCTTAAATGTCCACATAAAGCTATATTTCAACTCTGTTTAATGCTGCTAATTAAGGCCATACAATAACTCTTGTTCAGGCTGCTAATTAAAGCCATATTGTAACTCTTTTTCAGGCTGCTCTAAAAACGAAACCTCCTGTTTAGCCAGACTTATTTCACGTCAGGGTGATATTATACACATTGTAGAGTGTCACTGGTTAATATTGGACAATTCTGATTAAGGATTTTAAAATTAAACGCTTAAATGTCCAATTAAAGCTATATTTCAACTCTGTTTATGGCTGCTAATTAAAGCCATAATGTAACTCTTTTTCAGAATGCTAATTAAAGCCATACTGTAACTCTTTTTCAGGCTGCTCTAAAAATTAAACCTCCTGTTTAGCCAGACTCATTTCACCTCAGGGTGATATTATACACATCCCAGGCTGTCACTGCTTAATATCAGAGGATTCTGATATAGGATTTTAAAATTAAAGGCTTAAATGTCCACTTAAAGCTATATTTCAACTCTGTTTCAGGCTGCTAATTAAAGCCATATTGTAAGTCTTTTTCAGGCTGCTCTAAAAACAAAACCGCATGTTTAACCAGACTCATTTCACCTCAGGGTGATCGAAAACACATCCCAGACTGTCACTGGGTAATATCAGACTATTCCGATATAGGATTTTAAAATTAAAGGCTTAAATGTTTACATAAAGCTATATTTCAACTCTGTTTCAGGCTGCTAATTAAAGCCATACTGTAACTCTTTTTCAGGCTGCTCTAAAGACTAAACCTACTGTTTAGCCATACTCATTTCACATCAGGGTGATATTATACACATCGTAGACTGTCAATGGGTAATATTGGACAATTCTGATATAGGATTTTAAAATTAAAGGTTTAAATGTCCACTCAAAGCTATATTTCAACTCTGTTTCAGGCTGCTAATTAAAGCCATACTGTAACTCTTTTTCAGGCTGCTCTAAACACGAAACTTCCTGTTTAGCCAGACTCATTTCACCTCAGTGTGATAGTATACACATCCCAGACTGTCATTGGGTAATATCAGACTATTCTGATATAGGATTTTAAAATTAAAGGCTAAAATGTCCACATAAAGCTATATTTCAACTCTGTTTAACGCTGCTAATTAAGGCCATACAATAACTCTTGTTCAGGCTGCTAATTAAAGCCATATTGTAAGTCTTTTTCAGGCTGCTCTAAAAATTAAACCTCCTGTTTAGCCAGACTCATTTCACCTCAGGGTGATATTATACACAAGACAGACTGTCAAATGGTAATATCAGACTATTCTGATATAGGATTCTTAAATTAAAGGCTTAAATGTCCACGTACAGCTATATTTCAACTCTGTTTCAGGCTGCTAATTAGAGCCATATTGTAAGTCTTTTTCAGGCTGCTCTAAAAATTAAACCTCCTGTTTAGCCAGACTCATTTCACCTCAGGGTGATATTATACACATTGTAGAGTGTCACTGGTTAATATTGGACAATTCTGATTAAGGATTTTAAAATTAAAGGCTTAAATGTCCACAGAAAGCTATATTTCAACTCTGTTTAAGGCTGCTAATTAAAGCCATACTGTAACTCTTTTTCAGAATGCTAATTAAAGCCATACTGTAACTCTTTTTCAGGCTGCTCTAAAAAATTAAACCTCCTGTTTAGCCAGACTCATTTCACCTCAGGGTGATATTATCCACATCCCAGACTGTCACTGCTTAATATCAGACAATTCTGATATAGGATTTTAAAATTAAAGGCTTAAATGTCCACTTAAAGCTATATTTCAACTCTGTTTCAGGCTGCTAATTAAAGCCATATTGTAAGTCTTTTTCAGGCTGCTCTAAAAACAAAACCTCCTATTGAGCCAGACTCTTTTCAGCTCAGGGTGATCGTATACACATCCCAGACTGTCACTGGGTAAAATTGGACAATTCTGATATAGGATTTTGAAATTAAAGGCTTAAATGTCCACTCAAAGCTATATTTTGGCTACATTTTGGCTGCTAATTGAAGACATACTGTAACTCTTTTTCAGGCTGCTCTAAAGATTAAACCTCCTGTTTAGCCAGACTCATTTCACCTCAGGGTGATATTATACACATTCCAGACTGTCACTGCGTAATATCAGACGATTCTGATACAGGATTCTAAAATTAAAGGCTTAAATGTCCACTTAAAGCTATATTTCAACTCTGTTTCAGGCTGCTAATTAAAGCCATGTTGTAAGTCTTTTTCAGGCTGCTCTAAAAAAAAAACCTCCTGTTTAGCCAGACTCATTTCACCTCAGGGTGATCATATACACATCCCAGACTGTCACTGCGTAATATCAGACGATTCTGATATAGGATTTTAAAATTAAAGGCTTAAATGTCCACTTAAAGCTATATTTCAACTCTGTTTCAGGCTGCTAATTAAAGCCATGTTGTAAGTCTTTTTCAGGCTGCTCTAAAAACGAAACCTCCTGTTTAGCCAGACTCATTTCACCTCAGGGTGATATAATACACATGGTAGACTGTCAATGGGTAATATTGGAAAATTCTGATATAGGATTTTAAAATTAAAGGCTTAAATGTCCACTCAAAGCTATATTTTGGCTACATTTTGGCTGCTAATTAAAGCCATATTGTAAGTCTTTTTCAGGCTGCTCTAAAAACAAAACCGCATGTTTAACCAGACTCATTTCACCTCAGGGTGATCGAAAACACATCCCAGACTGTCACTGGGTAATATCAGACTATTCCGATATAGGATTTTAAAATTAAATCCTTAAATGTCCACATAAAGCTATATTTCAACTCTGTTTCAGGCTGCTAATTAAAGCCATACTGTAACTCTTTTTCAGGCTGCTCTAAAGACTAAACCTACTGTTTAGCCATACTCATTTCACCTCAGGGTGATATTATACACATCTTAGACTGTCACTGGGTAATATTGGACAATTCTGATATAGGATTTTAAAATTAAAGGTTTAAATGTCCACTCAAAGCTATAATTCAACTCTGTTTCAGGCTGCTAATTAAAGCCATACTGTAACTCTTTTTCAGGCTGCTCTAAAGACTAAACCTACTGTTTAGCCATACTCATTTCACCTCAGGGTGATAGTATACACATCCCAGACTGTCATTGGGTAATATCAGACTATTCTGATATAGGATTTTAAAATTAAAGGCTTAAATGTCCACATAAAGCTATATTTCAACTCTGTTTAACGCTGCTAATTAAGGCCATACAATAACTCTTTTTCAGGCTGCTAATTAAAGCCATATTGTAACTCTTTTTCAGGCTGCTCTAAAAACGAAACCTCCTGTTTAGCCAGACTTATTTCACGTCAGGGTGATATTATACACATTGTAGAGTGTCACTGGTTAATATTGGACAATTCTGATTAAGGATTTTAAAATTAAAGGCTTAAATGTCCACAGAAAGCTATATTTCAACTCTGTTTAAGGCTGCTAATTAAAGAAATACTGTAACTCTTTTTCAGGCTGCTCTAAAAATTAAACCTCCTGTTTAGCCAGAATCATTTCACGTCAGGGTGATATTATACACATCCCAGACTGTCACTGCGTAATATCAGACTATTCTGATACAGGATTTTAAAATTAAACGCTTAAATGTCCAATTAAAGCTATATTTCAACTCTGTTTAAGGCTGCTAATTAAAGCCATACTGTAACTCTTTTTCAGAATGCTAATTAAAGCCATACTGTAACTCTTTTTCAGGCTGCTCTAAAAATTAAACCTCCTGTTTAGCCAGACTCATTTCACCTCAGGGTGATATTATACACATCCCAGACTGTCACTGCTTAATATCAGACGATTCTGATATAGGATTTTAAAATTAAAGGCTTAAATGTCCACTTAAAGCTATATTTCTACTCTGTTTCAGGCTGCTAATTAAAGCCATATTGTAAGTATTTTTCAGGCTGCTCTAAAAATGAAACCTCCTGTTTTGCCAGACTCATTTCACCTCAGGGTGATCGTTTACACATAATTAAAGACAAACTGTAACTCTTTTTCAGGCTGCTCTAAAAACGAAACCTCCTGTTTTGCCAGACTCATTTCACATCAGGGTGATCGTATACACATCCCAGACTGTCACTGGGTAAAATTGGACAATTCTGATATAGGATTTTGAAATTAAAGGCTTAAATGTCCACTCAAAGCTATATTTTGGATACATTTTGGCTGCTAATTGAAGACATACTGTAACTCTTTTTCAGGCTGCTCTAAAGATTAAACCTCCTGTTTAGCCAGACTCAATTCACCTCAGGGTGATATTATACACATCCCAGACAGTCACTGGGTAATATTGGAGAATTCTGATATAGGATTTTAAAATTAAAGGCTTAAATGTCCACTCAAAGCTATATTTTGGCTACATTTTGGATGATAATTAAAGACATACTGTAACTCTTTTTCAGGCTGCTCTAAAAATTAAACCTCCTGTTTAGCCAGACTCATTTCACCTCAGGGTGATATTATATACATCCCAGACTGTCACTGCGTAATATCAGACGATTCTGATACAGGATTCTAAAATTAAAGGCTTAAATGTCCACTTAAAGCTATATTTCAACTCTGTTTCAGGCTGCTAATTAAAGCCATGTTGTAAGTCTTTTTCAGGCTGCTCTAAAAACAAAACCGCATGTTTAACCAGACTCATTTCACCTCAGGGTGATCGAAAACACATCCCAGACTGTCACTGGGTAATATCAGACTATTCTGATATAGGATTTTAAAATTAAAGGCTTAAATGTCCACATCAAGCTATATTTCAACTCTGTTTAACGCTGCTAATTAAGGCCATACAATAACTCTTGTTCAGGCTGCTAATTAAAGCCATATTGTAACTCTTTTTCAGGCTGCTCTAAAAACGAAACCTCCTGTTTAGTCAGACTTATTTCACGTCAGGGTGATATTATACACATTGTAGAGTGTCACTGGTTAATATTGGACAATTCTGATTAAGGATTTTAAAATTACAGGCTTAAATGTCCACAGAAAGCAATATTTCAACTCTGTTTAAGGCTGCTAATTATTAAAATACTGTAACTCTTTTTCAGGCTGCTCTAAAAATTAAACATCCTGATTAGCCAGAATCATTTCACGTCAGGGTGATATTATACACATGCCAGACTGCCACTTGGTAATATCAGACTATTCTGATATATGATTCTTAAATTAAAGGCTTAAATGTCCACATAAAGCTATATTTCAACTCTGTTTCCGGCTGCTAATTAGAGCCATATTGTAAGTCTTTTTCAGGCTGCTCTAAAAACGAAACCTCCTGTTTAGCCAGACTCATTTCACCTCAGGGTGATATTATACACATGGTAGACTATCACTGGGTAATATTGGAAAATTCTGATATAGGATTTTAAAATTAAAGGCTTAAATGTCCACTCAAAGCTATATTTTGGCTACATTTTGGCTGCTAATTAAAGCCATATTGTAAGTCTTTTTCAGGCTGCTCTAAAAACAAAACCGCATGTTTAACCAGACTCTTTTCACCTCAGGGTGATCGAAAACACATCCCAGACTGTCACTGGGTAATATCAGACTATTCCGATATAGGATTTTAAAATTAAAGGCTTAAATGTCCACATAAAGCTATATTTCAACTCTGTTTCAGGCTGCTAATTAAAGCCATACTGTAACTCTTTTTCAGGCTGCTCTAAAGACTAAAACTACTGTTTAGCCATACTCATTTCACCTCAGGGTGATATTATACACATCGTAGACTGTCACTGGGTAATATTGGACAATTCTGATATAGGATTTTAAAATTAAAGGTTTAAATGTCCACTCAAAGCTATATTTCAACTCTGTTTCAGGCTGCTAATTAAAGCCATACTGTAACTCTTTTTCAGGCTGCTCTAAAGACTAAAACTACTGTTTAGCCATACTCATTTCACCTCAGGGTGATAGTATGCACATCCCAGACTGTCATTGGGTAATATCAGACTATTCTGATATAGGATTTTAAAATTAAAGGCTTAAATGTCCACATAAAGCTATATTTCAACTCTGTTTAACGCTGCTAATTAAGGCCATACAATAACTCTTGTTCAGGCTGCTAATTAAAGCCATATTGTAACTCTTTTTCAGGCTGCTCTAAAAACGAAACCTCCTGTTTAGCCAGACTTATTTCACGTCAGGGTGATATTATACACATTGTAGAGTGTCACTGGTTAATATTGGACAATTCTGATTAAAGATTTTAGAATTAAAGGCTTAAATGTCCACAGAAAGCTATATTTCAACTCTGTTTAATGCTGCTAATTAAAGAAATACTGTAACTCTTTTTCAGGCTGCTCTAAAAATTAAACCTCCTGTTTACCCAGAATCATTTCACGTCAGGGTGATATTATACACATCCCAGACTGTCACTGCGTAATATCAGACTATTCTGATACAGGATTTTAAAATTAAACGCTTAAATGTCCAATTAAAGCTATATTTCAACTCTGTTTAAGGCTGCTAATTAAAGCCATACTGTAACTCTTTTTCAGAATGCTAATTAAAGCCATACTGTAACTCTTTTTCAGGCTGCTCTAAAAATTAAACCTCCTGTTTAGCCAGACTCATTTTACCTCAGGGTGATATTATACACATCCCAGACTGTCACTGCTTAATATCAGACGATTCTGATATAGGATTTTAAAATTAAAGGCTTAAATGTCCACTTAAAGCTGTATTTCAACTCTGTTTCAGGCTGCTAATTAAAGCCATATTGTAAGTCTTTTTCAGGCTGCTCTAAAAATGAAACCTCCTGTTTTGCCAGAATCATTTCACCTCAGGGTGATCGTATACACATAATTAAAGACATACTGTAACTCTTTTTCAGGCTGCTCTAAAAACGAAACCTCCTGTTTTGCCAGAATCATTTCACATCAGGGTGATCGTATACACATCCCAGACTGTCACTGGGTAAAATTGGACAATTCTGATATAGGATTTTGAAATTAAAGGCTTAAATGTCCACTCAAAGCTATATTTTGGCTACATTTTGTCTGCTAATTGAAGACATACTGTAACTCTTTTTCAGGCTGCTCTAAAGATTAAACCTCCTGTTTAGCCAGACTCAATTCACCTCAGGGTGATATTATACACATCCCAGACTTTCACTGCTTAATATCAGATAATTTTGATATAGGATTTTAAAATTAAAGACTTAAATGTCCACTTAAAGCTATATTTCAACTCTGTTTCAGGTTGCTAATTGAAGCCATATTGTAAGTCTTTTTCAGACTGCTCTAAAAATTAAACCTCCTGTTTAGCCAGAATCATTTCACCTCAGGGTGCTATTATACACATTGTAGACTGTCTCTGGGTAATATTGGCCAATTCTAATATAGGATTTTAAAATTAAAAGCTTAAATGTCCACTCAAAGCTATATTTTGGCTACATTTTGGCTGCTAATTAAAGACATATTGTAAGTCTTTTTCAGGCTGCTATAAACACGAAACCTCCTATTTAGCCAGACTCATTTCACCTCAGGGTGATATTATACACATCCCAGACTGTCACTGTTTAATATCAGACTATTCTGATATAGGATTCTAAAATTAAAGGCTTAAATGTCCACGTATAGCTATATTTCAACGCTGTTTCAGGCAGCTAGTTAAAGACATATTGTAAGTCTTTTTCAGGCTGCTATAAACACGAAACCTCCTGTTTAGCCAGACTCATTTCACCTCATGGTGATATTATACACATCGTAGACTGTCACTGGGTAATATTGGACAATTCTGAAAGAGGATTTTAAAATTAAAGAAATAAATCTCCACTTAAAGCCATATTTTAACTCTGTTGCAGGGTGCTAATTAAAGCCATACTGTAACTCTTGTTCAGGCTGCTAATTAAAGCCATATTGTAACTCTTTTTCAGGCTGCTCTAAAAACGAAACCTCCTGTTTAGCCAGACTTATTTCACGTCAGGGTGATATTATACACATTGTAGAGTGTCACTGGTTAATATTGGACAATTCTGATTAAAGATTTTAGAATTAAAGGCTTAAATGTCCACAGAAAGCTATATTTCAACTCTGTTTAAGGCTGCTAATTAAAGAAATACTGTAACTCTTTTTCAGGCTGCTCTAAAAATTAAACCTCCTGTTTACCCAGAATCATTTCACGTCAGGGTGATATTATACACATCCCAGACTGTCACTGCGTAATATCAGACTATTCTGATACAGGATTTTAAAATTAAACGCTTAAATGTCCAATTAAAGCTATATTTCAACTCTGTTTAAGGCTGCTAATTAAAGCCATACTGTAACTCTTTTTCAGAATGCTAATTAAAGCCATACTGTAACTCTTTTTCAGGCTGCTCTAAAAATTAAACCTCCTGTTTAGCCAGACTCATTTTACCTCAGGGTGATATTATACACATCCCAGACTGTCACTGCTTAATATCAGACGATTCTGATATAGGATTTTAAAATTAAAGGCTTAAATGTCCACTTAAAGCTGTATTTCAACTCTGTTTCAGGCTGCTAATTAAAGCCATATTGTAAGTCTTTTTCAGGCTGCTCTAAAAATGAAACCTCCTGTTTTGCCAGAATCATTTCACCTCAGGGTGATCGTATACACATAATTAAAGACATACTGTAACTCTTTTTCAGGCTGCTCTAAAAACGAAACCTCCTGTTTTGCCAGAATCATTTCACATCAGGGTGATCGTATACACATCCCAGACTGTCACTGGGTAAAATTGGACAATTCTGATATAGGATTTTGAAATTAAAGGCTTAAATGTCCACTCAAAGCTATATTTTGGCTACATTTTGTCTGCTAATTGAAGACATACTGTAACTCTTTTTCAGGCTGCTCTAAAGATTAAACCTCCTGTTTAGCCAGACTCAATTCACCTCAGGGTGATATTATACACATCCCAGACTTTCACTGCTTAATATCAGATAATTTTGATATAGGATTTTAAAATTAAAGACTTAAATGTCCACTTAAAGCTATATTTCAACTCTGTTTCAGGTTGCTAATTGAAGCCATATTGTAAGTCTTTTTCAGACTGCTCTAAAAATTAAACCTCCTGTTTAGCCAGAATCATTTCACCTCAGGGTGCTATTATACACATTGTAGACTGTCTCTGGGTAATATTGGCCAATTCTAATATAGGATTTTAAAATTAAAAGCTTAAATGTCCACTCAAAGCTATATTTTGGCTACATTTTGGCTGCTAATTAAAGACATATTGTAAGTCTTTTTCAGGCTGCTATAAACACGAAACCTCCTTTTTAGCCAGACTCATTTCACCTCAGGGTGATATTATACACATCCCAGACTGTCACTGTTTAATATCAGACTATTCTGATATAGGATTCTAAAATTAAAGGCTTAAATGTCCACGTATAGCTATATTTCAACGCTGTTTCAGGCAGCTAGTTAAAGACATATTGTAAGTCTTTTTCAGGCTGCTATAAACACGAAACCTCCTGTTTAGCCAGACTCATTTCACCTCAGGGTGATATTATACACATCCCAGACTGTCACTGTTTAATATCAGACGATTCTGATATAGGATTTTAAAATTAAAGGCTTAAATGTCCACTTAAAGCTATATTCCAACTCTGTTTCAGGCTGCTAATTAAAGCCATATTGTAAGTCTTTTTCAGGCTGCTCTAAAAATGAAACCTCCTGTTTTGCCAGACTCATTTCACCTCAGGGTGATCGTATACAAATAATTAAAGACATACTGTAACTCTTTTTCAGGCTGCTCTAAAAATTAAACCTCCTGTTTAGCCAGACTCATTTCACCTCAGGGTGATACTATACACATGCCAGACTGTCACTTGGTAATATCAGACTATTCTGATATAGGATTCTTAAATTAAAGGCTTAAATGTCCACATGAAGCTATATTTCAACTCTGTTTCAGGCTGCTAATTAGAGCCATATTGTAAGTCTTTTTCAGGCTGCTCTAAAAACGAAACCTCCTGTTAAGCCAGATCCATTTCACCTCAGGGTGATAGTATACACAGGCCAGACTGTCACTTGGTAATATCAAACTATTCTGATATAGGATTGTAAAATTAAAGGCTTAATTGTCCACATTAAGCTATATTTCAAAGCTGTTTCAGGCTGCTAATTAAAGCCATACTGTAACTCTTTTTCAGGCAGCTAATTAAAGCCATATTGTATCTCTTTTTCAGTCTGTTCTAAAAACGAAACCTCCTGTTTAGCCAGACTCATTTCACCTCATGGTGATATTATACACATCGTAGACTGTCACTGGGTAATATTGGACAATTCTGAAAGAGGATTTTAAAATTAAAGAAATAAATCTCCACTTAAAGCCATATTTTAACTCTGTTGCAGGGTGCTAATTAAAGCCATACTGTAACTCTTTTTCAGGCTGCTAATTAAAGCCATATTGTAACTCTTTTTCAGGCTGCTCTAAAAACGAAACCTCCTGTTTAGTCAGACTTATTTCACGTCAGGGTGATATTATACACATTGTAGAGTGTCACTGGTTAATATTGGACAATTCTGATTAAGGATTTTAAAATTACAGGCTTAAATGTCCACAGAAAGCAATATTTCAACTCTGTTTAAGGCTGCTAATTAAAGAAATACTGTAACTCTTTTTCAGGCTGCTCTAAAAATTAAACATCCTGTTTAGCCAGAATCATTTCACGTCAGGGTGATATTATACACATGCCAGACTGCCACTTGGTAATATCAGACTATTCTGATATATGATTCTTAAATTAAAGGCTTAAATGTCCACATAAAGCTATATTTCAACTCTGTTTCCGGCTGCTAATTAGAGCCATATTGTAAGTCTTTTTCAGGCTGCTCTAAAAACGAAACCTCCTGTTTAGCCAGACTCATTTCACCTCAGGGTGATATTATACACATGGTAGACTATCACTGGGTAATATTGGAAAATTCTGATATAGGATTTTAAAATTAAAGGCTTAAATGTCCACTCAAAGCTATATTTTGGCTACATTTTGGCTGCTAATTAAAGCCATATTGTAAGTCTTTTTCAGGCTGCTCTAAAAACAAAACCGCATGTTTAACCAGACTCTTTTCACCTCAGGGTGATCGAAAACACATCCCAGACTGTCACTGGGTAATATCAGACTATTCCGATATAGGATTTTAAAATTAAAGGCTTAAATGTCCACATAAAGCTATATTTCAACTCTGTTTCAGGCTGCTAATTAAAGCCATACTGTAACTCTTTTTCAGGCTGCTCTAAAGACTAAACCTACTGTTTAGCCATACTCATTTCACCTCAGGGTGATATTATACACATTGTAGACTGTCACTGGGTAATATTGGACAATTCTGATATAGGATTTTAAAATTAAAGGTTTAAATGTCCACTCAAAGCTATATTTCAACTCTGTTTCAGGCTGCTAATTAAAGCCATACTGTAACTCTTTTTCAGGCTGCTCTAAAGACTAAAACTACTGTTTAGCCATACTCATTTCACCTCAGGGTGATAGTATACACATCCCAGACTGTCATTGGGTAATATCAGACTATTCTGATATAGGATTTTAAAATTAAAGGCTTAAATGTCCACATAAAGCTATATTTCAACTCTGTTTAACGCTGCTAATTAAGGCCATACAATAACTCTTGTTCAGGCTGCTAATTAAAGCCATATTGTAACTCTTTTTCAGGCTGCTCTAAAAACGAAACCTCCTGTTTAGCCAGACTTATTTCACGTCAGGGTGATATTATACACATTGTAGAGTGTCACTGGTTAATATTGGACAATTCTGATTAAAGATTTTAGAATTAAAGGCTTAAATGTCCACAGAAAGCTATATTTCAACTCTGTTTAAGGCTGCTAATTAAAGAAATACTGTAACTCTTTTTCAGGCTGCTCTAAAAATTAAACCTCCTGTTTACCCAGAATCATTTCACGTCAGGGTGATATTATACACATCCCAGACTGTCACTGCGTAATATCAGACTATTCTGATACAGGATTTTAAAATTAAACGCTTAAATGTCCAATTAAAGCTATATTTCAACTCTGTTTAAGGCTGCTAATTAAAGCCATACTGTAACTCTTTTTCAGAATGCTAATTAAAGCCATACTGTAACTCTTTTTCAGGCTGCTCTAAAAATTAAACCTCCTGTTTAGCCAGACTCATTTTACCTCAGGGTGATATTATACACATCCCAGACTGTCACTGCTTAATATCAGACGATTCTGATATAGGATTTTAAAATTAAAGGCTTAAATGTCCACTTAAAGCTGTATTTCAACTCTGTTTCAGGCTGCTAATTAAAGCCATATTGTAAGTCTTTTTCAGGCTGCTCTAAAAATGAAACCTCCTGTTTTGCCAGAATCATTTCACCTCAGGGTGATCGTATACACATAATTAAAGACATACTGTAACTCTTTTTCAGGCTGCTCTAAAAACGAAACCTCCTGTTTTGCCAGAATCATTTCACATCAGGGTGATCGTATACACATCCCAGACTGTCACTGGGTAAAATTGGACAATTCTGATATAGGATTTTGAAATTAAAGGCTTAAATGTCCACTCAAAGCTATATTTTGGCTACATTTTGTCTGCTAATTGAAGACATACTGTAACTCTTTTTCAGGCTGCTCTAAAGATTAAACCTCCTGTTTAGCCAGACTCAATTCACCTCAGGGTGATATTATACACATCCCAGACTTTCACTGCTTAATATCAGATAATTTTGATATAGGATTTTAAAATTAAAGACTTAAATGTCCACTTAAAGCTATATTTCAACTCTGTTTCAGGTTGCTAATTGAAGCCATATTGTAAGTCTTTTTCAGACTGCTCTAAAAATTAAACCTCCTGTTTAGCCAGAATCATTTCACCTCAGGGTGCTATTATACACATTGTAGACTGTCTCTGGGTAATATTGGCCAATTCTAATATAGGATTTTAAAATTAAAAGCTTAAATGTCCACTCAAAGCTGTATTTTGGCTACATTTTGGCTGCTAATTAAAGACATATTGTAAGTCTTTTTCAGGCTGCTATAAACACGAAACCTCCTATTTAGCCAGACTCATTTCACCTCAGGGTGATATTATACACATCCCAGACTGTCACTGTTTAATATCAGACTATTCTGATATAGGATTCTAAAATTAAAGGCTTAAATGTCCACGTATAGCTATATTTCAACGCTGTTTCAGGCAGCTAGTTAAAGACATATTGTAAGTCTTTTTCAGGCTGCTATAAACACGAAACCTCCTGTTTAGCCAGACTCATTTCACCTCAGGGTGATATTATACACATCCCAGACTGTCACTGTTTAATATCAGACGATTCTGATATAGGATTTTAAAATTAAAGGCTTAAATGTCCACTTAAAGCTATATTCCAACTCTGTTTCAGGCTGCTAATTAAAGCCATATTGTAAGTCTTTTTCAGGCTGCTCTAAAAATGAAACCTCCTGTTTTGCCAGACTCATTTCACCTCAGGGTGATCGTATACAAATAATTAAAGACATACTGTAACTCTTTTTCAGGCTGCTCTAAAAATTAAACCTCCTGTTTAGCCAGACTCATTTCACCTCAGGGTGATACTATACACATGCCAGACTGTCACTTGGTAATATCAGACTATTCTGATATAGGATTCTTAAATTAAAGGCTTAAATGTCCACATGAAGCTATATTTCAACTCTGTTTCAGGCTGCTAATTAGAGCCATATTGTAAGTCTTTTTCAGGCTGCTCTAAAAACGAAACCTCCTGTTAAGCCAGATTCATTTCAACTCAGGGTGATAGTATACACAGGCCAGACTGTCACTTGGTAATATCAAACTATTCTGATATAGGATTGTAAAATTAAAGGCTTAATTGTCCACATTAAGCTATATTTCAAAGCTGTTTCAGGCTGCTAATTAAAGCCATACTGTAACTCTTTTTCAGGCAGCTAATTAAAGCCATATTGTATCTCTTTTTCAGTCTGTTCTAAAAACGAAACCTCCTGTTTAGCCAGACTCATTTCACCTCATGGTGATATTATACACATCGTAGACTGTCACTGGGTAATATTGGACAATTCTGAAAGAGGATTTTAAAATTAAAGAAATAAATCTCCACTTAAAGCCATATTTTAACTCTGTTTCAGGGTGCTAATTAAAGCCATACTGTAACTCTTTTTCAGGCTGCTAATTAAAGCCATATTGTAACTCTTTTTCAGGCTGCTCTAAAAACGAAACCTCCTGTTTAGTCAGACTTATTTCACGTCAGGGTGATATTATACACATTGTAGAGTGTCACTGGTTAATATTGGACAATTCTGATTAAGGATTTTAAAATTACAGGCTTAAATGTCCACAGAAAGCAATATTTCAACTCTGTTTAAGGCTGCTAATTAAAGAAATACTGTAACTCTTTTTCAGGCTGCTCTAAAAATTAAACATCCTGTTTAGCCAGAATCATTTCACGTCAGGGTGATATTATACACATGCCAGACTGCCACTTGGTAATATCAGACTATTCTGATGTATGATTCTTAAATTAAAGGCTTAAATGTCCACATAAAGCTATATTTCAACTCTGTTTCCGGCTGCTAATTAGAGCCATATTGTAAGTCTTTTTCAGGCTGCTCTAAAAACTAAACCTCCTGTTTAGCCAGACTCATTTCACCTCAGGGTGATATTATACACATGGTAGACTATCACTGGGTAATATTGGAAAATTCTGATATAGGATTTTAAAATTAAAGGCTTAAATGTCCACTCAAAGCTATATTTTGGCTACATTTTGGCTGCTAATTAAAGCCATATTGTAAGTCTTTTTCAGGCTGCTCTAAAAACAAAACCGCATGTTTAACCAGACTCTTTTCACCTCAGGGTGATCGAAAACACATCGTAGACTGTCACTGGGTAATATTGGACAATTCTGATATAGGATTTTAAAATTAAAGGTTTAAATGTCCACTCAAAGCTATATTTCAACTCTGTTTCAGGCTGCTAATTAAAGCCATACTGTAACTCTTTTTCAGGCTGCTCTAAAGACTAAAACTACTGTTTAGCCATACTCATTTCACCTCAGGGTGATAGTATACACATCCCAGACTGTCATTGGGTAATATCAGACTATTCTGATATAGGATTTTAAAATTAAAGGCTTAAATGTCCACATAAAGCTATATTTCAACTCTGTTTAACGCTGCTAATTAAGGCCATACAATAACTCTTGTTCAGGCTGCTAATTAAAGCCATATTGTAACTCTTTTTCAGGCTGCTCTAAAAACGAAACCTCCTGTTTAGCCAGACTTATTTCACGTCAGGGTGATATTATACACATTGTAGAGTGTCACTGGTTAATATTGGACAATTCTGATTAAAGATTTTAGAATTAAAGGCTTAAATGTCCACAGAAAGCTATATTTCAACTCTGTTTAAGGCTGCTAATTAAAGAAATACTGTAACTCTTTTTCAGGCTGCTCTAAAAATTAAACCTCCTGTTTACCCAGAATCATTTCACGTCAGGGTGATATTATACACATCCCAGACTGTCACTGCGTAATATCAGACTATTCTGATACAGGATTTTAAAATTAAACGCTTAAATGTCCAATTAAAGCTATATTTCAACTCTGTTTAAGGCTGCTAATTAAAGCCATACTGTAACTCTTTTTCAGAATGCTAATTAAAGCCATACTGTAACTCTTTTTCAGGCTGCTCTAAAAATTAAACCTCCTGTTTAGCCAGACTCATTTTACCTCAGGGTGATATTATACACATCCCAGACTGTCACTGCTTAATATCAGACGATTCTGATATAGGATTTTAAAATTAAAGGCTTAAATGTCCACTTAAAGCTGTATTTCAACTCTGTTTCAGGCTGCTAATTAAAGCCATATTGTAAGTCTTTTTCAGGCTGCTCTAAAAATGAAACCTCCTGTTTTGCCAGAATCATTTCACCTCAGGGTGATCGTATACACATAATTAAAGACATACTGTAACTCTTTTTCAGGCTGCTCTAAAAACGAAACCTCCTGTTTTGCCAGAATCATTTCACATCAGGGTGATCGTATACACATCCCAGACTGTCACTGGGTAAAATTGGACAATTCTGATATAGGATTTTGAAATTAAAGGCTTAAATGTCCACTCAAAGCTATATTTTGGCTACATTTTGGCTGCTAATTGAAGACATACTGTAACTCTTTTTCAGGCTGCTCTAAAGATTAAACCTCCTGTTTAGCCAGACTCAATTCACCTCAGGGTGATATTATACACATCCCAGACTTTCACTGCTTAATATCAGATAATTTTGATATAGGATTTTAAAATTAAAGACTTAAATGTCCACTTAAAGCTATATTTCAACTCTGTTTCAGGTTGCTAATTGAAGCCATATTGTAAGTCTTTTTCAGACTGCTCTAAAAATTAAACCTCCTGTTTAGCCAGAATCATTTCACCTCAGGGTGCTATTATACACATTGTAGACTGTCTCTGGGTAATATTGGCCAATTCTAATATAGGATTTTAAAATTAAAAGCTTAAATGTCCACTCAAAGCTATATTTTGGCTACATTTTGGCTGCTAATTAAAGACATATTGTAAGTCTTTTTCAGGCTGCTATAAACACGAAACCTCCTATTTAGCCAGACTCATTTCACCTCAGGGTGATATTATACACATCCCAGACTGTCACTGTTTAATATCAGACTATTCTGATATAGGATTTTAAAATTAAAGGCTTAAATGTCCACTTAAAGCTATATTCCAACTCTGTTTCAGGCTGCTAATTAAAGCCATATTGTAAGTCTTTTTCAGGCTGCTCTAAAAATGAAACCTCCTGTTTTGCCAGACTCATTTCACCTCAGGGTGATCGTATACAAATAATTAAAGACATACTGTAACTCTTTTTCAGGCTGCTCTAAAAATTAAACCTCCTGTTTAGCCAGACTCATTTCACCTCAGGGTGATACTATACACATGCCAGACTGTCACTTGGTAATATCAGACTATTCTGATATAGGATTCTTAAATTAAAGGCTTAAATGTCCACATGAAGCTATATTTCAACTCTGTTTCAGGCTGCTAATTAGAGCCATATTGTAAGTCTTTTTCAGGCTGCTCTAAAAACGAAACCTCCTGTTAAGCCAGATTCATTTCACCTCAGGGTGATAGTATACACAGGCCAGACTGTCACTTGGTAATATCAAACTATTCTGATATAGGATTGTAAAATTAAAGGCTTAATTGTCCACATTAAGCTATATTTCAAAGCTGTTTCAGGCTGCTAATTAAAGCCATACTGTAACTCTTTTTCAGGCAGCTAATTAAAGCCATATTGTATCTCTTTTTCAGTCTGTTCTAAAAACGAAACCTCCTGTTTAGCCAGACTCATTTCACCTCATGGTGATATTATACACATCGTAGACTGTCACTGGGTAATATTGGACAATTCTGAAAGAGGATTTTAAAATTAAAGAAATAAATCTCCACTTAAAGCCATATTTTAACTCTGTTGCAGGGTGCTAATTAAAGCCATACTGTAACTCTTTTTCAGGCTGCTAATTAAAGCCATATTGTAACTCTTTTTCAGGCTGCTCTTAAAACAAAACCCCCTGTTTAGCCAGACTCATTTCACCTCAGGGTGATATTATACACATCGTAGACTGTCAGTGGGTAATATTGGACAATTCTGATATAGGATTGTAAAATTAAAGGCTTAAATGTCCACATGAAGCTATATTTCAACTCTGTTTCAGGCTGCTAATTAAAGCCATACTGTAACTCTTTTTCAGGCAGGTAATTAAAGCCATATTGTATCTCTTTTTCAGTCTGTTCTAAAAACGAAACCTCCTGTTTAGCCAGACTCATTTCACCTAAGGGTGATAATAATATATGCCAAACATGTCCATACCTACTGTAGAATTTTGGAGAAAAGCCTGAAAAAAGCCAACTCAAACAAATCCAGATTTCGACAATTATGTTGCTAAACCTCCTGACTTTGTGTTGTCCCCAAACGGCCAAATATGGGTTACCGTTGAATTTGAAACCTGAGTTGCATACTACGGCTCTTCACGTTTGTAGGGATGCCCAATATGTCCATATCTACTGTGGAAATATGGAGAAAACCAAGAAAAAAGCCAAATCAAACACATCCAGATTTGTTGCTAAACCTCCTGACTTTGTGCTGTTCCCAAATGGCCAAATATCGATTACTGTTGAATTTGAAACCTGATTTGCATACTACAGCTCTTCACGTTTGTAGATATGCCCAACATGTCTATATCTACTGTGGAATTATGGAGAAAAGCCAGAAAAAAGCCAGCTCAAACAAATCCAGATTTTGACAATTATGTTGCTAAACCTCCTGACTTTGTGTTGTCCACAAACTGCCAAATATGCATTTCCTTTGAATTTGAAAGCTGAGTCGCATACTACAGCTCTTCACGTTTGTAGGTATGCCCAACATTTCCATATCTACTGTGGAATTATGGATAAAAGCCAGAAAAAAGCCAACTCAAACAAATCCAGATTTGTTGCTAAACCTCCTGACTTTGCACTTCCCCAAATGGCCGAATTTGGATTCCAGTTGAATTTGAAACATGATTTGCATACTACAGCTCTTCACGTTTGTACGGATGCCCAACATGTCCATATCTAATGTGGAAATATGGAGAAAAGCCAGAAAAAAATCCAACTCAAACAAATCCAGTTTTGTTGCTAAACCTCCTGACTTTGTGATTCCCCAAATGGCCGAATTTGGATTCCCGTTGAATTTGAAACCTGATTTACATACTACAGCTCTTCACGTTTGTAGGAATGCCCAACATGTCCATATCTACTGTGGAAATATTGTGAAATCCAAGAAAAAAGCCAACTCAAACAAATCCAGATTTATTGCTAATCCTCCTGACTTTGCACTTCCCCAAATGGCCGAATTTGGATTCCCGTTGAATTTGAAACCTGATTTGCATACTACAGCTCTTTACGTGTGTAGGTATGACCAACATGTCCATATCTAATGTGGAAATATGGAGAAAAGCCAGAAAAAAGCAAACTCAAACAAATCCAGTTTTGTTGCTAAACCACCTGACTTTGCGCTTCACCAAATGGCTGAATTTGGATTATCGTTGAATTTCAAACCTGATTTGCATACGATAGCTCTTCACGTTTGTAGTGATGCCCAACATGTCCATATATTCTGTGGAATTATGGCGAAAAGCTAGAAAAAAGCCAACTCAAACAAATCCAGATTTATTGCTAAACCTCTTGACTTTGCGCTTCCCCAAATTGCCGAATTTGGATTCCCGTTGAATTTGAAACATGACTTGCATACTACAGCTCTTCACGTTTGTAGGGATGCCCAACATGTCCATATCTACTGAGGTATTATGGAGAAAAGCCAGAAAAAAGCCAGCTTAAACAAATCCAGATTTCGACAATTATGTTGCTAAACCTCCTGACTTTGTGCTGTCCACAAACAGCCAAATATGGATTCCCGTTGAATTTGAGACCTGATTCGCATACTACAGCTCTTCATGTTTGTAGGGATGCCCAACCTGTCCATATTTACGGTGGAAATATGGAGAAAACCAAGAAAAAAGCCAACTCAAACAAATCCAGATTTGTTGCTAAATCTCCTGACTTTGTGCTGTCCCCAAATGGCCGAATATGGATTTCTGTTGAATTTGAAACCTGATTTGCATACTTCAGCTCTTCACGTTCGTAGGGATGCCCAACCTGTCCATATGTCCGGTGGAAATATGGAGAAAACCAAGAAAAAAGCCAACTCAAACAAATCCAGATTTGTTGCTAAACCTCCTGACTTTGCGCTTCCCCAAATGGCCGAATTTGGATTACCGTTGAATTTGAAACCTGATTTGCATACTACAGCATTTCACGTTTGTAGTGATGCCCAACATGTCCATATCTACTGTGGAATTATGGAGAAAAGCCAGAAAAAAGCCAACTCAAACAAATCCAGATCTATTGCTAAACCTCCTGACTTTGCGCTTCCCCAAATTGCCAAATTTGGATTCCCATTGAATTTGAAACCTGACTTGTATACTACAGCTCTTCACGTTTGTAGGTTTGCCCAACATGTCCATATCTACTGTGGAATGATGGCGAAAAGCCAGAAAAAAGCCAGCTCAAACAAATCCAGATTTCAACAATTATGTTGCTAAACCTCCTGACTTTGTGCTGTCCCCAAACGGCAAAATATGGGTTCCCGTTGAATTTGAAACCTGATTCGCATACTACGGCTCTTCACGTTTGTAGGGATGCCCAACCTGTCCATATTTACGGTGGAAATATGGAGAAAACCAAGAAAAAAGCCAACTCAAACAAATCCAGATTTATTGCTAAACCTCCTGACTTTGCGCTTCCCCAAATTGCCGAATTTGGATTCCCGTTGAATTTGAAACATGACTTGCATACTACAGCTTTTCACGTTTGTAGGTATGCCCAACATGTCAATATTTACTGTGGAATTATGGAGAAAAGCCAGAAAAAAGCCAACTCAAACAAATACAGATTTGTTGCTAAACCTCCTGACTTTGCGCTTCCCCAAATGGCCGAATTTGGATTCCCGTTGAATTTGAAACCTGATTTGCATATTACAGCTCTTCACGGTTGTAGCGATGCCCAACATGTCCATATCTACTGTGGAATTATGGAGAAAAGCCAGAAAAAAGCCAACACAAACAAATCCAGATTTCGACAATTATCTTGCTAAACCTCCTGAATTTGTGCTGTACCCAAATGGCCAAATATGGATTCCCGTTGAATTTGAAACCTGATTCGCATTCTACAGCTCTTCACGTTCGTAGGGATGCCCAACCTGTCCATATTTACGGTGGAAATATGGAGAAAACCAAGAAAAAAGCCAACTCAAACAAATCCAGATTTGTTGCTAAACCTCCTGATTTTGTGCTGTCCCCAAATGGCCGAATTTGTATTACCGTCGAATTTGAAACCTGATATGCATACTACATCTCTTCACATGTGTAGTGATGCCCAACATGTCCATATCTACTTTGGAATTATGGAGAAAAGCCAGAAAAAAGCCAACTCAAACAAATCCAGATTTGCTGCTAAATCTCCTGACTTTGCGCTTCCCCAAATGGCCGAATTTGGATTAACTTTGAATTTGAAACCTGATTTGCATACTTCAGCATTTCACGTTCGTAGGGATGCCCAACATGTCCATATCTACTGCGGAAATATGGAGAAAACCAAGAAAAAAGCCAACTCAAACAAATCCAGATTTCGACAATTATGTTGCTAAACCTCCTGACTTTGTGCTGTCCACAACTGGACAAATATGGATCCCCTTTGAATTTGAAACCTGATTTGCATACTACAGCTCTTCACGTTTGTAGGGATGCACAACATGTCCATATCTACAGTGGAATCATGGAGAAAAGCCAGAAAAAAGCCAACTCAAACAAATCCAGATTTACTGCTTAGCCTCCTGACTTTGCACTTCCCTAAATGGCCGAATTTGGATTCCCGTTGAATTTGAAAACTGATTCGCATACTACGGCTCTTCACGTTTGTAGCGATGCCCAACATGTCCATATCTACTGTGGAAAAATGGAGAAAACCAAGAAAAAAAGCCAACTCAAACAAATCTAGATTTCGACAATTATGTTGCTAAACCTCCTGACTTTGTGCTGTCCCCAAAAGGCCAAATATGGATTCCCATTGAATTTGAAACCTGGTTTGCATGCATCAGCTCTTCACGTTTGTAGGTATGCCCAATATGTCCATATCTACTGTGGAAATATGGAGAAAACCAAGAAAAAATCCAACACAAACAAATCCAGATTTCGACAATTATGTTGCTAAACCTCCTGAATTTGTGCTGTCCCCAAATGGCCAAATATGGATTCCCGTTGAATTTGAAACCTGATTTGAATGCTACAGCTCTTCACGTTTGTAGGTATGCTCAACATGTCCATATTTACTGTGGAATTATGGAGAAAAGCCAGAAAAAAGCCAACTCAAACAAAAACAGATTTATTGCTAAACCTCCTGACTTTGCGCTTCCCCAAATGGCCGAATCTGGATTTCCGTTGAATTTGAAACCTGATTTGCATACTACAGCTCTTCACGTTTGTAGCGATGCCCAACATGTCCATATCTACTTTGGAAATATGGAGAAAACCAAGAAAAAAGCCAACACAAACAAATCCAGATTTCGACAATTACATTGCTAAACCTCCTGACTTTGTGCTGTCCGCAAATGGCCAAATATGGATTCCCGTTGAATATGAAACCTGATTTGAATACTACATCTCTTCACATGTGTAGTGATGCCCAACATGTCCATATCTACTTTGGAATTATGGAGAAAAGCCAGAAAAAAGCCAACTCAAACAAATCCAGATTTGTTGCTAAATCTGCTGACTTTGCTCTTCCCCAAATGGCCGAATTTGGATTAACTTTGAATTTGAAACCTGATTTGCATACTACAGCTCTTCACGTTCGTAGGGATGCCCAACATGTCCATATCTACTGCGGAAATATGGAGAAAACAAGAAAAAAGCCAACTCAAACAAATCCAGATTTCGACAATTATGTTGGTAAACCTCCTGACTTTGTGCTGTCCCCAAATGGCCGAATTTGTATTCCCGTTGAATTTGAAACCAGATTTGCATACTACATCTCTTAACATGTGTAGTGATGCCCAACATGTCCATATCTACTTTGGAATTATCGAGAAAAGCCAGAAAAAAGCCAGCTCAAACAAATCCAGATTTATTGCTAAAACTCCTGACTTTGCGCTTCCCCAAATGGCCGAATTTGGATTCCCGTTGAATTTGAAACCTGATTTGCATACTACAGCTCTTCACGTTTGTAGGGATGCCCAACATGTCCATATCTACTGTGGAAATATGGAGAAAAGCCATAAAAAATACAACTCAAACAAAAGCAGATTTCGACAATGATGTTGCCAAACCTCCTGAATTTGCGCGCTCCCCAAACAGCCAAATATGGATTCCCATTGAGTTTGAAACCTGATTTGCATGCTACGGCTCTTCACGTTTGTAGTTATGCCCAACATGTCGATATCTACTGTGGAATTAAGGAGAAAAACCAGAAAAAAAGCCAACTCAAACAAAACCAGATTTCGACAATGATGTTGCTAAACCTCCTGATTTTGCCCGCTCCCCAAACGGACAAATATTGGTTCCTGTTGAATTTGAAACCTGACTCGCATACTACAGCTCTTCACTTTTGTTGGGATGCCCAACATGTTCACATCTACTGTGGAATTATGGAGAAAAGCCAGAAAAAGCCAACTCAAACAAATCCAGATTTCGACAATTATGTTGCTAAACCTCCTGAATTTGTGCTGTCCCCAAACGGCCAAATATGGATTCCTGTTGAATTTGAAACCCGATTCACATACTACAGCTCGTCACGTTTGTAGGTATGCCCAACATGTCCATATCTACTGTGGAAATATTGTGAAAACCAAGAAAAAAGCCAACTCAAACAAATCCAGATTTCGACAATTATGTTGCTAAACGTCCTGACTTTGTGCTGTCCCTAACCAGCCAAATATTGATTCCCGTTGAATTTGAAACCTGATTTGCATACTATAGCTCTTCACATTTGTAGGGATGCCCAACATGTCCATATCTACTGTGGAATTATGGAGAAAAGCCAGAAAAAAGCCAACTCAAACAAATACAGATTTGTTGCTAAACCTCCTGACTTTGCACTTCTCCAAATGGCCAAATTTGGATCCCCACTGAATTTGAAAACTGCCAGAAAAAAGCCAGAAAAAAATCCAGATTTGTTGCTAAACCTCCTGACTTTGCACTTCTCCAAATGGCCAAATATGGGTTCCCGTTGAATAAGAAATTTGTTTTGCATGCTACTGCTATTCACGTCTGTAGGGATGCCCAAAATGTCCATATCTACTGTGAAATCATGGAGAAAAGCCGGAAAAAAGACAACTCAAACAAATCCAGATTTGTTGCTAAACCTCCTGACTTTGTGCTGTCCACAAACGGACAAATATGGATTTCCTTTGAATTTGAAACCTGATTCGCATACTACAGCTCTTCACGTTTGTAGGTGTGCCCAACATGTTTATATCTACTGTGGAATTATGGAGAAAAGCCAGAAAAAAGCCAACTCAAACAAATCCAGATATGTTGCTAAACCTCCTGACTTTGCGCTTCCCCAAATGGCCGAATTTGGATTCCCTTTTAATTTGAAACCTGATTCGCATACTACAGCTCTTCACGTTTGTAGGTATGCCCAACATGTCCATATCTACTGTGGAATTATGGAGAAAAGACAGAAAAAAGCCAACTCAAACGAATCCAGATTTGTTGCTAAACCTCCAGACTTTGCGCTTCCCCAAATGGCCGAATTTGGAATCCCATTGATTTTGAAACCAAATCTGGATTTGTTTGAGTTGGCTTTCTTCGCCATACTGTAACTCTTTTTCAGGCTGCTCTAGAAATGAAACCTCCTGTTTAGCCAGACTCATTTCAACTCAGGATGATATAATACACATCTTAGACTGTCACTGGGTAATATCAGACTATTCTGATGTATGATTTTAAAATTAAAGGCTT
This sequence comes from Zingel zingel, assembly GCA_023566125.1. Taxonomy (NCBI): domain Eukaryota; kingdom Metazoa; phylum Chordata; class Actinopteri; order Perciformes; family Percidae; genus Zingel; species Zingel zingel. The sequence continues at coordinate 13,097,697 of CM042323.1, forward strand.
AAATGTCCACTTAAAGCTATATTTCAACTCTGTATTAGGCTGGTAATTAAAGCAATACTGTAACTCTTTTTCAGGCTGCAAATTAAAGCCATACTGTAACTCTTTTTCAGGCTGCTCTAAAAACGAAACCTCCTGTTTAGCCAGACTCATTTCACCTCAGGGTGATATTATACACATCGTAGACTGTCACTGGGTAATATCAAACTATTCTGATGTAGGATTTTAAAATGAAAGGCTTAAATGTCCACTTAAAGCTGTATTTCAACTCTGTATTAGGCTGGTATTTAAAGCAATACTGTAACTCTTTTTCAGGCTGCTCTGAAAACGAAACCTCCTGTTTAGCCAGTCTCATTACACCTCAGGGTGATAGTATCCACATTGTAGACTGTCACTGGGTAATATTGGACAATTCTGTTATAGGATTTTAAAATTAAAGGCTTAAATGTCCACTCAAAGCTATATTTTGGATAAATTTTGGCTGCTAATTAAAGCCATATTGTAACTCTTTTTAGGCTGCTCTATAAACGAAACCTCTTGTTTAGCCAGACTCATTTATCCGCAGGGTGATCGTATACACATCCCAGACTGTCACTGGGTAACCTTGGACAATTCTGATATAGGATTTTGAAATTAAAGGCTTAAATTTCCACTCAAAGCTATATTTTGGCTACATTTTGGCTGCTAATTAAAGCCATATTGTAACTCTTTTTAGGCTGCTCTAAAAATAAAACCTCCTGTTTAGCCAGACTGATTTCACCTCAGGATGATAATATACACATCGTAGACTGTAACCGGGTAATATCAGACTAATCTGATATAGGATTTTAAAATTAAAGGCTTAAATGTCCACTCAAAGCTATATTTTGGCTACATTTTGGCTGCTAATTAAAGCCATATTGTAACTCTTTTTAGGCTGCTCTAAAAACAAAACCTACTGTTTAGCCAGACTCATTTCACTTCAGCTTGATCGTATACACATCCCAGTCTGTCACTGGGTAATGTCAGACTATTCTGATATAGGATTTTAAAATTAAAGGCTTAAATGTCCACTTAAAGCTTTTTTTCCAGTCTGTTTCAAGCTGCTAATTAAGGCCATATTGTAACTCTTTTTACGCTGCTCTAAAAACAAAACCTACTGTTTAGCCAGACTCATTTCACCCCAGGGTGATCGTATACACATCCTAGACTGTCACTGGGTAATATCAGACTATTCTGATATAGGATTTTAAAATTAAAGGCTTAAATGTCCACTTAAAGCTATATTTCAACTCTGTTTCAGGCTGCTAATTAAAGCCATATAGTAACTATTTTTTAGGCTGCTCTAAAAACGACATCTCCTGTTTAGCCAGACTCATTTCACCTCAGGATGATAATATACACATCGTAGACTGTCACTGGGTAATATTGGACAATTCTGATACAGTATTTTAAAATGATATGCTTAAATGTCCACTCAAAGCTATATTTTGGCTACAGTTTGGCTGCTAATTAAAGCCATATTGTAACTCTTTTTAGGCTGCTCTAAAAACAAAACCTCCTGTTTAGCCAGACTCCATTCACCTCAGGGTGATATTATACACATCGTAGACTGTCACTGGGTAATATTGGACAATTCTGATATAGGATTTTGAAATTAAAGGCTTAAATGTCCACTCAAAGCTATATTTCAACTCTGTTTCAGGCTGCTAATTAAAGCCATATTGTAACTCTTTTCAGGCTGCTCTAAAAACGAAACCTCCTGTTTAGCCAGACTCATTTCACCTCACGGTGATCGTCTACACATCCCAGACTGTCACTGGTTAATATCAGACTATTCTGATACAGGATTTTAAAATTAAATGCTTAAATGTCCACTTAAAGCTATATTTCAATTCTGTTTCAGGCTGCTAATTAAAGCCATACTGTAACTCTTTTTCAGGCTGCTAATTAAAGCCATATTGTTACTCTTTTTAGGCTGCTTTAAAAACGAAACCTCCTGTTTACCCAGACTCATTTCACCTCAGGGTGATATTATACACACCGTAGACTGTCACTGGGTAATATTGCACAATTATGATACAGGATTTTAAAATTAAAGGCTTACATGTCCACATAAAGCTATATTTCAACTCTGTTGAAGGCTGCTAATTAAAGCCATATAGTAACTCTTTTTCAGGCTGCTCTGAAAACAAAACCTCCTTTTTAGCCAGACTCATTTCACCTCAGGGTGATAATATACACATCCCAGACTGTCACTGGGTATTATCAGACTATTCTGATATAGAATTTTAAAATTAAAGGCTTAAATGTCCAATTAAAGCTATATTTAAACTCTGCTTCAGGCTGCTAATTAAAGCCATATTGTAACTATTTTTTAGGCTGCTCTAAAAACGACATCTCCTGTTTAGCCAGACTCATTTCACCTCAGGATGATAATATACACATTGTAGACCGTCACGGGGTAATATCAGAATATTCTGATTTAGGATTGTAAAATTAAAGGATTAAATGTCCACATGAAGCTATATTTCAACTCTGTTTAAGGCTGCTAATTAAAGCCATATTGTAAGTCTTTTTCAGGCTGCTCTAAAAACGAAACCTCCTGTTTAGCCAGACTCATTTCACCTCAGGGTGATCGTATACACATCCCAGACTGTCAGTGGGTAATATCAGAATATTCTGATATAGGATTTTAAAATTAAAGGCTTAAATGTCCACTTAAAGCTATATTTCAACTCTGTTTCAGGCTGCTAATTAAAGCCATATTGTAAGTCTTTTTCAGCCTGCTAAAAAAAACGAAACCTCTTGTTTAGCCAGACTCATTTCACCTCAGGGTGATCGTATACACATCCCAGACTGTCACTGGGTAATATCAGAATATTCTGATTCAGGATTGTAAAATTAAAGGCTTAAATGTCCAAGTAAAGCTATATTTAAACTCTGTTTCAGGCTGCTAATTAAAGTCATATTGTAACTATTTTTTCGGCTGCTCTAAAAACGACATCTCCTGTTTAGCCAGACTCATTTCACCTCAGGATGATAATATACACATCGTAGACTGTCACGGGGTAATATCAGACTATTCTGATATAGGATTTTAAAATTAAAGGCTTAAATGTCCACTCAAAGCTATATTTTGGCTACATTTTGGCTGCTAATTAAAGCCATATACAAACTCTTTTTCAGGCTGCTCTAAAAACAAAACCTCCTGTTTAGCCAGACTCATTTCACCTCAGGGTGATCGTATACACATCTCAGACTGTCAGAGGGTAATATCAGAATATTCTGATATAGAATTTTAAAATGAAAGGCTTAAATGTCCACTTAAAGCTATATTTCAACTCTGTGTCAGGCTGCTAATTAAAGCCATATTGTAAGTCTTTTTCAGCCTGCTCTAAAAACAAAACCTCCTATTGAGCCAGACTCTTTTCAGCTCAGGGTGATATTATACTCTTCGTAGACTGTCACTTGGTAATATTGGACATTTCTGATACAGGATTGTAAAACTAAAGGCTTAAATGTTCACATAAAGCTATATTTCAACTCTGTTTCAGGCTGCTAATTAAAGCCATACTGTAACTCGTTTTCAGGCTGCTAATTAAAGCCATATTGTAACTCTTATTCAGGCTGCCCTAAAAACAAAACCTCCTGTTTAGCCAGACTCCTTTCACCTCAAGGTGATATTATACACATCGTAGACTGTCACTGGGTAATATTGGACAATTCTGATATAGGATTTTGAAATTAAAGGCTTAAATGTCAACTCAAAGCTATATTTCAACTCTGTTTCAGGCTGATAATTAAAGCCATACTGTAACTCTTTTTCAGGCTGCTAATTAAAGCCATATTGTAACTATTTTTTAGGCTGCTCTAAAAACGACATCTCGTGTTTAGCCAGACTCATTTCACCTTAGGATGATAATATACACATCACAGACTGTCACTGGTTAATATCATACTATTCAGATATAGGATTTTAAAATTAAAGGCTTAAATGTCCACTCAAAGCTATATTTTGGCTACATTTTGGCTGCTAATTAAAGACATATTGTAAGTCTTTTTCAGGCTGCTATAAACACGAAACCTCCTGTTTAGCCAGACTCATTTCACCTCAGGGTGATATTATACACATCGTAGAGTGTCACTGTATAAAATTGGACAATTATAATAAAGGATTTTAAAATTAAAAGCTTAAATGTCCAATTAAAGCTATATTTTAACTCTGTTTCAAGCTGCTAATTAAAGCCATACTGTAAATCTTTTTCAAACTACAGCTCTTCACATTTGTAGGTATGCCCAACATGTCCATATCTACTGTGGAATTATGGAGAAAAGCCAGAAAAAAGCCAACTCAAACAAACCGAGATTAGTTGCTAAACCTCCTGACTTTGAGATTCTCCAAATGGCCGAATTTGGATTCCCGTCTAATTTGAAACCTGATTTGCATACTACAGCTCTTCACATGTGTAGGTATACCCAACATGTCAACATCTACTGTGGAATTATGGAGAAAAGCCAGAAAAAAGCCAACTCAAACAAATCCAGATTTTGACAATTATGTTGCTAAACCTCCTGACTTTGTGCTGTCCACAAAAGGCCAAATATGCATTCCCGTTGGATTTGAAACATTATTTGCATACTACAGCTCTTCACGTTTGTAGGTATGCCCACAATGTTCATATCTACTGGTGAATTATGGAGAAAAGCCAGAAAAAAGCCAGCTTAAACTAGTCCAGATTTCGAAAATTATGTTGCAAAACCTCCTGATTTTGTGCTGTCCCCAAATGGCCGAATTTGGATTCCGGTTGAATTTGAAACATGATTTGCATACTAAGGCTATTCACTTTTGTAGGGATGCCCAATATGTCCATGTCTACTGTGGAAATATGAAGAGAAAACAAAGAAAAAAGCCAACTCAAACAAATGCAGATATGTTGCTAAAACTACTTACTTTGTGCTGTCCCCAAAATGCTAAATATGGATCCCCGTTGAATTTGAAACCTAATTCGGATGCTACAGCCTTTCAGGTTTGTAGGTATGCCAAACATATCCATACCTACTGTACAATTTTGGAGAAAAGCCTGAAAAAAGCCAACTCAAACAAATCCAGATTTCGACAATTATGTTGCTAAACCTCCTGACTTTGTGTTGTCCCCAAATGGCCGAATTTGGATTCCCGTTGAATTTGAAAGCTGTTTCGCATACTACAGCTCTTCAAGTTTGTAGGTATGCCCAACATGTCCATATCTACTGTGGAATTATGGAGAAAAGCCAGAAAAAAGCCAACTCAAACAAATCCAGATTTGTTGCTAAACCTCCTGACTTTGTGCTGTCCCCAAAGGGCCAAATATGGATTCCCGTTGAATTTGAAACCTGATTTGCATACTACGGCTCTTCACGTTTGTAGGTATGCCCAACATGTCCATATCTACTGTGGAAATATGGAGAAAACCAAGAAAAAAGCCAACTCAAACAAATCCAGATTTGTTGCTAAAACTCCTGACTTTGCGCTTCCCCAAATGGCCGAATTTGGATTCCCGTTGAGTTTGAAACCTGATTTGCATACTACAGCTCTTCACGTTTGTAGGGATGCCCAACATGTCCATATCTATTGTGGAAATATGGAGAAAACCAAGAAAAAAGCCAACTCAAACAAATCCAGATATGTTGCTAAACCTCCTGACTTTGTGCTGTCCCCAAAAGGCCAATTATGGGTTCCCGTTGAATTTGAAACCTGACTTGCATACTACAGCTCTTCACGTTTGTAGGGATGCCCAACATGTCAACATCTACTGTGGAATTATGGAGAAAAGCCAGAAAAAAGCCAACTCAAACAAATCCAGATTTTGACAATTATGTTGCTAAACCTCCTGACTTTGTGCTGTCCACAAAAGGCCAAATATGCATTCCCGTTGAATTTGAAACATTATTTGCATACTACAGCTCTTCACGTTTGTAGGTATGCCCAAAATGTTCATATCTACTGGTGAATTATGGAGAAAAGCCAGAAAAAAGCCAGCTTAAACTAGTCCAGATTTCGAAAATTATGTTGCAAAACCTCCTGATTTTGTGCTGTCCCCAAATGGCCGAATTTGGATTCCGGTTGAATTTGAAACCTGATTTGCATACTAAGGCTATTCACTTTTGTAGGGATGCCCAATATGTCCATGTCTACTGTGGAAATATGAAGAGAAAACAAAGAAAAAAGCCAACTCAAACAAATGCAGATATGTTGCTAAAACTACTTACTTTGTGCTGTCCCCAAAATGCCAAATATGGATCCCCGTTGAATTTGAAACCTAATTCGGATGCTACAGCCTTTCAGGTTTGTAGGTATGCCAAACATATCCATACCTACTGTACAATTTTGGAGAAAAGCCTGAAAAAAGCCAACTCAAACAAATCCAGATTTCGACAATTATGTTGCTAAACCTCCTGACTTTGTGTTGTCCCCAAACGGCCAAATATTGGTTCCCGTTGAATTTGAAACCTGATTTGCATACTAAGGCTCTTCACGTTTGTAGGGATGCCCAATATGTCCATATCTACTGTGGAAATATGGAGAAAACCAAGAAAAAAGCCAAATCAAACACATCCAGATTTGTTGCTAAACCTCCTGACTTTGTGCTGGCCCCAAACGGCAAAATATGGATTACCGTTGAATTTGGAACCGGATTTGCATACTACAGCTCTTCACGTTTGTAGGTATGCCCAACATGTCCATATCTACTGTTGAATTATGGAGAAAATCCAGAAAAAAGCCAACTCAAACAAATCCAGATTTATTGCTAAACCTCCAGACTTTGCACTTCCCCAAATGGCCGAATTTGGATTCCCGTTGAATTTGAAAGCTGATTCGCATACTACAGCTCTTCAAGTTTGTAGGTATGCCCAACATGTCCATATCTACTGTGGAATTATGGAGAAAAGCCAGAAAAAAGCCAACTCAAACAAATCCAGATTTGTTGCTAAACCTCCTGACTTTGTGCTGTCCCCAAAGGGCCAAATGTGGATTCCCGTTGAATTTGAAACCTGATTTGCATACTACGGCTCTTCACGTTTGTAGGTATGCCCAACATGTCCATATCTACTGTGGAAATATGGAGAAAACCAAGAAAAAAGCCAACTCAAACAAATCCAGATTTGTTGCTAAAACTCCTGACTTTGCGCTTCCCCAAATGGCCGAATTTGGATTCCCGTTGAGTTTGAAACCTGATTTGCATACTACAGCTCTTCACGTTTGTAGGGATGCCCAACATGTCCATATCTATTGTGGAAATATGGAGAAAACCAAGAAAAAAGCCAACTCAAACAAATCCAGATTTGTTGCTAAACCTCCTGACTTTGTGCTGTCCCCAAAAGGCCAATTATGGGTTCCCGTTGAATTTGAAACCTGACTTGCATACTACAGCTCTTCACGTTTGTAGGGATGCCCAACATGTCTATATGTACTGTGGAAATATGGAGAAAAGCCAGAAAAAAGCCAAATCAAACAAATCCAGATTTGTTGCTAAACCTCCTGACTTTGTGCTGTCCCCAAACGGCCAAATATGGGTTTCCGTTGAATTTGAAACCTGATTCGCATGCTACGGCTCTTCACGTTTGTAGGTATGCCCAACATGACCATATCTACTGTGGAAATATGGAGAAAACCAAGAAAAAAGCCATCTCAAACAAATCCAGATTTGTTGCTAAACCTCCTGACTTTGTGCTGTCCCCAAAAGGCCAAATATGGGTTCCCGTTGAATTTGAAACCTGATTTGCATGCTACGGCTCTTCACGTTTGTAGGTATGCCCAACATGACCATATCTACTGTGGAAATATGGAGAAAACCAAGAAAAAAGCCATCTCAAACAAATCCAGATTTGTTGCTAAACCTCCTGACTTTGTGCTGTCCCCAAACGGCCAAATATGGATTCCCATTGAATTGGAAACTTGATTTGCATAACACGGCTCTTCACGTTTGTAGCGATGCCCAACATGTCCATATCTACTGTGGAAATATGGAGAAAAGCAAGAAAAAAGCAAACTCAAAAAATCCAGATTTCGACAATTACATTGCTAAACCTCCTGACTTTGTGCTGTCCCCAAATGGCCGAATTTGGATTCCTGTTGAATTTGAAACCTGATTTGCATACTACCGCTCTTCCCGTTTGTAGGGATGCCCAACATGTATATATCTACTGTGGGAATATGGAGAAAACCAAGAAAAAAGCCAACTCAAACAAATCCAGATTTCGACAATTATGTTGATAAACCTCCTGACTTTGCGCTTCCCCAAATGGCCGAATTTGGATTGCCGTTGAATTTGAAACCTGATTTGCATACTACAGCTCTTCCCGTTTGTAGGTATGCCCAACATGTCCATATCTGCTGTGGAAATGTGGAGAAAACCAAGAAAAAAGCCAACTCAAAAGAATACAGATTTCGAAAATTATGTTGCTAAACCTCCTGACTTTGTGCTGTCCCCAAATGGCCAAATATGGATTCCCGTTGAATTTGAAACCTGATTTGCATAATACAGCTCTTCACGTTTGTAGGGATGCCCAACATGTCCATATCTACTGTGGAAATATGGATAAAAGCCAGAAAAAAGCCAACTCAAACACATCCAGATTTGTTGCTAAACCTCCTGACTTTGTGCTGGCCCCAAACGGCAAAATATGGATTACCGTTGAATTTGAAAGCTGATTCGCATACTACAGCTCTTCAAGTTTGTAGGTATGCCCAAAATGTCCATATCTACTGTGGAATTATGGAGAAAAGCCAGAAAAAAGCCAACTCAAACAAATCCAGATTTGTTGCTAAACCTCCTGACTTTGTGCTGTCCCCAAAGGGCCAAATGTGGATTCCCGTTGAATTTGAAACCTGATTTGCATACTACGGCTCTTCACGTTTGTAGGTATGCCCAACATGTCCATATCTACTGTGGAAATATGGAGAAAACCAAGAAAAAAGCCAACTCAAACAAATCCAGATTTGTTGCTAAAACTCCTGACTTTGCGCTTCCCCAAATGGCCGAATTTGGATTCCCGTTGAGTTTGAAACCTGATTTGCATACTACAGCTCTTCACGTTTGTAGGGATGCCCAACATGTCCATATCTATTGTGGAAATATGGAGAAAACCAAGAAAAAAGCCAACTCAAACAAATCCAGATTTGTTGCTAAACCTCCTGACTTTGTGCTGTCCCCAAAAGGCCAATTATGGGTTCCCGTTGAATTTGAAACCTGACTTGCATACTACAGCTCTTCACGTTTGTAGGGATGCCCAACATGTCTATATGTACTGTGGAAATATGGAGAAAAGCCAGAAAAAAGCCAACTCAAACAAATCCAGATTTGTTGCTAAACCTCCTGACTTTGTGCTGTCCCCAAACGGCCAAATATGGGTTTCCGTTGAATTTGAAACCTGATTCGCATGCTACGGCTCTTCACGTTTGTAGGTATGCCCAACATGACCATATCTACTGTGGAAATATGGAGAAAACCAAGAAAAAAGCCATCTCAAACAAATCCAGATTTGTTGCTAAACCTCCTGACTTTGTGCTGTCCCCAAAAGGCCAAATATGGGTTCCCGTTGAATTTGAAACCTGATTTGCATGCTACGGCTCTTCACGTTTGTAGGTATGCCCAACATGACCATATCTACTGTGGAAATATGGAGAAAACCAAGAAAAAAGCCATCTCAAACAAATCCAGATTTGTTGCTAAACCTCCTGACTTTGTGCTGTCCCCAAACGGCCAAATATGGATTCCCATTGAATTGGAAACTTGATTTGCATAACACGGCTCTTCACGTTTGTAGCGATGCCCAACATGTCAATATCTACTGTGGAAATATGGAGAAAAGCAAGAAAAAAGCAAACTCAAAAAATCCAGATTTCGACAATTACATTGCTAAACCTCCTGACTTTGTGCTGTCCCCAAATGGCCGAATTTGGATTCCTGTTGAATTTGAAACCTCATTTGCATACTACCGCTCTTCCCGTTTGTAGGGATGCCCAACATGTATATATCTACTGTGGGAATATGGAGAAAACCAAGAAAAAAGCCAACTCAAACAAATCCAGATTTCGACAATTATGTTGATAAACCTCCTGACTTTGCGCTTCCCCAAATGGCCGAATTTGGATTCCCGTTGAATTTGAAACCTGATTTGCATACTACAGCTCTTCCCGTTTGTAGGTATGCCCAACATGTCCATATCTGCTGTGGAAATGTGGAGAAAACCAAGAAAAAAGCCAACTCAAAAGAATACAGATTTCGAAAATTATGTTGCTAAACCTCCTGACTTTGTGCTGTCCCCAAATGGCCAAATATGGATTCCCGTTGAATTTGAAACCTGATTTGCATAATACAGCTCTTCACGTTTGTAGGGATGCCCAACATGTCCATATCTACTGTGGAAATATGGATAAAAGCCAGAAAAAAGCCAACTCAAACACATCCAGATTTGTTGCTAAACCTCCTGACTTTGTGCTGGCCCCAAACGGCAAAATATGGATTACCGTTGAATTTGGAACCGGATTTGCATACTACAGCGCTTCACGTTTGTAGGTATGCCCAACATGTCCATATCTACTGTTGAATTATGGAGAAAATCCAGAAAAAAGCCAACTCAAACAAATCCAGATTTATTGCTAAACCTCCAGACTTTGCACTTCCCCAAAGGGCCAAATATGGATTCCCGTTGAATTTGAAACCTGATTTGCATACTACGGCTCTTCACGTTTGTAGGTATGCCCAACATGTCCATATCTACTGTGGAAATATGGAGAAAACCAAGAAAAAAGCCAACTCAAACAAATCCAGATTTGTTGCTAAAACTCCTGACTTTGCGCTTCCCCAAATGGCCGAATTTGGATTCCCGTTGAGTTTGAAACCTGATTTGCATACTACAGCTCTTCACGTTTGTAGGGATGCCCAACATGTCCATATCTATTGTGGAAATATGGAGAAAACCAAGAAAAAAGCCAACTCAAACAAATCCAGATTTGTTGCTAAACCTCCTGACTTTGTGCTGTCCCCAAACGGCCAAATATGGGTTTCCGTTGAATTTGAAACCTGATTCGCATGCTACGACTCTTCACGTTTGTAGGTATGCCCAACATGACCATATCTACTGTGGAAATATGGAGAAAAGCCAGAAAAAAGCCAACTCAAGCAAATCCAGATTTGTTGCTAAACCTCATGACTTTGCGCTTCCCCAAATGGCCGAATTTGGATTCCTGTTGAATTTGAAATCTGATTTGCATACTACAGCTCTTCACGTTTGTAGGGATGCCCAACATGTATATATCTACTGTGGAATTATGGAGAAAAGCCAGAAAAAAGCCAACTCAAGCAAATCCAGATTTGTTGCTAAACCTCATGACTTTGCGCTTCCCCAAATGGCCAAATTTGGATTCCTGTTGAATTTGAAACCTGATTTGCATACTACAGCTCTTCACGTTTGTAGGGATGCCCAACATGTCCATATCTACTGTGGAAATATGGAGAAAACCAAGAAAAAAGCCAACTCAAACAAATCCAGATTTCGACAATTATGTTGATAAACCTCCTGACTTTGCGCTTCCCCAAATGGCCGAATTTGGATTCCCGTTGAATTATACACCTGATTTGCATACTACAGCTCTTCACGTTTGTAGGGATGCCCAACATGTCCATATCTACTGTGGAAATATGGAGAAAAGCAAGAAAAAAGCAAACTCAAAAAATCCAGATTTCGACAATTACATTGCTAAACCTCCTGACTTTGTGCTGTCCCCAAACGGCCAAATATGGATTCCCGTTGAATTTGAAAGCTGATTTGAATACTACAGCTCTTCACGTTTGTAGGTATGCCCAACATGTCCATATCTACTGTGGAATTATGGAAAAAAGCCAGAAAAATGCCAACTCAAACAAATCCAGATTTGTTGCTAAAAGTCCTGAATTTGAGATTCCCCAAATGACTGAATTTGGATTTCCGTTGAATTTGAAACCTGACTTGCATACTACAGCTCTTCACGTTTGTAGGGATGCCCAACATGTCTATATGTACTGTGCAAATATGGAGAAAAGCCAGAAAAAAGCCAACTCAAACAAATCCAGATTTGTTGCTAAACCTCCTGACTTTGTGCTGTCCCCAAACGGCCAAATATGGATTCCCATTGAATTGGAAACTTGATTTGCATGATACGGCTCTTCACGTTTGTAGGGATGCCCAACATGTCCATATCTACTGTGGAAATATGGAGAAAAGCAAGAAAAAAGCAAACTCAAAAAATCCAGATTTCGACAATTACATTGCTAAAACTTGTGACTTTGTGCTGTCCCCAAACGGCCAAATATGGATTCCCGTTGAATTTGAAACCTGATTTGAATACTACAGCTCTTCAGGTTTGTAGGTATGCCCAACATGTCCATATCTACTGTGGAATTATGGAGAAAAGCCAGAAAAAAGCCAACTCAAGCAAATCCAGATTTGTTGCTAAACCTCATGACTTTGCGCTTCCCCAAATGGCCGAATTTGGATTCCTGTTGAATTTGAAATCTGATTTGCATACTACAGCTCTTCACGTTTGTAGGGATGCCCAACATGTATATATCTACTGTGGAATTATGGAGAAAAGCCAGAAAAAAGCCAACTCAAGCAAATCCAGATTTGTTGCTAAACCTCATGACTTTGCGCTTCCCCAAATGGCCAAATTTGGATTCCTGTTGAATTTGAAACCTGATTTGCATACTACAGCTCTTCACGTTTGTAGGGATGCCCAACATGTCCATATCTACTGTGGAAATATGGAGAAAACCAAGAAAAAAGCCAACTCAAACAAATCCAGATTTCAATAATTTTGTTGTTAAACCTCCTGACTTTGCGCTTCCCCAAATGGCCAAATTTGGATTCCCGTTGAATTATAAACCTGATTTGCATACTACAGCTCTTCACGTTTGTAAGTATGCCCAACATGTCCATATTTGCTGTGGAAATATGGAGAAAACCAAGAAAAAAGCCAACTCAAAAGAATACAGATTTTGACAATTATGTTGCTAAACCTCCTGACTTTGTGCTGTCCCCAAAAGGCCAAATATGGGTTCCCGTTGAATTTGAAACCTGATTTGCATGCTACGGCTCTTCACGTTTGTAGGTATGCCCAACATGACCATATCTACTGTGGAAATATGGAGAAAACCAAGAAAAAAGCCATCTCAAACAAATCCAGATTTGTTGCTAAACCTCCTGACTTTGTGCTGTCCCCAAACGGCCAAATATGGATTCCCATTGAATTGGAAACTTGATTTGCATAATACGGCTCTTCACGTTTGTAGGGATGCCCAACATGTCCATATCTACTGTGGAAATATGGAGAAAAGCAAGAAAAAAGCCAACTCAAACAAATCCAGATTTGTTGCTAAACCTCCTGACTTTGTGCTGTCCCCAAACGGCCAAATATGGGTTTCCGTTGAATTTGAAACCTGATTCGCATGCTACGACTCTTCACGTTTGTAGGTATGCCCAACATGACCATATCTACTGTGGAAATATGGAGAAAAGCCAGAAAAAAGCCAACTCAAGCAAATCCAGATTTGTTGCTAAACCTCATGACTTTGCGCTTCCCCAAATGGCCGAATTTGGATTCCTGTTGAATTTGAAATCTGATTTGCATACTACAGCTCTTCACGTTTGTAGGGATGCCCAACATGTATATATCTACTGTGGAATTATGGAGAAAAGCCAGAAAAAAGCCAACTCAAGCAAATCCAGATTTGTTGCTAAACCTCATGACTTTGCGCTTCCCCAAATGGCCAAATTTGGATTCCTGTTGAATTTGAAACCTGATTTGCATACTACAGCTCTTCACGTTTGTAGGGATGCCCAACATGTCCATATCTACTGTGGAAATATGGAGAAAACCAAGAAAAAAGCCAACTCAAACAAATCCAGATTTCGACAATTATGTTGATAAACCTCCTGACTTTGCGCTTCCCCAAATGGCCGAATTTGGATTCCCGTTGAATTATACACCTGATTTGCATACTACAGCTCTTCCCGTTTGTAGGTATGCCCAACATGTTCCTATCTGCTGTGGAAATGTGGAGAAAACCAAGAAAAAAGCCAACTCAAAAGAATACAGATTTCGAAAATTATGTTGCTAAACCTCCTGACTTTGTGCTGTCCCCAAATGGCCAAATATGGATTCCCGTTGAATTTGAAACCTGATTTGCATAATACAGCTCTTCACGTTTGTAGGGATGCCCAACATGTCCATATCTACTGTGGAAATATGGAGAAAAGCAAGAAAAAAGCAAACTCAAAAAATCCAGATTTCGACAATTACATTGCTAAACCTCCTGACTTTGTGCTGTCCCCAAACGGCCAAATATGGATTCCCGTTGAATTTGAAAGCTGATTTGAATACTACAGCTCTTCACGTTTGTAGGTATGCCCAACATGTCCATATCTACTGTGGAATTATGGAAAAAAGCCAGAAAAATGCCAACTCAAACAAATCCAGATTTGTTGCTAAAAGTCCTGAATTTGAGATTCCCCAAATGACTGAATTTGGATTTCCGTTGAATTTGAAACCTGACTTGCATACTACAGCTCTTCACGTTTGTAGGGATGCCCAACATGTCTATATGTACTGTGCAAATATGGAGAAAAGCCAGAAAAAAGCCAACTCAAACAAATCCAGATTTGTTGCTAAACCTCCTGACTTTGTGCTGTCCCCAAACGGCCAAATATGGATTCCCATTGAATTGGAAACTTGATTTGCATGATACGGCTCTTCACGTTTGTAGGGATGCCCAACATGTCCATATCTACTGTGGAAATATGGAGAAAAGCAAGAAAAAAGCAAACTCAAAAAATCCAGATTTCGACAATTACATTGCTAAAACTTGTGACTTTGTGCTGTCCCCAAACGGCCAAATATGGATTCCCGTTGAATTTGAAACCTGATTTGAATACTACAGCTCTTCAGGTTTGTAGGTATGCCCAACATGTCCATATCTACTGTGGAATTATGGAGAAAAGCCAGAAAAAAGCCAACTCAAGCAAATCCAGATTTGTTGCTAAACCTCATGACTTTGCGCTTCCCCAAATGGCCGAATTTGGATTCCTGTTGAATTTGAAATCTGATTTGCATACTACAGCTCTTCACGTTTGTAGGGATGCCCAACATGTATATATCTACTGTGGAATTATGGAGAAAAGCCAGAAAAAAGCCAACTCAAGCAAATCCAGATTTGTTGCTAAACCTCATGACTTTGCGCTTCCCCAAATGGCCAAATTTGGATTCCTGTTGAATTTGAAACCTGATTTGCATACTACAGCTCTTCACGTTTGTAGGGATGCCCAACATGTCCATATCTACTGTGGAAATATGGAGAAAACCAAGAAAAAAGCCAACTCAAACAAATCCAGATTTCAATAATTTTGTTGTTAAACCTCCTGACTTTGCGCTTCCCCAAATGGCCAAATTTGGATTCCCGTTGAATTATAAACCTGATTTGCATAATACAGCTGTTCACGTTTGTAGGGATGCCCAACATGTCCATATTTGCTGTGGAAATATGGAGAAAACCAAGAAAAAAGCCAACTCAAAAGAATACAGATTTTGACAATTATGTTGCTAAACCTCCTGACTTTGTGCTGTCCCCAAAAGGCCAAATATGGGTTCCCGTTGAATTTGAAACCTGATTTGCATGCTACGGCTCTTCACGTTTGTAGGTATGCCCAACATGACCATATCTACTGTGGAAATATGGAGAAAACCAAGAAAAAAGCCATCTCAAACAAATCCAGATTTGTTGCTAAACCTCCTGACTTTGTGCTGTCCCCAAACGGCCAAATATGGATTCCCATTGAATTGGAAACTTGATTTGCATAATACGGCTCTTCACGTTTGTAGGGATGCCCAACATGTCCATATCTACTGTGGAAATATGGAGAAAAGCAACAAAAAAGCAAACTCAAAAAATCCAGATTTCGACAATTACATTGCTAAACCTCCTGACTTTGTGCTGTCCCCAAATGGCCGAATTTGGATTCCTGTTGAATTTGAAACCTGATTTGCATACTACCGCTCTTCCCGTTTGTAGGGATGCCCAACATGTATATATCTACTGTGGGAATATGGAGAAAACCAAGAAAAAAGCCAACTCAAACAAATCCAGATTTCGACAATTATGTTGATAAACCTCCTGACTTTGCGCTTCCCCAAATGGCCGAATTTGGATTCCCGTTGAATTATACACCTGATTTGCATACTACAGCTCTTCCCGTTTGTAGGTATGCCCAACATGTTCATATCTGCTGTGGAAATGTGGAGAAAACCAAGAAAAAAGCCAACTCAAAAGAATACAGATTTCGAAAATTATGTTGCTAAACCTCCTGACTTTATGCTGTCCCCAAATGGCCAAATATGGATTCCCGTTGAATTTGAAACCTGATTTGCATAATACAGCTCTTCACGTTTGTAGGGATGCCCAACATGTCCATATCTACTGTGGAAATATGGAGAAAAGCAAGAAAAAAGCAAACTCAAAAAATCCAGATTTCGACAATTACATTGCTAAACCTCCTGACTTTGTGCTGTCCCCAAACGGCCAAATATGGATTCCCGTTGAATTTGAAAGCTGATTTGAATACTACAGCTCTTCACGTTTGTAGGTATGCCCAACATGTCCATATCTACTGTGGAATTATGGAAAAAAGCCAGAAAAATGCCAACTCAAACAAATCCAGATTTGTTGCTAAAAGTCCTGAATTTGAGATTCCCCAAATGACTGAATTTGGATTTCCGTTGAATTTGAAACCTGACTTGCATACTACAGCTCTTCACGTTTGTAGGGATGCCCAACATGTCTATATGTACTGTGCAAATATGGAGAAAAGCCAGAAAAAAGCCAACTCAAACAAATCCAGATTTGTTGCTAAACCTCCTGACTTTGTGCTGTCCCCAAACGGCCAAATATGGATTCCCATTGAATTGGAAACTTGATTTGCATGATACGGCTCTTCACGTTTGTAGGGATGCCCAACATGTCCATATCTACTGTGGAAATATGGAGAAAAGCAAGAAAAAAGCAAACTCAAAAAATCCAGATTTCGACAATTACATTGCTAAAACTTGTGACTTTGTGCTGTCCCCAAACGGCCAAATATGGATTCCCGTTGAATTTGAAACCTGATTTGAATACTACAGCTCTTCAGGTTTGTAGGTATGCCCAACATGTCCATATCTACTGTGGAATTATGGAGAAAAGCCAGAAAAAAGCCAACTCAAGCAAATCCAGATTTGTTGCTAAACCTCATGACTTTGCGCTTCCCCAAATGGCCGAATTTGGATTCCTGTTGAATTTGAAATCTGATTTGCATACTACAGCTCTTCACGTTTGTAGGGATGCCCAACATGTATATATCTACTGTGGAATTATGGAGAAAAGCCAGAAAAAAGCCAACTCAAGCAAATCCAGATTTGTTGCTAAACCTCATGACTTTGCGCTTCCCCAAATGGCCAAATTTGGATTCCTGTTGAATTTGAAACCTGATTTGCATACTACAGCTCTTCACGTTTGTAGGGATGCCCAACATGTCCATATCTACTGTGGAAATATGGAGAAAACCAAGAAAAAAGCCAACTCAAACAAATCCAGATTTCAATAATTTTGTTGTTAAACCTCCTGACTTTGCGCTTCCCCAAATGGCCAAATTTGGATTCCCGTTGAATTATAAACCTGATTTGCATAATACAGCTGTTCACGTTTGTAGGGATGCCCAACATGTCCATATTTGCTGTGGAAATATGGAGAAAACCAAGAAAAAAGCCAACTCAAAAGAATACAGATTTTGACAATTATGTTGCTAAACCTCCTGACTTTGTGCTGTCCCCAAAAGGCCAAATATGGGTTCCCGTTGAATTTGAAACCTGATTTGCATGCTACGGCTCTTCACGTTTGTAGGTATGCCCAACATGACCATATCTACTGTGGAAATATGGAGAAAACCAAGAAAAAAGCCATCTCAAACAAATCCAGATTTGTTGCTAAACCTCCTGACTTTGTGCTGTCCCCAAACGGCCAAATATGGATTCCCATTGAATTGGAAACTTGATTTGCATAATACGGCTCTTCACGTTTGTAGGGATGCCCAACATGTCCATATCTACTGTGGAAATATGGAGAAAAGCAACAAAAAAGCAAACTCAAAAAATCCAGATTTCGACAATTACATTGCTAAACCTCCTGACTTTGTGCTGTCCCCAAATGGCCGAATTTGGATTCCTGTTGAATTTGAAACCTGATTTGCATACTACCGCTCTTCCCGTTTGTAGGGATGCCCAACATGTATATATCTACTGTGGGAATATGGAGAAAACCAAGAAAAAAGCCAACTCAAACAAATCCAGATTTCGACAATTATGTTGATAAACCTCCTGACTTTGCGCTTCCCCAAATGGCCGAATTTGGATTCCCGTTGAATTATACACCTGATTTGCATACTACAGCTCTTCCCGTTTGTAGGTATGCCCAACATGTTCATATCTGCTGTGGAAATGTGGAGAAAACCAAGAAAAAAGCCAACTCAAAAGAATACAGATTTCGAAAATTATGTTGCTAAACCTCCTGACTTTATGCTGTCCCCAAATGGCCAAATATGGATTCCCGTTGAATTTGAAACCTGATTTGCATAATACAGCTCTTCACGTTTGTAGGGATGCCCAACATGTCCATATCTACTGTGGAAATATGGAGAAAAGCAAGAAAAAAGCAAACTCAAAAAATCCAGATTTCGACAATTACATTGCTAAACCTCCTGACTTTGTGCTGTCCCCAAACGGCCAAATATGGATTCCCGTTGAATTTGAAAGCTGATTTGAATACTACAGCTCTTCACGTTTGTAGGTATGCCCAACATGTCCATATCTACTGTGGAATTATGGAAAAAAGCCAGAAAAATGCCAACTCAAACAAATCCAGATTTGTTGCTAAAAGTCCTGAATTTGAGATTCCCCAAATGACTGAATTTGGATTTCCGTTGAATTTGAAACCTGACTTGCATACTACAGCTCTTCACGTTTGTAGGGATGCCCAACATGTCTATATGTACTGTGCAAATATGGAGAAAAGCCAGAAAAAAGCCAACTCAAACAAATCCAGATTTGTTGCTAAACCTCCTGACTTTGTGCTGTCCCCAAACGGCCAAATATGGATTCCCATTGAATTGGAAACTTGATTTGCATGATACGGCTCTTCACGTTTGTAGGGATGCCCAACATGTCCATATCTACTGTGGAAATATGGAGAAAAGCAAGAAAAAAGCAAACTCAAAAAATCCAGATTTCGACAATTACATTGCTAAAACTTGTGACTTTGTGCTGTCCCCAAACGGCCAAATATGGATTCCCGTTGAATTTGAAACCTGATTTGAATACTACAGCTCTTCAGGTTTGTAGGTATGCCCAACATGTCCATATCTACTGTGGAATTATGGAGAAAAGCCAGAAAAAAGCCAACTCAAGCAAATCCAGATTTGTTGCTAAACCTCATGACTTTGCGCTTCCCCAAATGGCCGAATTTGGATTCCTGTTGAATTTGAAATCTGATTTGCATACTACAGCTCTTCACGTTTGTAGGGATGCCCAACATGTATATATCTACTGTGGAATTATGGAGAAAAGCCAGAAAAAAGCCAACTCAAGCAAATCCAGATTTGTTGCTAAACCTCATGACTTTGCGCTTCCCCAAATGGCCAAATTTGGATTCCTGTTGAATTTGAAACCTGATTTGCATACTACAGCTCTTCACGTTTGTAGGGATGCCCAACATGTCCATATCTACTGTGGAAATATGGAGAAAACCAAGAAAAAAGCCAACTCAAACAAATCCAGATTTCAATAATTTTGTTGTTAAACCTCCTGACTTTGCGCTTCCCCAAATGGCCAAATTTGGATTCCCGTTGAATTATAAACCTGATTTGCATACTACAGCTCTTCACGTTTGTAAGTATGCCCAACATGTCCATATTTGCTGTGGAAATATGGAGAAAACCAAGAAAAAAGCCAACTCAAAAGAATACAGATTTTGACAATTATGTTGCTAAACCTCCTGACTTTGTGCTGTCCCCAAAAGGCCAAATATGGGTTCCCGTTGAATTTGAAACCTGATTTGCATGCTACGGCTCTTCACGTTTGTAGGTATGCCCAACATGACCATATCTACTGTGGAAATATGGAGAAAACCAAGAAAAAAGCCATCTCAAACAAATCCAGATTTGTTGCTAAACCTCCTGACTTTGTGCTGTCCCCAAACGGCCAAATATGGATTCCCATTGAATTGGAAACTTGATTTGCATAAAACGGCTCTTCACGTTTGTAGGGATGCCCAACATGTCCATATCTACTGTGGAAATATGGAGAAAAGCAAGAAAAAAGCAAACTCAAAAAATCCAGATTTCGACAATTACATTGCTAAACCTCCTGACTTTGTGCTGTCCCCAAATGGCCGAATTTGGATTCCTGTTGAATTTGAAACCTGATTTGCATACTACCGCTCTTCCCGTTTGTAGGGATGCCCAACATGTATATATCTACTGTGGGAATATGGAGAAAACCAAGAAAAAAGCCAACTCAAACAAATCCAGATTTCGACAATTATGTTGATAAACCTCCTGACTTTGCGCTTCCCCAAATGGCCGAATTTGGATTCCCGTTGAATTATAAACCTGATTTGCATACTACAGCTCTTCCCGTTTGTAGGTATGCCCAACATGTCCATATCTGCTGTGGAAATGTGGAGAAAACCAAGAAAAAAGCCAACTCAAAAGAATACAGATTTCGAAAATTATGTTGCTAAACCTCCTGACTTTGTGCTGTCCCCAAATGGCCAAATATGGATTCCCGTTGAATTTGAAACCTGATTTGCATAATACAGCTCTTCACGTTTGTAGGGATGCCCAACATGTCCATATCTACTGTGGAAATATGGAGAAAAGAAAGAAAAAAGCAAACTCAAAAAATCCAGATTTCGACAATTACATTGCTAAACCTCCTGACTTTGTGCTGTCCCCAAACGGCCAAATATGGATGCCCGTTGAATTTGAAAGCTGATTTGAATACTACAGCTCTTCACGTTTGTAGGGATGCCCAACATGTCTATATGTACTGTGGAAATATGGAGAAAAGCCAGAAAAAAGCCAACTCAAACAAATCCAGATTTGTTGCTAAACCTCCTGACTTTGTGCTGTCCCCAAACGGCCAAATATGGATTCCCATTGAATTGGAAACTTGATTTGCATGATACGGCTCTTCACGTTTGTAGGGATGCCCAACATGTCCATATCTACTGTGGAAATATGGAGAAAAGCAAGAAAAAAGCAAACTCAAAAAATCCAGATTTCGACAATTACATTGCTAAACCTCGTGACTTTGTGCTGTCCCCAAACGGCCAAATATGGATTCCCGTTGAATTTGAAACCTGATTTGAATACTACAGCTCTTCAGGTTTGTAGGTATGCCCAACATGTCCATATCTACTGTGGAATTATGGAGAAAAGCCAGAAAAAAGCCAACTCAAGCAAATCCAGATTTGTTGCTAAACCTCATGACTTTGCGCTTCCCCAAATGGCCGAATTTGGATTCCTGTTGAATTTGAAATCTGATTTGCATACTACAGCTCTTCACGTTTGTAGGGATGCCCAACATGTATATATCTACTGTGGAATTATGGAGAAAAGCCAGAAAAAAGCCAACTCAAGCAAATCCAGATTTGTTGCTAAACCTCATGACTTTGCGCTTCCCCAAATGGCCAAATTTGGATTCCTGTTGAATTTGAAACCTGATTTGCATACTACAGCTCTTCACGTTTGTAGGGATGCCCAACATGTCCATATCTACTGTGGAAATATGGAGAAAACCAAGAAAAAAGCCAACTCAAACAAATCCAGATTTCAATAATTTTGTTGTTAAACCTCCTGACTTTGCGCTTCCCCAAATGGCCAAATTTGGATTCCCGTTGAATTATAAACCTGATTTGCATACTACAGCTCTTCACGTTTGTAAGTATGCCCAACATGTCCATATTTGCTGTGGAAATATGGAGAAAACCAAGAAAAAAGCCAACTCAAAAGAATACAGATTTTGACAATTATGTTGCTAAACCTCCTGACTTTGTGCTGTCCCCAAAAGGCCAAATATGGGTTCCCGTTGAATTTGAAACCTGATTTGCATGCTACGGCTCTTCACGTTTGTAGGTATGCCCAACATGACCATATCTACTGTGGAAATATGGAGAAAACCAAGAAAAAAGCCATCTCAAACAAATCCAGATTTGTTGCTAAACCTCCTGACTTTGTGCTGTCCCCAAACGGCCAAATATGGATTCCCATTGAATTGGAAACTTGATTTGCATAATACGGCTCTTCACGTTTGTAGGGATGCCCAACATGTCCATATCTACTGTGGAAATATGGAGAAAAGCAAGAAAAAAGCAAACTCAAAAAATCCAGATTTCGACAATTACATTGCTAAACCTCCTGACTTTGTGCTGTCCCCAAATGGCCGAATTTGGATTCCTGTTGAATTTGAAACCTGATTTGCATACTACCCCTCTTCCCGTTTGTAGGGATGCCCAACATGTATATATCTACTGTGGGAATATGGAGAAAACCAAGAAAAAAGCCAACTCAAACAAATCCAGATTTCGACAATTATGTTGATAAACCTCCTGACTTTGCGCTTCCCCAAATGGCCGAATTTGGATTCCCGTTGAATTATAAACCTGATTTGCATACTACAGCTCTTCCCGTTTGTAGGTATGCCCAACATGTCCATATCTGCTGTGGAAATGTGGAGAAAACCAAGAAAAAAGCCAACTCAAAAGAATACAGATTTCGAAAATTATGTTGCTAAACCTCCTGACTTTGTGCTGTCCCCAAATGGCCAAATATGGATTACCGTTGAATTTGAAACCTGATTTGCATAATACAGCTCTTCACGTTTGTAGGGATGCCCAACATGTCCATATCTACTGTGGAAATATGGAGAAAAGCAAGAAAAAAGCAAACTCAAAAAATCCAGATTTCGACAATTACATTGCTAAACCTCCTGACTTTGTGCTGTCCCCAAACGGCCAAATATGGATGCCCGTTGAATTTGAAAGCTGATTTGAATACTACAGCTCTTCACGTTTGTAGGGATGCCCAACATGTCTATATGTACTGTGGAAATATGGAGAAAAGCCAGAAAAAAGCCAACTCAAACAAATCCAGATTTGTTGCTAAACCTCCTGAATTTGTGCTGTCCCCAAACGGCCAAATATGGATTCCCATTGAATTGGAAACTTGATTTGCATGATACGGCTCTTCACGTTTGTAGGGATGCCCAACATGTCCATATCTACTGTGGAAATATGGAGAAAAGCAAGAAAAAAGCAAACTCAAAAAATCCAGATTTCGACAATTACATTGCTAAACCTCGTGACTTTGTGCTGTCCCCAAACGGCCAAATATGGATTCCCGTTGAATTTGAAACCTGATTTGAATACTACAGCTCTTCAGGTTTGTAGGTATGCCCAACATGTCCATATATACTGTGGAATTATGGAGAAAAGCCAGAAAAAAGCCAACTCAAGCAAATCCAGATTTGTTGCTAAACCTCATGACTTTGCGCTTCCCCAAATGGCCGAATTTGGATTCCTGTTGAATTTGAAATCTGATTTGCATACTACAGCTCTTCACGTTTGTAGGGATGCCCAACATGTATATATCTACTGTGGAATTATGGAGAAAAGCCAGAAAAAAGCCAACTCAAGCAAATCCAGATTTGTTGCTAAACCTCATGACTTTGCGCTTCCCCAAATGGCCAAATTTGGATTCCTGTTGAATTTGAAACCTGATTTGCATACTACAGCTCTTCACGTTTGTAGGGATGCCCAACATGTCCATATCTACTGTGGAAATATGGAGAAAACCAAGAAAAAAGCCAACTCAAACAAATCCAGATTTCAATAATTTTGTTGCTAAACCTCCTGACTTTGCGCTTCCCCAAATGGCCAAATTTGGATTCCCGTTGAATTATAAACCTGATTTGCATACTACAGCTCTTCACGTTTGTAAGTATGCCCAACATGTCCATATTTGCTGTGGAAATATGGAGAAAACCAAGAAAAAAGCCAACTCAAAAGAATACAGATTTTGACAATTATGTTGCTAAACCTCCTGAATTTGTGCTGTCCCCAAATGGCCAAATATGGATTCCCGTTGAATTTGAAACCTGATTTGCATTATACAGCTCTTCACGTTTGTAGGTATGCCCAACATGTCCATATCTACTGTGGAATTATGGAGAAAAGCCAGAAAAAAGCCAACTCAAACAAATCCAGATAGGTTGCTAAACCTCCTGACTTTGCGCTTCCCAAAATGGCCGAATTTGGATTCCCGTTGAATTATAAACCTGATTTGCATACTACAGCTCTTCACGTTTGTAGGTATGCCCAACATGTCCATATCTGCTGTGGAAATATGGAGAAAACCAAGAAAAAAGCCAACTCAAAAGAATACAGATTTCGACAATTATGTTGCTAAACCTCCTGACTTTGTGCTGTCCCCAAATGGCCAAATATGGATTCCCGTTGAATTTGAAACCTGATTTGCATACTACGGCTCTTCACGTTTGTAGGGATGCCCAATATGTCCATATCTACTGTGGAAATATGGAGAAAATCAAGAAAACAGCAAACTCAAAAAATCCAGATTTCGACAATTACATTGCTAAACCTCCTGACTTTGCGCTTCCCCAAATGGCCGAATTTGGATTCCCGTTGAGTTTGAAACCTGATTTGCATACTACAGCTCTTCACGTTTGTAGGGATGCCCAACATGTCCATATCTATTGTGGAAATATGGAGAAAACCAAGAAAAAAGCCAACTCAAACAAATCCAGATTTGTTGCTAAACCTCCTGACTTTGTGCTGTCCCCAAACGGCCAAATATGGGTTTCCGTTGAATTTGAAACCTGATTCGCATGCTACGACTCTTCACGTTTGTAGGTATGCCCAACATGACCATATCTACTGTGGAAATATGGAGAAAAGCCAGAAAAAAGCCAACTCAAGCAAATCCAGATTTGTTGCTAAACCTCATGACTTTGCGCTTCCCCAAATGGCCGAATTTGGATTCCTGTTGAATTTGAAATCTGATTTGCATACTACAGCTCTTCACGTTTGTAGGGATGCCCAACATGTATATATCTACTGTGGAATTATGGAGAAAAGCCAGAAAAAAGCCAACTCAAGCAAATCCAGATTTGTTGCTAAACCTCATGACTTTGCGCTTCCCCAAATGGCCAAATTTGGATTCCTGTTGAATTTGAAACCTGATTTGCATACTACAGCTCTTCACGTTTGTAGGGATGCCCAACATGTCCATATCTACTGTGGAAATATGGAGAAAACCAAGAAAAAAGCCAACTCAAACAAATCCAGATTTCGACAATTATGTTGATAAACCTCCTGACTTTGCGCTTCCCCAAATGGCCGAATTTGGATTCCCGTTGAATTATACACCTGATTTGCATACTACAGCTCTTCCCGTTTGTAGGTATGCCCAACATGTCCATATCTACTGTGGAATTATGGAGAAAAGCCAGAAAAAAGCCAACTCAAACAAATCCAGATAGGTTGCTAAACCTCCTGACTTTGCGCTTCCCAAAATGGCCGAATTTGGATTCCCGTTGAATTATAAACCTGATTTGCATACTACAGCTCTTCACGTTTGTAGGTATGCCCAACATGTCCATATCTGCTGTGGAAATATGGAGAAAACCAAGAAAAAAGCCAACTCAAAAGAATACAGATTTCGACAATTATGTTGCTAAACCTCCTGACTTTGTGCTGTCCCCAAATGGCCAAATATGGATTCCCGTTGAATTTGAAACCTGATTTGCATACTACGGCTCTTCACGTTTGTAGGGATGCCCAATATGTCCATATCTACTGTGGAAATATGGAGAAAATCAAGAAAACAGCAAACTCAAAAAATCCAGATTTCGACAATTACATTGCTAAACCTCCTGACTTTGTGCTGTCCCCAAACGGCCATATATGGATTCCCGTTGAATTTGAAAGCTGATTTGAATACTACAGCCCTTCACGTTTGTAGCTATGCCCAACATGTCCATATCTACTGTGGAATTATGGAAAAAAAAGCCAGAAAAAAGCTAAGTCAAACAAATCCAGATTTGTTGCTAAAACTCCTGAATTTGCGCTTCCCCAAATGGCTGAATTTGGATTCCCGTTGAATTTGAAAGCTGACTTGCATACTACAGCTCTTCACGTTTGTAGGGATGCCCAACATGTCTATATGTACTATGGAAATATGGAGAAAAGCCAGAAAAAAGCCAACTCAAACAAATCCAGATTTGTTGCTAAACCTCCTGACTTTGTGCTGTCCCCAAACGGCCAAATATGGATTCCCATTGAATTGTAAACCTGATTTGCATACTACAGCTCTTCACGTTTGTAAGTATGCCCAACATGTCCATATCTGCTGTGGAAATATGGAGAAAACCAAGAAAAAAGCCAACTCAAAAGAATACAGATTTTGACAATTACATTGCTAAACCTCCTGACTTTGTGCTGTCCCCAAATGGCCAAATATGGATTCCCTTTGAATTTGAAACCTGATTTGCATTATACAGCTCTTCACGTTTGTAGGTATGCCCAACATGTCCATATCTACTGTGGAATTATGGAGAAAAGCCAGAAAAAAGCCAACTCAAACAAATCCAGATAGGTTGCTAAACCTCCTGACTTTGCGCTTCCGCAAATGGCCGAATTTGGATTCCCGTTGAGTTTGAAACCTGATTTGCATACTACAGCTCTTCACGTTTGTAGGGATGCCCAACATGTCCATATCTATTGTGGAAATATGGAGAAAACCAAGAAAAAAGCCAACTCAAACAAATCCAGATTTGTTGCTAAACCTCCTGACTTTGTGCTGTCCCCAAACGGCCAAATATGGGTTTCCGTTGAATTTGAAACCTGATTCGCATGCTACGACTCTTCACGTTTGTAGGTATGCTCAACATGACCATATCTACTGTGGAAATATGGAGAAAAGCCAGAAAAAAGCCAACTCAAGCAAATCCAGATTTGTTGCTAAACCTCATGACTTTGCGCTTCCCCAAATGGCCGAATTTGGATTCCTGTTGAATTTGAAATCTGATTTGCATACTACAGCTCTTCACGTTTGTAGGGATGCCCAACATGTATATATCTACTGTGGAATTATGGAGAAAAGCCAGAAAAAAGCCAACTCAAGCAAATCCAGATTTGTTGCTAAACCTCATGACTTTGCGCTTCCCCAAATGGCCAAATTTGGATTCCTGTTGAATTTGAAACCTGATTTGCATACTACAGCTCTTCACGTTTGTAGGGATGCCCAACATGTCCATATCTACTGTGGAAATATGGAGAAAACCAAGAAAAAAGCCAACTCAAACAAATCCAGATTTCGACAATTATGTTGATAAACCTCCTGACTTTGCGCTTCCCCAAATGGCCGAATTTGGATTCCCGTTGAATTATACACCTGATTTGCATACTACAGCTCTTCCCGTTTGTAGGTATGCCCAACATGTTCATATCTGCTGTGGAAATGTGGAGAAAACCAAGAAAAAAGCCAACTCAAAAGAATACAGATTTCGAAAATTATGTTGCTAAACCTCCTGACTTTGTGCTGTCCCCAAATGGCCAAATATGGATTCCCGTTGAATTATACACCTGATTTGCATACTACAGCTCTTCCCGTTTGTAGGTATGCCCAACATGTCCATATCTACTGTGGAATTATGGAGAAAAGCCAGAAAAAAGCCAACTCAAACAAATCCAGATAGGTTGCTAAACCTCCTGACTTTGCGCTTCCCAAAATGGCCGAATTTGGATTCCCGTTGAATTATAAACCTGATTTGCATACTACAGCTCTTCACGTTTGTAGGTATGCCCAACATGTCCATATCTGCTGTGGAAATATGGAGAAAACCAAGAAAAAAGCCAACTCAAAAGAATACAGATTTCGACAATTATGTTGCTAAACCTCCTGACTTTGTGCTGTCCCCAAATGGCCAAATATGGATTCCCGTTGAATTTGAAACCTGAATTGCATACTACGGCTCTTCACGTTTGTAGGGATGCCCAATATGTCCATATCTACTGTGGAAATATGGAGAAAATCAAGAAAACAGCAAACTCAAAAAATCCAGATTTCGACAATTACATTGCTAAACCTCCTGACTTTGTGCTGTCCCCAAACGGCCATATATGGATTCCCGTTGAATTTGAAAGCTGATTTGAATACTACAGCCCTTCACGTTTGTAGCTATGCCCAACATGTCCATATCTACTGTGGAATTATGGAAAAAAAAGCCAGAAAAAAGCTAAGTCAAACAAATCCAGATTTGTTGCTAAAACTCCTGAATTTGCGCTTCCCCAAATGGCTGAATTTGGATTCCCGTTGAATTTGAAAGCTGACTTGCATACTACAGCTCTTCACGTTTGTAGGGATGCCCAACATGTCTATATGTACTGTGGAAATATGGAGAAAAGCCAGAAAAAAGCCAACTCAAACAAATCCAGATTTGTTGCTAAACCTCCTGACTTTGTGCTGTCCCCAAACGGCCAAATATGGATTCCCATTGAATTGTAAACCTGATTTGCATACTACAGCTCTTCACGTTTGTAAGTATGCCCAACATGTCCATATCTGCTGTGGAAATATGGAGAAAACCAAGAAAAAAGCCAACTCAAAAGAATACAGATTTTGACAATTACATTGCTAAACCTCCTGACTTTGTGCTGTCCCCAAATGGCCAAATATGGATTCCCGTTGAATTTGAAACCTGATTTGCATTATACAGCTCTTCACGTTTGTAGGTATGCCCAACATGTCCATATCTACTGTGGAATTATGGAGAAAAGCCAGAAAAAAGCCAACTCAAACAAATCCAGATAGGTTGCTAAACCTCCTGACTTTGCGCTTCCCCAAATGGCCGAATTTGGATTCCCGTTGAGTTTGAAACCTGATTTGCATACTACAGCTCTTCACGTTTGTAGGGATGCCCAACATGTCCATATCTATTGTGGAAATATGGAGAAAACCAAGAAAAAAGCCAACTCAAACAAATCCAGATTTGTTGCTAAACCTCCTGACTTTGTGCTGTCCCCAAACGGCCAAATATGGGTTTCCGTTGAATTTGAAACCTGATTCGCATGCTACGACTCTTCACGTTTGTAGGTATGCTCAACATGACCATATCTACTGTGGAAATATGGAGAAAAGCCAGAAAAAAGCCAACTCAAGCAAATCCAGATTTGTTGCTAAACCTCATGACTTTGCGCTTCCCCAAATGGCCGAATTTGGATTCCTGTTGAATTTGAAATCTGATTTGCATACTACAGCTCTTCACGTTTGTAGGGATGCCCAACATGTATATATCTACTGTGGAATTATGGAGAAAAGCCAGAAAAAAGCCAACTCAAGCAAATCCAGATTTGTTGCTAAACCTCATGACTTTGCGCTTCCCCAAATGGCCAAATTTGGATTCCTGTTGAATTTGAAACCTGATTTGCATACTACAGCTCTTCACGTTTGTAGGGATGCCCAACATGTCCATATCTACTGTGGAAATATGGAGAAAACCAAGAAAAAAGCCAACTCAAACAAATCCAGATTTCGACAATTATGTTGATAAACCTCCTGACTTTGCGCTTCCCCAAATGGCCGAATTTGGATTCCCGTTGAATTATACACCTGATTTGCATACTACAGCTCTTCCCGTTTGTAGGTATGCCCAACATGTTCATATCTGCTGTGGAAATGTGGAGAAAACCAAGAAAAAAGCCAACTCAAAAGAATACAGATTTCGAAAATTATGTTGCTAAACCTCCTGACTTTGTGCTGTCCCCAAATGGCCAAATATGGATTCCCGTTGAATTTGAAACCTGATTTGCATAATACAGCTCTTCACGTTTGTAGGGATGCCCAACATGTCCATATCTACTGTGGAAATATGGAGAAAAGCAAGAAAAAAGCAAACTCAAAAAATCCAGATTTCGACAATTACATTGCTAAACCTCCTGACTTTGTGCTGTCCCCAAACGGCCAAATATGGATTCCCGTTGAATTTGAAAGCTGATTTGAATACTACAGCTCTTCACGTTTGTAGGTATGCCCAACATGTCCATATCTACTGTGGAATTATGGAAAAAAGCCAGAAAAATGCCAACTCAAACAAATCCAGATTTGTTGCTAAAAGTCCTGAATTTGAGATTCCCCAAATGACTGAATTTGGATTTCCGTTGAATTTGAAACCTGACTTGCATACTACAGCTCTTCACGTTTGTAGGGATGCCCAACATGTCTATATGTACTGTGCAAATATGGAGAAAAGCCAGAAAAAAGCCAACTCAAACAAATCCAGATTTGTTGCTAAACCTCCTGACTTTGTGCTGTCCCCAAACGGCCAAATATGGATTCCCATTGAATTGGAAACTTGATTTGCATGATACGGCTCTTCACGTTTGTAGGGATGCCCAACATGTCCATATCTACTGTGGAAATATGGAGAAAAGCAAGAAAAAAGCAAACTCAAAAAATCCAGATTTCGACAATTACATTGCTAAACCTCGTGACTTTGTGCTGTCCCCAAACGGCCAAATATGGATTCCCGTTGAATTTGAAACCTGATTTGAATACTACAGCTCTTCAGGTTTGTAGGCATGCCCAACATGTCCATATCTACTGTGGAATTATGGAGAAAAGCCAGAAAAAAGCCAACTCAAGCAAATCCAGATTTGTTGCTAAACCTCATGACTTTGCGCTTCCCCAAATGGCCGAATTTGGATTCCTGTTGAATTTGAAATCTGATTTGCATACTACAGCTCTTCACGTTTGTAGGGATGCCCAACATGTATATATCTACTGTGGAATTATGGAGAAAAGCCAGAAAAAAGCCAACTCAAGCAAATCCAGATTTGTTGCTAAACCTCATGACTTTGCGCTTCCCCAAATGGCCAAATTTGGATTCCTGTTGAATTTGAAACCTGGTTTGCATACTACAGCTCTTCACGTTTGTAGGGATGCCCAACATGTCCATATCTACTGTGGAAATATGGAGAAAACCAAGAAAAAAGCCAACTCAAACAAATCCAGATTTCAATAATTTTGTTGTTAAACCTCCTGACTTTGCGCTGTCCCCAAAAGGCCAAATATGGGTTCCCGTTGAATTTGAAACCTGATTTGCATGCTACGGCTCTTCACGTTTGTAGGTATGCCCAACATGACCATATCTACTGTGGAAATATGGAGAAAACCAAGAAAAAAGCCATCTCAAACAAATCCAGATTTGTTGCTAAACCTCCTGACTTTGTGCTGTCCCCAAACGGCCAAATATGGATTCCCATTGAATTGGAAACTTGATTTGCATAATACGGCTCTTCACGTTTGTAGGGATGCCCAACATGTCCATATCTACTGTGGAAATATGGAGAAAAGCAAGAAAAAAGCAAACTCAAAAAATCCAGATTTCGACAATTACATTGCTAAACCTCCTGACTTTGTGCTGTCCCCAAATGGCCGAATTTGGATTCCTGTTGAATTTGAAACCTGATTTGCATACTACCGCTCTTCCCGTTTGTAGGGATGCCCAACATGTATATATCTACTGTGGGAATATGGAGAAAACCAAGAAAAAAGCCAACTCAAACAAATCCAGATTTCGACAATTATGTTGATAAACCTCCTGACTTTGCGCTTCCCCAAATGGCCGAATTTGGATTCCCGTTGAATTATAAACCTGATTTGCATACTACAGCTCTTCCCGTTTGTAGGTATGCCCAACATGTCCATATCTGCTGTGGAAATGTGGAGAAAACCAAGAAAAAAGCCAACTCAAAAGAATACAGATTTCGAAAATTATGTTGCTAAACCTCCTGACTTTGTGCTGTCCCCAAATGGCCAAATATGGATTCCCGTTGAATTTGAAACCTGATTTGCATAATACAGCTCTTCACGTTTGTAGGGATGCCCAACATGTCCATATCTACTGTGGAAATATGGAGAAAAGCAAGAAAAAAGCAAACTCAAAAAATCCAGATTTCGACAATTACATTGCTAAACCTCCTGACTTTGTGCTGTCCCCAAACGGCCAAATATGGATGCCCGTTGAATTTGAAAGCTGATTTGAATACTACAGCTCTTCACGTTTGTAGGGATGCCCAACATGTCTATATGTACTGTGGAAATATGGAGAAAAGCCAGAAAAAAGCCAACTCAAACAAATCCAGATTTGTTGCTAAACCTCCTGACTTTGTGCTGTCCCCAAACGGCCAAATATGGATTCCCATTGAATTGGAAACTTGATTTGCATGATACGGCTCTTCACGTTTGTAGGGATGCCCAACATGTCCATATCTACTGTGGAAATATGGAGAAAAGCAAGAAAAAAGCAAACTCAAAAAATCCAGATTTCGACAATTACATTGCTAAACCTCCTGACTTTGTGCTGTCCCCAAACGGCCAAATATGGATTCCCGTTGAATTTGAAACCTGATTTGAATACTACAGCTCTTCAGGTTTGTAGGTATGCCCAACATGTCCATATCTACTGTGGAATTATGGAGAAAAGCCAGAAAAAAGCCAACTCAAGCAAATCCAGATTTGTTGCTAAACCTCATGACTTTGCGCTTCCCCAAATGGCCGAATTTGGATTCCTGTTGAATTTGAAATCTGATTTGCATACTACAGCTCTTCACGTTTGTAGGGATGCCCAACATGTATATATCTACTGTGGAATTATGGAGAAAAGCCAGAAAAAAGCCAACTCAAGCAAATCCAGATTTGTTGCTAAACCTCATGACTTTGCGCTTCCCCAAATGGCCAAATTTGGATTCCTGTTGAATTTGAAACCTGATTTGCATACTACAGCTCTTCACGTTTGTAGGGATGCCCAACATGTCCATATCTACTGTGGAAATATGGAGAAAACCAAGAAAAAAGCCAACTCAAACAAATCCAGATTTCAATAATTTTGTTGTTAAACCTCCTGACTTTGCGCTTCCCCAAATGGCCAAATTTGGATTCCCGTTGAATTATAAACCTGATTTGCATACTACAGCTCTTCACGTTTGTAAGTATGCCCAACATGTCCATATTTGCTGTGGAAATATGGAGAAAACCAAGAAAAAAGCCAACTCAAAAGAATACAGATTTTGACAATTATGTTGCTAAACCTCCTGACTTTGTGCTGTCCCCAAAAGGCCAAATATGGGTTCCCGTTGAATTTGAAACCTGATTTGCATGCTACGGCTCTTCACGTTTGTAGGTATGCCCAACATGACCATATCTACTGTGGAAATATGGAGAAAACCAAGAAAAAAGCCATCTCAAACAAATCCAGATTTGTTGCTAAACCTCCTGACTTTGTGCTGTCCCCAAACGGCCAAATATGGATTCCCATTGAATTGGAAACTTGATTTGCATAATACGGCTCTTCACATTTGTAGGGATGCCCAACATGTCCATATCTACTGTGGAAATATGGAGAAAAGCAAGAAAAAAGCAAACTCAAAAAATCCAGATTTCGACAATTACATTGCTAAACCTCCTGACTTTGTGCTGTCCCCAAATGGCCGAATTTGGATTCCTGTTGAATTTGAAACCTGATTTGCATACTACCCCTCTTCCCGTTTGTAGGGATGCCCAACATGTATATATCTACTGTGGGAATATGGAGAAAACCAAGAAAAAAGCCAACTCAAACAAATCCAGATTTCGACAATTATGTTGATAAACCTCCTGACTTTGCGCTTCCCCAAATGGCCGAATTTGGATTCCCGTTGAATTATAAACCTGATTTGCATACTACAGCTCTTCCCGTTTGTAGGTATGCCCAACATGTCCATATCTGCTGTGGAAATGTGGAGAAAACCAAGAAAAAAGCCAACTCAAAAGAATACAGATTTCGAAAATTATGTTGCTAAACCTCCTGACTTTGTGCTGTCCCCAAATGGCCAAATATGGATTCCCGTTGAATTTGAAACCTGATTTGCATAATACAGCTCTTCACGTTTGTAGGGATGCCCAACATGTCCATATCTACTGTGGAAATATGGAGAAAAGCAAGAAAAAAGCAAACTCAAAAAATCCAGATTTCGACAATTACATTGCTAAACCTCCTGACTTTGTGCTGTCCCCAAACGGCCAAATATGGATGCCCGTTGAATTTGAAAGCTGATTTGAATACTACAGCTCTTCACGTTTGTAGGGATGCCCAACATGTCTATATGTACTGTGGAAATATGGAGAAAAGCCAGAAAAAAGCCAACTCAAACAAATCCAGATTTGTTGCTAAACCTCCTGACTTTGTGCTGTCCCCAAACGGCCAAATATGGATTCCCATTGAATTGGAAACTTGATTTGCATGATACGGCTCTTCACGTTTGTAGGGATGCCCAACATGTCCATATCTACTGTGGAAATATGGAGAAAAGCAAGAAAAAAGCAAACTCAAAAAATCCAGATTTCGACAATTACATTGCTAAACCTTGTGACTTTGTGCTGTCCCCAAACGGCCAAATATGGATTCCCGTTGAATTTGAAACCTGATTTGAATACTACAGCTCTTCAGGTTTGTAGGTATGCCCAACATGTCCATATCTACTGTGGAATTATGGAGAAAAGCCAGAAAAAAGCCAACTCAAGCAAATCCAGATTTGTTGCTAAACCTCATGACTTTGCGCTTCCCCAAATGGCCGAATTTGGATTCCTGTTGAATTTGAAATCTGATTTGCATACTACAGCTCTTCACGTTTGTAGGGATGCCCAACATGTATATATCTACTGTGGAATTATGGAGAAAAGCCAGAAAAAAGCCAACTCAAGCAAATCCAGATTTGTTGCTAAACCTCATGACTTTGCGCTTCCCCAAATGGCCAAATTTGGATTCCTGTTGAATTTGAAACCTGATTTGCATACTACAGCTCTTCACGTTTGTAGGGATGCCCAACATGTCCATATCTACTGTGGAAATATGGAGAAAACCAAGAAAAAAGCCAACTCAAACAAATCCAGATTTCAATAATTTTGTTGCTAAACCTCCTGACTTTGCGCTTCCCCAAATGGCCAAATTTGGATTCCCGTTGAATTATAAACCTGATTTGCATACTACAGCTCTTCACGTTTGTAAGTATGCCCAACATGTCCATATTTGCTGTGGAAATATGGAGAAAACCAAGAAAAAAGCCAACTCAAAAGAATACAGATTTTGACAATTATGTTGCTAAACCTCCTGACTTTGTGCTGTCCCCAAATGGCCAAATATGGATTCCCGTTGAATTTGAAACCTGATTTGCATTATACAGCTCTTCACGTTTTTAGGTATGCCCAACATGTCCATATCTACTGTGGAATTATGGAGAAAAGCCAGAAAAAAGCCAACTCAAACAAATCCAGATAGGTTGCTAAACCTCCTGACTTTGCGCTTCCCAAAATGGCCGAATTTGGATTCCCGTTGAATTATAAACCTGATTTGCATACTACAGCTCTTCACGTTTGTAGGTATGCCCAACATGTCCATATCTGCTGTGGAAATATGGAGAAAACCAAGAAAAAAGCCAACTCAAAAGAATACAGATTTCGACAATTATGTTGCTAAACCTCCTGACTTTGTGCTGTCCCCAAATGGCCAAATATGGATTACCGTTGAATTTGAAACCTGATTTGCATACTACGGCTCTTCACGTTTGTAGGGATGCCCAATATGTCCATATCTACTGTGGAAATATGGAGAAAATCAAGAAAACAGCAAACTCAAAAAATCCAGATTTCGACAATTACATTGCTAAACCTCCTGACTTTGTGCTGTCCCCAAACGGCCATATATGGATTCCCGTTGAATTTGAAAGCTGATTTGAATACTACAGCCCTTCACGTTTGTAGCTATGCCCAACATGTCCATATCTACTGTGGAATTATGGAAAAAAAAGCCAGAAAAAAGCTAAGTCAAACAAATCCAGATTTGTTGCTAAAACTCCTGAATTTGCGCTTCCCCAAATGGCTGAATTTGGATTCCCGTTGAATTTGAAACCTGACTTGCATACTACAGCTCTTCACGTTTGTAGGGATGCCCAACATGTCTATATGTACTGTGGAAATATGGAGAAAAGCCAGAAAAAAGCCAACTCAAACAAATCCAGATTTGTTGCTAAACCTCCTGACTTTGTGCTGTCCCCAAACGGCCAAATATGGATTCCCATTG
Source organism: Zingel zingel (assembly GCA_023566125.1). NCBI lineage: Eukaryota > Metazoa > Chordata > Actinopteri > Perciformes > Percidae > Zingel > Zingel zingel. The sequence goes on from CM042323.1 coordinate 13,133,974, forward strand.
AATTGTAAACCTGATTTGCATACTACAGCTCTTCACGTTTGTAAGTATGCCCAACATGTCCATATCTGCTGTGGAAATATGGAGAAAACCAAGAAAAAAGCCAACTCAAAAGAATACAGATTTTGACAATTACATTGCTAAACCTCCTGACTTTGTGCTGTCCCCAAATGGCCAAATATGGATTCCCGTTGAATTTGAAACCTGATTTGCATTATACAGCTCTTCACGTTTGTAGGTATGCCCAACATGTCCATATCTACTGTGGAATTATGGAGAAAAGCCAGAAAAAAGCCAACTCAAACAAATCCAGATAGGTTGCTAAACCTCCTGACTTTGCGCTTCCCCAAATGGCCGAATTTGGATTCCCGTTGAATTATAAACCTGATTTGCATACTACAGCTCTTCACGTTTGTAGGTATGCCCAACATGTCCATATCTGCTGTGGAAATATGGAGAAAACCAAGAAAAAAGCCAACTCAAAAGAATACAGATTTCGACAATTATGTTGCTAAACCTCCTGACTTTGCGCTTCCCCAAATGGCCGAATTTGGATTCCCGTTGAATTTGAAACCTGATTTGCATAATACAGCTCTTCACATTTGTAGCGATGCCCAACATGTCCATATCTACTGTGGAATTATGGAAAAAAGCCAGAAAAATGCCAACTCAAACAAATCCAGATTTGTTGCTAAAACTCCTGAATTTGAGATTCCCCAAATGACTGAATTTGGATTCCCGTTGAATTTGAAACCTGACTTGCATACTACAGCTCTTCACGTTTGTAGGGATGCCCAACATGTCTATATGTACTGTGGAAATATGGAGAAAAGCCAGAAAAAAGCCAACTCAAACAAATCCAGATTTGTTGCTAAACCTCCTGACTTTGTGCTGTCCCCAAACGGCCAAATATGGATTCCCGTTGAATTTGAAAGCTGATTTGAATACTACAGCCCTTCACGTTTGTAGGTATGCCCAACATGTCCATATCTACTGTGGAATTATGGAAAAAAGCCAGAAAAAAGCCAACTCAAACAAATCCAGATTTATTGCTAAAACTCCTGAATTTGCGCTTCCCCAAATGGCTGAATTTGGATTCCCGTTGAATTTGAAACCTGACTTGCATACTACAGCTCTTCACGTTTGTAGGGATGCCCAACATGTCTATATGTACTGTGGAAATATGGAGAAAAGCCAGAAAAAAGCCAACTCAAACAAATCCAGATTTGGTGCTAAACCTCCTGACTTTGTGCTGTCCCCAAACGGCCAAATATGGATTCCCATTGAATTGTAAACCTGATTTGCATACTACAGCTCTTCACGTTTGTAAGTATGCCCAACATGTCCATATCTGCTGTGTAAATATGGAGAAAACCAAGAAAAAAGCCAACTCAAAAGCATACAGATTTTGACAATTATGTTGCTAAACCTCCTGACTTTGTGCTGTCCCCAAATGGCCAAATATGGATTCCCGTTGAATTTGAAACCTGATTTGCTTTATACAGCTCTTCACGTTTGTAGGTATGCCCAACATGTCCATATCTACTGTGGAATTATGGAGAAAAGCCAGAAAAAAGCCAACTCAAACAAATCCAGATAGGTTGCTAAACCTCCTGACTTTGCGCTTCCCCAAATGGCCGAATTTGGATTCCCGTTGAATTATAAACCTGATTTGCATACTACAGATCTTCACGTTTGTAGGGATGCCCAACATGTATATATCTACTGTGGGAATATGGAGAAAACCAAGAAAAAAGCCAACTCAAACAAATCCAGATTTCGACAATTATGTTGATAAACCTCCTGACTTTGCGCTTCCCCAAATGGCCTAATTTGGATTCCCGTTGAATTATAAACGTGATTTGCATACTACAGCTCTTCACGTTTGTAGGTATGCCCAACATGTCCATATCTGCTGTGGAAATGTGGAGAAAACCAAGAAAAAAGCCAACTCAAAAGAATACAGATTTCGAAAATTATGTTGCTAAACCTCCTGACTTTGTGCTGTCCCCAAATGGCCAAATATGGATTCCTGTTGAATTTGAAACCTGATTTGCATAATACAGCTCTTCACGTTTGTAGGGATGCCCAACATGTCCATATCTACTGTGGAAATATGGAGAAAATCAAGAAAACAGCAAACTCAAAAAATCCAGATTTCGACAATTACATTGCTAAACCTCCTGACTTTGTGCTGTCCCCAAACGGCCAAATATGGATTCCCGTTGAATTTGAAAGCTGATTTGAATACTACAGCCCTTCACGTTTGTAGGTATGCCCAACATGTCCATATCTACTGTGGAATTATGGAAAAAAGCCAGAAAAAAGCCAACTCAAACAAATCCAGATTTATTGCTAAAACTCCTGAATTTGCGCTTCCCCAAATGGCTGAATTTGGATTCCCGTTGAATTTGAAACCTGACTTGCATACTACAGCTCTTCACGTTTGTAGGGATGCCCAACATGTCTATATGTACTGTGGAAATATGGAGAAAAGCCAGAAAAAAGCCAACTCAAACAAATCCAGATTTGTTGCTAAACCTCCTGACTTTGTGCTGTCCCCAAACGGCCAAATATGGATTCCCATTGAATTGTAAACCTGATTTGCATACTACAGCTCTTCACGTTTGTAAGTATGCCCAACATGTCCATATCTGCTGTGGAAATATGGAGAAAACCAAGAAAAAAGCCAACTCAAAAGAATACAGATTTTGACAATTATGTTGCTAAACCTCCTGACTTTGTGCTGTCCCCAAATGGCCAAATATGGATTCCCGTTGAATTTGAAACCTGATTTGCATTATACAGCTCTTCACGTTTGTAGGTATGTCCAACATGTCCATATCTACTGTGGAATTATGGAGAAAAGCCAGAAAAAAGCCAACTCAAACAAATCCAGATAGGTTGCTAAACCTCCTGACTTTGCGCTTCCCCAAATGGCCGAATTTGGATTCCCGTTGAATTATAAACCTGATTTGCATACTACAGCTCTTCACGTTTGTAGGTATGCCCAACATGTCCATATCTGCTGTGGAAATATGGAGAAAACCAAGAAAAAAGCCAACTCAAAAGAATACAGATTTCAACAATTATGTTGCTAAACCTCCTGACTTTGTGCTGTCCCCAAATGGCCAAATATGGATTCCCGTTGAATTTGAAACCTGATTTGCATTATACAGCTCTTCACGTTTGTAGGTATGCCCAAGATGTCCATATCTATTGTGGAATTATGGAGAAAAGCCAGAAAAAAGCCAACTCAAACAAATCCAGATAGGTTGCTAAACCTCCTGACTTTGCGCTTCCCCAAATGGCCGAATTTGGATTCCCGTTGAATTATAAACCTGATTTGCATACTACAGCTCTTCACGTTTGTAGGTATGCCCAACATGTCCATATCTGCTGTGGAAATATGGAGAAAACCAAGAAAAAAGCCAACTCAAAAGAATACAGATTTCGACAATTATGTTGCTAAACCTCCTGACTTTGCGCTTCCCCAAATAGCCGAATTTGGATTCCCGTTGAATTTGAAACCTGATTTGCATAATACAGCTCTTCACGTTTGTAGGGATGCCCAACATGTCCATATCTACTGTGGAAATATGGAGAAAAGCAAGAAAAAAGCAAACTCAAAAAATCCAGATTTGTTGCTAAACCTCCTGACTTTGTGCTGTCCCCAAAAGGCCAAATATGGGTTCCCGTTGAATTTGAAACCTGATTTGCATGCTACGGCTCTTCACGTTTGTAGGTATGCCCAAAATGACCATATCTACTGTGGAAATATGGAGAAAAGCAAGAAAAAAGCAAACTCAAAAAATCCAGATTTCGACAATTACATTGCTAAACCTCCTGACTTTGTGCTGTCCCCAAATGGCCAAATATGGATTCCCGTTGAATTTGAAACCTGATTTGCATTATACTGCTCTTCACGTTTGTAGGTATGTCCAACATGTCCATATCTACTGTGGAATTATGGAGAAAAGCCAGAAAAAAGCCAACTCAAACAAATCCAGATAGGTTGCTAAACCTCCTGACTTTGCGCTTCCCCAAATGGCCGAATTTGGATTCCCGTTGAATTATAAACCTGATTTGCATACTACAGCTCTTCACGTTTGTAGGTATGCCCAACATGTCCATATCTGCTGTGGAAATATGGAGAAAACCAAGAAAAAAGCCAACTCAAAAGAATACAGATTTCGACAATTATGTTGCTAAACCTCCTGACTTTGTGCTGTCCCCAAATGGCCAAATATGGATTCCCGTTGAATTTGAAACCTGATTTGCATTATACAGCTCTTCACGTTTGTAGGTATGCCCAAGATGTCCATATCTATTGTGGAATTATGGAGAAAAGCCAGAAAAAAGCCAACTCAAACAAATCCAGATAGGTTGCTAAACGTCCTGACTTTGCGCTTCCCCAAATGGCCGAATTTGGATTCCCGTTGAATTATGAACCTGATTTGCATACTACAGCTCTTCACGTTTGTAGGTATGCCCAACATGTCCATATCTGCTGTGGAAATATGGAGAAAACCAAGAAAAAAGCCAACTCAAAAGAATACAGATTTCGACAATTATGTTGCTAAACCTCCTGACTTTGCGCTTCCCCAAATAGCCGAATTTGGATTCCCGTTGAATTTGAAACCTGATTTGCATAATACAGCTCTTCCCGTTTGTAGGGATGCCCAATATGTCCATATCTACTGTGGAAATATGGAGAAAAGCAAGAAAAAAGCAAACTCAAAAAATCCAGATTTGTTGCTAAACCTCCTGACTTTGTGCTGTCCCCAAAAGGCCAAATATGGGTTCCCGTTGAATTTGAAACCTGATTTGCATGCTACGGCTCTTCACGTTTGTAGGTATGCCCAAAATGACCATATCTACTGTGGAAATATGGAGAAAAGCAAGAAAAAAGCAAACTCAAAAAATCCAGATTTCGACAATTACATTGCTAAACCTCCTGACTTTGTGCTGTCCCCAAATGGCCTAAATTGGATTCCTATTGAATCTGAAACCTGATTTGCATACTACAGCTCTTCACGTTTGTAGGGATGCCCAACATGTATATATCTACTGTGGGAATATGGAGAAAACCAGGAAAAAAGCCAACTCAAACAAATCCAGATTTCGACAATTATGTTGATAAACCTCCTGACTTTGCGCTTCCCCAAATGGCCGAATTTGGATTCCCGTTGAATTATAAACCTGATTTGCATACTACAGCTCTTCACGTTTGTAGGTATGCCCAACAGGTCCATATCTGCTGTGGAAATGTGGAGAAAACCAAGAAAAAAGCCAACTCAAAAGAATACAGATTTCGAAAATTATGTTGCTAAACCTCCTGACTTTGTGCTGTCCCCAAATGGCCAAATATGGATTCCCGTTGAATTTGAAACCTGATTTGCATAATACAGCTCTTCACGTTTGTAGGGATGCCCAACATGTCCATATCTACTGTGGAAATATGGAGAAAATCAAGAAAAAAGCAAACTCAAAAAATCCAGATTTCGACAATTACATTGCTAAACCTCCTGACTTTGTGCTGTCCCCAAACGGCCAAATATGGATTCCCGTTGAATTTGAAAGCTGATTTGAATACTACAGCCCTTCACGTTTGTAGGTATGCCCAACATGTCCATATCTACTGTGGAATTATGGAAAAAAGCCAGAAAAAAGCCAACTCAAACAAATCCAGATTTGTTGCTAAAACTCCTGAATTTGCGCTTCCCCAAATGGCTGAATTTGGATTCCCGTTGAATTTGAAACCTGACTTGCATACTACAGCTCTTCACGTTTGTAGGGATGCCCAACATGTCTATATGTACTGTGGAAATATGGAGAAAAGCCAGAAAAAATCCAACTCAAACAAATCCATATTTGTTGCTAAACCTCCTGACTTTGTGCTGTCCCCAAACGGCCAAATATGGATTCCCATTGAATTGGAAACTTGATTTGCATAATACGGCTCTTCACGTTTGTAGCGATGCCCAACATGTCCATATCTACTGTGGAAATATGGAGAAAACCAAGAAAAAAGCCAACTCAAACAAATCCAGATTTCGACAATTATGTTGATAAACCTCCTGACTTTGCGCTTCCCCAAATGGCCGAATTTGGATTCCCGTTGAATTATAAACCTGATTTGCATACTACAGCTCTTCACGTTTGTAGGTATGCCCAACATGTCCATATCTGCTGTGGAAATGTGGAGAAAACCAAGAAAAAAGCCAACTCAAACAAATCCAGATTTGTTGCTAAAACTCCTGAATTTGCGCTTCCCCAAATGGCTGAATTTGGATTCCCGTTGAATTTGAAACCTGACTTGCATACTACAGCTCTTCACGTTTGTAGGGATGCCCAACATGTCTATATGTACTTTGGAAATATGGAGAAAAGCCAGAAAAAAGCCAACTCAAACAAATCCAGATTTCGACAATTACATTGCTAAACCTCCTGACTTTGTGCTGTCCCCAAACGGCCAAATATGGATTCCCGTTGAATTTGAAACCTGATTTGAATACTACAGCTCTTCACATTTGTAGGTATGCCCAAAATGTCCATATCTACTGTGGAATTATGGAGAAAAGCCAGAAAAAAGCCAACTCAAACAAATCCAGATTTCAATAATTTTGTTGCTAAACCTCCTGACTTTGCGCTTCCCCAAATGGCCAAATTTGGATTCCCGTTGAATTATAAACCTGATTTGCATAATACAGCTCTTCACGTTTGTAGGGATGCCCAACATGTCCATATCTGCTGTGGAAATATGGAGAAAACCAAGAAAAAAGCCAACTCAAAAGAATATAGATTTCGACAATTATGTTGCTAAACCTCCTGACTTTGTGCTGTCCCCAAATGGCCAAATATGGATTCACCTTGAATTTGAAACCTGATTTGCATTATACAGCTCTTCACGTTTGTAGGTATGCCCAACATGTCCATATCTACTGTGGAAATATGGAGAAAAGCAAGAAAAAAGCAAACTCAAAAAATCCAGATTTCGACAATTACATTGCTAAACCTCCTGACTTTGTGCTGTCCCCAAATGGCCAAATATGGATTCCCGTTGAATTTGAAACCTGATTTGAATACTACAGCTCTTCACGTTTGTAGGTATGCCCAACATGTCCATATCTACTGTGGAATTATGGAGAAAAGCCAGAAAAAAGCCAACTCAAACAAATCCAGATTTCAATAATTTTGTTGCTAAACCTCCTGACTTTGCGCTTCCCCAAATGGCCGAATTTGGATTCCCGTTCAATTATAAACCTGATTTGCATACTACAGCTCTTCGCGTTTGTAGGTATGCCCAACATGTCCATATCTGCTGTGGAAATATGGAGAAAACCAAGAAAAAAGCCAACTCAAAAGAATACAGATTTCGACAATTATGTTGCTAAACCTCCTGACTTTGTGCTGTCCCCAAATGGCCAAATATGGATTCCCGTTGAATTTGAAACCTGATTTGCATAATACAGCTCTTCACGTTTGTAGGGATGCCTAACATGTCCATATCTACTGTGGAAATATGGAGAAAAGCCAGAAAAAAGCCAACTCAAACAAATCCAGATTTGTTGCTAAACCTCCTGACTTTGCGCTTCCCCAAATGGCCGAATTTGGATTCCTGTTGAATTTGAAACCTGATTTGCATACAACAGCTCTTCACGTTTGTAGCGATGCCCAAGATGTCCATATCTACTGTGGAAATATGGAGAAAACCAAGAAAAAAGCCAAATCAAACAAATCCAGATTTCAATAATTTTGTTGCTAAACCTCCTGACTTTGCGCTTCCCCAAATGGCCGAATTTGGATTCCCGTTGAATTATAAACCTGATTTGCATACTACAGCTCTTCACGTTTGTAGGTATGCCCAAGATGTCCATATCTACAGTGGAATTATGGAGAAAAGCCATAAAAAAGCCAACTCAAACAAATCCAGATTTCGACAATTATGTTGCTAAACCTCCTGACTTTGCGCTTCCCCAAATGGCCGAATTTGGATTCCCGTTGAATTTGAAACCTGATTTGCATAATACAGCTCTTCACGTTTGTAGGGATGCCCAACATGTCCATATCTACTGTGGAAATATGGAGAAAAGCAAGAAAAAAGCAAACTCAAAAAATCCAGATTTCGACAATTACATTGCTAAACCTCCTGACTTTGTGCTGTCCCCAAATGGCCAAATATGGATTCCCGTTGAATTTGAAACCTGATTTGAATACTACAGCTCTTCACGTTTGTAGGTATGCCCAACATGTCCATATCTACTGTGGAATTATGGAGAAAAGCCAGAAAAAAGCCAACTCAAACAAATCCAGATTTCAATAATTTTGTTGCTAAACCTCCTGACTTTGCGCTTCCCCAAATGGCCGAATTTGGATTCCCGTTCAATTATAAACCTGATTTGCATACTACAGCTCTTCACGTTTGTAGGTATGCCCAACATGTCCATATCTGCTGTGGAAATATGGAGAAAACCAAGAAAAAAGCCAACTCAAAAGAATACAGATTTCGACAATTATGTTGCTAAACCTCCTGACTTTGTGCTGTCCCCAAATGGCCAAATATGGATTCCCGTTGAATTTGAAACCTGATTTGCATAATACAGCTCATCACGTTTGTAGGGATGCCTAACATGTCCATATCTACAGTGGAAATATGGAGAAAAGCAAGAAAAAAGCAAACTCAAAAAATCCAGATTTCGACAATTACATTGCTAAACCTCCTGAACTTGTGCTGTCCCCAAACGGCCAAATATGGATTCCCGTTGAATTTGAAACCTGATTTGAATACTACAGCTCTTCACGTTTGTAGGTATGCCCAACATGTCCATATCTACTGTGGAATTATGGAGAAAAGCCAGAAAAAATCCAACTCAAACAAATCCAGATTTGTTGCTAAACCTCCTGACTTTGCGCTTCCCCAAATGGCCGAATTTGGATTCCCGTTGAATTATAAACCTGATTTGCATACTACAGCTCTTCACGTTTGTAGGTATGCCCAACATGTCCATATCTGCTATGGAAATGTGGAGAAAACCAAGAAAAAAGCCAACTCAAACAAATCCAGATTTGTTGCTAAAACTCCTGAATTTGCGCTTCCCCAAATGGCTGAATTTGGATTCCCGTTGAATTTGAAACCTGACTTGCATACTACAGCTCTTCACGTTTGTAGGGATGCCCAACATGTCTATATGTACTTTGGAAATATGGAGAAAAGCCAGAAAAAAGCCAACTCAAACAAATCCAGATTTCGGCAATTACATTGCTAAACCTCCTGACTTTGTGCTGTCCCCAAACGGCCAAATATGGATTCCAGTTGAATTTGAAACCTGATTTGAATACTACAGCTCTTCACGTTTGTAGGTATGCCCAACATGTCCATATCTACTGTGGAATTATGGAGAAAAGCCAGAAAAAAGCCAACTCAAACAAATCCAGATTTCAATAATTTTGTTGCTAAACCTCCTGACTTTGCGCTTCCCCAAATGGCCAAATTTGGATTCCCGTTGAATTATAAACCTGATTTGCATAATACAGCTGTTCACGTTTGTAGGGATGCCCAACATGTCCATATCTGCTGTGGAAATATGGAGAAAACCAAGAAAAAAGCCAACTCAAAAGAATACAGATTTCGACAATTATGTTGCTAAACCTCCTGACTTTGTGCTGTCCCCAAATGGCCAAATATGGATTCCCGTTGAATTTGAAACCTGATTTGCATTATACAGCTCTTCACGTTTGTAGGTATGCCCAAGATGTCCATATCTACTGTGGAATTATGGAGAAAAGCCATAAAAAAGCCAACTCAAACAAATCCAGATTTCAACAATTATGTTGCTAAACCTCCTGACTTTGCGCTTCCCCAAATGGCCGAATTTGGATTCCCGTTGAATTTGAAACCTGATTTGCATAATACAGCTCTTCACGTTTGTAGGGATGCCCAACATGTCCATATCTACTTTGGAAATATGGAGAAAAGCAAGAAAAAATCAAACTCAAAAAATCCTGATTTCGACAATTACATTGCTAAATCTCCTGACTTTGTGCTGTCCCCAAATGGCCAAATATGGATTCCCGTTGAATTTGAAACCTGATTTGAATACTACAGCTCTTCACGTTTGTAGGTATGCCCAACATGTCCATATCTACTGTGGAATTATGGAGAAAAGCCAGAAAAAAGCCAACTCAAACAAATCCAGATTTGTTGCTAAACCTCCTGACTTTGCGCTTCCCCAAATGGCCGAATTTGGATTCCCGTTGAATTATAAACCTGATTTGCATACTACAGCTCTTCACATTTGTAGGTATGCCCAACATGTCCATATCTGCTGTGGAAATATGGAGAAAACCAAGAAAAAAGCCAACTCAAAAGAATACATTTTTCGACAATTATGTTGCTAAACCTCCTGACTTTGTGCTGTCCCCAAATGGCCAAATATGGATTCCTGTTGAATTTGAAACCTGATTTGCATAATGCAGCTCTTCACGTTTGTAGGTATGCCCAACATGTCCATATCTACTGTGGAATTATGGAGAAAAGCCAGAAAAAAGCCAACTCAAACAAATCCAGATTTGTTGCTAAACCTCCTGACTTTGCGCTTCCCCAAATGGCCGAATTTGGATTCCTGTTGAATTTGAAACCTGATTTGCATACTACAGCTCTTCACGTTTGTAGGTATGCCCAACATGTCCATATCTGCTGTGGAAATATGGAGAAAACCAAGAAAAAAGCCAACTCAAAAGAATACATTTTTCGACAATTATGTTGCTAAACCTCCTGACTTTGTGCTGTCCCCAAATGGCCAAATATGGATTCCTGTTGAATTTGAAACCTGATTTGCATAATACAGCTCTTCACGTTTGTAGGGATGCCCAACATGTCCATATCTACTGTGGAAATATGGAGAAAAGCAAGAAAAAAGCAAACTCAAAAAATCCAGATTTCGACAATTACATTGCTAAACCTCCTGACTTTGTGCTGTCCCCAAACGGCCAAATATGGATTCCCGTTGAATTTGAAACCTGATTTGAATACTACAGCTCTTCACGTTTGTAGGTATGCCCAACATGTCCATATCTACTGTGGAATTATGGAGAAAAGCCAGAAAAAAGCCAACTCAAACAAATCCAGATTTGTTGCTAAACCTCCTGACTTTGCGCTTCCCCAAATGGCCGAATTTGGATTCCTGTTGAATTTGAAACCTGATTTGCATACTACAGCTCTTCACGTTTGTAGCGATGCCCAACATGTCCATATCTACTGTGGAAATATGGAGAAAACCAAGAAAAAAGACAAATCAAACAAATCCAGATTTCAATAATTTTGTTGCTAAACCTCCTGACTTTGCGCTTCCCCAAATGGCCGAATTTGGATTCCCGTTGAATTATAAACCTGATTTGCATACTACAGCTCTTCAAGTTTGTAGGTATGCCCAACATGTCCATATCTGCTGTGGAAATATGGAGAAAACCAAGAAAAAAGCCAACTCAAAAGAATACAGATTTCGACAATTATGTTGCTAAACCTCCTGACTTTGCGCTTCCCCAAATGGCCGAATTTGGATTCCCGTTGAATTTGAAACCTGATTTGCATAATACAGCTCTTCACATTTGTAGGGATGCCCAACATGTCCATATCTGCTGTGGAAATATGGAGAAAACCAAGAAAAAAGCCAACTCAAAAGAATACAGATTTCGACAATTATGTTGCTAAACCTCCTGACTTTGTGCTGTCCCCAAATGGCCAAATATGGATTCCCGTTGAATTTGAAACCTGATTTGCATTATACAGCTCTTCACGTTTGTAGGTATGCCCAATATGTCCATATCTACTGTGGAATTATGGAGAAAAGCCAGAAAAAAGCCAACTCAAACAAATCCAGATAGGTTGTATAAACCTCCTGACTTTGCGCTTCCCCAAATGGCCGAATTTGGATTCCTGTTGAATTATAAACCTGATTTGCATACTACAGCTCTTCACGTTTGTAGTTATGCCCAACATGTCCATATCTGCTGTGGAAATATGGAGAAAACCAAGAAAAAAGCCAACTCAAAAGAATACAGATTTCGACAATTATGTTGCTAAACCTCCTGACTTTGCGCTTCCCCAAATGGCCGAATTTGGATTCCCGTTGAATTTGAAACCTGATTCGCATAATACAGCTCTTCACGTTTGTAGGGATGCCCAACATGTCCATATCTGCTGTGGAAATATGGAGAAAACCAAGAATAAAGCCAACTCAAAAGAATACAGATTTCGACAATTACATTGCTAAACCTCCTGACTTTGTGCTGTCCCCAAAAGGCCAAATATGGATTCCCGTTGAATTTGAAACCTGATTTGAATACTACAGCTCTTCACGTTTGTAGGTATGCCCAACATGTCCATATCTACTGTGGAATTATGGAGAAAAGCCAGAAAAAAGCCAACTCAAACAAATCCAGATTTGTTGCTAAACCTCCTGACTTTGCGCTTCCCCAAATGGCCGAATTTGGATTCCTGTTGAATTTGAAACCTGATTTGCATACTACAGCTCTTCACGTTTGTAGCGATGCCCAACATGTCCATATCTACTGTGGAAATATGGAGAAAACCAAGAAAAAAGCCAACTCAAACAAATCCAGATTTCAATAATTTTGTTGCTAAACCTCCTGACTTTGCGCTTCCCCAAATGGCCGAATTTGGATTCCCGTTGAATTATAGACCTGATTTGCATACTACAGCTCTTCACCTTTGTAGGTATGCCCAACATTTCCATATCTGCTGTGGAAATATGGAGAAAACCAAGAAAAAACCCAACTCAAAAGAATACAGATTTCGACAATTATGTTGCTAAACCTCCTGACTTTGTGCTGTCCCCAAATGGCCAAATATGGATTCCCGTTGAATTTGAAACCTGATTTGCATAATACAGCTCTTCACGTTTGTAGGGATGCCCAACATGTCCATATCTACTGTGGAAATATGGAGAAAAGCAAGAAAAAAGCAAACTCAAAAAATCCAGATTTCGACAATTACATTGCTAAACCTCCTGACTTTGTGCTGTCCCCAAATGGCCAAATATGGATTCCCGTTGAATTTGAAACCTGATTTGAATACTACAGCTCTTCACGTTTGTAGGTATGCCCAACATGTCCATATGTACTGTGGAATTATGGAGAAAAGCCAGAAAAAATCCAACTCAAACAAATCCAGATTTGTTGCTAAACCTCCTGACTTTGCGCTTCCCCAAATGGCCGAATTTGGATTCCCGTTGAATTATAAACCTGATTTGCATACTACAGCTCTTCACGTTTGTAGGTATGCCCAACATGTCCATATCTGCTATGGAAATGTGGAGAAAACCAAGAAAAAAGCCAACTCAAACAAATCCAGATTTGTTGCTAAAACTCCTGAATTTGCGCTTCCCCAAATGGCTGAATTTGGATTCCCGTTGAATTTGAAACCTGACTTGCATACTACAGCTCTTCACGTTTGTAGGGATGCCCAACATGTCTATATGTACTTTGGAAATATGGAGAAAAGCCAGAAAAAAGCCAACTCAAACAAATCCAGATTTCGGCAATTACATTGCTAAACCTCCTGACTTTGTGCTGTCCCCAAACGGCCAAATATGGATTCCAGTTGAATTTGAAACCTGATTTGAATACTACAGCTCTTCACGTTTGTAGGTATGCCCAACATGTCCATATCTACTGTGGAATTATGGAGAAAAGCCAGAAAAAAGCCAACTCAAACAAATCCAGATTTCAATAATTTTGTTGCTAAACCTCCTGACTTTGCGCTTCCCCAAATGGCCAAATTTGGATTCCCGTTGAATTATAAACCTGATTTGCATAATACAGCTGTTCACGTTTGTAGGGATGCCCAACATGTCCATATCTGCTGTGGAAATATGGAGAAAACCAAGAAAAAAGCCAACTCAAAAGAATACAGATTTCGACAATTATGTTGCTAAACCTCCTGACTTTGTGCTGTCCCCAAATGGCCAAATATGGATTCCCGTTGAATTTGAAACCTGATTTGCATTATACAGCTCTTCACGTTTGTAGGTATGCCCAAGATGTCCATATCTACTGTGGAATTATGGAGAAAAGCCATAAAAAAGCCAACTCAAACAAATCCAGATTTCAACAATTATGTTGCTAAACCTCCTGACTTTGCGCTTCCCCAAATGGCCGAATTTGGATTCCCGTTGAATTTGAAACCTGATTTGCATAATACAGCTCTTCACGTTTGTAGGGATGCCCAACATGTCCATATCTACTTTGGAAATATGGAGAAAAGCAAGAAAAAAGCAAACTCAAAAAATCCTGATTTCGACAATTACATTGCTAAATCTCCTGACTTTGTGCTGTCCCCAAATGGCCAAATATGGATTCCCGTTGAATTTGAAACCTGATTTGAATACTACAGCTCTTCACGTTTGTAGGTATGCCCAACATGTCCATATCTACTGTGGAATTATGGAGAAAAGCCAGAAAAAAGCCAACTCAAACAAATCCAGATTTGTTGCTAAACCTCCTGACTTTGCGTTTCCCCAACTGGCCGAATTTGGATTCCTGTTGAATTTGAAACCTGATTTGCATACAACAGCTCTTCACGTTTGTAGCGATGCCCAACATGTCCATATCTACTGTGGAAATATGGAGAAAACCAAGAAAAAAGCCAAATCAAACAAATCCAGATTTCAATAATTTTGTTGCTAAACCTCCTGACTTTGCGCTTCCCCAAATGGCCGAATTTGGATTCCCGTTGAATTATAAACCTGATTTGCATACTACAGCTCTTCCCGTTTGTAGGTATGCCCAACATGTCCATATCTGCTGTGGAAATATGGAGAAAACCAAGAAAAAAGCCAACTCAAAAGAATACAGATTTCGACAATTATGTTGCTAAACCTCCTGACTTTGTGCTGTCCCCAAATGGCCAAATATGGATTCCCGTTGAATTTGAAACCTGATTTGCATAACACAGCTCTTCACGTTTGTAGGGATGCCCAACATGTCCATATCTACTGTGGTAATATGGAGAAAAGCAAGAAAAAAGCAAACTCAAAAAATCCAGATTTCGACAATTACATTGCTAAACCTCCTGAATTTGTGCTGTCCCCAAACGGCCAAATATGGATTCCCGTTGAATTTGAAACCTAATTTGAATACTACAGCTCTTCACGTTTGTAGGTATGCCCAACATGTCCATATCTACTGTGGAATTATGGAGAAAAGCCAGAAAAAAGCCAACTCAAACAAATCCAGATTTCAATAATTTTGTTGCTAAACCTCCTGACTTTGCGCTTCCCCAAATGGCCAAATTTGGATTCCCGTTGAATTATAAACCTGATTTGCATAATACAGCTGTTCACGTTTGTAGGGATGCCCAACATGTCCATATCTGCTGTGGAAATATGGAGAAAACCAAGAAAAAAGCCAACTCAAAAGAATACAGATTTCGACAATTATGTTGCTAAACCTCCTGACTTTGTGCTGTCCCCAAATGGCCAAATATGGATTCCCGTTGAATTTGAAACCTGATTTGCATTATCCAGCTCTTCACGTTTGTAGGTATACCCAAGATGTCCATATCTACTGTGGAATTATGGAGAAAAGCCATAAAAAAGCCAACTCAAACAAATCCAGATTTCGACAATTATGTTGCTAAACCTCCTGACTTTGCGCTTCCCCAAATGGCCGAATTTGGATTCCCGTTGAATTTGAAACCTGATTTGCATAATACAGCTCTTCACGTTTGTAGGGATTCCCAACATGTCCATATCTACTGTGGAAATATGGAGAAAAGCAAGAAAAAAGCAAACTCAAAAAATCCAGATTTCGACAATTAGATTGCTAAACCTCCTGACTTTGTGCTGTCCCCAAATGGCCAAATATGGATTCCCGTTGAATTTGAAACCTGATTTGAATACTACAGCTCTTCACGTTTGTAGGTATGCCCAACATGTCCATATCTACTGTGGAATTATGGAGAAAAGCCAGAAAAAAGCCAACTCAAACAAATCCAGATTTGTTGCTAAACCTCCTGACTTTGCGCTTCCCCAAATGGCCGAATTTGGATTATTGTTGAATTTGAAACCTGATTTGCATACAACAGCTCTTCACGTTTGTAGCGATGCCCAACATGTCCATATATACTGTGGAAATATGGAGAAAACCAAGAAAAAAGCCAAATCAAACAAATCCAGATTTCAATAATTTTGTTGCTAAACCTCCTGACTTTGCGCTTCCCCAAATGGCCGAATTTGGATTCCCGTTGAATTATAAACCTGATTTGCATACTACAGCTCTTCACGTTTGTAGGTATGCCCAACATGTCCATATCTGCTGTGGAAATATGGAGAAAACCAAGAAAAAAGCCAACTCAAAAGAATACATTTTTCGACAATTATGTTGCTAAACCTCCTGACTTTGTGCTGTCCCCAAATGGCCAAATATGGATTCCTGTTGAATTTGAAACCTGATTTGCATAATGCAGCTCTTCACGTTTGTAGGTATGCCCAACATGTCCATATCTACTGTGGAATTATGGAGAAAAGCCAGAAAAAAGCCAACTCAAACAAATCCAGATTTGTTGCTAAACCTCCTGACTTTGCGCTTCCCCAAATGGCCGAATTTGGATTCCTGTTGAATTTGAAACCTGATTTGCATACTACAGCTCTTCACGTTTGTAGGTATGCCCAACATGTCCATATCTGCTGTGGAAATATGGAGAAAACCAAGAAAAAAGCCAACTCAAAAGAATACATTTTTCGACAATTATGTTGCTAAACCTCCTGACTTTGTGCTGTCCCCAAATGGCCAAATATGGGTTCCTGTTGAATTTGAAACCTGATTTGCATAATACAGCTCTTCACGTTTGTAGGGATGCCCAACATGTCCATATCTACTGTGGAAATATGGAGAAAAGCAAGAAAAAAGCAAACTCAAAAAATCCAGATTTCGACAATTACATTGCTAAACCTCCTGACTTTGTGCTGTCCCCAAACGGCCAAATATGGATTCCCGTTGAATTTGAAACCTGATTTGAATACTACAGCTCTTCACGTTTGTAGGTATGCCCAACATGTCCATATCTACTGTGGAATTATGGAGAAAAGCCAGAAAAAAGCCAACTCAAACAAATCCAGATTTGTTGCTAAACCTCCTGACTTTGCGCTTCCCCAAATGGCCGAATTTGGATTCCTGTTGAATTTGAAACCTGATTTGCATACTACAGCTCTTCACGTTTGTAGCGATGCCCAACATGTCCATATCTACTGTGGAAATATGGAGAAAACCAAGAAAAAAGACAAATCAAACAAATCCAGATTTCAATAATTTTGTTGCTAAACCTCCTGACTTTGCGCTTCCCCAAATGGCCGAATTTGGATTCCCGTTGAATTATAAACCTGATTTGCATACTACAGCTCTTCAAGTTTGTAGGTATGCCCAACATGTCCATATCTGCTGTGGAAATATGGAGAAAACCAAGAAAAAAGCCAACTCAAAAGAATACAGATTTCGACAATTATGTTGCTAAACCTCCTGACTTTGCGCTTCCCCAAATGGCCGAATTTGGATTCCCGTTGAATTTGAAACCTGATTTGCATAATACAGCTCTTCACATTTGTAGGGATGCCCAACATGTCCATATCTGCTGTGGAAATATGGAGAAAACCAAGAAAAAAGCCAACTCAAAAGAATACAGATTTCGACAATTATGTTGCTAAACCTCCTGACTTTGTGCTTCCCCAAATGGCCGAATTTGGATTCCCGTTGAATTATAAACCTGATTTGCATACTACAGCTCTTCACGTTTGTAGGTATGCCCAACATGTCCATATCTGCTGTGGAAATATGGAGAAAACCAAGAAAAAAGCCAACTCAAACAAATCCAGATAGGTTGTATAAACCTCCTGACTTTGCGCTTCCCCAAATGGCCGAATTTGGATTCCTGTTGAATTATAAACCTGATTTGCATACTACAGCTCTTCACGTTTGTAGTTATGCCCAACATGTCCATATCTGCTGTGGAAATATGGAGAAAACCAAGAAAAAAGCCAACTCAAAAGAATACAGATTTCGACAATTATGTTGCTAAACCTCCTGACTTTGCGCTTCCCCAAATGGCCGAATTTGGATTACCGTTGAATTTGAAACCTGATTCGCATAATACAGCTCTTCACGTTTGTAGGGATGCCCAACATGTCCATATCTGCTGTGGAAATATGGAGAAAACCAAGAATAAAGCCAACTCAAAAGAATACAGATTTCGACAATTACATTGCTAAACCTCCTGACTTTGTGCTGTCCCCAAAAGGCCAAATATGGATTCCCGTTGAATTTGAAACCTGATTTGAATACTACAGCTCTTCACGTTTGTAGGTATGCCCAACATGTCCATATCTACTGTGGAATTATGGAGAAAAGCCAGAAAAAAGCCAACTCAAACAAATCCAGATTTCAATAATTTTGTTGCTAAACCTCCTGACTTTGCGCTTCCCCAAATGGCCAAATTTGGATTCCCGTTGAATTATAAACCTGATTTGCATAATACAGCTGTTCACGTTTGTAGGGATGCCCAACATGTCCATATCTGCTGTGGAAATATGGAGAAAACCAAGAAAAAAGCCAACTCAAAAGAATACAGATTTCGACAATTATGTTGCTAAACCTCCTGACTTTGTGCTGTCCCCAAATGGCCAAATATGGATTCCCGTTGAATTTGAAACCTGATTTGCATTATACAGCTCTTCACGTTTGTAGGTATGCCCAAGATGTCCATATCTACTGTGGAATTATGGAGAAAAGCCATAAAAAAGCCAACTCAAACAAATCCAGATTTCAACAATTATGTTGCTAAACCTCCTGACTTTGCGCTTCCCCAAATGGCCGAATTTGGATTCCCGTTGAATTTGAAACCTGATTTGCATAATACAGCTCTTCACGTTTGTAGGGATGCCCAACATGTCCATATCTACTTTGGAAATATGGAGAAAAGCAAGAAAAAAGCAAACTCAAAAAATCCTGATTTCGACAATTACATTGCTAAATCTCCTGACTTTGTGCTGTCCCCAAATGGCCAAATATGGATTCCCGTTGAATTTGAAACCTGATTTGAATACTACAGCTCTTCACGTTTGTAGGTATGCCCAACATGTCCATATCTACTGTGGAATTATGGAGAAAAGCCAGAAAAAAGCCAACTCAAACAAATCCAGATTTGTTGCTAAACCTCCTGACTTTGCGCTTCCCCAACTGGCCGAATTTGGATTCCTGTTGAATTTGAAACCTGATTTGCATACAACAGCTCTTCACGTTTGTAGCGATGCCCAACATGTCCATATCTACTGTGGAAATATGGAGAAAACCAAGAAAAAAGCCAAATCAAACAAATCCAGATTTCAATAATTTTGTTGCTAAACCTCCTGACTTTGCGCTTCCCCAAATTGCCGAATTTGGATTCCCGTTGAATTATAAACCTGATTTGCATACTACAGCTCTTCCCGTTTGTAGGTATGCCCAACATGTCCATATCTGCTGTGGAAATATGGAGAAAACCAAGAAAAAAGCCAACTCAAAAGAATACAGATTTCGACAATTATGTTGCTAAACCTCCTGACTTTGTGCTGTCCCCAAATGGCCAAATATGGATTCCCGTTGAATTTGAAACCTGATTTGCATAACACAGCTCTTCACGTTTGTAGGGATGCCCAACATGTCCATATCTACTGTGGAAATATGGAGAAAAGCAAGAAAAAAGCAAACTCAAAAAATCCAGATTTCGACAATTACATTGCTAAACCTCCTGAATTTGTGCTGTCCCCAAACGGCCAAATATGGATTCCTGTTGAATTTGAAACCTAATTTGAATACTACAGCTCTTCACGTTTGTAGGTATGCCCAACATGTCCATATCTACTGTGGAATTATGGAGAAAAGCCAGAAAAAAGCCAACTCAAACAAATCCAGATTTCAATAATTTTGTTGCTAAACCTCCTGACTTTGCGCTTCCCCAAATGGCCAAATTTGGATTCCCGTTGAATTATAAACCTGATTTGCATAATACAGCTGTTCACGTTTGTAGGGATGCCCAACATGTCCATATCTGCTGTGGAAATATGGAGAAAACCAAGAAAAAAGCCAACTCAAAAGAATACAGATTTCGACAATTATGTTGCTAAACCTCCTGACTTTGTGCTGTCCCCAAATGGCCAAATATGGATTCCCGTTGAATTTGAAACCTGATTTGCATTATCCAGCTCTTCACGTTTGTAGGTATACCCAAGATGTCCATATCTACTGTGGAATTATGGAGAAAAGCCATAAAAAAGCCAACTCAAACAAATCCAGATTTCGACAATTATGTTGCTAAACCTCCTGACTTTGCGCTTCCCCAAATGGCCGAATTTGGATTCCCGTTGAATTTGAAACCTGATTTGCATAATACAGCTCTTCACGTTTGTAGGGATTCCCAACATGTCCATATCTACTGTGGAAATATGGAGAAAAGCAAGAAAAAAGCAAACTCAAAAAATCCAGATTTCGACAATTACATTGCTAAACCTCCTGACTTTGTGCTGTCCCCAAATGGCCAAATATGGATTCCCGTTGAATTTGAAACCTGATTTGAATACTACAGCTCTTCACGTTTGTAGGTATGCCCAACATGTCCATATCTACTGTGGAATTATGGAGAAAAGCCAGAAAAAAGCCAACTCAAACAAATCCAGATTTGTTGCTAAACCTCCTGACTTTGCGCTTCCCCAAATGGCCGAATTTGGATTATTGTTGAATTTGAAACCTGATTTGCATACAACAGCTCTTCACGTTTGTAGCGATGCCCAACATGTCCATATATACTGTGGAAATATGGAGAAAACCAAGAAAAAAGCCAAATCAAACAAATCCAGATTTCAATAATTTTGTTGCTAAACCTCCTGACTTTGCGCTTCCCCAAATGGCCGAATTTGGATTCCCGTTGAATTATAAACCTGATTTGCATACTACAGCTCTTCACGTTTGTAGGTATGCCCAACATGTCCATATCTGCTGTGGAAATATGGAGAAAACCAAGAAAAAAGCCAACTCAAAAGAATACATTTTTCGACAATTATGTTGCTAAACCTCCTGACTTTGTGCTGTCCCCAAATGGCCAAATATGGATTCCTGTTGAATTTGAAACCTGATTTGCATAATGCAGCTCTTCACGTTTGTAGGTATGCCCAACATGTCCATATCTACTGTGGAATTATGGAGAAAAGCCAGAAAAAAGCCAACTCAAACAAATCCAGATTTGTTGCTAAACCTCCTGACTTTGCGCTTCCCCAAATGGCCGAATTTGGATTCCTGTTGAATTTGAAACCTGATTTGCATACTACAGCTCTTCACGTTTGTAGGTATGCCCAACATGTCCATATCTGCTGTGGAAATATGGAGAAAACCAAGAAAAAAGCCAACTCAAAAGAATACATTTTTCGACAATTATGTTGCTAAACCTCCTGACTTTGTGCTGTCCCCAAATGGCCAAATATGGATTCCTGTTGAATTTGAAACCTGATTTGCATAATACAGCTCTTCACGTTTGTAGGGATGCCCAACATGTCCATATCTACTGTGGAAATATGGAGAAAAGCAAGAAAAAAGCAAACTCAAAAAATCCAGATTTCGACAATTACATTGCTAAACCTCCTGACTTTGTGCTGTCCCCAAACGGCCAAATATGGATTCCCGTTGAATTTGAAACCTGATTTGAATACTACAGCTCTTCACGTTTGTAGGTATGCCCAACATGTCCATATCTACTGTGGAATTATGGAGAAAAGCCAGAAAAAAGCCAACTCAAACAAATCCAGATTTGTTGCTAAACCTCCTGACTTTGCGCTTCCCCAAATGGCCGAATTTGGATTCCTGTTGAATTTGAAACCTGATTTGCATACTACAGCTCTTCACGTTTGTAGCGATGCCCAACATGTCCATATCTACTGTGGAAATATGGAGAAAACCAAGAAAAAAGACAAATCAAACAAATCCAGATTTCAATAATTTTGTTGCTAAACCTCCTGACTTTGCGCTTCCCCAAATGGCCGAATTTGGATTCCCGTTGAATTATAAACCTGATTTGCATACTACAGCTCTTCAAGTTTGTAGGTATGCCCAACATGTCCATATCTGCTGTGGAAATATGGAGAAAACCAAGAAAAAAGCCAACTCAAAAGAATACAGATTTCGACAATTATGTTGCTAAACCTCCTGACTTTGCGCTTCCCCAAATGGCCGAATTTGGATTCCCGTTGAATTTGAAACCTGATTTGCATAATACAGCTCTTCACATTTGTAGGGATGCCCAACATGTCCATATCTGCTGTGGAAATATGGAGAAAACCAAGAAAAAAGCCAACTCAAAAGAATACAGATTTCGACAATTATGTTGCTAAACCTCCTGACTTTGTGCTGTCCCCAAATGGCCAAATATGGATTCCCGTTGAATTTGAAACCTGATTTGCATTATACAGCTCTTCACGTTTGTAGGTATGCCCAAGATGTCCATATCTACTGTGGAATTATGGAGAAAAGCCAGAAAAAAGCCAACTCAAACAAATCCAGATAGGTTGTATAAACCTCCTGACTTTGCGCTTCCCCAAATGGCCGAATTTGGATTCCTGTTGAATTATAAACCTGATTTGCATACTACAGCTCTTCACGTTTGTAGTTATGCCCAACATGTCCATATCTGCTGTGGAAATATGGAGAAAACCAAGAAAAAAGCCAACTCAAAAGAATACAGATTTCGACAATTATGTTGCTAAACCTCCTGACTTTGCGCTTCCCCAAATGGCCGAATTTGGATTCCCGTTGAATTTGAAACCTGATTCGCATAATACAGCTCTTCACGTTTGTAGGGATGCCCAACATGTCCATATCTGCTGTGGAAATATGGAGAAAACCAAGAATAAAGCCAACTCAAAAGAATACAGATTTCGACAATTACATTGCTAAACCTCCTGACTTTGTGCTGTCCCCAAAAGGCCAAATATGGATTCCCGTTGAATTTGAAACCTGATTTGAATACTACAGCTCTTCACGTTTGTAGGTATGCCCAACATGTCCATATCTACTGTGGAATTATGGAGAAAAGCCAGAAAAAAGCCAACTCAAACAAATCCAGATTTGTTGCTAAACCTCCTGACTTTGCGCTTCCCCAAATGGCCGAATTTGGATTCCTGTTGAATTTGAAACCTGATTTGCATACTACAGCTCTTCACGTTTGTAGCGATGCCCAACATGTCCATATCTACTGTGGAAATATGGAGAAAACCAAGAAAAAAGCCAACTCAAACAAATCCAGATTTCAATAATTTTGTTGCTAAACCTCCTGACTTTGCGCTTCCCCAAATGGCCGAATTTGGATTCCCGTTGAATTATAGACCTGATTTGCATACTACAGCTCTTCACCTTTGTAGGTATGCCCAACATTTCCATATCTGCTGTGGAAATATGGAGAAAACCAAGAAAAAACCCAACTCAAAAGAATACAGATTTCGACAATTATGTTGCTAAACCTCCTGACTTTGTGCTGTCCCCAAATGGCCAAATATGGATTCCCGTTGAATTTGAAACCTGATTTGCATAATACAGCTCTTCACGTTTGTAGGGATGCCCAACATGTCCATATCTACTGTGGAAATATGGAGAAAAGCAAGAAAAAAGCAAACTCAAAAAATCCAGATTTCGACAATTACATTGCTAAACCTCCTGACTTTGTGCTGTCCCCAAATGGCCAAATATGGATTCCCGTTGAATTTGAAACCTGATTTGAATACTACAGCTCTTCACGTTTGTAGGTATGCCCAACATGTCCATATCTACTGTGGAATTATGGAGAAAAGCCAGAAAAAAGCCAACTCAAACAAATCCAGATTTGTTGCTAAACCTCCTGACTTTGCGCTTCCCCAAATGGCCGAATTTGGATTACTGTTGAATTTGAAACCTGATTTGCATACAACAGCTCTTCACGTTTGTAGCGATGCCCAACATGTCCATATCTACTGTGGAAATATGGAGAAAACCAAGAAAAAAGCCAAATCAAACAAATCCAGATTTCAATAATTTTGTTGCTAAACCTCCTGACTTTGCGCTTCCCCAAATGGCCGAATTTGGATTCCCGTTGAATTATAAACCTGATTTGCATACTACAGCTCTTCACGTTTGTAGGTATGCCCAACATGTCCATATCTGCTGTGGAAATATGGAGAAAACCAAGAAAAAAGCCAACTCAAAAGAATACATTTTTCGACAATTATGTTGCTAAACCTCCTGACTTTGTGCTGTCCCCAAATGGCCAAATATGGATTCCTGTTGAATTTGAAACCTGATTTGCATACTACAGCTCTTCACGTTTGTAGGGATGCCCAAAATGTCCATATCTACTGTGGAAATATGGAGAAAAGCAAGAAAAAAGCAAACTCAAAAAATCCAGATTTCGACAATTACATTGCTAAACCTCCTGACTTTGTGCTGTCCCCAAACGGCCAAATATGGATTCCCGTTGAATTTGAAACCTGATTTGAATACTACAGCTCTTCACGTTTGTAGGTATGCCCAACATGTCCATAGCTACTGTGGAATTATGGAGAAAAGCCAGAAAAAAGCCAACTCAAACAAATCCAGATTTGTTGCTAAACCTCCTGACTTTGCGCTTCCCCAAATGGCCGAATTTGGATTCCTGTTGAATTTGAAACCTGATTTGCATACTACAGCTCTTCACGTTTGTAGCGATGCCCAACATGTCCATATCTACTGTGGAAATATGGAGAAAACCAAGAAAAAAGACAAATCAAACAAATCCAGATTTCAATAATTTTGTTGCTAAACCTCCTGACTTTGCGCTTCCCCAAATGGCCGAATTTGGATTCCCGTTGAATTATAAACCTGATTTGCATACTACAGCTCTTCAAGTTTGTAGGTATGCCCAACATGTCCATATCTGCTGTGGAAATATGGAGAAAACCAAGAAAAAAGCCAACTCAAAAGAATACAGATTTCGACAATTATGTTGCTAAACCTCCTGACTTTGCGCTTCCCCAAATGGCCGAATTTGGATTCCCGTTGAATTTGAAACCTGATTTGCATAATACAGCTCTTCACATTTGTAGGGATGCCCAACATGTCCATATCTGCTGTGGAAATATGGAGAAAACCAAGAAAAAAGCCAACTCAAAAGAATACAGATTTCGACAATTATGTTGCTAAACCTCCTGACTTTGTGCTGTCCCCAAATGGCCAAATATGGATTCCCGTTGAATTTGAAACCTGATTTGCATTATACAGCTCTTCACGTTTGTAGGTATGCCCAAGATGTCCATATCTACTGTGGAATTATGGAGAAAAGCCAGAAAAAAGCCAACTCAAACAAATCCAGATAGGTTGCTAAACCTCCTGACTTTGCGCTTCCCCAAATGGCCGAATTTGGATTCCCGTTGAATTATAAACCTGATTTACATACTACAGCTCTTCACGTTTGTAGTTATGCCCAACATGTCCATATGTACTGTGGAAATATGGATAAAACCAAGAAAAAAGCCAACTCAAAAAAATCCAGATTTCGACAATTATGTTGCTAAATCTCCTGACTTTGCGCTTCCCATAATGGCCGAATTTGGATTCCCGTTGAATTATAAACCTGATTTGAATACTACAGCTCTTCACGTTTGTAGGTATGCCCAACATGTCCATATCTACTGTGGAATTATGGAGAAAAGCCAGAAAAAAGCCAACTCAAACAAATCCAGATTTCAATAATTTTGTTGCTAAACCTCCTGACTTTGTGCTGTCCCCAAATGGCCAAATATGGATTCCCGTTGAATTTGAAACCTGATTTGCATTATCCAGCTCTTCACGTTTGTAGGTATACCCAAGATGTCCATATCTACTGTGGAATTATGGAGAAAAGCCATAAAAAAGCCAACTCAAACAAATCCAGATTTCGACAATTATGTTGCTAAACCTCCTGACTTTGCGCTTCCCCAAATGGCCGAATTTGGATTCCCGTTGAATTTGAAACCTGATTTGCATAATACAGCTCTTCACGTTTGTAGGGATTCCCAACATGTCCATATCTACTGTGGAAATATGGAGAAAAGCAAGAAAAAAGCAAACTCAAAAAATCCAGATTTCGACAATTACATTGCTAAACCTCCTGACTTTGTGCTGTCCCCAAATGGCCAAATATGGATTCCCGTTGAATTTGAAACCTGATTTGAATACTACAGCTCTTCACGTTTGTAGGTATGCCCAACATGTCCATATCTACTGTGGAATTATGGAGAAAAGCCAGAAAAAAGCCAACTCAAACAAATCCAGATTTGTTGCTAAACCTCCTGACTTTGCGCTTCCCCAAATGGCCGAATTTGGATTATTGTTGAATTTGAAACCTGATTTGCATACAACAGCTCTTCACGTTTGTAGCGATGCCCAACATGTCCATATCTACTGTGGAAATATGGAGAAAACCAAGAAAAAAGCCAAATCAAACAAATCCAGATTTCAATAATTTTGTTGCTAAACCTCCTGACTTTGCGCTTCCCCAAATGGCCGAATTTGGATTCCCGTTGAATTATAAACCTGATTTGCATACTACAGCTTTTCACGTTTGTAGGTATGCCCAACATGTCCATATCTGCTGTGGAAATATGGAGAAAACCAAGAAAAAAGCCAACTCAAAAGAATACATTTTTCGACAATTATGTTGCTAAACCTCCTGACTTTGTGCTGTCCCCAAATGGCCAAATATGGATTCCTGTTGAATTTGAAACCTGATTTGCATAATACAGCTCTTCACATTTGTAGGGATGCCCAACATGTCCATATCTACTGTGGAAATATGGAGAAAAGCAAGAAAAAAGCAAACTCAAAAAATCCAGATTTCGACAATTACATTGCTAAACCTCCTGACTTTGTGCTGTCCCCAAACGGCCAAATGTGGATTCCCGTTGAATTTGAAACCTGATTTGAATACTACAGCTCTTCACGTTTGTAGGTATGCCCAACATGTCCATATCTACTGTGGAATTATGGAGAAAAGCCAGAAAAAAGCCAACTCAAACAAATCCAGATTTGTTGCTAAACCTCCTGACTTTGCGCTTCCCCAAATGGCCGAATTTGGATTCCTGTTGAATTTGAAACCTGATTTGCATACTACAGCTCTTCACGTTTGTAGCGATGCCCAACATGTCCATATCTACTGTGGAAATATGGAGAAAACCAAGAAAAAAGACAAATCAAACAAATCCAGATTTCAATAATTTTGTTGCTAAACCTCCTGACTTTGCGCTTCCCCAAATGGCCGAATTTGGATTCCCGTTGAATTATAAACCTGATTTGCATACTACAGCTCTTCAAGTTTGTAGGTATGCCCAACATGTCCATATCTGCTGTGGAAATATGGAGAAAACCAAGAAAAAAGCCAACTCAAAAGAATACAGATTTCGACAATTATGTTGCTAAACCTCCTGACTTTGCGCTTCCCCAAATGGCCGAATTTGGATTCCCGTTGAATTTGAAACCTGATTTGCATACTACAGCTCTTCACGTTTGTAGGGATGCCCAACATGTCTATATGTACTGTGGAAATATGGATAAAACCAAGAAAAAAGCCAACTCAAAAAAATCCAGATTTCGACAATTATGTTGCTAAATCTCCTGACTTTGCGCTTCCCATAATGGCCGAATTTGGATTCCCGTTGAATTATAAACCTGATTTGAATACTACAGCTCTTCACGTTTGTAGGTATGCCCAACATGTCCATATCTACTGTGGAATTATGGAGAAAAGCCAGAAAAAAGCCAACTCAAACAAATCCAGATTTCAATAATTTTGTTGCTAAACCTCCTGACTTTGTGCTGTCCCCAAATGGCCAAATATGGATTCCCGTTGAATTTGAAACCTGATTTGCATTATCCAGCTCTTCACGTTTGTAGGTATACCCAAGATGTCCATATCTACTGTGGAATTATGGAGAAAAGCCATAAAAAAGCCAACTCAAACAAATCCAGATTTCGACAATTATGTTGCTAAACCTCCTGACTTTGCGCTTCCCCAAATGGCCGAATTTGGATTCCCGTTGAATTTGAAACCTGATTTGCATAATACAGCTCTTCACGTTTGTAGGGATTCCCAACATGTCCATATCTACTGTGGAAATATGGAGAAAAGCAAGAAAAAAGCAAACTCAAAAAATCCAGATTTCGACAATTACATTGCTAAACCTCCTGACTTTGTGCTGTCCCCAAATGGCCAAATATGGATTCCCGTTGAATTTGAAACCTGATTTGAATACTACAGCTCTTCACGTTTGTAGGTATGCCCAACATGTCCATATCTACTGTGGAATTATGGAGAAAAGCCAGAAAAAAGCCAACTCAAACAAATCCAGATTTGTTGCTAAACCTCCTGACTTTGCGCTTCCCCAAATGGCCGAATTTGGATTATTGTTGAATTTGAAACCTGATTTGCATACAACAGCTCTTCACGTTTGTAGCGATGCCCAACATGTCCATATCTACTGTGGAAATATGGAGAAAACCAAGAAAAAAGCCAAATCAAACAAATCCAGATTTCAATAATTTTGTTGCTAAACCTCCTGACTTTGCGCTTCCCCAAATGGCCGAATTTGGATTCCCGTTGAATTATAAACCTGATTTGCATACTACAGCTTTTCACGTTTGTAGGTATGCCCAACATGTCCATATCTGCTGTGGAAATATGGAGAAAACCAAGAAAAAAGCCAACTCAAAAGAATACATTTTTCGACAATTATGTTGCTAAACCTCCTGACTTTGTGCTGTCCCCAAATGGCCAAATATGGATTCCTGTTGAATTTGAAACCTGATTTGCATACTACAGCTCTTCAAGTTTGTAGGTATGCCCAACATGTCCATATCTGCTGTGGAAATATGGAGAAAACCAAGAAAAAAGCCAACTCAAAAGAATACAGATTTCGACAATTATGTTGCTAAACCTCCTGACTTTGCGCTTCCCCAAATGGCCGAATTTGGATTCCCGTTGAATTTGAAACCTGATTTGCATACTACAGCTCTTCACGTTTGTAGGGATGCCCAACATGTCTATATGTACTGTGGAAATATGGATAAAACCAAGAAAAAAGCCAACTCAAAAAAATCCAGATTTCGACAATTATGTTGCTAAATCTCCTGACTTTGCGCTTCCCATAATGGCCGAATTTGGATTCCCGTTGAATTATAAACCTGATTTGAATACTACAGCTCTTCACGTTTGTAGGTATGCCCAACATGTCCATATCTACTGTGGAATTATGGAGAAAAGCCAGAAAAAAGCCAACTCAAACAAATCCAGATTTCAATAATTTTGTTGCTAAACCTCCTGACTTTGTGCTGTCCCCAAATGGCCAAATATGGATTCCCGTTGAATTTGAAACCTGATTTGCATTATCCAGCTCTTCACGTTTGTAGGTATACCCAAGATGTCCATATCTACTGTGGAATTATGGAGAAAAGCCATAAAAAAGCCAACTCAAACAAATCCAGATTTCGACAATTATGTTGCTAAACCTCCTGACTTTGCGGTTCCCCAAATGGCCGAATTTGGATTCCCGTTGAATTTGAAACCTGATTTGCATAATACAGCTCTTCACGTTTGTAGGGATTCCCAACATGTCCATATCTACTGTGGAAATATGGAGAAAAGCAAGAAAAAAGCAAACTCAAAAAATCCAGATTTCGACAATTACATTGCTAAACCTCCTGACTTTGTGCTGTCCCCAAATGGCCAAATATGGATTCCCGTTGAATTTGAAACCTGATTTGAATACTACAGCTCTTCACGTTTGTAGGTATGCCCAACATGTCCATATCTACTGTGGAATTATGGAGAAAAGCCAGAAAAAAGCCAACTCAAACAAATCCAGATTTGTTGCTAAACCTCCTGACTTTGCGCTTCCCCAAATGGCCGAATTTGGATTATTGTTGAATTTGAAACCTGATTTGCATACAACAGCTCTTCACGTTTGTAGCGATGCCCAACATGTCCATATCTACTGTGGAAATATGGAGAAAACCAAGAAAAAAGCCAAATCAAACAAATCCAGATTTCAATAATTTTGTTGCTAAACCTCCTGACTTTGCGCTTCCCCAAATGGCCGAATTTGGATTCCCGTTGAATTATAAACCTGATTTGCATACTACAGCTCTTCACGTTTGTAGGTATGCCCAACATGTCCATATCTGCTGTGGAAATATGGAGAAAACCAAGAAAAAAGCCAACTCAAAAGAATAAATTTTTCGACAATTATGTTGCTAAACCTCCTGACTTTGTGCTGTCCCCAAATGGCCAAATATGGATTCCTGTTGAATTTGAAACCTGATTTGCATAATACAGCTCTTCACGTTTGTAGGGATGCCCAACATGTCCATATCTACTGTGGAAATATGGAGAAAAGCAAGAAAAAAGCAAACTCAAAAAATCCAGATTTCGACAATTACATTGCTAAACCTCCTGACTTTGTGCTGTCCCCAAACGGCCAAATGTGGATTCCCGTTGAATTTGAAACCTGATTTGAATACTACAGCTCTTCACGTTTGTAGGTATGCCCAACATGTCCATATCTACTGTGGAATTATGGAGAAAAGCCAGAAAAAAGCCAACTCAAACAAATCCAGATTTGTTGCTAAACCTCCTGACTTTGCGCTTCCCCAAATGGCCGAATTTGGATTATTGTTGAATTTGAAACCTGATTTGCATACAACAGCTCTTCACGTTTGTAGCGATGCCCAACATGTCCATATCTACTGTGGAAATATGGAGAAAACCAAGAAAAAAGCCAAATCAAACAAATCCAGATTTCAATAATTTTGTTGCTAAACCTCCTGACTTTGCGCTTCCCCAAATGGCCGAATTTGGATTCCCGTTGAATTATAAACCTGATTTGCATACTACAGCTCTTCAAGTTTGTAGGTATGCCCAACATGTCCATATCTGCTGTGGAAATATGGAGAAAACCAAGAAAAAAGCCAACTCAAAAGAATACAGATTTCGACAATTATGTTGCTAAACCTCCTGACTTTGCGCTTCCCCAAATGGCCGAATTTGGATTCCCGTTGAATTTGAAACCTGATTTGCATACTACAGCTCTTCACGTTTGTAGGGATGCCCAACATGTCTATATGTACTGTGGAAATATGGATAAAACCAAGAAAAAAGCCAACTCAAAAAAATCCAGATTTCGACAATTATGTTGCTAAATCTCCTGACTTTGCGCTTCCCATAATGGCCGAATTTGGATTCCCGTTGAATTATAAACCTGATTTGAATACTACAGCTCTTCACGTTTGTAGGTATGCCCAACATGTCCATATCTACTGTGGAATTATGGAGAAAAGCCAGAAAAAAGCCAACTCAAACAAATCCAGATTTCAATAATTTTGTTGCTAAACCTCCTGACTTTGTGCTGTCCCCAAATGGCCAAATATGGATTCCCGTTGAATTTGAAACCTGATTTGCATTATCCAGCTCTTCACGTTTGTAGGTATACCCAAGATGTCCATATCTACTGTGGAATTATGGAGAAAAGCCATAAAAAAGCCAACTCAAACAAATCCAGATTTCGACAATTATGTTGCTAAACCTCCTGACTTTGCGCTTCCCCAAATGGCCGAATTTGGATTCCCGTTGAATTTGAAACCTGATTTGCATAATACAGCTCTTCACGTTTGTAGGGATTCCCAACATGTCCATATCTACTGTGGAAATATGGAGAAAAGCAAGAAAAAAGCAAACTCAAAAAATCCAGATTTCGACAATTACATTGCTAAACCTCCTGACTTTGTGCTGTCCCCAAATGGCCAAATATGGATTCCCGTTGAATTTGAAACCTGATTTGAATACTACAGCTCTTCACGTTTGTAGGTATGCCCAACATGTCCATATCTACTGTGGAATTATGGAGAAAAGCCAGAAAAAAGCCAACTCAAACAAATCCAGATTTGTTGCTAAACCTCCTGACTTTGCGCTTCCCCAAATGGCCGAATTTGGATTATTGTTGAATTTGAAACCTGATTTGCATACAACAGCTCTTCACGTTTGTAGCGATGCCCAACATGTCCATATCTACTGTGGAAATATGGAGAAAACCAAGAAAAAAGCCAAATCAAACAAATCCAGATTTCAATAATTTTGTTGCTAAACCTCCTGACTTTGCGCTTCCCCAAATGGCCGAATTTGGATTCCCGTTGAATTATAAACCTGATTTGCATACTACAGCTCTTCACGTTTGTAGGTATGCCCAACATGTCCATATCTGCTGTGGAAATATGGAGAAAACCAAGAAAAAAGCCAACTCAAAAGAATACATTTTTCGACAATTATGTTGCTAAACCTCCTGACTTTGTGCTGTCCCCAAATGGCCAAATATGGATTCCTGTTGAATTTGAAACCTGATTTGCATAATACAGCTCTTCACGTTTGTAGGGATGCCCAACATGTCCATATCTACTGTGGAAATATGGAGAAAAGCAAGAAAAAAGCAAACTCAAAAAATCCAGATTTCGACAATTACATTGCTAAACCTCCTGACTTTGTGCTGTCCCCAAACGGCCAAATGTGGATTCCCGTTGAATTTGAAACCTGATTTGAATACTACAGCTCTTCACGTTTGTAGGTATGCCCAACATGTCCATATCTACTGTGGAATTATGGAGAAAAGCCAGAAAAAAGCCAACTCAAACAAATCCAGATTTGTTGCTAAACCTCCTGACTTTGCGCTTCCCCAAATGGCCGAATTTGGATTCCTGTTGAATTTGAAACCTGATTTGCATACTACAGCTCTTCACGTTTGTAGCGATGCCCAACATGTCCATATCTACTGTGGAAATATGGAGAAAACCAAGAAAAAAGACAAATCAAACAAATCCAGATTTCAATAATTTTGTTGCTAAACCTCCTGACTTTGCGCTTCCCCAAATGGCCGAATTTGGATTCCCGTTGAATTATAAACCTGATTTGCATACTACAGCTCTTCAAGTTTGTAGGTATGCCCAACATGTCCATATCTGCTGTGGAAATATGGAGAAAACCAAGAAAAAAGCCAACTCAAAAGAATACAGATTTCGACAATTATGTTGCTAAACCTCCTGACTTTGCGCTTCCCCAAATGGCCGAATTTGGATTCCCGTTGAATTTGAAACCTGATTTGCATACTACAGCTCTTCACGTTTGTAGGGATGCCCAACATGTCTATATGTACTGTGGAAATATGGATAAAACCAAGAAAAAAGCCAACTCAAAAAAATCCAGATTTCGACAATTATGTTGCTAAATCTCCTGACTTTGCGCTTCCCATAATGGCCGAATTTGGATTCCCGTTGAATTATAAACCTGATTTGAATACTACAGCTCTTCACGTTTGTAGGTATGCCCAACATGTCCATATCTACTGTGGAATTATGGAGAAAAGCCAGAAAAAAGCCAACTCAAACAAATCCAGATTTCAATAATTTTGTTGCTAAACCTCCTGACTTTGTGCTGTCCCCAAATGGCCAAATATGGATTCCCGTTGAATTTGAAACCTGATTTGCATTATCCAGCTCTTCACGTTTGTAGGTATACCCAAGATGTCCATATCTACTGTGGAATTATGGAGAAAAGCCATAAAAAAGCCAACTCAAACAAATCCAGATTTCGACAATTATGTTGCTAAACCTCCTGACTTTGCGCTTCCCCAAATGGCCGAATTTGGATTCCCGTTGAATTTGAAACCTGATTTGCATAATACAGCTCTTCACGTTTGTAGGGATTCCCAACATGTCCATATCTACTGTGGAAATATGGAGAAAAGCAAGAAAAAAGCAAACTCAAAAAATCCAGATTTCGACAATTACATTGCTAAACCTCCTGACTTTGTGCTGTCCCCAAATGGCCAAATATGGATTCCCGTTGAATTTGAAACCTGATTTGAATACTACAGCTCTTCACGTTTGTAGGTATGCCCAACATGTCCATATCTACTGTGGAATTATGGAGAAAAGCCAGAAAAAAGCCAACTCAAACAAATCCAGATTTGTTGCTAAACCTCCTGACTTTGCGCTTCCCCAAATGGCCGAATTTGGATTATTGTTGAATTTGAAACCTGATTTGCATACAACAGCTCTTCACGTTTGTAGCGATGCCCAACATGTCCATATCTACTGTGGAAATATGGAGAAAACCAAGAAAAAAGCCAAATCAAACAAATCCAGATTTCAATAATTTTGTTGCTAAACCTCCTGACTTTGCGCTTCCCCAAATGGCCGAATTTGGATTCCCGTTGAATTATAAACCTGATTTGCATACTACAGCTCTTCACGTTTGTAGGTATGCCCAACATGTCCATATCTGCTGTGGAAATATGGAGAAAACCAAGAAAAAAGCCAACTCAAAAGAATACATTTTTCGACAATTATGTTGCTAAACCTCCTGACTTTGTGCTGTCCCCAAATGGCCAAATATGGATTCCTGTTGAATTTGAAACCTGATTTGCATAATACAGCTCTTCACGTTTGTAGGGATGCCCAACATGTCCATATCTACTGTGGAAATATGGAGAAAAGCAAGAAAAAAGCAAACTCAAAAAATCCAGATTTCGACAATTACATTGCTAAACCTCCTGACTTTGTGCTGTCCCCAAACGGCCAAATGTGGATTCCCGTTGAATTTGAAACCTGATTTGAATACTACAGCTC
Organism: Zingel zingel; assembly: GCA_023566125.1. Lineage (NCBI taxonomy): Eukaryota > Metazoa > Chordata > Actinopteri > Perciformes > Percidae > Zingel > Zingel zingel. Next base: position 13,168,717 of record CM042323.1, read on the forward strand.
TTCACGTTTGTAGGTATGCCCAACATGTCCATATCTACTGTGGAATTATGGAGAAAAGCCAGAAAAAAGCCAACTCAAACAAATCCAGATTTGTTGCTAAACCTCCTGACTTTGCGCTTCCCCAAATGGCCGAATTTGGATTCCTGTTGAATTTGAAACCTGATTTGCATACTACAGCTCTTCACGTTTGTAGCGATGCCCAACATGTCCATATCTACTGTGGAAATATGGAGAAAACCAAGAAAAAAGACAAATCAAACAAATCCAGATTTCAATAATTTTGTTGCTAAACCTCCTGACTTTGCGCTTCCCCAAATGGCCGAATTTGGATTCCCGTTGAATTATAAACCTGATTTGCATACTACAGCTCTTCAAGTTTGTAGGTATGCCCAACATGTCCATATCTGCTGTGGAAATATGGAGAAAACCAAGAAAAAAGCCAACTCAAAAGAATACAGATTTCGACAATTATGTTGCTAAACCTCCTGACTTTGCGCTTCCCCAAATGGCCGAATTTGGATTCCCGTTGAATTTGAAACCTGATTTGCATAATACAGCTCTTCACATTTGTAGGGATGCCCAACATGTCCATATCTGCTGTGGAAATATGGAGAAAACCAAGAAAAAAGCCAACTCAAAAGAATACAGATTTCGACAATTATGTTGCTAAACCTCCTGACTTTGTGCTGTCCCCAAATGGCCAAATATGGATTCCCGTTGAATTTGAAACCTGATTTGCATTATACAGCTCTTCACGTTTGTAGGTATGCCCAAGATGTCCATATCTACTGTGGAATTATGGAGAAAAGCCAGAAAAAAGCCAACTCAAACAAATCCAGATAGGTTGCTAAACCTCCTGACTTTGCGCTTCCCCAAATGGCCGAATTTGGATTCCCGTTGAATTATAAACCTGATTTACATACTACAGCTCTTCACGTTTGTAGTTATGCCCAACATGTCCATATCTGCTGTGGAAATATGGAGAAAACCAAGAAAAAAGCCAACTCAAAAGAATACAGATTTCGACAATTATGTTGCTAAACCTCCTGACTTTGCGCTTCCCCAAATGGCCGAATTTGGATTCCCGTTGAATTTGAAACCTGATTCGCATAATACAGCTCTTCACGTTTGTAGGGATGCCCAACATGTCCATATCTGCTGTGGAAATATGGAGAAAACCAAGAATAAAGCCAACTCAAAAGAATACAGATTTCGACAATTACATTGCTAAACCTCCTGACTTTGTGCTGTCCCCAAAAGGCCAAATATGGATTCCCGTTGAATTTGAAACCTGATTTGAATACTACAGCTCTTCACGTTTGTAGGTATGCCCAACATGTCCATATCTACTGTGGAATTATGGAGAAAAGCCAGAAAAAAGCCAACTCAAACAAATCCAGATTTGTTGCTAAACCTCCTGACTTTGCGCTTCCCCAAATGGCCGAATTTGGATTCCTGTTGAATTTGAAACCTGATTTGCATACTACAGCTCTTCACGTTTGTAGCGATGCCCAACATGTCCATATCTACTGTGGAAATATGGAGAAAACCAAGAAAAAAGCCAACTCAAACAAATCCAGATTTCAATAATTTTGTTGCTAAACCTCCTGACTTTGCGCTTCCCCAAATGGCCGAATTTGGATTCCCGTTGAATTATAGACCTGATTTGCATACTACAGCTCTTCACGTTTGTAGGTATGCCCAACATTTCCATATCTGCTGTGGAAATATGGAGAAAACCAAGAAAAAACCCAACTCAAAAGAATACAGATTTCGACAATTATGTTGCTAAACCTCCTGACTTTGTGCTGTCCCCAAATGGCCAAATATGGATTCCCGTTGAATTTGAAACCTTATTTGCATAATACAGCTCTTCACGTTTGTAGTGATGCCCAACATGTCCATATCTGCTGTGGAAATATGGAGAAAACCAAGAAAAAAGCCAACTCAAAAGAATACAGATTTCGACAATTATGTTGCTAAACCTCCTGACTTTGCGCTTCCCCAAATGGCCGAATTTGGATTCCCGTTGAATTATAAACCTGATTTGAATACTACAGCTCTTCACGTTTGTAGGTATGCCCAACATGTCCATATCTACTGTGGAATTATGGAGAAAAGCCAGAAAAAAGCCAACTCAAACAAATCCAGATTTCAATAATTTTGTTGCTAAACCTCCTGACTTTGTGCTGTCCCCAAATGGCCAAATATGGATTCCCGTTGAATTTGAAACCTGATTTGCATTATCCAGCTCTTCACGTTTGTAGGTATACCCAAGATGTCCATATCTACTGTGGAATTATGGAGAAAAGCCATAAAAAAGCCAACTCAAACAAATCCAGATTTCGACAATTATGTTGCTAAACCTCCTGACTTTGCGCTTCCCCAAATGGCCGAATTTGGATTCCCGTTGAATTTGAAACCTGATTTGCATAATACAGCTCTTCACGTTTGTAGGGATTCCCAACATGTCCATATCTACTGTGGAAATATGGAGAAAAGCAAGAAAAAAGCAAACTCAAAAAATCCAGATTTCGACAATTACATTGCTAAACCTCCTGACTTTGTGCTGTCCCCAAATGGCCAAATATGGATTCCCGTTGAATTTGAAACCTGATTTGAATACTACAGCTCTTCGCGTTTGTAGGTATGCCCAACATGTCCATATCTACTGTGGAATTATGGAGAAAAGCCAGAAAAAAGCCAACTCAAACAAATCCAGATTTGTTGCTAAACCTCCTGACTTTGCGCTTCCCCAAATGGCCGAATTTGGATTATTGTTGAATTTGAAACCTGATTTGCATACAACAGCTCTTCACGTTTGTAGCGATGCCCAACATGTCCATATCTACTGTGGAAATATGGAGAAAACCAAGAAAAAAGCCAAATCAAACAAATCCAGATTTCAATAATTTTGTTGCTAAACCTCCTGACTTTGCGCTTCCCCAAATGGCCGAATTTGGATTCCCGTTGAATTATAAACCTGATTTGCATACTACAGCTCTTCACGTTTGTAGGTATGCCCAACATGTCCATATCTGCTGTGGAAATATGGAGAAAACCAAGAAAAAAGCCAACTCAAAAGAATACATTTTTCGACAATTATGTTGCTAAACCTCCTGACTTTGTGCTGTCCCCAAATGGCCAAATATGGATTCCTGTTGAATTTGAAACCTGATTTGCATAATACAGCTCTTCACGTTTGTAGGGATGCCCAACATGTCCATATCTACTGTGGAAATATGGAGAAAAGCAAGAAAAAAGCAAACTCAAAAAATCCAGATTTCGACAATTACATTGCTAAACCTCCTGACTTTGTGCTGTCCCCAAACGGCCAAATGTGGATTCCCGTTGAATTTGAAACCTGATTTGAATACTACAGCTCTTCACGTTTGTAGGTATGCCCAACATGTCCATATCTACTGTGGAATTATGGAGAAAAGCCAGAAAAAAGCCAACTCAAACAAATCCAGATTTGTTGCTAAACCTCCTGACTTTGCGCTTCCCCAAATGGCCGAATTTGGATTCCTGTTGAATTTGAAACCTGATTTGCATACTACAGCTCTTCACGTTTGTAGCGATGCCCAACATGTCCATATCTACTGTGGAAATATGGAGAAAACCAAGAAAAAAGCCAACTCAAAAGAATACAGATTTCGACAATTATGTTGCTAAACCTCCTGACTTTGCGCTTCCCCAAATGGCCGAATTTGGATTCCCGTTGAATTTGAAACCTGATTTGCATAATACAGCTCTTCACATTTGTAGGGATGCCCAACATGTCCATATCTGCTGTGGAAATATGGAGAAAACCAAGAAAAAAGCCAACTCAAAAGAATACAGATTTCGACAATTATGTTGCTAAACCTCCTGACTTTGTGCTGTCCCCAAATGGCCAAATATGGATTCCCGTTGAATTTGAAACCTGATTTGCATTATACAGCTCTTCACGTTTGTAGGTATGCCCAAGATGTCCATATCTACTGTGGAATTATGGAGAAAAGCCAGAAAAAAGCCAACTCAAACAAATCCAGATAGGTTGCTAAACCTCCTGACTTTGCGCTTCCCCAAATGGCCGAATTTGGATTCCTGTTGAATTATAAACCTGATTTGCATACTACAGCTCTTCACGTTTGTAGTTATGCCCAACATGTCCATATCTGCTGTGGAAATATGGAGAAAACCAAGAAAAAAGCCAACTCAAAAGAATACAGATTTCGACAATTATGTTGCTAAACCTCCTGACTTTGCGCTTCCCCAAATGGCCGAATTTGGATTCCCGTTGAATTTGAAACCTGATTCGCATAATACAGCTCTTCACGTTTGTAGGGATGCCCAACATGTCCATATCTGCTGTGGAAATATGGAGAAAACCAAGAATAAAGCCAACTCAAAAGAATACAGATTTCGACAATTACATTGCTAAACCTCCTGACTTTGTGCTGTCCCCAAAAGGCCAAATATGGATTCCCGTTGAATTTGAAACCTGATTTGAATACTACAGCTCTTCACGTTTGTAGGTATGCCCAACATGTCCATATCTACTGTGGAATTATGGAGAAAAGCCAGAAAAAAGCCAACTCAAACAAATCCAGATTTCAATAATTTTGTTGCTAAACCTCCTGACTTTGCGCTTCCCCAAATGGCCGAATTTGGATTCCCGTTGAATTATAGACCTGATTTGCATACTACAGCTCTTCACGTTTGTAGGTATGCCCAACATTTCCATATCTGCTGTGGAAATATGGAGAAAACCAAGAAAAAACCCAACTCAAAAGAATACAGATTTCGACAATTATGTTGCTAAACCTCCTGACTTTGTGCTGTCCCCAAATGGCCAAATATGGATTCCCGTTGAATTTGAAACCTTATTTGCATAATACAGCTCTTCACGTTTGTAGTGATGCCCAACATGTCCATATCTGCTGTGGAAATATGGAGAAAACCAAGAAAAAAGCCAACTCAAAAGAATACAGATTTCGACAATTATGTTGCTAAACCTCCTGACTTTGCGCTTCCCCAAATGGCCGAATTTGGATTCCCGTTGAATTTGAAACCTGATTTGCATAATACAGCACTTCACGTTTGTAGGTATGCCCAAGATGTCCATATCTACTGTGGAATTATGGAGAAAAGCCAGAAAAAAGCCAACTCAAACAAATCCAGATAGGTTGCTAAACCTCCTGACTTTGCGCTTCCCCAAATGGCCGAATTTGGATTCCCTTTGAATTATAAACCTGATTTGCATACTACAGCTCTTCACGTTTGTAGGTATGCCCAACATGTCCATATCTGCTGTGGAAATATGGAGAAAACCAAGAAAAAAGCCAAATCAAAAAATCCAGATTTCGACAATTACATTGCTAAACCTCCTGACTTTGTGCTGTCCCCAAACGGCCAAATATGGATTCCCGTTGAATTTGAAACCTGATTTGAATGCTACAGCTCTTCACCTTTGTAGGTATGCCCAACATGTCCATATCTACTGTGGAAATATGGAAAAAAGCCAGAAAAAATCCAACTCAAACAAATCCAGATTTGTTGCTAAAACTCCTGACTTTGTGCTGTCCCCAAACGGCCAAATATGGATTCCCGTTGAATTTGAAACCTGATTTGCATACTACAGCTCTTCACGTTTGTAGGGATGCCCAACATGTCTATATGTACTGTGGAAATATGGATAAAACCAAGAAAAAAGCCAACTCAAAAAAATCCAGATTTCGACAATTATGTTGCTAAACCTCCTGACTTTGCGCTTCCCCAAATGGCCGAATTTGGATTCCCGTTGAATTATAAACCTGATTTGAATACTACAGCTCTTCACGTTTGTAGGTATGCCCAACATGTCCATATCTACTGTGGAATTATGGAGAAAAGCCAGAAAAAAGCCAACTCAAACAAATCCAGATTTCAATAATTTTGTTGCTAAACCTCCTGACTTTGTGCTGTCCCCAAATGGCCAAATATGGATTCCCGTTGAATTTGAAACCTGATTTGCATTATCCAGCTCTTCACGTTTGTAGGTATACCCAAGATGTCCATATCTACTGTGGAATTATGGAGAAAAGCCATAAAAAAGCCAACTCAAACAAATCCAGATTTCGACAATTATGTTGCTAAACCTCCTGACTTTGCGCTTCCCCAAATGGCCGAATTTGGATTCCCGTTGAATTTGAAACCTGATTTGCATAATACAGCTCTTCACGTTTGTAGGGATTCCCAACATGTCCATATCTACTGTGGAAATATGGAGAAAAGCAAGAAAAAAGCAAACTCAAAAAATCCAGATTTCGACAATTACATTGCTAAACCTCCTGACTTTGTGCTGTCCCCAAATGGCCAAATATGGATTCCCGTTGAATTTGAAACCTGATTTGAATACTACAGCTCTTCGCGTTTGTAGGTATGCCCAACATGTCCATATCTACTGTGGAATTATGGAGAAAAGCCAGAAAAAAGCCAACTCAAACAAATCCAGATTTGTTGCTAAACCTCCTGACTTTGCGCTTCCCCAAATGGCCGAATTTGGATTATTGTTGAATTTGAAACCTGATTTGCATACAACAGCTCTTCACGTTTGTAGCGATGCCCAACATGTCCATATCTACTGTGGAAATATGGAGAAAACCAAGAAAAAAGCCAAATCAAACAAATCCAGATTTCAATAATTTTGTTGCTAAACCTCCTGACTTTGCGCTTCCCCAAATGGCCGAATTTGGATTCCCGTTGAATTATAAACCTGATTTGCATACTACAGCTCTTCACGTTTGTAGGTATGCCCAACATGTCCATATCTGCTGTGGAAATATGGAGAAAACCAAGAAAAAAGCCAACTCAAAAGAATACATTTTTCGACAATTATGTTGCTAAACCTCCTGACTTTGTGCTGTCCCCAAATGGCCAAATATGGATTCCTGTTGAATTTGAAACCTGATTTGCATAATACAGCTCTTCACGTTTGTAGGGATGCCCAACATGTCCATATCTACTGTGGAAATATGGAGAAAAGCAAGAAAAAAGCAAACTCAAAAAATCCAGATTTCGACAATTACATTGCTAAACCTCCTGACTTTGTGCTGTCCCCAAACGGCCAAATGTGGATTCCCGTTGAATTTGAAACCTGATTTGAATACTACAGCTCTTCACGTTTGTAGGTATGCCCAACATGTCCATATCTACTGTGGAATTATGGAGAAAAGCCAGAAAAAAGCCAACTCAAACAAATCCAGATTTGTTGCTAAACCTCCTGACTTTGCGCTTCCCCAAATGGCCGAATTTGGATTCCTGTTGAATTTGAAACCTGATTTGCATACTACAGCTCTTCACGTTTGTAGCGATGCCCAACATGTCCATATCTACTGTGGAAATATGGAGAAAACCAAGAAAAAAGCCAACTCAAAAGAATACAGATTTCGACAATTATGTTGCTAAACCTCCTGACTTTGCGCTTCCCCAAATGGCCGAATTTGGATTCCCGTTGAATTTGAAACCTGATTTGCATAATACAGCTCTTCACATTTGTAGGGATGCCCAACATGTCCATATCTGCTGTGGAAATATGGAGAAAACCAAGAAAAAAGCCAACTCAAAAGAATACAGATTTCGACAATTATGTTGCTAAACCTCCTGACTTTGTGCTGTCCCCAAATGGCCAAATATGGATTCCCGTTGAATTTGAAACCTGATTTGCATTATACAGCTCTTCACGTTTGTAGGTATGCCCAAGATGTCCATATCTACTGTGGAATTATGGAGAAAAGCCAGAAAAAAGCCAACTCAAACAAATCCAGATAGGTTGCTAAACCTCCTGACTTTGCGCTTCCCCAAATGGCCGAATTTGGATTCCTGTTGAATTATAAACCTGATTTGCATACTACAGCTCTTCACGTTTGTAGTTATGCCCAACATGTCCATATCTGCTGTGGAAATATGGAGAAAACCAAGAAAAAAGCCAACTCAAAAGAATACAGATTTCGACAATTATGTTGCTAAACCTACTGACTTTGCGCTTCCCCAAATGGCCGAATTTGGATTCCCGTTGAATTTGAAACCTGATTCGCATAATACAGCTCTTCACGTTTGTAGGGATGCCCAACATGTCCATATCTGCTGTGGAAATATGGAGAAAACCAAGAATAAAGCCAACTCAAAAGAATACAGATTTCGACAATTACATTGCTAAACCTCCTGACTTTGTGCTGTCCCCAAAAGGCCAAATATGGATTCCCGTTGAATTTGAAACCTGATTTGAATACTACAGCTCTTCACGTTTGTAGGTATGCCCAACATGTCCATATCTACTGTGGAATTATGGAGAAAAGCCAGAAAAAAGCCAACTCAAACAAATCCAGATTTGTTGCTAAACCTCCTGACTTTGCGCTTCCCCAAATGGCCGAATTTGGATTCCTGTTGAATTTGAAACCTGATTTGCATACTACAGCTCTTCACGTTTGTAGCGATGCCCAACATGTCCATATCTACTGTGGAAATATGGAGAAAACCAAGAAAAAAGCCAACTCAAACAAATCCAGATTTCAATAATTTTGTTGCTAAACCTCCTGACTTTGCGCTTCCCCAAATGGCCGAATTTGGATTCCCGTTGAATTATAGACCTGATTTGCATACTACAGCTCTTCACCTTTGTAGGTATGCCCAACATTTCCATATCTGCTGTGGAAATATGGAGAAAACCAAGAAAAAACCCAACTCAAAAGAATACAGATTTCGACAATTATGTTGCTAAACCTCCTGACTTTGTGCTGTCCCCAAATGGCCAAATATGGATTCCCGTTGAATTTGAAACCTGATTTGCATAATACAGCTCTTCACGTTTGTAGGGATGCCCAACATGTCCATATCTACTGTGGAAATATGGAGAAAAGCAAGAAAAAAGCAAATTCAAAAAATCCAGATTTCGACAATTACATTGCTAAACCTCCTGACTTTGTGCTGTCCCCAAATGGCCAAATATGGATTCCCGTTGAATTTGAAACCTGATTTGAATACTACAGCTCTTCACGTTTGTAGGTATGCCCAACATGTCCATATCTACTGTGGAATTATGGAGAAAAGCCAGAAAAAAGCCAACTCAAACAAATCCAGATTTGTTGCTAAACCTCCTGACTTTGCGCTTCCCCAAATGGCCGAATTTGGATTACTGTTGAATTTGAAACCTGATTTGCATACAACAGCTCTTCACGTTTGTAGCGATGCCCAACATGTCCATATCTACTGTGGAAATATGGAGAAAACCAAGAAAAAAGCCAAATCAAACAAATCCAGATTTCAATAATTTTGTTGCTAAACCTCCTGACTTTGCGCTTCCCCAAATGGCCGAATTTGGATTCCCGTTGAATTATAAACCTGATTTGCATACTACAGCTCTTCACGTTTGTAGGTATGCCCAACATGTCCATATCTGCTGTGGAAATATGGAGAAAACCAAGAAAAAAGCCAACTCAAAAGAATACATTTTTCGACAATTATGTTGCTAAACCTCCTGACTTTGTGCTGTCCCCAAATGGCCAAATATGGATTCCTGTTGAATTTGAAACCTGATTTGCATACTACAGCTCTTCACGTTTGTAGGGATGCCCAACATGTCCATATCTACTGTGGAAATATGGAGAAAAGCAAGAAAAAAGCAAACTCAAAAAATCCAGATTTCGACAATTACATTGCTAAACCTCCTGACTTTGTGCTGTCCCCAAACGGCCAAATATGGATTCCCGTTGAATTTGAAACCTGATTTGAATACTACAGCTCTTCACGTTTGTAGGTATGCCCAACATGTCCATAGCTACTGTGGAATTATGGAGAAAAGCCAGAAAAAAGCCAACTCAAACAAATCCAGATTTGTTGCTAAACCTCCTGACTTTGCGCTTCCCCAAATGGCCGAATTTGGATTCCTGTTGAATTTGAAACCTGATTTGCATACTACAGCTCTTCACGTTTGTAGCGATGCCCAACATGTCCATATCTACTGTGGAAATATGGAGAAAACCAAGAAAAAAGACAAATCAAACAAATCCAGATTTCAATAATTTTGTTGCTAAACCTCCTGACTTTGCGCTTCCCCAAATGGCCGAATTTGGATTCCCGTTGAATTATAAACCTGATTTGCATACTACAGCTCTTCAAGTTTGTAGGTATGCCCAACATGTCCATATCTGCTGTGGAAATATGGAGAAAACCAAGAAAAAAGCCAACTCAAAAGAATACAGATTTCGACAATTATGTTGCTAAACCTCCTGACTTTGCGCTTCCCCAAATGGCCGAATTTGGATTCCCGTTGAATTTGAAACCTGATTTGCATAATACAGCTCTTCACATTTGTAGGGATGCCCAACATGTCCATATCTGCTGTGGAAATATGGAGAAAACCAAGAAAAAAGCCAACTCAAAAGAATACAGATTTCGACAATTATGTTGCTAAACCTCCTGACTTTGTGCTGTCCCCAAATGGCCAAATATGGATTCCCGTTGAATTTGAAACCTGATTTGCATTATACAGCTCTTCACGTTTGTAGGTATGCCCAAGATGTCCATATCTACTGTGGAATTATGGAGAAAAGCCAGAAAAAAGCCAACTCAAACAAATCCAGATAGGTTGCTAAACCTCCTGACTTTGCGCTTCCCCAAATGGCCGAATTTGGATTCCCGTTGAATTATAAACCTGATTTACATACTACAGCTCTTCACGTTTGTAGTTATGCCCAACATGTCCATATCTGCTGTGGAAATATGGAGAAAACCAAGAAAAAAGCCAACTCAAAAGAATACAGATTTCGACAATTATGTTGCTAAACCTCCTGACTTTGCGCTTCCCCAAATGGCCGAATTTGGATTCCCGTTGAATTTGAAACCTGATTCGCATAACACAGCTCTTCACGTTTGTAGGGACGCCCAACATGTCCATATCTGCTGTGGAAATATGGAGAAAACCAAGAATAAAGCCAACTCAAAAGAATACAGATTTCGACAATTACATTGCTAAACCTCCTGACTTTGTGCTGTCCCCAAAAGGCCAAATATGGATTCCCGTTGAATTTGAAACCTGATTTGAATACTACAGCTCTTCACGTTTGTAGGTATGCCCAACATGTCCATATCTACTGTGGAATTATGGAGAAAAGCCAGAAAAAAGCCAACTCAAACAAATCCAGATTTGTTGCTAAACCTCCTGACTTTGCGCTTCCCCAAATGGCCGAATTTGGATTCCTGTTGAATTTGAAACCTGATTTGCATACTACAGCTCTTCACGTTTGTAGCGATGCCCAACATGTCCATATCTACTGTGGAAATATGGAGAAAACCAAGAAAAAAGCCAACTCAAACAAATCCAGATTTCAATAATTTTGTTGCTAAACCTCCTGACTTTGCGCTTCCCCAAATGGCCGAATTTGGATTCCCGTTGAATTATAGACCTGATTTGCATACTACAGCTCTTCACGTTTGTAGGTATGCCCAACATTTCCATATCTGCTGTGGAAATATGGAGAAAACCAAGAAAAAACCCAACTCAAAAGAATACAGATTTCGACAATTATGTTGCTAAACCTCCTGACTTTGTGCAGTCACCAAATGGCCAAATATGGATTCCCGTTGAATTTGAAACCTTATTTGCATAATACAGCTCTTCACGTTTGTAGTGATGCCCAACATGTCCATATCTGCTGTGGAAATATGGAGAAAACCAAGAAAAAAGCCAACTCAAAAGAATACAGATTTCGACAATTATGTTGCTAAACCTCCTGACTTTGCGCTTCCCCAAATGGCCGAATTTGGATTCCCGTTGAATTTGAAACCTGATTTGCATAATACAGCTCTTCACGTTTGTAGGTATGCCCAAGATGTCCATATCTACTGTGGAATTATGGAGAAAAGCCAGAAAAAAGCCAACTCAAACAAATCCAGATAGGTTGCTAAACCTCCTGACTTTGCGCTTCCCCAAATGGCCGAATTTGGATTCCCTTTGAATTATAAACCTGATTTGCATACTACAGCTCTTCACGTTTGTAGGTATGCCCAACATGTCCATATCTGCTGTGGAAATATGGAGAAAACCAAGAAAAAAGCCAAATCAAAAAATCCAGATTTCGACAATTACATTGCTAAACCTCCTGACTTTGTGCTGTCCCCAAACGGCCAAATATGGATTCCCGTTGAATTTGAAACCTGATTTGAATGCTACAGCTCTTCACCTTTGTAGGTATGCCCAACATGTCCATATCTACTGTGGAAATATGGAAAAAAGCCAGAAAAAATCCAACTCAAACAAATCCAGATTTGTTGCTAAAACTCCTGACTTTGTGCTGTCCCCAAACGGCCAAATATGGATTCCCGTTGAATTTGAAACCTGATTTGCATACTACAGCTCTTCACGTTTGTAGGGATGCCCAACATGTCTATATGTACTGTGGAAATATGGATAAAACCAAGAAAAAAGCCAACTCAAAAAAATCCAGATTTCGACAATTATGTTGCTAAACCTCCTGACTTTGCGCTTCCCCAAATGGCCGAATTTGGATTCCCGTTGAATTATAAACCTGATTTGCATACTACAGCTCTTCAAGTTTGTAGGTATGCCCAACATGTCCATATCTGCTGTGGAAATATGGAGAAAACCAAGAAAAAAGCCAACTCAAAAGAATACAGATTTCGACAATTATGTTGCTAAACCTCCTGACTTTGTGCTGTCCCCAAATGGCCAAATATGGATTCCCGTTGAATTTGTAACCTGATTTGCATTATACAGCTCTTCACGTTTGTAGGTATGCCCAAGATGTCCATATCTACTGTGGAATTATGGAGAAAAGCCAGAAAAAAGCCAACTCAAACAAATCCAGATAGGTTGCTAAACCTCCTGACTTTGCGCTTCCCCAAATGGCCGAATTTGGATTCCCGTTGAATTATAAACCTGATTTGCATACTACAGCTCTTCACGTTTGTAGTTATGCCCAACATGTCCATATCTGCTGTGGAAATATGGAGAAAACCAAGAAAAAAGCCAACTCAAAAGAATACAGATTTCGACAATTATGTTGCGAAACCTACTGACTTTGCGCTTCCCCAAATGGCCGAATTTGGATTCCCGTTGAATTTGAAACCTGATTCGCATAATACAGTTCTTCACGTTTGTAGGGATGCCCAACATGTCCATATCTGCTGTGGAAATATGGAGAAAACCAAGAATAAAGCCAACTCAAAAGAATACAGATTTCGACAATTACATTGCTAAACCTCCTGACTTTGTGCTGTCCCCAAAAGGCCAAATATGGATTCCCGTTGAATTTGAAAGCTGATTTGAATACTACAGCTCTTCACGTTTGTAGGTATGCCCAACATGTCCATATCTACTGTGGAATTATGGAGAAAAGCCAGAAAAAAGCCAACTCAAACAAATCCAGATTTGTTGCTAAACCTCCTGACTTTGCGCTTCCCCAAATGGCCGAATTTGGATTCCTGTTGAATTTGAAACCTGATTTGCATACTACAGCTCTTCACGTTTGTAGGTATGCCCAACATGTCCATATCTGCTGTGGAAATATGGAGAAAACCAAGAAAAAAGCCAACTCAAAAGAATACATTTTTCGACAATTATGTTGCTAAACCTCCTGACTTTGTGCTGTCCCCAAATGGCCAAATATGGATTCCTGTTGAATTTGAAACCTGATTTGCATACTACAGCTCTTCACGTTTGTAGGGATGCCCAACATGTCCATATCTACTGTGGAAATATGGAGAAAAGCAAGAAAAAAGCAAACTCAAAAAATCCAGATTTCGACAATTACATTGCTAAACCTCCTGACTTTGTGCTGTCCCCAAACGGCCAAATATGGATTCCCGTTGAATTTGAAACCTGATTTGAATACTACAGCTCTTCACGTTTGTAGGTATGCCCAACATGTCCATAGCTACTGTGGAATTATGGAGAAAAGCCAGAAAAAAGCCAACTCAAACAAATCCAGATTTGTTGCTAAACCTCCTGACTTTGCGCTTCCCCAAATGGCCAAATTTGGATTCCTGTTGAATTTGAAACCTGATTTGCATACTACAGCTCTTCACGTTTGTAGCGATGCCCAACATGTCCATATCTACTGTGGAAATATGGAGAAAACCAAGAAAAAAGACAAATCAAACAAATCCAGATTTCAATAATTTTGTTGCTAAACCTCCTGACTTTGCGCTTCCCCAAATGGCCGAATTTGGATTCCCGTTGAATTATAAACCTGATTTGCATACTACAGCTCTTCAAGTTTGTAGGTATGCCCAACATGTCCATATCTGCTGTGGAAATATGGAGAAAACCAAGAAAAAAGCCAACTCAAAAGAATACAGATTTCGACAATTATGTTGCTAAACCTCCTGACTTTGCGCTTCCCCAAATGGCCGAATTTGGATTCCCGTTGAATTTGAAACCTGATTTGCATAATACAGCTCTTCACATTTGTAGGGATGCCCAACATGTCCATATCTGCTGTGGAAATATGGAGAAAACCAAGAAAAAAGCCAACTCAAAAGAATACAGATTTCGACAATTATGTTGCTAAACCTCCTGACTTTGTGCTGTCCCCAAATGGCCAAATATGGATTCCCGTTGAATTTGAAACCTGATTTGCATTATACAGCTCTTCACGTTTGTAGGTATGCCCAAGATGTCCATATCTACTGTGGAATTATGGAGAAAAGCCAGAAAAAAGCCAACTCAAACAAATCCAGATAGGTTGCTAAACCTCCTGACTTTGCGCTTCCCCAAATGGCCGAATTTGGATTCCCGTTGAATTATAAACCTGATTTACATACTACATCTCTTCACGTTTGTAGTTATGCCCAACATGTCCATATCTGCTGTGGAAATATGGAGAAAACCAAGAAAAAAGCCAACTCAAAAGAATACAGATTTCGACAATTATGTTGCTAAACCTCCTGACTTTGCGCTTCCCCAAATGGCCGAATTTGGATTCCCGTTGAATTTGAAACCTGATTCGCATAATACAGCTCTTCACGTTTGTAGGGATGCCCAACATGTCCATATCTGCTGTGGAAATATGGAGAAAACCAAGAATAAAGCCAACTCAAAAGAATACAGATTTCGACAATTACATTGCTAAACCTCCTGACTTTGTGCTGTCCCCAAAAGGCCAAATATGGATTCCCGTTGAATTTGAAACCTGATTTGAATACTACAGCTCTTCACGTTTGTAGGTATGCCCAACATGTCCATATCTACTGTGGAATTATGGAGAAAAGCCAGAAAAAAGCCAACTCAAACAAATCCAGATTTGTTGCTAAACCTCCTGACTTTGCGCTTCCCCAAATGGCCGAATTTGGATTCCTGTTGAATTTGAAACCTGATTTGCATACTACAGCTCTTCACGTTTGTAGCGATGCCCAACATGTCCATATCTACTGTGGAAATATGGAGAAAACCAAGAAAAAAGCCAACTCAAACAAATCCAGATTTCAATAATTTTGTTGCTAAACCTCCTGACTTTGCGCTTCCCCAAATGGCCGAATTTGGATTCCCGTTGAATTATAGACCTGATTTGCATACTACAGCTCTTCACGTTTGTAGGTATGCCCAACATTTCCATATCTGCTGTGGAAATATGGAGAAAACCAAGAAAAAACCCAACTCAAAAGAATACAGATTTCGACAATTATGTTGCTAAACCTCCTGACTTTGTGCTGTCCCCAAATGGCCAAATATGGATTCCCGTTGAATTTGAAACCTTATTTGCATAATACAGCTCTTCACGTTTGTAGTGATGCCCAACATGTCCATATCTGCTGTGGAAATATGGAGAAAACCAAGAAAAAAGCCAACTCAAAAGAATACAGATTTCGACAATTATGTTGCTAAACCTCCTGACTTTGCGCTTCCCCAAATGGCCGAATTTGGATTCCCGTTGAATTTGAAACCTGATTTGCATAATACAGCTCTTCACGTTTGTAGGTATGCCCAAGATGTCCATATCTACTGTGGAATTATGGAGAAAAGCCAGAAAAAAGCCAACTCAAACAAATCCAGATAGGTTGCTAAACCTCCTGACTTTGCGCTTCCCCAAATGGCCGAATTTGGATTCCCTTTGAATTATAAACCTGATTTGCATACTACAGCTCTTCACGTTTGTAGGTATGCCCAACATGTCCATATCTGCTGTGGAAATATGGAGAAAACCAAGAAAAAAGCCAAATCAAAAAATCCAGATTTCGACAATTACATTGCTAAACCTCCTGACTTTGTGCTGTCCCCAAACGGCCAAATATGGATTCCCGTTGAATGTGAAACCTGATTTGAATGCTACAGCTCTTCACCTTTGTAGGTATGCCCAACATGTCCATATCTACTGTGGAAATATGGAAAAAAGCCAGAAAAAATCCAACTCAAACAAATCCAGATTTGTTGCTAAAACTCCTGACTTTGTGCTGTCCCCAAACGGCCAAATATGGATTCCCGTTGAATTTGAAACCTGATTTGCATACTACAGCTCTTCACGTTTGTAGGGATGCCCAACATGTCTATATGTACTGTGGAAATATGGATAAAACCAAGAAAAAAGCCAACTCAAAAAAATCCAGATTTCGACAATTATGTTGCTAAACCTCCTGACTTTGCGCTTCCCCAAATGGCCGAATTTGGATTCCCGTTGAATTATAAACCTGATTTGCATACTACAGCTCTTCAAGTTTGTAGATATGCCCAACATGTCCATATCTGCTGTGGAAATATGGAGAAAACCAAGAAAAAAGCCAACTCAAAAGAATACAGATTTCGACAATTATGTTGCTAAACCTCCTGACTTTGCGCTTCCCCAAATGGCCGAATTTGGATTCCCGTTGAATTTGAAACCTGATTTGCATAATACAGCTCTTCACATTTGTAGGGATGCCCAACATGTCCATATCTGCTGTGGAAATATGGAGAAAACCAAGAAAAAAGCCAACTCAAAAGAATACAGATTTCGACAATTATGTTGCTAAACCTCCTGACTTTGTGCTGTCCCCAAATGGCCAAATATGGATTCCCGTTGAATTTGAAACCTGATTTGCATTATACAGCTCTTCACGTTTGTAGGTATGCCCAAGATGTCCATATCTACTGTGGAATTATGGAGAAAAGCCAGAAAAAAGCCAACTCAAACAAATCCAGATAGGTTGCTAAACCTCCTGACTTTGCGCTTCCCCAAATGGCCGAATTTGGATTCCCGTTGAATTATAAACCTGATTTGCATACTACAGCTCTTCACGTTTGTAGTTATGCCCAACATGTCCATATCTGCTGTGGAAATATGGAGAAAACCAAGAAAAAAGCCAACTCAAAAGAATACAGATTTCGACAATTATGTTGCGAAACCTCCTGACTTTGCGCTTCCCCAAATGGCCGAATTTGGATTCCCGTTGAATTTGAAACCTGATTCGCATAATACAGTTCTTCACGTTTGTAGGGATGCCCAACATGTCCATATCTGCTGTGGAAATATGGAGAAAACCAAGAATAAAGCCAACTCAAAAGAATACAGATTTCGACAATTACATTGCTAAACCTCCTGACTTTGTGCTGTCCCCAAAAGGCCAAATATGGATTCCCGTTGAATTTGAAAGCTGATTTGAATACTACAGCTCTTCACGTTTGTAGGTATGCCCAACATGTCCATATCTACTGTGGAATTATGGAGAAAAGCCAGAAAAAAGCCAACTCAAACAAATCCAGATTTGTTGCTAAACCTCCTGACTTTGCGCTTCCCCAAATGGCCGAATTTGGATTCCTGTTGAATTTGAAACCTGATTTGCATACTACAGCTCTTCACGTTTGTAGCGATGCCCAACATGTCCATATCTACTGTGGAAATATGGAGAAAACCAAGAAAAAAGCCAACTCAAACAAATCCAGATTTCAATAATTTTGTTGCTAAACCTCCTGACTTTGCGCTTCCCCAAATGGCCGAATTTGGATTCCCGTTGAATTATAGACCTGATTTGCATACTACAGCTCTTCACGTTTGTAGGTATGCCCAACATTTCCATATCTGCTGTGGAAATATGGAGAAAACCAAGAAAAAACCCAACTCAAAAGAATACAGATTTCGACAATTATGTTGCTAAACCTCCTGACTTTGTGCTGTCCCCAAATGGCCAAATATGGATTCCCGTTGAATTTGAAACCTTATTTGCATAATACAGCTCTTCACGTTTGTAGTGATGCCCAACATGTCCATATCTACTGTGGAAATATGGAGAAAAGCAAGAAAAAAGCAAACTCAAAAAATCCAGATTTCGACAATTACATTGCTAAACCTCCTGACTTTGTGCTGTCCCCAAACGGCCAAATATGGATTCCCGTTGAATTTGAAACCTGATTTGAATACTACAGCTCTTCACGTTTGTAGGTATGCCCAACATGTCCATATCTGCTGTGGAAATATGGAGAAAACCAAGAAAAAAGCCAACTCAAAAGAATACAGATTTCGACAATTATGTTGCTAAACCTCCTGACTTTGCGCTTCCCCAAATGGCCGAATTTGGATTCCCGTTGAATTATAGACCTGATTTGCATACTACAGCTCTTCACGTTTGTAGGTATGCCCAACATTTCCATATCTGCTGTGGAAATATGGAGAAAACCAAGAAAAAACCCAACTCAAAAGAATACAGATTTCGACAATTATGTTGCTAAACCTCCTGACTTTGTGCTGTCCCCAAATGGCCAAATATGGATTCCCGTTGAATTTGAAACCTTATTTGCATAATACAGCTCTTCACGTTTGTAGTGATGCCCAACATGTCCATATCTGCTGTGGAAATATGGAGAAAACCAAGAAAAAAGCCAACTCAAAAGAATACAGATTTCGACAATTATGTTGCTAAACCTCCTGACTTTGCGCTTCCCCAAATGGCCGAATTTGGATTCCCGTTGAATTTGAAACCTGATTTGCATAATACAGCTCTTCACGTTTGTAGGTATGCCCAAGATGTCCATATCTACTGTGGAATTATGGAGAAAAGCCAGAAAAAAGCCAACTCAAACAAATCCAGATAGGTTGCTAAACCTCCTGACTTTGCGCTTCCCCAAATGGCCGAATTTGGATTCCCTTTGAATTATAAACCTGATTTGCATACTACAGCTCTTCACGTTTGTAGGTATGCCCAACATGTCCATATCTGCTGTGGAAATATGGAGAAAACCAAGAAAAAAGCCAAATCAAAAAATCCAGATTTCGACAATTACATTGCTAAACCTCCTGACTTTGTGCTGTCCCCAAACGGCCAAATATGGATTCCCGTTGAATTTGAAACCTGATTTGAATGCTACAGCTCTTCACCTTTGTAGGTATGCCCAACATGTCCATATCTACTGTGGAAATATGGAAAAAAGCCAGAAAAAATCCAACTCAAACAAATCCAGATTTGTTGCTAAAACTCCTGACTTTGTGCTGTCCCCAAACGGCCAAATATGGATTCCCGTTGAATTTGAAACCTGATTTGCATACTACAGCTCTTCACGTTTGTAGGGATGCCCAACATGTCTATATGTACTGTGGAAATATGGATAAAACCAAGAAAAAAGCCAACTCAAAAAAATCCAGATTTCGACAATTATGTTGCTAAACCTCCTGACTTTGCGCTTCCCCAAATGGCCGAATTTGGATTCCCGTTGAATTATAAACCTGATTTGCATACTACAGCTCTTCAAGTTTGTAGGTATGCCCAACATGTCCATATCTGCTGTGGAAATATGGAGAAAACCAAGAAAAAAGCCAACTCAAAAGAATACAGATTTTGACAATTATGTTGCTAAACCTCCTGACTTTGCGCTTCCCCAAATGGCCGAATTTGGATTCCCGTTGAATTTGAAACCTGATTTGCATAATACAGCTCTTCACATTTGTAGGGATGCCCAACATGTCCATATCTGCTGTGGAAATATGGAGAAAACCAAGAAAAAAGCCAACTCAAAAGAATACAGATTTCGACAATTATGTTGCTAAACCTCCTGACTTTGTGCTGTCCCCAAATGGCCAAATATGGATTCCCGTTGAATTTGAAACCTGATTTGCATTATACAGCTCTTCACGTTTGTAGGTATGCCCAAGATGTCCATATCTACTGTGGAATTATGGAGAAAAGCCAGAAAAAAGCCAACTCAAACAAATCCAGATAGGTTGCTAAACCTCCTGACTTTGCGCTTCCCCAAATGGCCGAATTTGGATTCCCGTTGAATTATAAACCTGATTTGCATACTACAGCTCTTCACGTTTGTAGTTATGCCCAACATGTCCATATCTGCTGTGGAAATATGGAGAAAACCAAGAAAAAAGCCAACTCAAAAGAATACAGATTTCGACAATTATGTTGCTAAACCTCCTGACTTTGCGCTTCCCCAAATGGCCGAATTTGGATTCCTGTTGAATTTGAAACCTGATTTGCATACTACAGCTCTTCACGTTTGTAGCGATGCCCAACATGTCCATATCTACTGTGGAAATATGGAGAAAACCAAGAAAAAAGCCAACTCAAACAAATCCAGATTTCAATAATTTTGTTGCTAAACCTCCTGACTCTGCGCTTCCCCAAATGGCCGAATTTGGATTCCCGTTGAATTATAGACCTGATTTGCATACTACAGCTCTTCACGTTTGTAGGTATGCCCAACATTTCCATATCTGCTGTGGAAATATGGAGAAAACCAAGAAAAAACCCAACTCAAAAGAATACAGATTTCGACAATTATGTTGCTAAACCTCCTGACTTTGTGCTGTCCCCAAATGGCCAAATATGGATTCCCGTTGAATTTGAAACCTTATTTGCATAATACAGCTCTTCACGTTTGTAGTGATGCCCAACATGTCCATATCTACTGTGGAAATATGGAGAAAAGCAAGAAAAAAGCAAACTCAAAAAATCCAGATTTCGACAATTACATTGCTAAACCTCCTGACTTTGTGCTGTCCCCAAACGGCCAAATATGGATTCCCGTTGAATTTGAAACCTGATTTGAATACTACAGCTCTTCACGTTTGTAGGTATGCCCAACATGTCCATATCTGCTGTGGAAATATGGAGAAAACCAAGAAAAAAGCCAACTCAAAAGAATACAGATTTCGACAATTATGTTGCTAAACCTCCTGACTTTGCGCTTCCCCAAATGGCCGAATTTGGATTCCCGTTGAATTTGAAACCTGATTTGCATAATACAGCTCTTCACGTTTGTAGGTATGCCCAAGATGTCCATATCTACTGTGGAATTATGGAGAAAAGCCAGAAAAAAGCCAACTCAAACAAATCCAGATAGGTTGCTAAACCTCCTGACTTTGCGCTTCCCCAAATGGCCGAATTTGGATTCCCTTTGAATTATAAACCTGATTTGCATACTACAGCTCTTCACGTTTGTAGTGATGCCCAACATGTCCATATCTACTGTGGAAATATGGAGAAAAGCAAGAAAAAAGCAAACTCAAAAAATCCAGATTTCGACAATTACATTGCTAAACCTCCTGACTTTGTGCTGTCCCCAAACGGCCAAATATGGATTCCCGTTGAATTTGAAACCTGATTTGAATACTACAGCTCTTCACGTTTGTAGGTATGCCCAACATGTCCATATCTGCTGTGGAAATATGGAGAAAACCAAGAAAAAAGCCAACTCAAAAGAATACAGATTTCGACAATTATGTTGCTAAACCTCCTGACTTTGCGCTTCCCCAAATGGCCGAATTTGGATTCCCGTTGAATTTGAAACCTGATTTGCATAATACAGCTCTTCACGTTTGTAGGTATGCCCAAGATGTCCATATCTACTGTGGAATTATGGAGAAAAGCCAGAAAAAAGCCAACTCAAACAAATCCAGATAGGTTGCTAAACCTCCTGACTTTGCGCTTCCCCAAATGGCCGAATTTGGATTCCCTTTGAATTATAAACCTGATTTGCATACTACAGCTCTTCACGTTTGTAGGTATGCCCAACATGTCCATATCTGCTGTGGAAATATGGAGAAAACCAAGAAAAAAGCCAAATCAAAAAATCCAGATTTCGACAATTACATTGCTAAACCTCCTGACTTTGTGCTGTCCCCAAACGGCCAAATATGGATTCCCGTTGAATTTGAAACCTGATTTGAATGCTACAGCTCTTCACCTTTGTAGGTATGCCCAACATGTCCATATCTACTGTGGAATTATGGAAAAAAGCCAGAAAAAAGCCAACTCAAACAAATCCAGATTTGTTGCTAAAACTCCTGATTTTGTGCTGTCCCCAAACGGCCAAATATGGATTCCCGTTGAATTTGAAACCTGATTTGCATACTACAGCTCTTCACGTTTGTAGGGATGCCCAACATGTCCATATGTACTGTGGAAATATGGATAAAACCAAGAAAAAAGCCAACTCAAAAAAATCCAGATTTCGACAATTATGTTGCTAAACCTCCCGACTTTGTGCTGTCCCCAAATGGCCAAATATGGATTCCCGTTGAATTTGAAACCTGATTTGAATACTACAGCTCTTCACGTTTGTAGGTATGCCCAACATGACCATATCTACTGTGGAAATATGGAGAAAACCAAGAAAAAAGCCAACTCAAACAAATCCAGATTTGTTGCTAAACCTCCTGACTTTGTGCTGTCCCCAAAAGGCCAAATATGGGTTCCCGTTGAATTTGAAAGCTGATTCGCATGCTACGGCTCTTCACGTTTGTAGGTATGCCCAACATGACCATATCTACTGTGGAAATATGGAGAAAACCAAGAAAAAAAGCCAACTCAAACAAATCCAGATTTGTTGCTAAACCTCCTGACTTTGTGCTGTCCCCAAACGGCCAAATATGGATTCCCGTTGAATTGGAAACCTGATTTGCATAATACGGCTCTTCACGTTTGTAGGGATGCCCAACATGTCCATATCTACTGTGGAATTATGGAGAAAAGCCAGAAAAAAGCCAACTCAAACAAATCCAGATTTCGACAATTATGTTGCTAAACCTCCTGACTTTGTGCTGTCCCCAAACGGCCAAATATGGGTTCCCATTGAATTTGAAGGCTGATTCGCATAAGACTCTTCACGTTTAGGGATGCCCAACATGTCCATATCTACTGTGGAAATATGGAGAAAACCAAGAAAAAAGCCAACTCAAACAAATCCAGATTTGTTTCTAAACCTCCTGACTTTGCGCTTCCTCAAATGGCCGAATTTGGATTCCCGTTGAATTTGAAACCTGATTTGCATACTACAGCTCTTCACGTTTGTAGCGATGCCCAACATGTCCATATCTACTGTGGAATTATGGAGAAAAGCCAGAGAAAAGCCAAATCAAACAAATCCAGATTTGTTGCTAAACCTCCTGACTTTGCGCTTCCCCAAATGGCCGAATTTGGATTCCTGTTGAATTTGAAACCTGATTTGCATACTACAGCTCTTCCCGTTTGTAGCGATGCCCAACATGTCCATATCTACTGTGGAAATATGGAGAAAACCAAGAAAAAAGCCAACTCAAACAAATCCAGATTTCAATAATTTTGTTGCTAAACCTCCTCACTTTGCGCTTCCCCAAATGGCCGAATTTGGATTCCCGTTGAATTATAAACCTGATTTGCATACTACACCTCTTCACGTTTGTAGGTATGCCCAACATGTCCATATCTGCTGTGGAAATATGGAGAAAACCAAGAAAAAAGCCAACTCAAAAGAATACAGATTTCGACAATTATGTTGCTAAACCTCCTGACTTTGTGCTGTCCCCAAATGGCCAAATATGGATTCCCGTTGAATTTGAAACCGGATTTGCATAATACAGCTCTTCACGTTTGTAGGGATGCCCAACATGTCCATATCTACTGTGGAAATATGGAGAAAAGCAAGAAAAAAGCAAACTCAAAAAAATCCAGATTTCGACAATTATGTTGCTAAACCTCCTGACTTTGCGCTTCCCCAAATGGCCGAATTTGGATTCCCGTTGAATTATAAACCTGATTTGCATACTACAGCTCTTCATGTTTGTAGGTATGCCCAACATGTCCATATCTGCTGTGGAAATATGGAGAAAACCAAGAAAAAAGCCAACTCAAAAGAATACAGATTTCGACAATTATGTTGCTAAACCTCCTGACTTTGCGCTTCCCCAAATGGCCGAATTTGGATTCCCGTTGAATTTGAAACCTGATTTGCATAATACAGCTCTTCACATTTGTAGGGATGCCCAACATGTCCATATCTGCTGTGGAAATATGGAGAAAACCAAGAAAAAAGCCAACTCAAAAGAATACAGATTTCGACAATTATGTTGCTAAACCTCCTGACTTTGTGCTGTCCCCAAATGGCCAAATATGGATACCCGTTGAATTTGAAACCTGATTTGCATTATACAGCTCTTCACGTTTGTAGGTATGCCCAAGATGTCCATATCTACTGTGGAATTATGGAGAAAAGCCAGAAAAAAGCCAACTCAAACAAATCCAGATAGGTTGCTAAACCTCCTGACTTTGCGCTTCCCCAAATGGCCGAATTTGGATTCCCGTTGAATTATAAACCTGATTTGCATACTACAGCTCTTCACGTTTGTAGTTATGCCCAACATGTCCATATCTGCTGTGGAAATATGGAGAAAACCAAGAAAAAAGCCAACTCAAAAGAATACAGATTTCGACAATTATGTTGCTAAACCTCCTGACTTTGTGCTGTCCCCAAAAGGCCAAATATGGATTCCCGTTGAATTTGAAAGCTGATTTGAATACTACAGCTCTTCACGTTTGTAGGTATGCCCAACATGTCCATATCTACTGTGGAATTATGGAGAAAAGCCAGAAAAAAGCCAACTCAAACAAATCCAGATTTGTTGCTAAACCTCCTGACTTTGCGCTTCCCCAAATGGCCGAATTTGGATTCCTGTTGAATTTGAAACCTGATTTGCATACTACAGCTCTTCACGTTTGTAGCGATGCCCAACATGTCCATATCTACTGTGGAAATATGGAGAAAACCAAGAAAAAAGCCAACTCAAACAAATCCAGATTTCAATAATTTTGTTGCTAAACCTCCTGACTTTGCGCTTCCCCAAATGGCCGAATTTGGATTCCCGTTGAATTATAGACCTGATTTGCATACTACAGCTCTTCACGTTTGTAGGTATGCCCAACATTTCCATATCTGCTGTGGAAATATGGAGAAAACCAAGAAAAAACCCAACTCAAAAGAATACAGATTTCGACGATTATGTTGCTAAACCTCCTGACTTTGTGCTGTCCCCAAATGGCCAAATATGGATTCCCGTTGAATTTGAAACCTTATTTGCATAATACAGCTCTTCACGTTTGTAGTGATGCCCAACATGTCCATATCTACTATGGAAATATGGAGAAAAGCAAGAAAAAAGCAAACTCAAAAAATCCAGATTTCGACAATTACATTGCTAAACCTCCTGACTTTGTGCTGTCCCCAAACGGCCAAATATGGATTCCCGTTGAATTTGAAACCTGATTTGAATACTACAGCTCTTCACGTTTGTAGGTATGCCCAACATGTCCATATCTGCTGTGGAAATATGGAGAAAACCAAGAAAAAAGCCAACTCAAAAGAATACAGATTTCGACAATTATGTTGCTAAACCTCCTGACTTTGCGCTTCCCCAAATGACCGAATTTGGATTCCCGTTGAATTATAGACCTGATTTGCATACTACAGCTCTTCACGTTTGTAGGTATGCCCAACATTTCCATATCTGCTGTGGAAATATGGAGAAAACCAAGAAAAAACCCAACTCAAAAGAATACAGATTTCGACAATTATGTTGCTAAACCTCCTGACTTTGTGCTGTCCCCAAATGGCCAAATATGGATTCCCGTTGAATTTGAAACCTTATTTGCATAATACAGCTCTTCACGTTTGTAGTGATGCCCAACATGTCCATATCTGCTGTGGAAATATGGAGAAAACCAAGAAAAAAGCCAACTCAAAAGAATACAGATTTCGACAATTATGTTGCTAAACCTCCTGACTTTGCGCTTCCCCAAATGGCCGAATTTGGATTCCCGTTGAATTTGAAACCTGATTTGCATAATACAGCTCTTCACGTTTGTAGGTATGCCCAAGATGTCCATATCTACTGTGGAATTATGGAGAAAAGCCAGAAAAAAGCCAACTCAAACAAATCCAGATAGGTTGCTAAACCTCCTGACTTTGCGCTTCCCCAAATGGCCGAATTTGGATTCCCTTTGAATTATAAACCTGATTTGCATACTACAGCTCTTCACGTTTGTAGGTATGCCCAACATGTCCATATCTGCTGTGGAAATATGGAGAAAACCAAGAAAAAAGCCAAATCAAAAAATCCAGATTTCGACAATTACATTGCTAAACCTCCTGACTTTGTGCTGTCCCCAAACGGCCAAATATGGATTCCCGTTGAATTTGAAACCTGATTTGAATGCTACAGCTCTTCTCCTTTGTAGGTATGCCCAACATGTCCATATCTACTGTGGAAATATGGAAAAAAGCCAGAAAAAATCCAACTCAAACAAATCCAGATTTGTTGCTAAAACTCCTGACTTTGTGCTGTCCCCAAACGGCCAAATATGGATTCCCGTTGAATTTGAAACCTGATTTGCATACTACAGCTCTTCACGTTTGTAGGGATGCCCAACATGTCTATATGTACTGTGGAAATATGGATAAAACCAAGAAAAAAGCCAACTCAAAAAAATCCAGATTTCGACAATTATGTTGCTAAACCTCCTGACTTTGCGCTTCCCCAAATGGCCGAATTTGGATTCCCGTTGAATTATAAACCTGATTTGCATACTACAGCTCTTCAAGTTTGTAGGTATGCCCAACATGTCCATATCTGCTGTGGAAATATGGAGAAAACCAAGAAAAAAGCCAACTCAAAAGAATACAGATTTTGACAATTATGTTGCTAAACCTCCTGACTTTGCGCTTCCCCAAATGGCCGAATTTGGATTCCCGTTGAATTTGAAACCTGATTTGCATAATACAGCTCTTCACATTTGTAGGGATGCCCAACATGTCCATATCTGCTGTGGAAATATGGAGAAAACCAAGAAAAAAGCCAACTCAAAAGAATACAGATTTCGACAATTATGTTGCTAAACCTCCTGACTTTGTGCTGTCCCCAAATGGCCAAATATGGATTCCCGTTGAATTTGAAACCTGATTTGCATTATACAGCTCTTCACGTTTGTAGGTATGCCCAAGATGTCCATATCTACTGTGGAATTATGGAGAAAAGCCAGAAAAAAGCCAACTCAAACAAATCCAGATAGCTTGCTAAACCTCCTGACTTTGCGCTTCCCCAAATGGCCGAATTTGGATTCCCGTTGAATTATAAACCTGATTTGCATACTACAGCTCTTCACGTTTGTAGTTATGCCCAACATGTCCATATCTGCTGTGGAAATATGGAGAAAACCAAGAAAAAAGCCAACTCAAAAGAATACAGATTTCGACAATTATGTTGCTAAACCTCCTGACTTTGCGCTTCCCCAAATGGCCGAATTTGGATTCCCGTTGAATTTGAAACCTGAGTCGCATAATACAGCTCTTCACGTTTGTAGGGATGCCCAACATGTCCATATCTGCTGTGGAAATATGGAGAAAACCAAGAATAAAGCCAACTCAAAAGAATACAGATTTCGACAATTACATTGCTAAACCTCCTGACTTTGTGCTGTCCCCAAAAGGCCAAATATGGATTCCCGTTGAATTTGAAAGCTGATTTGAATACTACAGCTCTTCACGTTTGTAGGTATGCCCAACATGTCCATATCTACTGTGGAATTATGGAGAAAAGCCAGAAAAAAGCCAACTCAAACAAATCCAGATTTGTTGCTAAACCTCCTGACTTTGCGCTTCCCCAAATGGCCGAATTTGGATTCCTGTTGAATTTGAAACCTGATTTGCATACTACAGCTCTTCACGTTTGTAGCGATGCCCAACATGTCCATATCTACTGTGGAAATATGGAGAAAACCAAGAAAAAAGCCAACTCAAACAAATCCAGATTTCAATAATTTTGTTGCTAAACCTCCTGACTTTGCGCTTCCCCAAATGGCCGAATTTGGATTCCCGTTGAATTATAGACCTGATTTGCATACTACAGCTCTTCACGTTTGTAGGTATGCCCAACATTTCCATATCTGCTGTGGAAATATGGAGAAAACCAAGAAAAAACCCAACTCAAAAGAATACAGATTTCGACAATTATGTTGCTAAACCTCCTGACTTTGTGCTGTCCCCAAATGGCCAAATATGGATTCCCGTTGAATTTGAAACCTTATTTGCATAATACAGCTCTTCACGTTTGTAGTGATGCCCAACATGTCCATATCTACTGTGGAAATATGGAGAAAAGCAAGAAAAAAGCAAACTCAAAAAATCCAGATTTCGACAATTACATTGCTAAACCTCCTGACTTTGTGCTGTCCCCAAACGGCCAAATATGGATTCCCGTTGAATTTGAAACCTGATTTGAATACTACAGCTCTTCACGTTTGTAGGTATGCCCAACATGTCCATATCTGCTGTGGAAATATGGAGAAAACCAAGAAAAAAGCCAACTCAAAAGAATACAGATTTCGACAATTATGTTGCTAAACCTCCTGACTTTGCGCTTCCCCAAATGGCCGAATTTGGATTCCCGTTGAATTTGAAACCTGATTTGCATAATACAGCTCTTCACGTTTGTAGGTATGCCCAAGATGTCCATATCT
The DNA here is from genome assembly GCA_023566125.1 of Zingel zingel. Classification (NCBI taxonomy): domain Eukaryota; kingdom Metazoa; phylum Chordata; class Actinopteri; order Perciformes; family Percidae; genus Zingel; species Zingel zingel. The sequence goes on from CM042323.1 coordinate 13,197,436, forward strand.
ACTGTGGAATTATGGAGAAAAGCCAGAAAAAAGCCAACTCAAACAAATCCAGATAGGTTGCTAAACCTCCTGACTTTGCGCTTCCCCAAATGGCCGAATTTGGATTCCCTTTGAATTATAAACCTGATTTGCATACTACAGCTCTTCACGTTTGTAGGTATGCCCAACATGTCCATATCTGCTGTGGAAATATGGAGAAAACCAAGAAAAAAGCCAAATCAAAAAATCCAGATTTCGACAATTACATTGCTAAACCTCCTGACTTTGTGCTGTCCCCAAACGGCCAAATATGGATTCCCGTTGAATTTGAAACCTGATTTGCATACTACAGCTCTTCACGTTTGTAGGGATGCCCAACATGTCCATATGTACTGTGGAAATATGGATAAAACCAAGAAAAAAGCCAACTCAAAAAAAATCCAGATTTCGACAATTATGTTGCTAAACCTCCTGACTTTGCGCATCCCCAAATGGCCGAATTTGGATTCCCGTTGAATTTGAAACCTGATTCGCATAATACAGCTCTTCACGTTTGTAGGGATGCCCAACATGTCCATATCTGCTGTGGAAATATGGAGAAAACCAAGAAAAAAGCCAACTCAAAAGAATACAGATTTCGACAATTACATTGCTAAACCTCCTGACTTTGTGCTGTCCCCAAAAGGCCAAATATGGATTCCCGTTGAATTTGAAACCTGATTTGAATACTACAGCTCTTCACGTTTGTAGGTATGCCCAACATGTCCATATCTACTGTGGAATTATGGAGAAAAGCCAGAAAAAAGCCAACTCAAACAAATCCAGATTTGTTGCTAAACCTCCTGACTTTGCGCTTCCCCAAATGGCCGAATTTGGATTCCTGTTGAATTTGAAACCTGATTTGCATACTACAGCTCTTCACGTTTGTAGCGATGCCCAACATGTCCATATCTACTGTGGAAATATGGAGAAAACCAAGAAAAAAGCCAACTCAAACAAATCCAGATTTCAATAATTTTGTTGCTAAACCTCCTGACTTTGCGCTTCCCCAAATGGCCGAATTTGGATTCCCGTTGAATTATAGACCTGATTTGCATACTACAGCTCTTCACGTTTGTAGGTATGCCCAACATGTCCATATCTGCTGTGGAAATATGGAGAAAACCAAGAAAAAACCCAACTCAAAAGAATACAGATTTCGACAATTATGTTGCTAAACCTCCTGACTTTGTGCTGTCCCCAAATGGCCAAATATGGATTCCCGTTGAATTTGAAACCTTATTTGCATAACACAGCTCTTCACGTTTGTAGGGATGCCCAACATGTCCATATCTACTGTGGAAATATGGAGAAAAGCAAGAAAAAAGCAAACTCAAAAAATCCAGATTTCGACAATTACATTGCTAAACCTCCTGACTTTGTGCTGTCCCCAAACGGCCAAATATGGATTCCCGTTGAATTTGAAACCTGATTTGAATACTACAGCTCTTCACGTTTGTAGGTATGCCCAACATGTCCATATCTGCTGTGGAAATATGGAGAAAACCAAGAAAAAAGCCAACTCAAAAGAATACAGATTTCGACAATTATGTTGCTAAACCTCCTGACTTTGCGCTTCCCCAAATGGCCGAATTTGGATTCCCGTTGAATTTGAAACCTGATTTGCATAATACAGCTCTTCACGTTTGTAGGTATGCCCAAGATGTCCATATCTACTGTGGAATTATGGAGAAAAGCCAGAAAAAAGCCAACTCAAACAAATCCAGATAGGTTGCTAAACCTCCTGACTTTGCGCTTCCCCAAATGGCCGAATTTGGATTCCTGTTGAATTTGAAACCTGATTTGCATACTACAGCTCTTCACGTTTGTAGCGATGCCCAACATGTCCATATCTACTGTGGAAATATGGAGAAAACCAAGAAAAAAGCCAACTCAAACAAATCCAGATTTCAATAATTTTGTTGCTAAACCTCCTGACTTTGCGCTTCCCCAAATGGCCGAATTTGGATTCCCGTTGAATTATAGACCTGATTTGCATACTACAGCTCTTCACGTTTGTAGGTATGCCCAACATGTCCATATCTGCTGTGGAAATATGGAGAAAACCAAGAAAAAACCCAACTCAAAAGAATACAGATTTCGACAATTATGTTGCTAAACCTCCTGACTTTGTGCTGTCCCCAAATGGCCAAATATGGATTCCCGTTGAATTTGAAACCTTATTTGCATAATACAGCTCTTCACGTTTGTAGCGATGCCCAACATGTCCATATCTACTGTGGAAATATGGAGAAAAGCAAGAAAAAAGCAAACTCAAAAAATCCAGATTTCGACAATTACATTGCTAAACCTCCTGACTTTGTGCTGTCCCCAAACGGCCAAATATGGATTCCCGTTGAATTTGAAACCTGATTTGAATACTACAGCTCTTCACGTTTGTAGGTATGCCCAACATGTCCATATCTGCTGTGGAAATATGGAGAAAACCAAGAAAAAAGCCAACTCAAAAGAATACAGATTTCGACAATTATGTTGCTAAACCTCCTGACTTTGCGCTTCCCCAAATGGCCGAATTTGGATTCCCGTTGAATTTGAAACCTGATTTGCATAATACAGCTCTTCACGTTTGTAGGTATGCCCAAGATGTCCATATCTACTGTGGAATTATGGAGAAAAGCCAGAAAAAAGCCAACTCAAACAAATCCAGATAGGTTGCTAAACCTCCTGACTTTGCGCTTCCCCAAATGGCCGAATTTGGATTCCGTTTGAATTATAAACCTGATTTGCATACTACAGCTCTTCACGTTTGTAGGTATGCCCAACATGTCCATATCTGCTGTGGAAATATGGAGAAAACCAAGAAAAAAGCCAAATCAAAAAATCCAGATTTCGACAATTACATTGCTAAACCTCCTGACTTTGTGCTGTCCCCAAACGGCCAAATATGGATTCCCGTTGAATTTGAAACCTGATTTGAATGCTACAGCTCATCACCTTTGTAGGTATGCCCAACATGTCCATATCTACTGTGGAATTATGGAAAAAAGCCAGAAAAAAGCCAACTCAAACAAATCCAGATTTGTTGCTAAAACTCCTGACTTTGTGCTGTCCCCAAACGGCCAAATATGGATTCCCTTTGAATTTGAAACCTGATTTGCATACTACAGCTCTTCACGTTTGTAGGGATGCCCAACATGTCTATATGTACTGTGGAAATATGGATAAAACCAAGAAAAAAGCCAACTCAAAAAAATCCAGATTTCGACAATTATGTTGCTAAACCTCCCGACTTTGTGCTGTCCCCAAATGGCCAAATATGGATTCCCGTTGAATTTGAAACCTGATTTGAATACTACAGCTCTTCACGTTTGTAGATATGCCCAACATGACCATATCTACTGTGGAAATATGGAGAAAACCAAGAAAAAAAGCCAACTCAAACAAATCCAGATTTGTTGCTAAACCTCCTGACTTTGTGCTGTCCCCAAACGGCCAAATATGGATTCCCGTTGAATTGGAAACCTGATTTGCATAATACGGCTCTTCACGTTTGTAGGGATGCCCAACATGTCCATATCTACTGTGGAATTATGGATAAAAGCCAGAAAAAAGCCAACTCAAACAAATCCAGATTTCAACAATTATGTTGCTAAACCTCCTGACTTTGTGCTGTCCCCAAACGGCCAAATATGGGTTCCCATTGAATTTGAAGGCTGATTCGCATAAGACTCTTCACGTTTAGGGATGCCCAACATGTCCATATCTACTGTGGAAATATGGAGAAAACCAAGAAAAAAGCCAACTCAAACAAATCCAGATTTGTTTCTAAACCTCCTGACTTTGCGCTTCCTCAAATGGCCGAATTTGGATTCCCGTTGAATTTGAAACCTGATTTGCATACTACAGCTCTTCACGTTTGTAGCGATGCCCAACATGTCCATATCTACTGTGGAATTATGGAGAAAAGCCAGAGAAAAGCCAAATCAAACAAATCCAGATTTGTTGCTAAACCTCCTGACTTTGCGCTTCCCCAAATGGCCGAATTTGGATTCCTGTTGAATTTGAAACCTGATTTGCATACTACAGCTCTTCCCGTTTGTAGCGATGCCCAACATGTCCATATCTACTGTGGAAATATGGAGAAAACCAAGAAAAAAGCCAACTCAAACAAATCCAGATTTCAATAATTTTGTTGCTAAACCTCCTCACTTTGCGCTTCCCCAAATGGCCGAATTTGGATTCCCGTTGAATTATAAACCTGATTTGCATACTACACCTCTTCACGTTTGTAGGTATGCCCAACATGTCCATATCTGCTGTGGAAATATGGAGAAAACCAAGAAAAAAGCCAACTCAAAAGAATACAGATTTCGACAATTATGTTGCTAAACCTCCTGACTTTGTGCTGTCCCCAAATGGCCAAATATGGATTCCCGTTGAATTTGAAACCGGATTTGCATAATACAGCTCTTCACGTTTGTAGGGATGCCCAACATGTCCATATCTACTGTGGAAATATGGAGAAAAGCAAGAAAAAAGCAAACTCAAAAAAATCCAGATTTCGACAATTATGTTGCTAAACCTCCCGACTTTGTGCTGTCCCCAAATGGCCAAATATGGATTCCCGTTGAATTTGAAAGCTGATTTGAATACTACAGCTCTTCACGTTTGTAGGTATGCCCAACATGTCCATATCTACTGTGGAATTATGGAGAAAAGCCAGAAAAAAGCCAACTCAAACAAATCCAGATTTTATGCTAAACCTCCTGACTTTGCGCTTCCTCTAATGGCCGAATTTGGATTCCCCTTGAATTTGAAACCTGATTTGTATACTACAGCTCTTCACGTTTGTAGCGATGCCCAACATGTCCATATCTACTGTGGAATTATGGCGAAAAGCAAGAAAAAAGCCAACTCAAACAAATCCAGATTTCGACAGTTATGTTGCTAAACCTCCTGACTTTGTGCTGTCCCCAAACGGCCACATATGGGTTCCTGTTCAATTTGAAACCTGATTCGCATACGACTCTTCACGTTTAGGGATGCCCAACATGTCCATATCTACTGTGGAAATATGGAGAAAACCAAGAAAAAAGCCAACTCAAACAAATCCAGATTTGTTGATAAACCTCCTGACTTTGTGCTGTCCCCAAACGGCCAAATATGGGTTCCCGTTCAATATGAAACCTGATTCGCATGCTACGACTCTTCACGTTTGTAGGTATGCCCAACATGACCATATCTACTGTGGAAATATGGAGAAAACCAAGAAAAAAGCCAACTCAAACAAATCCAGATTTGTTGATAAACCTCCTGACTTTGTGCTGTCCCCAAACGGCCAAATATGGGTTCCCGTTGAAATTGAAACCATGATTCGCATGCTACGATTCTTCACGTTTGTAGGTATGCCCAACTTGACCATATCTACTGTGGAAATATGGAGAAAACCAAGAAAAAAGCCAACTCAAACAAATCCAGATTTGTTGATAAACCTCCTGACTTTGTGCTGTCCCCAAACGGCCAAATATGGATTCCCGTTGAATTGGAAACCTGATTTGCATAATACGACTCTTCACGTTTAGGGATGCCCAACATGTCCATATCTACTGTGGAAATATGGAGAAAAGCAAGAAAAAAGCCAACTCAAACAAATCCAGATTTGTTGCTAAACCTCCTGACTTTGCGCTTCCTCTAATGGCCGAATTTGGATTCCCGTTTAATTTGAAACCTGATTTGCATAATACAGGTCTTCACGTTTGTAGCGATGCCCAACATGTCCATATCTACTGTGGAATTATGGAGAAAAGCAGGAAAAAAGCCAACTCAAACAAATCCAGATTTGTTGCTAAACCTCCTGACTTTGTGCTGTCCCCAAACGTGCAAATATGGATTCCTGTTGAATTTGAAACCTGATTTGCATACTACAGCTCTTCACGTTTGTAGCCCAACATGTCCATATCTACTGTGGAATTATGTAGAAAAGCCAGAAAAAAGCCAACTCAAACAAATCCAGATTTCGACAATTATGTTGCTAAACCTCCTGACTTTGTGCTGTCCCCAAACGGCCAAATATGGGTTCCCATTGAATTTGAAGGCTGATTCGCATACGACTCTTCACGTTTAGGGATGCCCAACATGTCCATATCTACTGTGGAAATATGGAGAAAACCAAGAAAAAAGCCAACTCAAACAAATCCAGATTTGTTGCTAAACCTCCTGACTTTGCGCTTCCCCAAAAGGCCGAATTTGGGTTCCCGTTGAATTTGAAAACTGATTCGCATACTACAGCTCTTCTCGTTTGTATGTATTCCCAAAATGTCCATATCTACTGTGGAATTATGGCGAAAAGCAAGAAAAAAGCCAACTCAAACAAATCCAGATTTCGACAGTTATGTTGCTAAACCTCCTGACTTTGTGCTGTCCCCAAACGGCCACATATGGGTTCCTGTTCAATTTGAAACCTGATTCGCATACGACTCTTCACGTTTAGGGATGCCCAACATGTCCATATCTACTGTGGAAATATGGAGAAAACCAAGAAAAAAGCCAACTCAAACAAATCCAGATTTGTTGATAAACCTCCTGACTTTGTGCTGTCCCCAAACGGCCAAATATGGGTTCCCGTTCAATATGAAACCTGATTCGCATGCTACGACTCTTCACCTTTGTAGGTATGCCCAACATGTCCATATCTACTGTGGAATTATGGAAAAAAGCCAGAAAAAAGCCAACTCAAACAAGTCCAGATTTGTTGCTAAAACTCCTGATTTTGTGCTGTCCCCAAACGGCCAAATATGGATTCCCGTTGAATTTGAAACCTGATTTGCATACTACAGCTCTTCACGTTTGTAGGGATGCCCAACATGTCCATATGTACTGTGGAAATATGGATAAAACCAAGAAAAAAGCCAACTCAAAAAAAATCCAGATTTCGACAATTATGTTGCTAAACCTCCTGACTTTGCGCATCCCCAAATGGCCGAATTTGGATTCCCGTTGAATTTGAAACCTGATTCGCATAATACAGCTCTTCACGTTTGTAGGGATGCCCAACATGTCCATATCTGCTGTGGAAATATGGAGAAAACCAAGAAAAAAGCCAACTCAAAAGAATACAGATTTCGACAATTACATTGCTAAACCTCCTGACTTTGTGCTGTCCCCAAAAGGCCAAATATGGATTCCCGTTGAATTTGAAACCTGATTTGAATACTACAGCTCTTCACGTTTGTAGGTATGCCCAACATGTCCATATCTACTGTGGAATTATGGAGAAAAGCCAGAAAAAAGCCAACTCAAACAAATCCAGATTTGTTGCTAAACCTCCTGACTTTGCGCTTCCCCAAATGGCCGAATTTGGATTCCTGTTGAATTTGAAACCTGATTTGCATACTACAGCTCTTCACGTTTGTAGCGATGCCCAACATGTCCATATCTACTGTGGAAATATGGAGAAAACCAAGAAAAAAGCCAACTCAAACAAATCCAGATTTCAATAATTTTGTTGCTAAACCTCCTGACTTTGCGCTTCCCCAAATGGCCGAATTTGGATTCCCGTTGAATTATAGACCTGATTTGCATACTACAGCTCTTCACGTTTGTAGGTATGCCCAACATGTCCATATCTGCTGTGGAAATATGGAGAAAACCAAGAAAAAACCCAACTCAAAAGAATACAGATTTCGACAATTATGTTGCTAAACCTCCTGACTTTGTGCTGTCCCCAAATGGCCAAATATGGATTCCCGTTGAATTTGAAACCTTATTTGCATAACACAGCTCTTCACGTTTGTAGGGATGCCCAACATGTCCATATCTACTGTGGAAATATGGAGAAAAGCAAGAAAAAAGCAAACTCAAAAAATCCAGATTTCGACAATTACATTGCTAAACCTCCTGACTTTGTGCTGTCCCCAAACGGCCAAATATGGATTCCCGTTGAATTTGAAACCTGATTTGAATACTACAGCTCTTCACGTTTGTAGGTATCCCCAACATGTCCATATCTGCTGTGGAAATATGGAGAAAACCAAGAAAAAAGCCAACTCAAAAGAATACAGATTTCGACAATTATGTTGCTAAACCTCCTGACTTTGCGCTTCCCCAAATGGCCGAATTTGGATTCCCGTTGAATTTGAAACCTGATTTGCATAATACAGCTCTTCACGTTTGTAGGTATGCCCAAGATGTCCATATCTACTGTGGAATTATGGAGAAAAGCCAGAAAAAAGCCAACTCAAACAAATCCAGATAGGTTGCTAAACCTCCTGACTTTGCGCTTCCCCAAATGGCCGAATTTGGATTCCTGTTGAATTTGAAACCTGATTTGCATACTACAGCTCTTCACGTTTGTAGCGATGCCCAACATGTCCATATCTACTGTGGAAATATGGAGAAAACCAAGAAAAAAGCCAACTCAAACAAATCCAGATTTCAATAATTTTGTTGCTAAACCTCCTGACTTTGCGCTTCCCCAAATGGCCGAATTTGGATTCCCGTTGAATTATAGACCTGATTTGCATACTACAGCTCTTCACGTTTGTAGGTATGCCCAACATGTCCATATCTGCTGTGGAAATATGGAGAAAACCAAGAAAAAACCCAACTCAAAAGAATACAGATTTCGACAATTATGTTGCTAAACCTCCTGACTTTGTGCTGTCCCCAAATGGCCAAATATGGATTCCCGTTGAATTTGAAACCTTATTTGCATAATACAGCTCTTCACGTTTGTAGGGATGCCCAACATGTCCATATCTACTGTGGAAATATGGAGAAAAGCAAGAAAAAAGCAAACTCAAAAAATCCAGATTTCGACAATTACATTGCTAAACCTCCTGACTTTGTGCTGTCCCCAAACGGCCAAATATGGATTCCCGTTGAATTTGAAACCTGATTTGAATACTACAGCTCTTCACGTTTGTAGGTATGCCCAACATGTCCATATCTGCTGTGGAAATATGGAGAAAACCAAGAAAAAAGCCAACTCAAAAGAATACAGATTTCGACAATTATGTTGCTAAACCTCCTGACTTTGCGCTTCCCCAAATGGCCGAATTTGGATTCCCGTTGAATTTGAAACCTGATTTGCATAATACAGCTCTTCACGTTTGTAGGTATGCCCAAGATGTCCATATCTACTGTGGAATTATGGAGAAAAGCCAGAAAAAAGCCAACTCAAACAAATCCAGATAGGTTGCTAAACCTCCTGACTTTGCGCTTCCCCAAATGGCCGAATTTGGATTCCGTTTGAATTATAAACCTGATTTGCATACTACAGCTCTTCACGTTTGTAGGTATGCCCAACATGTCCATATCTGCTGTGGAAATATGGAGAAAACCAAGAAAAAAGCCAAATCAAAAAATCCAGATTTCGACAATTACATTGCTAAACCTCCTGACTTTGTGCTGTCCCCAAACGGCCAAATATGGATTCCCGTTGAATTTGAAACCTGATTTGAATGCTACAGCTCATCACCTTTGTAGGTATACCCAACATGTCCATATCTACTGTGGAATTATGGAAAAAAGCCAGAAAAAAGCCAACTCAAACAAATCCAGATTTGTTGCTAAAACTCCTGACTTTGTGCTGTCCCCAAACGGCCAAATATGGATTCCCTTTGAATTTGAAACCTGATTTGCATACTACAGCTCTTCACGTTTGTAGGGATGCCCAACATGTCTATATGTACTGTGGAAATATGGATAAAACCAAGAAAAAAGCCAACTCAAAAAAATCCAGATTTCGACAATTATGTTGCTAAACCTCCCGACTTTGTGCTGTCCCCAAATGGCCAAATATGGATTCCCGTTGAATTTGAAACCTGATTTGAATACTACAGCTCTTCACGTTTGTAGATATGCCCAACATGACCATATCTACTGTGGAAATATGGAGAAAACCAAGAAAAAAAGCCAACTCAAACAAATCCAGATTTGTTGCTAAACCTCCTGACTTTGTGCTGTCCCCAAACGGCCAAATATGGATTCCCGTTGAATTGGAAACCTGATTTGCATAATACGGCTCTTCACGTTTGTAGGGATGCCCAACATGTCCATATCTACTGTGGAATTATGGATAAAAGCCAGAAAAAAGCCAACTCAAACAAATCCAGATTTCAACAATTATGTTGCTAAACCTCCTGACTTTGTGCTGTCCCCAAACGGCCAAATATGGGTTCCCATTGAATTTGAAGGCTGATTCGCATAAGACTCTTCACGTTTAGGGATGCCCAACATGTCCATATCTACTGTGGAAATATGGAGAAAACCAAGAAAAAAGCCAACTCAAACAAATCCAGATTTGTTTCTAAACCTCCTGACTTTGCGCTTCCTCAAATGGCCGAATTTGGATTCCCGTTGAATTTGAAACCTGATTTGCATACTACAGCTCTTCACGTTTGTAGCGATGCCCAACATGTCCATATCTACTGTGGAATTATGGAGAAAAGCCAGAGAAAAGCCAAATCAAACAAATCCAGATTTGTTGCTAAACCTCCTGACTTTGCGCTTCCCCAAATGGCCGAATTTGGATTCCTGTTGAATTTGAAACCTGATTTGCATACTACAGCTCTTTCCGTTTGTAGCGATGCCCAACATGTCCATATCTACTGTGGAAATATGGAGAAAACCAAGAAAAAAGCCAACTCAAACAAATCCAGATTTCAATAATTTTGTTGCTAAACCTCCTCACTTTGCGCTTCCCCAAATGGCCGAATTTGGATTCCCGTTGAATTATAAACCTGATTTGCATACTACACCTCTTCACGTTTGTAGGTATGCCCAACATGTCCATATCTGCTGTGGAAATATGGAGAAAACCAAGAAAAAAGCCAACTCAAAAGAATACAGATTTCGACAATTATGTTGCTAAACCTCCTGACTTTGTGCTGTCCCCAAATGGCCAAATATGGATTCCCGTTGAATTTGAAACCGGATTTGCATAATACAGCTCTTCACGTTTGTAGGGATGCCCAACATGTCCATATCTACTGTGGAAATATGGAGAAAAGCAAGAAAAAAGCAAACTCAAAAAAATCCAGATTTCGACAATTATGTTGCTAAACCTCCCGACTTTGTGCTGTCCCCAAATGGCCAAATATGGATTCCCGTTGAATTTGAAAGCTGATTTGAATACTACAGCTCTTCACGTTTGTAGGTATGCCCAACATGTCCATATCTACTGTGGAATTATGGAGAAAAGCCAGAAAAAAGCCAACTCAAACAAATCCAGATTTTATGCTAAACCTCCTGACTTTGCGCTTCCTCTAATGGCCGAATTTGGATTCCCCTTGAATTTGAAACCTGATTTGTATACTACAGCTCTTCACGTTTGTAGCGATGCCCAACATGTCCATATCTACTGTGGAATTATGGCGAAAAGCAAGAAAAAAGCCAACTCAAACAAATCCAGATTTCGACAGTTATGTTGCTAAACCTCCTGATTTTGTGCTGTCCCCAAACGGCCACATATGGGTTCCTGTTCAATTTGAAACCTGATTCGCATACGACTCTTCACGTTTAGGGATGCCCAACATGTCCATATCTACTGTGGAAATATGGAGAAAACCAAGAAAAAAGCCAACTCAAACAAATCCAGATTTGTTGATAAACCTCCTGACTTTGTGCTGTCCCCAAACGGCCAAATATGGGTTCCCGTTCAATATGAAACCTGATTCGCATGCTACGACTCTTCACGTTTGTAGGTATGCCCAACATGACCATATCTACTGTGGAAATATGGAGAAAACCAAGAAAAAAGCCAACTCAAACAAATCCAGATTTGTTGATAAACCTCCTGACTTTGTGCTGTCCCCAAACGGCCAAATATGGGTTCCCGTTGAAATTGAAACCATGATTCGCATGCTACGATTCTTCACGTTTGTAGGTATGCCCAACTTGACCATATCTACTGTGGAAATATGGAGAAAACCAAGAAAAAAGCCAACTCAAACAAATCCAGATTTGTTGATAAACCTCCTGACTTTGTGCTGTCCCCAAACGGCCAAATATGGATTCCCGTTGAATTGGAAACCTGATTTGCATAATACGACTCTTCACGTTTAGGGATGCCCAACATGTCCATATCTACTGTGGAAATATGGAGAAAAGCAAGAAAAAAGCCAACTCAAACAAATCCAGATTTGTTGCTAAACCTCCTGACTTTGCGCTTCCTCTAATGGCCGAATTTGGATTCCCGTTTAATTTGAAACCTGATTTGCATAATACAGGTCTTCACGTTTGTAGCGATGCCCAACATGTCCATATCTACTGTGGAATTATGGAGAAAAGCAGGAAAAAAGCCAACTCAAACAAATCCAGATTTGTTGCTAAACCTCCTGACTTTGTGCTGTCCCCAAACGTGCAAATATGGATTCCTGTTGAATTTGAAACCTGATTTGCATACTACAGCTCTTCACGTTTGTAGCCCAACATGTCCATATCTACTGTGGAATTATGTAGAAAAGCCAGAAAAAAGCCAACTCAAACAAATCCAGATTTCGACAATTATGTTGCTAAACCTCCTGACTTTGTGCTGTCCCCAAACGGCCAAATATGGGTTCCCATTGAATTTGAAGGCTGATTCGCATACGACTCTTCACGTTTAGGGATGCCCAACATGTCCATATCTACTGTGGAAATATGGAGAAAACCAAGAAAAAAGCCAACTCAAACAAATCCAGATTTGTTGCTAAACCTCCTGACTTTGCGCTTCCCCAAAAGGCCGAATTTGGGTTCCCGTTGAATTTGAAAACTGATTCGCATACTACAGCTCTTCTCGTTTGTATGTATTCCCAAAATGTCCATATCTACTGTGGAATTATGGCGAAAAGCAAGAAAAAAGCCAACTCAAACAAATCCAGATTTCGACAGTTATGTTGCTAAACCTCCTGACTTTGTGCTGTCCCCAAACGGCCACATATGGGTTCCTGTTCAATTTGAAACCTGATTCGCATACGACTCTTCACGTTTAGGGATGCCCAACATGTCCATATCTACTGTGGAAATATGGAGAAAACCAAGAAAAAAGCCAACTCAAACAAATCCAGATTTGTTGATAAACCTCCTGACTTTGTGCTGTCCCCAAACGGCCAAATATGGGTTCCCGTTCAATATGAAACCTGATTCGCATGCTACGACTCTTCACCTTTGTAGGTATGCCCAACATGTCCATATCTACTGTGGAATTATGGAAAAAAGCCAGAAAAAAGCCAACTCAAACAAGTCCAGATTTGTTGCTAAAACTCCTGATTTTGTGCTGTCCCCAAACGGCCAAATATGGATTCCCGTTGAATTTGAAACCTGATTTGCATACTACAGCTCTTCACGTTTGTAGGGATGCCCAACATGTCCATATGTACTGTGGAAATATGGATAAAACCAAGAAAAAAGCCAACTCAAAAAAAATCCAGATTTCGACAATTATGTTGCTAAACCTCCTGACTTTGCGCATCCCCAAATGGCCGAATTTGGATTCCCGTTGAATTTGAAACCTGATTCGCATAATACAGCTCTTCACGTTTGTAGGGATGCCCAACATGTCCATATCTGCTGTGGAAATATGGAGAAAACCAAGAAAAAAGCCAACTCAAAAGAATACAGATTTCGACAATTACATTGCTAAACCTCCTGACTTTGTGCTGTCCCCAAAAGGCCAAATATGGATTCCCGTTGAATTTGAAACCTCATTTGAATACTACAGCTCTTCACGTTTGTAGGTATGCCCAACATGTCCATATCTACTGTGGAATTATGGAGAAAAGCCAGAAAAAAGCCAACTCAAACAAATCCAGATTTGTTGCTAAACCTCCTGACTTTGCGCTTCCCCAAATGGCCGAATTTGGATTCCTGTTGAATTTGAAACCTGATTTGCATACTACAGCTCTTCACGTTTGTAGCGATGCCCAACATGTCCATATCTACTGTGGAAATATGGAGAAAACCAAGAAAAAAGCCAACTCAAACAAATCCAGATTTCAATAATTTTGTTGCTAAACCTCCTGACTTTGCGCTTCCCCAAATGGCCGAATTTGGATTCCCGTTGAATTATAGACCTGATTTGCATACTACAGCTCTTCACGTTTGTAGGTATGCCCAACATGTCCATATCTGCTGTGGAAATATGGAGAAAACCAAGAAAAAACCCAACTCAAAAGAATACAGATTTCGACAATTATGTTGCTAAACCTCCTGACTTTGTGCTGTCCCCAAATGGCCAAATATGGATTCCCGTTGAATTTGAAACCTTATTTGCATAACACAGCTCTTCACGTTTGTAGGGATGCCCAACATGTCCATATCTACTGTGGAAATATGGAGAAAAGCAAGAAAAAAGCAAACTCAAAAAATCCAGATTTCGACAATTACATTGCTAAACCTCCTGACTTTGTGCTGTCCCCAAACGGCCAAATATGGATTCCCGTTGAATTTGAAACCTGATTTGAATACTACAGCTCTTCACGTTTGTAGGTATCCCCAACATGTCCATATCTGCTGTGGAAATATGGAGAAAACCAAGAAAAAAGCCAACTCAAAAGAATACAGATTTCGACAATTATGTTGCTAAACCTCCTGACTTTGCGCTTCCCCAAATGGCCGAATTTGGATTCCCGTTGAATTTGAAACCTGATTTGCATAATACAGCTCTTCACGTTTGTAGGTATGCCCAAGATGTCCATATCTACTGTGGAATTATGGAGAAAAGCCAGAAAAAAGCCAACTCAAACAAATCCAGATAGGTTGCTAAACCTCCTGACTTTGCGCTTCCCCAAATGGCCGAATTTGGATTCCTGTTGAATTTGAAACCTGATTTGCATACTACAGCTCTTCACGTTTGTAGCGATGCCCAACATGTCCATATCTACTGTGGAAATATGGAGAAAACCAAGAAAAAAGCCAACTCAAACAAATCCAGATTTCAATAATTTTGTTGCTAAACCTCCTGACTTTGCGCTTCCCCAAATGGCCGAATTTGGATTCCCGTTGAATTATAGACCTGATTTGCATACTACAGCTCTTCACGTTTGTAGGTATGCCCAACATGTCCATATCTGCTGTGGAAATATGGAGAAAACCAAGAAAAAACCCAACTCAAAAGAATACAGATTTCGACAATTATGTTGCTAAACCTCCTGACTTTGTGCTGTCCCCAAATGGCCAAATATGGATTCCCGTTGAATTTGAAACCTTATTTGCATAATACAGCTCTTCACGTTTGTAGGGATGCCCAACATGTCCATATCTACTGTGGAAATATGGAGAAAAGCAAGAAAAAAGCAAACTCAAAAAATCCAGATTTCGACAATTACATTGCTAAACCTCCTGACTTTGTGCTGTCCCCAAACGGCCAAATATGGATTCCCGTTGAATTTGAAACCTGATTTGAATACTACAGCTCTTCACGTTTGTAGGTATGCCCAACATGTCCATATCTGCTGTGGAAATATGGAGAAAACCAAGAAAAAAGCCAACTCAAAAGAATACAGATTTCGACAATTATGTTGCTAAACCTCCTGACTTTGCGCTTCCCCAAATGGCCGAATTTGGATTCCCGTTGAATTTGAAACCTGATTTGCATAATACAGCTCTTCACGTTTGTAGGTATGCCCAAGATGTCCATATCTACTGTGGAATTATGGAGAAAAGCCAGAAAAAAGCCAACTCAAACAAATCCAGATAGGTTGCTAAACCTCCTGACTTTGCGCTTCCCCAAATGGCCGAATTTGGATTCCGTTTGAATTATAAACCTGATTTGCATACTACAGCTCTTCACGTTTGTAGGTATGCCCAACATGTCCATATCTGCTGTGGAAATATGGAGAAAACCAAGAAAAAAGCCAAATCAAAAAATCCAGATTTCGACAATTACATTGCTAAACCTCCTGACTTTGTGCTGTCCCCAAACGGCCAAATATGGATTCCCGTTGAATTTGAAACCTGATTTGAATGCTACAGCTCATCACCTTTGTAGGTATGCCCAACATGTCCATATCTACTGTGGAATTATGGAAAAAAGCCAGAAAAAAGCCAACTCAAACAAATCCAGATTTGTTGCTAAAACTCCTGACTTTGTGCTGTCCCCAAACGGCCAAATATGGATTCCCTTTGAATTTGAAACCTGATTTGCATACTACAGCTCTTCACGTTTGTAGGGATGCCCAACATGTCTATATGTACTGTGGAAATATGGATAAAACCAAGAAAAAAGCCAACTCAAAAAAATCCAGATTTCGACAATTATGTTGCTAAACCTCCCGACTTTGTGCTGTCCCCAAATGGCCAAATATGGATTCCCGTTGAATTTGAAACCTGATTTGAATACTACAGCTCTTCACGTTTGTAGATATGCCCAACATGACCATATCTACTGTGGAAATATGGAGAAAACCAAGAAAAAAAGCCAACTCAAACAAATCCAGATTTGTTGCTAAACCTCCTGACTTTGTGCTGTCCCCAAACGGCCAAATATGGATTCCCGTTGAATTGGAAACCTGATTTGCATAATACGGCTCTTCACGTTTGTAGGGATGCCCAACATGTCCATATCTACTGTGGAATTATGGATAAAAGCCAGAAAAAAGCCAACTCAAACAAATCCAGATTTCAACAATTATGTTGCTAAACCTCCTGACTTTGTGCTGTCCCCAAACGGCCAAATATGGGTTCCCATTGAATTTGAAGGCTGATTCGCATAAGACTCTTCACGTTTAGGGATGCCCAACATGTCCATATCTACTGTGGAAATATGGAGAAAACCAAGAAAAAAGCCAACTCAAACAAATCCAGATTTGTTTCTAAACCTCCTGACTTTGCGCTTCCCCAAATGGCCGAATTTGGATTCCTGTTGAATTTGAAACCTGATTTGCATACTACAGCTCTTCCCGTTTGTAGCGATGCCCAACATGTCCATATCTACTGTGGAAATATGGAGAAAACCAAGAAAAAAGCCAACTCAAACAAATCCAGATTTCAATAATTTTGTTGCTAAACCTCCTCACTTTGCGCTTCCCCAAATGGCCGAATTTGGATTCCCGTTGAATTATAAACCTGATTTGCATACTACACCTCTTCACGTTTGTAGGTATGCCCAACATGTCCATATCTGCTGTGGAAATATGGAGAAAACCAAGAAAAAAGCCAACTCAAAAGAATACAGATTTCGACAATTATGTTGCTAAACCTCCTGACTTTGTGCTGTCCCCAAATGGCCAAATATGGATTCCCGTTGAATTTGAAACCGGATTTGCATAATACAGCTCTTCACGTTTGTAGGGATGCCCAACATGTCCATATCTACTGTGGAAATATGGAGAAAAGCAAGAAAAAAGCAAACTCAAAAAAATCCAGATTTCGACAATTATGTTGCTAAACCTCCCGACTTTGTGCTGTCCCCAAATGGCCAAATATGGATTCCCGTTGAATTTGAAAGCTGATTTGAATACTACAGCTCTTCACGTTTGTAGGTATGCCCAACATGTCCATATCTACTGTGGAATTATGGCGAAAAGCAAGAAAAAAGCCAACTCAAACAAATCCAGATTTCGACAGTTATGTTGCTAAACCTCCTGACTTTGTGCTGTCCCCAAACGGCCACATATGGGTTCCTGTTCAATTTGAAACCTGATTCGCATACGACTCTTCACGTTTAGGGATGCCCAACATGTCCATATCTACTGTGGAAATATGGAGAAAACCAAGAAAAAAGCCAACTCAAACAAATCCAGATTTGTTGATGAACCTCCTGACTTTGTGCTGTCCCCAAACGGCCAAATATGGGTTCCCGTTCAATATGAAACCTGATTCGCATGCTACGACTCTTCACGTTTGTAGGTATGCCCAACATGACCATATCTACTGTGGAAATATGGAGAAAACCAAGAAAAAAGCCAACTCAAACAAATCCAGATTTGTTGATAAACCTCCTGACTTTGTGCTGTCCCCAAACGGCCAAATATGGGTTCCCGTTGAAATTGAAACCATGATTCGCATGCTACGATTCTTCACGTTTGTAGGTATGCCCAACTTGACCATATCTACTGTGGAAATATGGAGAAAACCAAGAAAAAAGCCAACTCAAACAAATCCAGATTTGTTGATAAACCTCCTGACTTTGTGCTGTCCCCAAACGGCCAAATATGGATTCCCGTTGAATTGGAAACCTGATTTGCATAATACGACTCTTCACGTTTAGGGATGCCCAACATGTCCATATCTACTGTGGAAATATGGAGAAAAGCAAGAAAAAAGCCAACTCAAACAAATCCAGATTTGTTGCTAAACCTCCTGACTTTGCGCTTCCTCTAATGGCCGAATTTGGATTCCCGTTTAATTTGAAACCTGATTTGCATAATACAGGTCTTCACGTTTGTAGCGATGCCCAACATGTCCATATCTACTGTGGAATTATGGAGAAAAGCAGGAAAAAAGCCAACTCAAACAAATCCAGATTTGTTGATAAACCTCCTGACTTTGTGCTGTCCCCAAACGGCCAAATATGGATTCCCGTTGAATTGGAAACCTGATTTGCATAATACGACTCTTCACGTTTAGGGATGCCCAACATGTCCATATCTACTGTGGAAATATGGAGAAAAGCCAGAAAAAAGCCAACTCAAACAAATCCAGTTTTCGACAATTATGTTGCTAAACCTCCTGACTTTGTGCTGTCCCCAAACGTGCAAATATGGATTCCTGTTGAATTTGAAACCTGATTTGCATACTACAGCTCTTCACGTTTGTAGCCCAACATGTCCATATCTACTGTGGAATTATGTAGAAAAGCCAGAAAAAAGCCAACTCAAACAAATCCAGTTTTCGACAATTATGTTGCTAAACCTCCTGACTTTGTGCTGTCCCCAAACGGCCAAATATGGGTTCCCATTGAATTTGAAGGCTGATTCGCATACGACTCTTCACGTTTAGGGATGCCCAACATGTCCATATCTATTGTGGAAATATGGAGAAAACCAAGAAAAAAGCCAACTCAAACAAATCCAGATTTGTTGCTAAACCTCCTGACTTTGCGCTTCCCCAAAAGGCCGAATTTGGGTTCCCGTTGAATTTGAAAACTGATTCGCATACTACAGCTCTTCTCGTTTGTATGTATTCCCAAAATGTCCATATCTACTGTGGAATTATGGCGAAAAGCAAGAAAAAAGCCAACTCAAACAAATCCAGATTTCGACAGTTATGTTGCTAAACCTCCTGACTTTGTGCTGTCCCCAAACGGCCACATATGGGTTCCTGTTCAATTTGAAACCTGATTCGCATACGACTCTTCACGTTTAGGGATGCCCAACATGTCCATATCTACTGTGGAAATATGGAGAAAACCAAGAAAAAAGCCAACTCAAACAAATCCAGATTTGTTGATAAACCTCCTGACTTTGTGCTGTCCCCAAACGGCCAAATATGGGTTCCCGTTCAATATGAAACCTGATTCGCATGCTACGACTCTTCACGTTTGTAGGTATGCCCAACATGACCATATCTACTGTGGAAATATGGAGAAAACCAAGAAAAAAGCCAACTCAAACAAATCCAGATTTGTTGATAAACCTCCTGACTTTGTGCTGTCCCCAAACGGCCAAATATGGGTTCCCGTTGAAATTGAAACCATGATTCGCATGCTACGACTCTTCACGTTTGTAGGTATGCCCAACTTGACCATATCTACTGTGGAAATATGGAGAAAACCAAGAAAAAAGCCAACTCAAACAAATCCAGATTTGTTGATAAACCTCCTGACTTTGTGCTGTCCCCAAACGGCCAAATATGGATTCCCGTTGAATTGGAAACCTGATTTGCATAATACGACTCTTCACGTTTAGGGATGCCCAACATGTCCATATCTACTGTGGAAATATGGAGAAAAGCAAGAAAAAAGCCAACTCAATCAAATCCAGATTTGTTGCTAAACCTCCTGACTTTGCGCTTCCTCTAATGGCCGAATTTGGATTCCCGTTTAATTTGAAACCTGATTTGCATAATACAGGTCTTCACGTTTGTAGCGATGCCCAACATGTCCATATCTACTGTGGAATTATGGAGAAAAGCAGGAAAAAAGCCAACTCAAACAAATCCAGATTTGTTGCTAAACCTCCTGACTTTGTGCTGTCCCCAAACGTGCAAATATGGATTCCTGTTGAATTTGAAACCTGATTTGCATACTACAGCTCTTCACGTTTGTAGCCCAACATGTCCATATCTACTGTGGAATTATGTAGAAAAGCCAGAAAAAAGCCAACTCAAACAAATCCAGATTTCGACAATTATGTTGCTAAACCTCCTGACTTTGTGCTGTCCCCAAACGGCCAAATATGGGTTCCCATTGAATTTGAAGGCTGATTCGCATACGACTCTTCACGTTTAGGGATGCCCAACATGTCCATATCTACTGTGGAAATATGGAGAAAACCAAGAAAAAAGCCAACTCAAACAAATCCAGATTTGTTGCTAAACCTCCTGACTTTGCGCTTCCCCAAAAGGCCGAATTTGGGTTCCCGTTGAATTTGAAAACTGATTCGCATACTACAGCTCTTCACGTTTGTATGTATTCCCAAAATGTCCATATCTACTGTGGAATTATGGAGAAAATCAAGAAAAAAGCCAACTCAAACAAATCCATATTCCGACAATGATGTTGCTAAACCTCCTGACTTTGTGCTGTCCCCAAACGGCCAAATATGGTTTCCCGTTGAATTTGAAAACTGATTTGCATACAACAACTCTTCACGTTTGTAGGTATGCACAACAAGTCTGTATCTACTGTGGAATTATGGAGAAAAGCCAGAAAAAATCCAACTCAAACAAATCCAGATTTGTTGCTAAACCTCCCGACTTTGTGCTGTCCCCAAACGGCCAAATATGGATTCCCGTTGAATTTGAAACCTGATTCGCATGCTACGGCTCTTCACGTTTGTAGGTATGCCCAACATGACCATATCTACTGTGGAAATATGGAGAAAACCAAGAAAAAAGCCAACTCAAACAAATCCAGATTTGTTGCAAAACCTCCTCACTTTGTGCTGTCCCCAAACGGCCAAATATGGATTCCCGTTGAATTGGAAACCTGATTTGCATAATACGGCTCTTCACGTTTGTAGGGATGCCCAACATGTCCATATCTACTGTGGAATTATGGAGAAAAGCCAGAAAAAAGCCAACTCAAACAAATCCAGATTTGTTGCTAAACCTCCTGACTTTGTGCTGTCCCCAAACGGCCAAATATGGGTTCCCATTGAATTTGAAGGCTGATTCGCATACGACTCTTCACGTTTAGGGATGCCCAACATGTCCATATCTACTGTGGAAATATGGAGAAAACCAAGAAAAAAGCCAACTCAAACAAATCCAGATTTGTTGCTAAACCTCCTGACTTTGCGCTTCCCCAAAAGGCCGAATTTGGGTTCCCGTTGAATTTGAAAACTGATTCGCATACTACAGCTCTTCACGTTTGTATGTATTCCCAAAATGTCCATATCTACTGTGGAATTATGGAGAAAATCAAGAAAAAAGCCAACTCAAACAAATCCATATTCCGACAATGATGTTGCTAAACCTCCTGACTTTGTGCTGTCCCCAAACGGCCAAATATGGTTTCCCGTTGAATTTGAAAA
Organism: Zingel zingel; assembly: GCA_023566125.1. Lineage (NCBI taxonomy): Eukaryota > Metazoa > Chordata > Actinopteri > Perciformes > Percidae > Zingel > Zingel zingel. The sequence continues at coordinate 13,219,032 of CM042323.1, forward strand.
CTGATTTGCATACAACAACTCTTCACGTTTGTAGGTATGCACAACAAGTCTGTATCTACTGTGGAATTATGGAGAAAAGCCAGAAAAAATCCAACTCAAACAAATCCAGATTTGTTGCTAAACCTCCCGACTTTGTGCTGTCCCCAAACGGCCAAATATGGATTCCCGTTGAATTTGAAACCTGATTCGCATGCTACGGCTCTTCACGTTTGTAGGTATGCCCAACATGACCATATCTACTGTGGAAATATGGAGAAAACCAAGAAAAAAGCCAACTCAAACAAATCCAGATTTGTTGCAAAACCTCCTCACTTTGTGCTGTCCCCAAACGGCCAAATATGGATTCCCGTTGAATTGGAAACCTGATTTGCATAATACGGCTCTTCACGTTTGTAGGGATGCCCAACATGTCCATATCTACTGTGGAATTATGGAGAAAAGCCAGAAAAAAGCCAACTCAAACAAATCCAGATTTGTTGCTAAACCTCCTGACTTTGTGCTGTCCCCAAACGGCCAAATATGGGTTCCCATTGAATTTGAAGGCTGATTCGCATACGACTCTTCACGTTTAGGGATGCCCAACATGTCCATATCTACTGTGGAAATATGGAGAAAACCAAGAAAAAAGCCAACTCAAACAAATCCAGATTTGTTGCTAAACCTCCTGACTTTGTGCTGTCCCCAATTTGCCAAATATGGATTCCCGTTGAATTGGAAACCTGATTTGCATAATACGGCTCTTCACGTTTGTAGGGATGCCCAAAATGTCCATATCTACTGTGGATTTATGGAGAAAAACCAGAAAAAAGCCAACTCAAACAAATCCAGATTTGTTGCTAAACCTCCTGACTTTGCGCTTCCCCAAATGGCCGAATTTGGATTCCTGTTGAATTTGAAACCTGATTTGCATACTACAGCTCTTCACGTTTGTAGCGATGCCCAACATGTCCATATCTACTGTGGAAATATGGAGAAAACCAAGAAAAAAGCCAACTCAAACAAATCCAGATTTCAATAATTTTGTTGCTAAACCTCCTGACTTTGCGCTTCCCCAAATGGCCGAATTTGGATTCCCGTTGAATTATAGACCTGATTTGCATACTACAGCTCTTCACGTTTGTAGGTATGCCCAACATGTCCATATCTGCTGTGGAAATATGGAGAAAACCAAGAAAAAACCCAACTCAAAAGAATACAGATTTCGACAATTATGTTGCTAAACCTCCTGACTTTGTGCTGTCCCCAAATGGCCAAATATGGATTCCCTTTGAATTTGAAACCTTATTTGCATAATACAGCTCTTCACGTTTGTAGGGATGCCCAACATGTCCATATCTACTGTGGAAATATGGAGAAAAGCAAGAAAAAAGCAAACTCAAAAAATCCAGATTTCGACAATTACATTGCTAAACCTCCTGACTTTGTGCTGTCCCCAAACGGCCAAATATGGATTCCCGTTGAATTTGAAACCTGATTTGAATACTACAGCTCTTCACGTTTGTAGGTATGCCCAACATGTCCATATCTGCTGTGGAAATATGGAGAAAACCAAGAAAAAAGCCAACTCAAAAGAATACAGATTTCGACAATTATGTTGCTAAACCTCCTGACTTTGCGCTTCCCCAAATGGCCGAATTTGGATTCCCGTTGAATTTGAAACCTGATTTGCATAATACAGCTCTTCACGTTTGTAGGTATGCCCAAGATGTCCATATCTACTGTGGAATTATGGAGAAAAGCCAGAAAAAAGCCAACTCAAACAAATCCAGATAGGTTGCTAAACCTCCTGACTTTGCGCTTCCCCAAATGGCCGAATTTGGATTCCGTTTGAATTATAAACCTGATTTGCATACTACAGCTCTTCACGTTTGTAGGTATGCCCAACATGTCCATATCTGCTGTGGAAATATGGAGAAAACCAAGAAAAAAGCCAAATCAAAAAATCCAGATTTCGACAATTACATTGCTAAACCTCCTGACTTTGTGCTGTCCCCAAACGGCCAAATATGGATTCCCGTTGAATTTGAAACCTGATTTGAATGCTACAGCTCATCACCTTTGTAGGTATGCCCAACATGTCCATATCTACTGTGGAATTATGGAAAAAAGCCAGAAAAAAGCCAACTCAAACAAATCCAGATTTGTTGCTAAAACTCCTGACTTTGTGCTGTCCCCAAACGGCCAAATATGGATTCCCGTTGAATTTGAAACCTGATTTGCATACTACAGCTCTTCACGTTTGTAGGGATGCCCAACATGTCTATATGTACTGTGGAAATATGGATAAAACCAAGAAAAAAGCCAACTCAAAAAAATCCAGATTTCGACAATTATGTTGCTAAACCTCCCGACTTTGTGCTGTCCCCAAATGGCCAAATATGGATTCCCGTTGAATTTGAAACCTGATTTGAATACTACAGCTCTTCACGTTTGTAGGTATGCCCAACATGAGCATATCTACTGTGGAAATATGGAGAAAACCAAGAAAAAAGCCAACTCAAACAAATCCAGATTTGTTGCTAAACCTCCTGACTTTGTGCTGTCCCCAAACGGCCAAATATGGATTCCCGTTGAATTGGAAACCTGATTTGCATAATACGGCTCTTCACGTTTGTAGGTATGCCCAACATGACCATATCTACTGTGGAAATATGGAGAAAACCAAGAAAAAAAGCCAACTCAAACAAATCCAGATTTGTTGCTAAACCTCCTGACTTTGTGCTGTCCCCAAACGGCCAAATATGGATTCCCGTTGAATTGGAAACCTGATTTGCATAATACGGCTCTTCACGTTTGTAGGGATGCCCAACATGTCCATATCTACTGTGGAATTATGGATAAAAGCCAGAAAAAAGCCAACTCAAACAAATCCAGATTTCAACAATTATGTTGCTAAACCTCCTGACTTTGTGCTGTCCCCAAACGGCCAAATATGGGTTCCCATTGAATTTGAAGGCTGATTCGCATAAGACTCTTCACGTTTAGGGATGCCCAACATGTCCATATCTACTGTGGAAATATGGAGAAAACCAAGAAAAAAGCCAACTCAAACAAATCCAGATTTGTTTCTAAACCTCCTGACTTTGCGCTTCCTCAAATGGCCGAATTTGGATTCCCGTTGAATTTGAAACCTGATTTGCATACTACAGCTCTTCACGTTTGTAGCGATGCCCAACATGTCCATATCTACTGTGGAATTATGGAGAAAAGCCAGAGAAAAGCCAACTCAAACAAATCCAGATTTCAATAATTTTGTTGCTAAACCTCCTCACTTTGCGCTTCCCCAAATGGCCAAATTTGGATTCCCGTTGAATTATAAACCTGATTTGCATACTACACCTCTTCACGTTTGTAGGTATGCCCAACATGTCCATATCTGCTGTGGAAATATGGAGAAAACCAAGAAAAAAGCCAACTCAAAAGAATACAGATTTCGACAATTATGTTGCTAAACCTCCTGACTTTGTGCTGTCCCCAAATGGCCAAATATGGATTCCCGTTGAATTTGAAACCGGATTTGCATAATACAGCTCTTCACGTTTGTAGGGATGCCCAACATGTCCATATCTACTGTGGAAATATGGAGAAAAGCAAGAAAAAAGCAAACTCAAAAAAATCCAGATTTCGACAATTATGTTGCTAAACCTCCCGACTTTGTGCTGTCCCCAAATGGCCAAATATGGATTCCCGTTGAATTTGAAAGCTGATTTGAATACTACAGCTCTTCACGTTTGTAGGTATGCCCAACATGTCCATATCTACTGTGGAATTATGGAGAAAAGCCAGAAAAAAGCCAACTCAAACAAATCCAGATTTTATGCTAAACCTCCTGACTTTGCGCTTCCTCTAATGGCCGAATTTGGATTCCCCTTGAATTTGAAACCTGATTTGTATACTACAGCTCTTCACGTTTGTAGCGATGCCCAACATGTCCATATCTACTGTGGAATTATGGCGAAAAGCAAGAAAAAAGCCAACTCAAACAAATCCAGATTTCGACAGTTATGTTGCTAAACCTCCTGACTTTGTGCTGTCCCCAAACGGCCACATATGGGTTCCTGTTCAATTTGAAACCTGATTCGCATACGACTCTTCACGTTTAGGGATGCCCAACATGTCCATATCTACTGTGGAAATATGGAGAAAACCAAGAAAAAAGCCAACTCAAACAAATCCAGATTTGTTGATAAACCTCCTGACTTTGTGCTGTCCCCAAACGGCCAAATATGGGTTCCCGTTCAATATGAAACCTGATTCGCATGCTACGACTCTTCACGTTTGTAGGTATGCCCAACATGACCATATCTACTGTGGAAATATGGAGAAAACCAAGAAAAAAGCCAACTCAAACAAATCCAGATTTGTTGATAAACCTCCTGACTTTGTGCTGTCCCCAAACGGCCAAATATGGGTTCCCGTTGAAATTGAAACCATGATTCGCATGCTACGATTCTTCACGTTTGTAGGTATGCCCAACTTGACCATATCTACTGTGGAAATATGGAGAAAACCAAGAAAAAAGCCAACTCAAACAAATCCAGATTTGTTGATAAACCTCCTGACTTTGTGCTGTCCCCAAACGGCCAAATATGGATTCCCGTTGAATTGGAAACCTGATTTGCATAATACGACTCTTCACGTTTAGGGATGCCCAACATGTCCATATCTACTGTGGAAATATGGAGAAAAGCAAGAAAAAAGCCAACTCAAACAAATCCAGATTTGTTGCTAAACCTCCTGACTTTGCGCTTCCTCTAATGGCCGAATTTGGATTCCCGTTTAATTTGAAACCTGATTTGCATAATACAGGTCTTCACGTTTGTAGCGATGCCCAACATGTCCATATCTACTGTGGAATTATGGAGAAAAGCAGGAAAAAAGCCAACTCAAACAAATCCAGATTTGTTGCTAAACCTCCTGACTTTGTGCTGTCCCCAAACGTGCAAATATGGATTCCTGTTGAATTTGAAACCTGATTTGCATACTACAGCTCTTCACGTTTGTAGCCCAACATGTCCATATCTACTGTGGAATTATGTAGAAAAGCCAGAAAAAAGCCAACTCAAACAAATCCAGATTTCGACAATTATGTTGCTAAACCTCCTGACTTTGTGCTGTCCCCAAACGGCCAAATATGGGTTCCCATTGAATTTGAAGGCTGATTCGCATACGACTCTTCACGTTTAGGGATGCCCAACATGTCCATATCTACTGTGGAAATATGGAGAAAACCAAGAAAAAAGCCAACTCAAACAAATCCAGATTTGTTGATAAACCTCCTGACTTTGTGCTGTCCCCAAACGGCCAAATATGGATTCCCGTTGAATTGGAAACCTGATTTGCATAATACGACTCTTCACGTTTAGGGATGCCCAACATGTCCATATCTACTGTGGAAATATGGAGAAAAGCAAGAAAAAAGCCAACTCAAACAAATCCAGATTTGTTGCTAAACCTCCTGACTTTGCGCTTCCTCTAATGGCCGAATTTGGATTCCCGTTTAATTTGAAACCTGATTTGCATAATACAGGTCTTCACGTTTGTAGCGATGCCCAACATGTCCATATCTACTGTGGAATTATGGAGAAAAGCAGGAAAAAAGCCAACTCAAACAAATCCAGATTTGTTGCTAAACCTCCTGACTTTGTGCTGTCCCCAAACGTGCAAATATGGATTCCTGTTGAATTTGAAACCTGATTTGCATACTACAGCTCTTCACGTTTGTAGCCCAACATGTCCATATCTACTGTGGAATTATGTAGAAAAGCCAGAAAAAAGCCAACTCAAACAAATCCAGATTTCGACAATTATGTTGCTAAACCTCCTGACTTTGTGCTGTCCCCAAACGGCCAAATATGGGTTCCCATTGAATTTGAAGGCTGATTCGCATACGACTCTTCACGTTTAGGGATGCCCAACATGTCCATATCTACTGTGGAAATATGGAGAAAACCAAGAAAAAAGCCAACTCAAACAAATCCAGATTTGTTGCTAAACCTCCTGACTTTGCGCTTCCCCAAAAGGCCGAATTTGGGTTCCCGTTGAATTTGAAAACTGATTCGCATACTACAGCTCTTCTCGTTTGTATGTATTCCCAAAATGTCCATATCTACTGTGGAATTATGGCGAAAAGCAAGAAAAAAGCCAACTCAAACAAATCCAGATTTCGACAGTTATGTTGCTAAACCTCCTGACTTTGTGCTGTCCCCAAACGGCCACATATGGGTTCCTGTTCAATTTGAAACCTGATTCGCATACGACTCTTCACGTTTAGGGATGCCCAACATGTCCATATCTACTGTGGAAATATGGAGAAAACCAAGAAAAAAGCCAACTCAAACAAATCCAGATTTGTTGATAAACCTCCTGACTTTGTGCTGTCCCCAAACGGCCAAATATGGGTTCCCGTTCAATATGAAACCTGATTCGCATGCTACGACTCTTCACGTTTGTAGGTATGCCCAACATGACCATATCTACTGTGGAAATATGGAGAAAACCAAGAAAAAAGCCAACTCAAACAAATCCAGATTTGTTGATAAACCTCCTGACTTTGTGCTGTCCCGAAACGGCCAAATATGGGTTCCCGTTGAAATTGAAACCATGATTCGCATGCTACGACTCTTCACGTTTGTAGGTATGCCCAACTTGACCATATCTACTGTGGAAATATGGAGAAAACCAAGAAAAAAGCCAACTCAAACAAATCCAGATTTGTTGATAAACCTCCTGACTTTGTGCTGTCCCCAAACGGCCAAATATGGATTCCCGTTGAATTGGAAACCTGATTTGCATAATACGACTCTTCACGTTTAGGGATGCCCAACATGTCCATATCTACTGTGGAAATATGGAGAAAAGCAAGAAAAAAGCCAACTCAAACAAATCCAGATTTGTTGCTAAACCTCCTGACTTTGCGCTTCCTCTAATGGCCGAATTTGGATTCCCGTTTAATTTGAAACCTGATTTGCATAATACAGGTCTTCACGTTTGTAGCGATGCCCAACATGTCCATATCTACTGTGGAATTATGGAGAAAAGCAGGAAAAAAGCCAACTCAAACAAATCCAGATTTGTTGCTAAACCTCCTGACTTTGTGCTGTCCCCAAACGTGCAAATATGGATTCCTGTTGAATTTGAAACCTGATTTGCATACTACAGCTCTTCACGTTTGTAGCCCAACATGTCCATATCTACTGTGGAATTATGTAGAAAAGCCAGAAAAAAGCCAACTCAAACAAATCCAGATTTCGACAATTATGTTGCTAAACCTCCTGACTTTGTGCTGTCCCCAAACGGCCAAATATGGGTTCCCATTGAATTTGAAGGCTGATTCGCATACGACTCTTCACGTTTAGGGATGCCCAACATGTCCATATCTACTGTGGAAATATGGAGAAAACCAAGAAAAAAGCCAACTCAAACAAATCCAGATTTGTTGATAAACCTCCTGACTTTGTGCTGTCCCCAAACGGCCAAATATGGATTCCCGTTGAATTGGAAACCTGATTTGCATAATACGACTCTTCACGTTTAGGGATGCCCAACATGTCCATATCTACTGTGGAAATATGGAGAAAAGCAAGAAAAAAGCCAACTCAAACAAATCCAGATTTGTTGCTAAACCTCCTGACTTTGCGCTTCCTCTAATGGCCGAATTTGGATTCCCGTTTAATTTGAAACCTGATTTGCATAATACAGGTCTTCACGTTTGTAGCGATGCCCAACATGTCCATATCTACTGTGGAATTATGGAGAAAAGCAGGAAAAAAGCCAACTCAAACAAATCCAGATTTGTTGCTAAACCTCCTGACTTTGTGCTGTCCCCAAACGTGCAAATATGGATTCCTGTTGAATTTGAAACCTGATTTGCATACTACAGCTCTTCACGTTTGTAGCCCAACATGTCCATATCTACTGTGGAATTATGTAGAAAAGCCAGAAAAAAGCCAACTCAAACAAATCCAGATTTCGACAATTATGTTGCTAAACCTCCTGACTTTGTGCTGTCCCCAAACGGCCAAATATGGGTTCCCATTGAATTTGAAGGCTGATTCGCATACGACTCTTCACGTTTAGGGATGCCCAACATGTCCATATCTACTGTGGAAATATGGAGAAAACCAAGAAAAAAGCCAACTCAAACAAATCCAGATTTGTTGATAAACCTCCTGACTTTGTGCTGTCCCCAAACGGCCAAATATGGATTCCCGTTGAATTGGAAACCTGATTTGCATAATACGACTCTTCACGTTTAGGGATGCCCAACATGTCCATATCTACTGTGGAAATATGGAGAAAAGCAAGAAAAAAGCCAACTCAAACAAATCCAGATTTGTTGCTAAACCTCCTGACTTTGCGCTTCCTCTAATGGCCGAATTTGGATTCCCGTTTAATTTGAAACCTGATTTGCATAATACAGGTCTTCACGTTTGTAGCGATGCCCAACATGTCCATATCTACTGTGGAATTATGGAGAAAAGCAGGAAAAAAGCCAACTCAAACAAATCCAGATTTGTTGCTAAACCTCCTGACTTTGTGCTGTCCCCAAACGTGCAAATATGGATTCCTGTTGAATTTGAAACCTGATTTGCATACTACAGCTCTTCACGTTTGTAGCCCAACATGTCCATATCTACTGTGGAATTATGTAGAAAAGCCAGAAAAAAGCCAACTCAAACAAATCCAGATTTCGACAATTATGTTGCTAAACCTCCTGACTTTGTGCTGTCCCCAAACGGCCAAATATGGGTTCCCATTGAATTTGAAGGCTGATTCGCATACGACTCTTCACGTTTAGGGATGCCCAACATGTCCATATCTACTGTGGAAATATGGAGAAAACCAAGAAAAAAGCCAACTCAAACAAATCCAGATTTGTTGCTAAACCTCCTGACTTTGCGCTTCCCCAAAAGGCCGAATTTGGGTTCCCGTTGAATTTGAAAACTGATTCGCATACTACAGCTCTTCTCGTTTGTATGTATTCCCAAAATGTCCATATCTACTGTGGAATTATGGCGAAAAGCAAGAAAAAAGCCAACTCAAACAAATCCAGATTTCGACAGTTATGTTGCTAAACCTCCTGACTTTGTGCTGTCCCCAAACGGCCACATATGGGTTCCTGTTCAATTTGAAACCTGATTCGCATACGACTCTTCACGTTTAGGGATGCCCAACATGTCCATATCTACTGTGGAAATATGGAGAAAACCAAGAAAAAAGCCAACTCAAACAAATCCAGATTTGTTGATAAACCTCCTGACTTTGTGCTGTCCCCAAACGGCCAAATATGGGTTCCCGTTCAATATGAAACCTGATTCGCATGCTACGACTCTTCACGTTTGTAGGTATGCCCAACATGACCATATCTACTGTGGAAATATGGAGAAAACCAAGAAAAAAGCCAACTCAAACAAATCCAGATTTGTTGATATAACCTCCTGACTTTGTGCTGTCCCCAAACGGCCAAATATGGGTTCCCGTTGAAATTGAAACCATGATTCGCATGCTACGACTCTTCACGTTTGTAGGTATGCCCAACTTGACCATATCTACTGTGGAAATATGGAGAAAACCAAGAAAAAAGCCAACTCAAACAAATCCAGATTTGTTGATAAACCTCCTGACTTTGTGCTGTCCCCAAACGGCCAAATATGGATTCCCGTTGAATTGGAAACCTGATTTGCATAATACGACTCTTCACGTTTAGGGATGCCCAACATGTCCATATCTACTGTGGAAATATGGAGAAAAGCAAGAAAAAAGCCAACTCAAACAAATCCAGATTTGTTGCTAAACCTCCTGACTTTGCGCTTCCTCTAATGGCCGAATTTGGATTCCCGTTTAATTTGAAACCTGATTTGCATAATACAGGTCTTCACGTTTGTAGCGATGCCCAACATGTCCATATCTACTGTGGAATTATGGAGAAAAGCAGGAAAAAAGCCAACTCAAACAAATCCAGATTTGTTGATAAACCTCCTGACTTTGTGCTGTCCCCAAACGGCCAAATATGGATTCCCGTTGAATTGGAAACCTGATTTGCATAATACGACTCTTCACGTTTAGGGATGCCCAACATGTCCATATCTACTGTGGAAATATGGAGAAAAGCAAGAAAAAAGCCAACTCAAACAAATCCAGATTTGTTGCTAAACCTCCTGACTTTGCGCTTCCTCTAATGGCCGAATTTGGATTCCCGTTTAATTTGAAACCTGATTTGCATAATACAGGTCTTCACGTTTGTAGCGATGCCCAACATGTCCATATCTACTGTGGAATTATGGAGAAAAGCAGGAAAAAAGCCAACTCAAACAAATCCAGATTTGTTGCTAAACCTCCTGACTTTGTGCTGTCCCCAAACGTGCAAATATGGATTCCTGTTGAATTTGAAACCTGATTTGCATACTACAGCTATTCACGTTTGTAGCCCAACATGTCCATATCTACTGTGGAATTATGTAGAAAAGCCAGAAAAAAGCCAACTCAAACAAATCCAGATTTCGACAATTATGTTGCTAAACCTCCTGACTTTGTGCTGTCCCCAAACGGCCAAATATGGGTTCCCATTGAATTTGAAGGCTGATTCGCATACGACTCTTCACGTTTAGGGATGCCCAACATGTCCATATCTACTGTGGAAATATGGAGAAAACCAAGAAAAAAGCCAACTCAAACAAATCCAGATTTGTTGCTAAACCTCCTGACTTTGCGCTTCCCCAAAAGGCCGAATTTGGGTTCCCGTTGAATTTGAAAACTGATTCGCATACTACAGCTCTTCACGTTTGTATGTATTCCCAAAATGTCCATATCTACTGTGGAATTATGGAGAAAATCAAGAAAAAAGCCAACTCAAACAAATCCATATTCCGACAATGATGTTGCTAAACCTCCTGACTTTGTGCTGTCCCCAAACGGCCAAATATGGTTTCCCGTTGAATTTGAAAACTGATTTGCATACAACAACTCTTCACGTTTGTAGGTATGCACAACAAGTCTGTATCTACTGTGGAATTATGGAGAAAAGCCAGAAAAAATCCAACTCAAACAAATCCAGATTTGTTGCTAAACCTCCCGACTTTGTGCTGTCCCCAAACGGCCAAATATGGATTCCCGTTGAATTTGAAACCTGATTCGCATGCTACGGCTCTTCACGTTTGTAGGTATGGCCAACATGACCATATCTACTGTGGAAATATGGAGAAAACCAAGAAAAAAGCCAACTCAAACAAATCCAGATTTGTTGCAAAACCTCCTCACTTTGTGCTGTCCCCAAACGGCCAAATATGGATTCCCGTTGAATTGGAAACCTGATTTGCATAATACGGCTCTTCGCGTTTGTAGGGATGCCCAACATGTCCATATCTACTGTGGAATTATGGAGAAAAGCCAGAAAAAAGCCAACTCAAACAAATCCAGATTTGTTGCTAAACCTCCTGACTTTGTGCTGTCCCCAAACGGCCAAATATGGGTTCCCATTGAATTTGAAGGCTGATTCGCATACGACTCTTCACGTTTAGGGATGCCCAACATGTCCATATCTACTGTGGAAATATGGAGAAAACCAAGAAAAAAGCCAACTCAAACAAATCCAGATTTGTTGCTAAACCTCCTGACTTTGTGCTGTCCCCAATTTGCCAAATATGGATTCCCGTTGAATTGGAAACCTGATTTGCATAATACGGCTCTTCACGTTTGTAGGGATGCCCAAAATGTCCATATCTACTGTGGATTTATGGAGAAAAACCAGAAAAAAAGCCAACTCAAACAAATCCAGATTTGTTGCTAAACCTCCTGACTTTGCGCTTCCCCAAATGGCCGAATTTGGATTCCTGTTGAATTTGAAACCTGATTTGCATACTACAGCTCTTCACGTTTGTAGCGATGCCCAACATGTCCATATCTACTGTGGAAATATGGAGAAAACCAAGAAAAAAGCCAACTCAAACAAATCCAGATTTCAATAATTTTGTTGCTAAACCTCCTGACTTTGCGCTTCCCCAAATGGCCGAATTTGGATTCCCGTTGAATTATAGACCTGATTTGCATACTACAGCTCTTCACGTTTGTAGTTATGCCGAACATGTCCATATCTGCTGTGGAAATATGGAGAAAACCAAGAAAAAACCCAACTCAAAAGAATACAGATTTCGACAATTATGTTGCTAAACCTCCTGACTTTGTGCTGTCCCCAAATGGCCAAATATGGATTCCCGTTGAATTTGAAACCTTATTTGCATAATACAGCTCTTCACGTTTGTAGGGATGCCCAACATGTCCATATCTACTGTGGAAATATGGAGAAAAGCAAGAAAAAAGCAAACTCAAAAAATCCAGATTTCGACAATTACATTGCTAAACCTCCTGACTTTGTGCTGTCCCCAAACGGCCAAATATGGATTCCCGTTGAATTTGAAACCTGATTTGAATACTACAGCTCTTCGCGTTTGTAGGTATGCCCAACATGTCCATATCTGCTGTGGAAATATGGAGAAAACCAAGAAAAAAGCCAACTCAAAAGAATACAGATTTCGACAATTATGTTGCTAAACCTCCTGACTTTGCGCTTCCCCAAATGGCCGAATTTGGATTCCCGTTGAATTTGAAACCTGATTTGCATAATACAGCTCTTCACGTTTGTAGGTATGCCCAAGATGTCCATATCTACTGTGGAATTATGGAGAAAAGCCAGAAAAAAGCCAACTCAAACAAATCCAGATAGGTTGCTAAACCTCCTGACTTTGCGCTTCCCCAAATGGCCGAATTTGGATTCCGTTTGAATTATAAACCTGATTTGCATACTACAGCTCTTCACGTTTGTAGGTATGCCCAACATGTCCATATCTGCTGTGGAAATATGGAGAAAACCAAGAAAAAAGCCAAATCAAAAAATCCAGATTTCGACAATTACATTGCTAAACCTCCTGACTTTGTGCTGTCCCCAAACGGCCAAATATGGATTCCCGTTGAATTTGAAACCTGATTTGAATGCTACAGCTCATCACCTTTGTAGGTTTGCCCAACATGTCCATATCTACTGTGGAATTATGGAAAAAAGCCAGAAAAAAGCCAACTCAAACAAATCCAGATTTGTTGCTAAAACTCCTGACTTTGTGCTGTCCCCAAACGGCCAAATATGGATTCCCGTTGAATTTGAAACCTGATTTGCATACTACAGCTCTTCACGTTTGTAGGGATGCCCAACATGTCTATATGTACTGTGGAAATATGGATAAAACCAAGAAAAAAGCCAACTCAAAAAAATCCAGATTTCGACAATTATGTTGCTAAACCTCCCGACTTTGTGCTGTCCCCAAATGGCCAAATATGGATTCCCGTTGAATTTGAAACCCGATTTGAATACTACAGCTCTTCACGTTTGTAGGTATGCCCAACATGACCATATCTACTGTGGAAATATGGAGAAAACCAAGAAAAAAGCCAACTCAAACAAATCCAGATTTGTTGCTAAACCTCCTGACTTTGTGCTGTCCCCAAAAGGCCAAATATGGGTTCCCGTTGAATTTGAAAGCTGATTCGCATGCTACGGCTCTTCACGTTTGTAGGTATGCCCAACATGACCATATCTACTGTGGAAATATGGAGAAAACCAAGAAAAAAAGCCAACTCAAACAAATCCAGATTTGTTGCTAAACCTCCTGACTTTGTGCTGTCCCCAAACGGCCAAATATGGATTCCCGTTGAATTGGAAACCTGATTTGCATAATACGGCTCTTCACGTTTGTAGGGATGCCCAACATGTCCATATCTACTGTGGAATTATGGAGAAAAGCCAGAAAAAAGCCAACTCAAACAAATCCAGATTTCGACAATTATGTTGCTAAACCTCCTGACTTTGTGCTGTCCCCAAACGGCCAAATATGGGTTCCCATTGAATTTGAAGGCTGATTCGCATAAGACTCTTCACGTTTAGGGATGCCCAACATGTCCATATCTACTGTGGAAATATGGAGAAAACCAAGAAAAAAGCCAACTCAAACAAATCCAGATTTGTTTCTAAACCTCCTGACTTTGCGCTTCCTCAAATGGCCGAATTTGGATTCCCGTTGAATTTGAAACCTGATTTGCATACTACAGCTCTTCACGTTTGTAGCGATGTCCAACATGTCCATATCTACTGTGGAATTATGGAGAAAAGCCAGAGAAAAGCCAAATCAAACAAATCCAGATTTGTTGCTAAACCTCCTGACTTTGCGCTTCCCCAAATGGCCGAATTTGGATTCCTGTTGAATTTGAAACCTGATTTGCATACTACAGCTCTTCCCGTTTGTAGCGATGCCCAACATGTCCATATCTACTGTGGAAATATGGAGAAAACCAAGAAAAAAGCCAACTCAAACAAATCCAGATTTCAATAATTTTGTTGCTAAACCTCCTCACTTTGCGCTTCCCCAAATGGCCGAATTTGGATTCCCGTTGAATTATAAACCTGATTTGCATACTACACCTCTTCACGTTTGTAGGTATGCCCAACATGTCCATATCTGCTGTGGAAATATGGAGAAAACCAAGAAAAAAGCCAACTCAAAAGAATACAGATTTCGACAATTATCTTGCTAAACCTCCTGACTTTGTGCTGTCCCCAAATGGCCAAATATGGATTCCCGTTGAATTTGAAACCGGATTTGCATAAGACAGCTCTTCACGTTTGTAGGGATGCCCAACATGTCCATATCTACTGTGGAAATATGGAGAAAAGCAAGAAAAAAGCAAACTCAAAAAAATCCAGATTTCGACAATTATGTTGCTAAACCTCCCGACTTTGTGCTGTCCCCAAATGGCCAAATATGGATTCCCGTTGAATTTGAAAGCTGATTTGAATACTACAGCTCTTCACGTTTGTAGGTATGCCCAACATGTCCATATCTACTGTGGAATTATGGAGAAAAGCCAGAAAAAAGCCAACTCAAACAAATCCAGATTTTATGCTAAACCTCCTGACTTTGCGCTTCCTCTAATGGCCGAATTTGGATTCCCCTTGAATTTGAAACCTGATTTGTATACTACAGCTCTTCACGTTTGTAGCGATGCCCAACATGTCCATATCTACTGTGGAATTATGGCGAAAAGCAAGAAAAAAGCCAACTCAAACAAATCCAGATTTCGACAGTTATGTTGCTAAACCTCCTGACTTTGTGCTGTCCCCAAACGGCCACATATGGGTTCCTGTTCAATTTGAAACCTGATTCGCATACGACTCTTCACGTTTAGGGATGCCCAACATGTCCATATCTACTGTGGAAATATGGAGAAAACCAAGAAAAAAGCCAACTCAAACAAATCCAGATTTGTTGATAAACCTCCTGACTTTGTGCTGTCCCCAAACGGCCAAATATGGGTTCCCGTTCAATATGAAACCTGATTCGCATGCTACGACTCTTCACGTTTGTAGGTATGCCCAACATGACCATATCTACTGTGGAAATATGGAGAAAACCAAGAAAAAAGCCAACTCAAACAAATCCAGATTTGTTGATAAACCTCCTGACTTTGTGCTGTCCCCAAACGGCCAAATATGGGTTCCCGTTGAAATTGAAACCATGATTCGCATGCTACGACTCTTCACGTTTGTAGGTATGCCCAACTTGACCATATCTACTGTGGAAATATGGAGAAAACCAAGAAAAAAGCCAACTCAAACAAATCCAGATTTGTTGATAAACCTCCTGACTTTGTGCTGTCCCCAAACGGCCAAATATGGATTCCCGTTGAATTGGAAACCTGATTTGCATAATACGACTCTTCACGTTTAGGGATGCCCAACATGTCCATATCTACTGTGGAAATATGGAGAAAAGCAAGAAAAAAGCCAACTCAAACAAATCCAGATTTGTTGCTAAACCTCCTGACTTTGCGCTTCCTCTAATGGCCGAATTTGGATTCCCGTTTAATTTGAAACCTGATTTGCATAATACAGGTCTTCACGTTTGTGGCGATGCCCAACATGTCCATATCTACTGTGGAATTATGGAGAAAAGCAGGAAAAAAGCCAACTCATACAAATCCAGATTTGTTGCTAAACCTCCTGACTTTGTGCTGTCCCCAAACGTGCAAATATGGATTCCTGTTGAATTTGAAACCTGATTTGCATACTACAGCTCTTCACGTTTGTAGCCCAACATGTCCATATCTACTGTGGAATTATGTAGAAAAGCCAGAAAAAAGCCAACTCAAACAAATCCAGATTTCGACAATTATGTTGCTAAACCTCCTGACTTTGTGCTGTCCCCAAACGGCCAAATATGGGTTCCCATTGAATTTGAAGGCTGATTCGCATACGACTCTTCACGTTTAGGGATGCCCAACATGTCCATATCTACTGTGGAAATATGGAGAAAACCAAGAAAAAAGCCAACTCAAACAAATCCAGATTTGTTGCTAAACCTCCTGACTTTGCGCTTCCCCAAAAGGCCGAATTTGGGTTCCCGTTGAATTTGAAAACTGATTCGCATACTACAGCTCTTCACGTTTGTATGTATTCCCAAAATGTCCATATCTACTGTGGAATTATGGCGAAAAGCAAGAAAAAAGCCAACTCAAACAAATCCAGATTTCGACAGTTATGTTGCTAAACCTCCTGACTTTGTGCTGTCCCCAAACGGCCACATATGGGTTCCTGTTCAATTTGAAACCTGATTCGCATACGACTCTTCACGTTTAGGGATGCCCAACATGTCCATATCTACTGTGGAAATATGGAGAAAACCAAGAAAAAAGCCAACTCAAACAAATCCAGATTTGTTGATAAACCTCGTGACTTTGTGCTGTCCCCAAACGGCCAAATATGGGTTCCCGTTCAATATGAAACCTGATTCGCATGCTACGACTCTTCACGTTTGTAGGTATGCCCAACATGACCATATCTACTGTGGAAATATGGAGAAAACCAAGAAAAAAGCCAACTCAAACAAATCCAGATTTGTTGATAAACCTCCTGACTTTGTGCTGTCCCCAAACGGCCAAATATGGGTTCCCGTTGAAATTGAAACCATGATTCGCATGCTACGACTCTTCACGTTTGTAGGTATGCCCAACTTGACCATATCTACTGTGGAAATATGGAGAAAACCAAGAAAAAAGCCAACTCAAACAAATCCAGATTTGTTGATAAACCTCCTGACTTTGTGCTGTCCCCAAACGGCCAAATATGGGTTCCCGTTGAAATTGAAACCATGATTCGCATGCTACGACTCTTCACGTTTGTAGGTATGCCCAACTTGACCATATCTACTGTGGAAATATGGAGAAAACCAAGAAAAAAGCCAACTCAAACAAATCCAGATTTGTTGATAAACCTCCTGACTTTGTGCTGTCCCCAAACGGCCAAATATGGATTCCCGTTGAATTGGAAACCTGATTTGCATAATACGACTCTTCACGTTTAGGGATGCCCAACATGTCCATATCTACTGTGGAAATATGGAGAAAAGCAAGAAAAAAGCCAACTCAAACAAATCCAGATTTGTTGCTAAACCTCCTGACTTTGCGCTTCCTCTAATGGCCGAATTTGGATTCCCGTTTAATTTGAAACCTGATTTGCATAATACAGGTCTTCACGTTTGTGGCGATGCCCAACATGTCCATATCTACTGTGGAATTATGGAGAAAAGCAGGAAAAAAGCCAACTCATACAAATCCAGATTTGTTGCTAAACCTCCTGACTTTGTGCTGTCCCCAAACGTGCAAATATGGATTCCTGTTGAATTTGAAACCTGATTTGCATACTACAGCTCTTCACGTTTGTAGCCCAACATGTCCATATCTACTGTGGAATTATGTAGAAAAGCCAGAAAAAAGCCAACTCAAACAAATCCAGATTTCGACAATTATGTTGCTAAACCTCCTGACTTTGTGCTGTCCCCAAACGGCCAAATATGGGTTCCCATTGAATTTGAAGGCTGATTCGCATACGACTCTTCACGTTTAGGGATGCCCAACATGTCCATATCTACTGTGGAAATATGGAGAAAACCAAGAAAAAAGCCAACTCAAACAAATCCAGATTTGTTGCTAAACCTCCTGACTTTGCGCTTCCCCAAAAGGCCGAATTTGGGTTCCCGTTGAATTTGAAAACTGATTCGCATACTACAGCTCTTCACGTTTGTATGTATTCCCAAAATGTCCATATCTACTGTGGAATTATGGCGAAAAGCAAGAAAAAAGCCAACTCAAACAAATCCAGATTTCGACAGTTATGTTGCTAAACCTCCTGACTTTGTGCTGTCCCCAAACGGCCACATATGGGTTCCTGTTCAATTTGAAACCTGATTCGCATACGACTCTTCACGTTTAGGGATGCCCAACATGTCCATATCTACTGTGGAAATATGGAGAAAACCAAGAAAAAAGCCAACTCAAACAAATCCAGATTTGTTGATAAACCTCCTGACTTTGTGCTGTCCCCAAACGGCCAAATATGGGTTCCCGTTCAATATGAAACCTGATTCGCATGCTACGACTCTTCACGTTTGTAGGTATGCCCAACATGACCATATCTACTGTGGAAATATGGAGAAAACCAAGAAAAAAGCCAACTCAAACAAATCCAGATTTGTTGATAAACCTCCTGACTTTGTGCTGTCCCCAAACGGCCAAATATGGGTTCCCGTTGAAATTGAAACCATGATTCGCATGCTACGACTCTTCACGTTTGTAGGTATGCCCAACTTGACCATATCTACTGTGGAAATATGGAGAAAACCAAGAAAAAAGCCAACTCAAACAAATCCAGATTTGTTGATAAACCTCCTGACTTTGTGCTGTCCCCAAACGGCCAAATATGGATTCCCGTTGAATTGGAAACCTGATTTGCATAATATGACTCTTCACGTTTAGGGATGCCCAACATGTCCATATCTACTGTGGAAATATGGAGAAAAGCAAGAAAAAAGCCAACTCAAACAAATCCAGATTTGTTGCTAAACCTCCTGACTTTGCGCTTCCTCTAATGGCCGAATTTGGATTCCCGTTTAATTTGAAACCTGATTTGCATAATACAGGTCTTCACGTTTGTAGCGATGCCCAACATGTCCATATCTACTGTGGAATTATGGAGAAAAGCAGGAAAAAAGCCAACTCAAACAAATCCAGATTTGTTGATAAACCTCCTGACTTTGTGCTGTCCCCAAACGGCCAAATATGGATTCCCGTTGAATTGGAAACCTGATTTGCATAATACGACTCTTCACGTTTAGGGATGCCCAACATGTCCATATCTACTGTGGAAATATGGAGAAAAGCAAGAAAAAAGCCAACTCAAACAAATCCAGATTTGTTGCTAAACCTCCTGACTTTGCGCTTCCTCTAATGGCCGAATTTGGATTCCCGTTTAATTTGAAACCTGATTTGCATAATACAGGTCTTCACGTTTGTAGCGATGCCCAACATGTCCATATCTACTGTGGAATTATGGAGAAAAGCAGGAAAAAAGCCAACTCAAACAAATCCAGATTTGTTGCTAAACCTCCTGACTTTGTGCTGTCCCCAAACGTGCAAATATGGATTCCTGTTGAATTTGAAACCTGATTTGCATACTACAGCTCTTCACGTTTGTAGCCCAACATGTCCATATCTACTGTGGAATTATGTAGAAAAGCCAGAAAAAAGCCAACTCAAACAAATCCAGATTTCGACAATTATGTTGCTAAACCTCCTGACTTTGTGCTGTCCCCAAACGGCCAAATATGGGTTCCCATTGAATTTGAAGGCTGATTCGCATACGACTCTTCACGTTTAGGGATGCCCAACATGTCCATATCTACTGTGGAAATATGGAGAAAACCAAGAAAAAAGCCAACTCAAACAAATCCAGATTTGTTGCTAAACCTCCTGACTTTGCGCTTCCCCAAAAGGCCGAATTTGGGTTCCCGTTGAATTTGAAAACTGATTCGCATACTACAGCTCTTCACGTTTGTATGTATTCCCAAAATGTCCATATCTACTGTGGAATTATGGAGAAAATCAAGAAAAAAGCCAACTCAAACAAATCCATATTCCGACAATGATGTTGCTAAACCTCCTGACTTTGTGCTGTCCCCAAACGGCCAAATATGGTTTCCCGTTGAATTTGAAAACTGATTTGCATACAACAACTCTTCACGTTTGTAGGTATGCACAACAAGTCTGTATCTACTGTGGAATTATGGAGAAAAGCCAGAAAAAATCCAACTCAAACAAATCCAGATTTGTTGCTAAACCTCCCGACTTTGTGCTGTCCCCAAACGGCCAAATATGGATTCCCGTTGAATTGGAAACCTGATTTGCATAAGACGGCTCTTCACGTTTGTAGGGATGCCCAACATGTCCATATCTACTGTGGAATTATGGAGAAAAGCCAGAAAAAAGCCAACTCAAACAAATCCAGATTTGTTGCTAAACCTCCTGACTTTGTGCTGTCCCCAAACGGCCAAATATGGGTTCCCATTGAATTTGAAGGCTGATTCGCATACGACTCTTCACGTTTAGGGATGCCCAACATGTCCATATCTACTGTGGAAATATGGAGAAAACCAAGAAAAAAGCCAACTCAAACAAATCCAGATTTCAACAATTATGTTGCTAAACCTCCTGACGTTGCACTTCCCCAAATGGCCGAATTTGGATTCCCGTTGAATTTGAAAGCTGATTCGCATACTACAGCTCTTCTCGTTTGTAGGTATGCCCAACATGTCCATATCTACTGTGGAAATATGGAGAAAACCAAGAAAAAAGCCAACTCAAACAAATCCAGATTTGTTGCTAAACCTCCTGACTTTGTGCTGTCCCCAATTTGCCAAATATGGATTCCCGTTGAATTGGAAACCTGATTTGCATAATACGGCTCTTCACGTTTGTACGGATGCCCAACATGTCCATATCTACTGTGGATTTATGGAGAAAAACCAGAAAAAAAGCCAACTCAAACAAATCCAGATTTATTGCTAAACCTCCTGACTTTCCACTTCCCCAAATGGCCGAATTTGTATCCCCGTTGAATTTGAAAGCTGATTCGCATACTACAGCTCTTCACGTTTGTAGGTATGCCCAACATGTCCATATCTACTGTGGAAATATGGAGAAAACCAAGAAAAAAGCCAACTCAAACAAATCCAGATTTGTTGCTAAACCTCCTGACTTTGTGCTGTCCCCAATTTGCCAAATATGGATTCCCGTTGAATTGGAAACCTGATTTGCATAATACGGCTCTTCACGTTTGTAGGGATGCCCAAAATGTCCATATCTACTGTGGATTTATGGAGAAAAACCAGAAAAAAAGCCAACTCAAACAAATCCAGATTTGTTGCTAAACCTCCTGACTTTGCCTTTCCCCCAATGGCTGAATTTGGATTCCAGTTGAATTGGAAACCTGCTTTGCATACTACGGCTCTTCACGTTTGTAGGGATGCCCAACATGTCCATATCTACTGTGGATTCATGGAGAAAAGCCAGAAAAAAGCCAACTCAAACAAATCCAGATTTGTTGCTAAACCTCCTGGCTTTGTGCTGTCCCCAAACGGCCAAATATGGATTCCCGTTGAATTTGAAAGCTGATTCGCATACTACAGCTCTTCACGTTTGTAGGTATGCCCAACATGTCCATATCTACTGTGTAATTATGGAGAAAAGCCAGAAAAAAGCCAACTCAAACAAATCCAGATTTGTTGCTAAACCTCCTGACTTTGCGCTTCCCCAAATGGCCGAATTTGGATTCCCGTTGAATTTGAAACCATATCTACTGTGGATTTATGGAGAAAAGCCAGAAAAAAGCCAACTCAAACAAATCCAGATTTGTTGCTAAACCTCCTGACTTTGTGCTGTCCCCAAACGGCCAAATATGGATTCCCGTTGAATTTGAAACCTGATTTGCATACTACAGATCTTCACGTTTGTAGGGATGCCCAACATGTCCATATCTACTGTGGAAATATTGAGAAAACCAAGAAAAAAGCCAACTCAAACAAATCCAGATTTCAACAATTATGTTGCTAAACCTCCTGACGTTGCACTTCCCCAAATGGCCGAATTTGGATTCCCGTTGAATTTGAAAGCTGATTCGCATACTACAGCTCTTCTCGTTTGTAGGTATGCCCAACATGTCCATATCTACTGTGGAAATATGGAGAAAAGCCAGAAAAAAGCCAACTCAAACAAATTCAGATTTGTTGATAAAACTCCTGACATTGCGCTTCCCCAAATGGCCGAATTTGGATTCCCGTTGAATTTGAAACCATATCTACCGTGGATTTATGGAGAAAAGCCAGAAAAAAGCCAACTCAAACAAATCCAGATTTGTTGCTAAACCTCCTGACTTTGTGCTGTCCCCAAACGGCCAAATATGGGTTCCCATTGAATTTGAAGGCTGATTCGCATACGACTCTTCACGTTTAGGGATGCCCAACATGTCCATATCTACTGTGGAAATATGGAGAAAACCAAGAAAAAAGCCAACTCAAACAAATCCAGATTTGTTGCTAAACCTCCTGACTTTGTGCTGTCCCCAATTTGCCAAGTATGGATTCCCGTTGAATTGGAAACCTGATTTGCATAATACGGCTCTTCACGTTTGTACGGATGCCCAACATGTCCATATGTACTGTGGATTTATGGAGAAAAACCAGAAAAAAAGCCAACTCAAACAAATCCAGATTTATTGCTAAACCTCCTGACTTTACACTTCCCCAAATGGCCAAATTTGTATCCCCGTTGAATTTGAAAGCTGATTCGCATACTACAGCTCTTCACGTTTGTAGGTATGCCCAACATGTCCATATCTACTGTGGAAATATGGAGAAAACCAAGAAAAAAGCCAACTCAAACAAATCCAGATTTGTTGCTAAACCTCCTGACTTTGTGCTGTCCCCAATTTGCCAAATATGGATTCCCGTTGAATTGGAAACCTGATTTGCATAATACGGCTCTTCACGTTTGTAGGGATGCCCAAAATGTCCATATCTACTGTGGATTTATGGAGAAAAACCAGAAAAAAAGCCAACTCAAACAAATCCAGATTTGTTGCTAAACCTCCTGACTTTGCCTTTCCCCCAATGGCTGAATTTGGATTCCAGTTGAATTGGAAACCTGCTTTGCATACTACGGCTCTTCACGTTTGTAGGGATGCCCAACATGTCCATATCTACTGTGGATTCATGGAGAAAAGCCAGAAAAAAGCCAACTCAAACAAATCCAGATTTGTTGCTAAATCTCCTGGCTTTGTGCTGTCCCCAAACGGCCAAATATGGATTCCCGTTGAATTTGAAACCTGATTTGCATACTACAGATCTTCACGTTTGTAGGGATGCCCAACATGTCCATATCTACTGTGGAAATATTGAGAAAACCAAGAAAAAAGCCAACTCAAACAAATCCAGATTTGTTGATAAAACTCCTGACTTTGCGCTTCCCCAAATGGCCGAATTTGGATTCCCGTTGAATTTGAAACCATATCTACTGTGGATTTATGGAGAAAAGCCAGAAAAAAGCCAACTCAAACAAATCCAGATTTGTTGCTAAACCTCCTGACTTTGTGCTGTCCCCAAACGGCCAAATATGAGTTCCCATTGAATTTGAAGGCTGATTCGCATACGACTCTTCACGTTTAGGGATGCCCAACATGTCCATATCTACTGTGGATTTATGGAGAAAAACCAGAAAAAAAGCCAACTCAAACAAATCCAGATTTATTGCTAAACCTCCTGACTTTCCACTTCCCCAAATGGCCGAATTTGTATTCCCGTTGAATTTGAAAGCTGATTCGCATACTACAGCTCTTCACGTTTGTAGGTATGCCCAACATGTCCATATCTACTGTGTAATTATGGAGAAAAGCCAGAAAAAAGCCAACTCAAACAAATCCAGATTTGTTGCTAAACCTCCTGACTTTGCGCTTCCCCAAATGGCCGAATTTGGATTCCCGTTGAATTTGAAACCATATCTACTGTGGATTTATGGAGAAAAGCCAGAAAAAAGCCAACTCAAACAAATCCAGATTTGTTGCTAAACCTCCTGACTTTGTGCTGTCCCCAAACGGCCAAATATGGGTTCCCGTTGAAATTGAAACCATGATTCGCATGCTACGACTCTTCACGTTTGTAGGTATGCCCAACTTGACCATATCTACTGTGGAAATATGGAGAAAACCAAGAAAAAAGCCAACTCAAACAAATCCAGATTTGTTGATAAACCTCCTGACTTTGTGCTGTCCCCAAACGGCCAAATATGGGTTCCCGTTGAAATTGAAACCATGATTCGCATGCTACGACTCTTCACGTTTGTAGGTATGCCCAACTTGACCATATCTACTGTGGAAATATGGAGAAAACCAAGAAAAAAGCCAACTCAAACAAATCCAGATTTGTTGATAAACCTCCTGACTTTGTGCTGTCCCCAAACGGCCAAATATGGATTCCCGTTGAATTGGAAACCTGATTTGCATAATACGACTCTTCACGTTTAGGGATGCCCAACATGTCCATATCTACTGTGGAAATATGGAGAAAAGCAAGAAAAAAGCCAACTCAAACAAATCCAGATTTGTTGCTAAACCTCCTGACTTTGCGCTTCCTCTAATGGCCGAATTTGGATTCCCGTTTAATTTGAAACCTGATTTGCATAATACAGGTCTTCACGTTTGTAGCGATGCCCAACATGTCCATATCTACTGTGGAATTATGGAGAAAAGCAGGAAAAAAGCCAACTCAAACAAATCCAGATTTGTTGATAAACCTCCTGACTTTGTGCTGTCCCCAAACGGCCAAATATGGATTCCCGTTGAATTGGAAACCTGATTTGCATAATACGACTCTTCACGTTTAGGGATGCCCAACATGTCCATATCTACTGTGGAAATATGGAGAAAAGCAAGAAAAAAGCCAACTCAAACAAATCCAGATTTGTTGCTAAACCTCCTGACTTTGCGCTTCCTCTAATGGCCGAATTTGGATTCCCGTTTAATTTGAAACCTGATTTGCATAATACAGGTCTTCACGTTTGTAGCGATGCCCAACATGTCCATATCTACTGTGGAATTATGGAGAAAAGCAGGAAAAAAGCCAACTCAAACAAATCCAGATTTGTTGCTAAACCTCCTGACTTTGTGCTGTCCCCAAACGTGCAAATATGGATTCCTGTTGAATTTGAAACCTGATTTGCATACTACAGCTCTTCACGTTTGTAGCCCAACATGTCCATATCTACTGTGGAATTATGTAGAAAAGCCAGAAAAAAGCCAACTCAAACAAATCCAGATTTCGACAATTATGTTGCTAAACCTCCTGACTTTGTGCTGTCCCCAAACGGCCAAATATGGGTTCCCATTGAATTTGAAGGCTGATTCGCATACGACTCTTCACGTTTAGGGATGCCCAACATGTCCATATCTACTGTGGAAATATGGAGAAAACCAAGAAAAAAGCCAACTCAAACAAATCCAGATTTGTTGCTAAACCTCCTGACTTTGCGCTTCCCCAAAAGGCCGAATTTGGGTTCCCGTTGAATTTGAAAACTGATTCGCATACTACAGCTCTTCACGTTTGTATGTATTCCCAAAATGTCCATATCTACTGTGGAATTATGGAGAAAATCAAGAAAAAAGCCAACTCAAACAAATCCATATTCCGACAATGATGTTGCTAAACCTCCTGACTTTGTGCTGTCCCCAAACGGCCAAATATGGTTTCCCGTTGAATTCAAAAACTGATTTGCATACAACAACTCTTCACGTTTGTAGGTATGCACAACAAGTCTGTATCTACTGTGGAATTATGGAGAAAAGCCAGAAAAAATCCAACTCAAACAAATCCAGATTTGTTGCTAAACCTCCCGACTTTGTGCTGTCCCCAAACGGCCAAATATGGATTCCCGTTGAATTGGAAACCTGATTTGCATAAGACGGCTCTTCACGTTTGTAGGGATGCCCAACATGTCCATATCTACTGTGGAATTATGGAGAAAAGCCAGAAAAAAGCCAACTCAAACAAATCCAGATTTCGACAATTATGTTGCTAAACCTCCTGACTTTGTGCTGTCCCAAAACGGCCAAATATGGGTTCCCGTTGAATTTGAAACCTGATTCGCATGCTACGGCTCTTCACGTTTGTAGGTATGCCCAACATGACCATATCTACTGTGGAAATATGGAGAAAACCAAGAAAAAAGCCAACTCAAACAAATCCAGATTTGTTGCAAAACCTCCTCACTTTGTGCTGTCCCCAAACGGCCAAATATGGATTCCCGTTGAATTGGAAACCTGATTTGCATAATACGGCTCTTCACGTTTGTAGGGATGCCCAACATGTCCATATCTACTGTGGAATTATGGAGAAAAGCCAGAAAAAAGCCAACTCAAACAAATCCAGATTTGTTGCTAAACCTCCTGACTTTGTGCTGTCCCCAAACGGCCAAATATGGGTTCCCATTGAATTTGAAGGCTGATTCGCATACGACTCTTCACGTTTAGGGATGCCCAACATGTCCATATCTACTGTGGAAATATGGAGAAAACCAAGAAAAAAGCCAACTCAAACAAATCCAGATTTGTTGCTAAACCTCCTGACTTTGTGCTGTCCCCAATTTGCCAAATATGGATTCCCGTTGAATTGGAAACCTGATTTGCATAATACGGCTCTTCACGTTTGTAGGGATGCCCAAAATGTCCATATCTACTGTGGATTTATGGAGAAAAACCAGAAAAAAAGCCAACTCAAACAAATCCAGATTTGTTGCTAAACATCCTGACTTTGCCTTTCCCCCAATGGCTGAATTTGGATTCCAGTTGAATTGGAAACCTGCTTTGCATACTACGGCTCTTCACGTTTGTAGGGATGCCCAACATGTCCATATCTACTGTGGATTCATGGAGAAAAGCCAGAAAAAAGCCAACTCAAACAAATCCAGATTTGTTGCTAAACCTCCTGGCTTTGTGCTGTCCCCAAACGGCCAAATATGGATTCCCGTTGAATTTGAAACCTGATTTGCATACTACAGATCTTCACGTTTGTAGGGATGCCCAACATGTCCATATCTACTGTGGAAATATTGAGAAAACCAAGAAAAAAGCCAACTCAAACAAATCCAGATTTCAACAATTATGTTGCTAAACCTCCTGACGTTGCACTTCCCCAAATGGCCGAATTTGGATTCCCGTTGAATTTGAAAGCTGATTCGCATACTACAGCTCTTCTCGTTTGTAGGTATGCCCAACATGTCCATATCTACTGTGGAAATATGGAGAAAAGCCAGAAAAAAGCCAACTCAAACAAATTCAGATTTGTTGATAAAACTCCTGACATTGCGCTTCCCCAAATGGCCGAATTTGGATTCCCGTTGAATTTGAAACCATATCTACCGTGGATTTATGGAGAAAAGCCAGAAAAAAGCCAACTCAAACAAATCCAGATTTGTTGCTAAACCTCCTGACTTTGTGCTGTCCCCAAACGGCCAAATATGGGTTCCCATTGAATTTGAAGGCTGATTCGCATACGACTCTTCACGTTTAGGGATGCCCAACATGTCCATATCTACTGTGGAAATATGGAGAAAACCAAGAAAAAAGCCAACTCAAACAAATCCAGATTTGTTGCTAAACCTCCTGACTTTGTGCTGTCCCCAATTTGCCAAATATGGATTCCCGTTGAATTGGAAACCTGATTTGCATAATACGGCTCTTCACGTTTGTAGGGATTCCCAACATGTCCATATCTACTGTGGATTTATGGAGAAAAACCAGAAAAAAAGCCAACTCAAACAAATCCAGATTTATTGCTAAACCTCCTGACTTTCCACTTCCCCAAATGGCCGAATTTGTATTCCCGTTGAATTTGAAAGCTGATTCGCATACTACAGCTCTTCCCGTTTGTAGGTATGCCCAACATGTCCATATCTACTGTGTAATTATGGAGAAAAGCCAGAAAAAAGCCAACTCAAACAAATCCAGATTTGTTGCTAAACCTCCTGACTTTGCGCTTCCCCAAATGGCCGAATTTGGATTCCCGTTGAATTTGAAACCATATCTACTGTGGATTTATGGAGAAAAGCCAGAAAAAAGCCAACTCAAACAAATCCAGATTTGTTGCTAAACCTCCTGACTTTGTGCTGTCCCCAAACGGCCAAATATGGGTTCCCGTTGAAATTGAAACCATGATTCGCATGCTACGACTCTTCACGTTTGTAGGTATGCCCAACTTGACGATATCTACTGTGGAAATATGGAGAAAACCAAGAAAAAAGCCAACTCAAACAAATCCAGATTTGTTGATAAACCTCCTGACTTTGTGCTGTCCCCAAACGGCCAAATATGGGTTCCCGTTGAAATTGAAACCATGATTCGCATGCTACGACTCTTCACGTTTGTAGGTATGCCCAACTTGACCATATCTACTGTGGAAATATGGAGAAAACCAAGAAAAAAGCCAACTCAAACAAATCCAGATTTGTTGATAAACCTCCTGACTTTGTGCTGTCCCCAAACGGCCAAATATGGATTCCCGTTGAATTGGAAACCTGATTTGCATAATACGACTCTTCCCGTTTAGGGATGCCCAACATGTCCATATCTACTGTGGAAATATGGAGAAAAGCAAGAAAAATGCCAACTCAAACAAATCCAGATTTGTTGCTAAACCTCCTGACTTTGCGCTTCCTCTAATGGCCGAATTTGGATTCCCGTTTAATTTGAAACCTGATTTGCATAATACAGGTCTTCACGTTTGTAGCGATGCCCAACATGTCCATATCTACTGTGGAATTATGGAGAAAAGCAGGAAAAAAGCCAACTCAAACAAATCCAGATTTGTTGATAAACCTCCTGACTTTGTGCTGTCCCCAAACGGCCAAATATGGATTCCCGTTGAATTGGAAACCTGATTTGCATAATACGACTCTTCACGTTTAGGGATGCCCAACATGTCCATATCTACTGTGGAAATATGGAGAAAAGCAAGAAAAAAGCCAACTCAAACAAATCCAGATTTGTTGCTAAACCTCCTGACTTTGCGCTTCCTCTAATGGCCGAATTTGGATTCCCGTTTAATTTGAAACCTGATTTGCATAATACAGGTCTTCACGTTTGTAGCGATGCCCAACATGTCCATATCTACTGTGGAATTATGGAGAAAAGCAGGAAAAAAGCCAACTCAAACAAATCCAGATTTGTTGCTAAACCTCCTGACTTTGTGCTGTCCCCAAACGTGCAAATATGGATTCCTGTTGAATTTGAAACCTGATTTGCATACTACAGCTCTTCACGTTTGTAGCCCAACATGTCCATATCTACTGTGGAATTATGTAGAAAAGCCAGAAAAAAGCCAACTCAAACAAATCCAGATTTCGACAATTATGTTGCTAAACCTCCTGACTTTGTGCTGTCCCCAAACGGCCAAATATGGGTTCCCATTGAATTTGAAGGCTGATTCGCATACGACTCTTCACGTTTAGGGATGCCCAACATGTCCATATCTACTGTGGAAATATGGAGAAAACCAAGAAAAAAGCCAACTCAAACAAATCCAGATTTGTTGCTAAACCTCCTGACTTTGCGCTTCCCCAAAAGGCCGAATTTGGGTTCCCGTTGAATTTGAAAACTGATTCGCATACTACAGCTCTTCACGTTTGTATGTATTCCCAAAATGTCCATATCTACTGTGGAATTATGGAGAAAATCAAGAAAAAAGCCAACTCAAACAAATCCATATTCCGACAATGATGTTGCTAAACCTCCTGACTTTGTGCTGTCCCCAAACGGCCAAATATGGTTTCCCGTTGAATTTGAAAACTGATTTGCATACAACAACTCTTCACGTTTGTAGGTATGCACAACAAGTCTGTATCTACTGTGGAATTATGGAGAAAAGCCAGAAAAAATCCAACTCAAACAAATCCAGATTTGTTGCTAAACCTCCCGACTTTGTGCTGTCCCCAAACGGCCAAATATGGATTCCCGTTGAATTGGAAACCTGATTTGCATAAGACGGCTCTTCACGTTTGTAGGGATGCCCAACATGTCCATATCTACTGTGGAATTATGGAGAAAAGCCAGAAAAAAGCCAACTCAAACAAATCCAGATTTCGACAATTATGTTGCTAAACCTCCTGACTTTGTGCTGTCCCAAAACGGCCAAATATGGGTTCCCGTTGAATTTGAAACCTGATTCGCATGCTACGGCTCTTCACGTTTGTAGGTATGCCCAACATGACCATATCTACTGTGGAAATATGGAGAAAACCAAGAAAAAAGCCAACTCAAACAAATCCAGATTTGTTGATAAACCTCCTGACTTTGTGCTGTCCCCAAACGGCCAAATATGGATTCCCGTTGAATTGGAAACCTGATTTGCATAATACGACTCTTCACGTTTAGGGATGCCCAACATGTCCATATCTACTGTGGAAATATGGAGAAAAGCAAGAAAAATGCCAACTCAAACAAATCCAGATTTGTTGCTAAACCTCCTGACTTTGCGCTTCCTCTAATGGCCGAATTTGGATTCCCGTTTAATTTGAAACCTGATTTGCATAATACAGGTCTTCACGTTTGTAGCGATGCCCAACATGTCCATATCTACTGTGGAATTATGGAGAAAAGCAGGAAAAAAGCCAACTCAAACAAATCCAGATTTGTTGATAAACCTCCTGACTTTGTGCTGTCCCCAAACGGCCAAATATGGATTCCCGTTGAATTGGAAACCTGATTTGCATAATACGACTCTTCACGTTTAGGGATGCCCAACATGTCCATATCTACTGTGGAAATATGGAGAAAAGCAAGAAAAAAGCCAACTCAAACAAATCCAGATTTGTTGCTAAACCTCCTGACTTTGCGCTTCCTCTAATGGCCGAATTTGGATTCCCGTTTAATTTGAAACCTGATTTGCATAATACAGGTCTTCACGTTTGTAGCGATGCCCAACATGTCCATATCTACTGTGGAATTATGGAGAAAAGCAGGAAAAAAGCCAACTCAAACAAATCCAGATTTGTTGCTAAACCTCCTGACTTTGTGCTGTCCCCAAACGTGCAAATATGGATTCCTGTTGAATTTGAAACCTGATTTGCATACTACAGCTCTTCACGTTTGTAGCCCAACATGTCCATATCTACTGTGGAATTATGTAGAAAAGCCAGAAAAAAGCCAACTCAAACAAATCCAGATTTCGACAATTATGTTGCTAAACCTCCTGACTTTGTGCTGTCCCCAAACGGCCAAATATGGGTTCCCATTGAATTTGAAGGCTGATTCGCATACGACTCTTCACGTTTAGGGATGCCCAACATGTCCATATCTACTGTGGAAATATGGAGAAAACCAAGAAAAAAGCCAACTCAAACAAATCCAGATTTGTTGCTAAACCTCCTGACTTTGTGCTGTCCCCAATTTGCCAAATATGGATTCCCGTTGAATTGGAAACCTGATTTGCATAATACGGCTCTTCACGTTTGTAGGGATGCCCAAAATGTCCATATCTACTGTGGATTTATGGAGAAAAACCAGAAATAAAGCCAACTCAAACAAATCCAGATTTGTTGCTAAACATCCTGACTTTGCCTTTCCCCCAATGGCTGAATTTGGATTCCAGTTGAATTGGAAACCTGCTTTGCATACTACGGCTCTTCACGTTTGTAGGGATGCCCAACATGTCCATATCTACTGTGGATTCATGGAGAAAAGCCAGAAAAAAGCCAACTCAAACAAATCCAGATTTGTTGCTAAACCTCCTGGCTTTGTGCTGTCCCCAAACGGCCAAATATGGATTCCCGTTGAATTTGAAACCTGATTTGCATACTACAGATCTTCACGTTTGTAGGGATGCCCAACATGTCCATATCTACTTTGGAAATATTGAGAAAACCAAGAAAAAAGCCAACTCACACAAATCCAGATTTCAACAATTATGTTGCTAAACCTCCTGACGTTGCACTTCCCCAAATGGCCGAATTTGGATTCCCGTTGAATTTGAAAGCTGATTCCCATACTACAGCTCTTCTCGTTTGTAGGTATGCCCAACATGTCCATATCTACTGTGGAAATATGGAGAAAAGCCAGAAAAAAGCCAACTCAAACAAATTCAGATTTGTTGATAAAACTCCTGACTTTGCGCTTCCCCAAATGGCCGAATTTGGATTCCCGTTGAATTTGAAACCATATCTACTGTGGATTTATGGAGAAAAGCCAGAAAAAAGCCAACTCAAACAAATCCAGATTTGTTGCTAAACCTCCTGACTTTGTGCTGTCCCCAAACGGCCAAATATGGGTTCCCATTGAATTTGAAGGCTGATTCGCATACGACTCTTCACGTTTAGGGATGCCCAACATGTCCATATCTACTGTGGAAATATGGAGAAAACCAAGAAAAAAGCCAACTCAAACAAATCCAGATTTGTTGCTAAACCTCCTGACTTTGTGCTGTCCCCAATTTGCCAAATATGGATTCCCGTTGAATTGGAAACCTGATTTGCATAATACGGCTCTTCACGTTTGTAGGGATGCCCAACATGTCCATATCTACTGTGGATTTATGGAGAAAAACCAGAAAAAAAGCCAATTCAAACAAATCCAGATTTATTGCTAAACCTCCTGACTTTCCACTTCCCCAAATGGCCGAATTTGTATTCCCGTTGAATTTGAAAGCTGATTCGCATACTACAGCTCTTCACGTTTGTAGGTATGCCCAACATGTCCATATCTACTGTGGAAATATGGAGAAAACCAAGAAAAAAGCCAACTCAAACAAATCCAGATTTGTTGCTAAACCTCCTGACTTTGTGCTGTCCCCAATTTGCCAAATATGGATTCCCGTTGAATTGGAAACCTGATTTGCATAATACGGCTCTTCACGTTTGTAGGGATGCCCAAAATGTCCATATCTACTGTGGAAATATGGAGAAAAGCCAGAAAAAAGCCAACTCAAACAAATTCAGATTTGTTGATAAAACTCCTGACATTGCGCTTCCCCAAATGGCCGAATTTGGATTCCCGTTGAATTTGAAACCATATCTACCGTGGATTTATGGAGAAAAGCCAGAAAAAAGCCAACTCAAACAAATCCAGATTTGTTGCTAAACCTCCTGACTTTGTGCTGTCCCCAAACGGCCAAATATGGGTTCCCATTGAATTTGAAGGCTGATTCGCATACGACTCTTCACGTTTAGGGATGCCCAACATGTCCATATCTACTGTGGAAATATGGAGAAAACCAAGAAAAAAGCCAACTCAAACAAATCCAGATTTGTTGCTAAACCTCCTGACTTTGTGCTGTCCCCAATTTGCCAAATATGGATTCCCGTTGAATTGGAAACCTGATTTGCATAATACGGCTCTTCACGTTTGTACGGATGCCCAACATGTCCATATCTACTGTGGATTTATGGAGAAAAACCAGAAAAAAAGCCAACTCAAACAAATCCAGATTTATTGCTAAACCTCCTGACTTTCCACTTCCCCAAATGGCCGAATTTGTATCCCCGTTGAATTTGAAAGCTGATTCGCATACTACAGCTCTTCACGTTTGTAGGTATGCCCAACATGTCCATATCTACTGTGGAAATATGGAGAAAACCAAGAAAAAAGCCAACTCAAACAAATCCAGATTTGTTGCTAAACCTCCTGACTTTGTGCTGTCCCCAATTTGCCAAATATGGATTCCCGTTGAATTGGAAACCTGATTTGCATAATACGGCTCTTCACGTTTGTAGGGATGCCCAAAATGTCCATATCTACTGTGGATTTATGGAGAAAAACCAGAAAAAAAGCCAACTCAAACAAATCCAGATTTGTTGCTAAACCTCCTGACTTTGCCTTTCCCCCAATGGCTGAATTTGGATTCCAGTTGAATTGGAAACCTGCTTTGCATACTACGGCTCTTCACGTTTGTAGGGATGCCCAACATGTCCATATCTACTGTGGATTCATGGAGAAAAGCCAGAAAAAAGCCAACTCAAACAAATCCAGATTTGTTGCTAAATCTCCTGGCTTTGTGCTGTCCCCAAACGGCCAAATATGGATTCCCGTTGAATTTGAAACCTGATTTGCATACTACAGATCTTCACGTTTGTAGGGATGCCCAACATGTCCATATCTACTGTGGAAATATTGAGAAAACCAAGAAAAAAGCCAACTCAAACAAATCCAGATTTGTTGATAAAACTCCTGACTTTGCGCTTCCCCAAATGGCCGAATTTGGATTCCCGTTGAATTTGAAACCATATCTACTGTGGATTTATGGAGAAAAGCCAGAAAAAAGCCAACTCAAACAAATCCAGATTTGTTGCTAAACCTCCTGACTTTGTGCTGTCCCCAAACGGCCAAATATGGGTTCCCATTGAATTTGAAGGCTGATTCGCATACGACTCTTCACGTTTAGGGATGCCCAACATGTCCATATCTACTGTGGAAATATGGAGAAAACCAAGAAAAAAGCCAACTCAAACAAATCCAGATTTGTTGCTAAACCTCCTGACTTTGTGCTGTCCCCAATTTGCCAAATATGGATTCCCGTTGAATTGGAAACCTGATTTGCATAATACGGCTCTTCACGTTTGTAGGGATTCCCAACATGTCCATATCTACTGTGGATTTATGGAGAAAAACCAGAAAAAAAGCCAACTCAAACAAATCCAGATTTATTGCTAAACCTCCTGACTTTCCACTTCCCCAAATGGCCGAATTTGTATTCCCGTTGAATTTGAAAGCTGATTCGCATACTACAGCTCTTCACGTTTGTAGGTATGCCCAACATGTCCATATCTACTGTGTAATTATGGAGAAAAGCCAGAAAAAAGCCAACTCAAACAAATCCAGATTTGTTGCTAAACCTCCTGACTTTGCGCTTCCCCAAATGGCCGAATTTGGATTCCCGTTGAATTTGAAACCATATCTACTGTGGATTTATGGAGAAAAGCCAGAAAAAAGCCAACTCAAACAAATCCAGATTTGTTGCTAAACCTCCTGACTTTGTGCTGTCCCCAAACGGCCAAATATGGGTTCCCGTTGAAATTGAAACCATGATTCGCATGCTACGACTCTTCACGTTTGTAGGTATGCCCAACTTGACCATATCTACTGTGGAAATATGGAGAAAACCAAGAAAAAAGCCAACTCAAACAAATCCAGATTTGTTGATAAACCTCCTGACTTTGTGCTGTCCCCAAACGGCCAAATATGGGTTCCCGTTGAAATTGAAACCATGATTCGCATGCTACGACTCTTCACGTTTGTAGGTATGCCCAACTTGACCATATCTACTGTGGAAATATGGAGAAAACCAAGAAAAAAGCCAACTCAAACAAATCCAGATTTGTTGATAAACCTCCTGACTTTGTGCTGTCCCCAAACGGCCAAATATGGATTCCCGTTGAATTGGAAACCTGATTTGCATAATACGACTCTTCACGTTTAGGGATGCCCAACATGTCCATATCTACTGTGGAAATATGGAGAAAAGCAAGAAAAATGCCAACTCAAACAAATCCAGATTTGTTGCTAAACCTCCTGACTTTGCGCTTCCTCTAATGGCCGAATTTGGATTCCCGTTTAATTTGAAACCTGATTTGCATAATACAGGTCTTCACGTTTGTAGCGATGCCCAACATGTCCATATCTACTGTGGAATTATGGAGAAAAGCAGGAAAAAAGCCAACTCAAACAAATCCAGATTTGTTGATAAACCTCCTGACTTTGTGCTGTCCCCAAACGGCCAAATATGGATTCCCGTTGAATTGGAAACCTGATTTGCATAATACGACTCTTCACGTTTAGGGATGCCCAACATGTCCATATCTACTGTGGAAATATGGAGAAAAGCAAGAAAAAAGCCAACTCAAACAAATCCAGATTTGTTGCTAAACCTCCTGACTTTGCGCTTCCTCTAATGGCCGAATTTGGATTCCCGTTTAATTTGAAACCTGATTTGCATAATACAGGTCTTCACGTTTGTAGCGATGCCCAACATGTCCATATCTACTGTGGAATTATGGAGAAAAGCAGGAAAAAAGCCAACTCAAACAAATCCAGATTTGTTGCTAAACCTCCTGACTTTGTGCTGTCCCCAAACGTGCAAATATGGATTCCTGTTGAATTTGAAACCTGATTTGCATACTACAGCTCTTCACGTTTGTAGCCCAACATGTCCATATCTACTGTGGAATTATGTAGAAAAGCCAGAAAAAAGCCAACTCAAACAAATCCAGATTTCGACAATTATGTTGCTAAACCTCCTGACTTTGTGCTGTCCCCAAACAGCCAAATATGGGTTCCCATTGAATTTGAAGGCTGATTCGCATACGACTCTTCACGTTTAGGGATGCCCAACATGTCCATATCTACTGTGGAAATATGGAGAAAACCAAGAAAAAAGCCAACTCAAACAAATCCAGATTTGTTGCTAAACCTCCTGACTTTGCGCTTCCCCAAAAGGCCGAATTTGGGTTCCCGTTGAATTTGAAAACTGATTCGCATACTACAGCTCTTCACGTTTGTATGTATTCCCAAAATGTCCATATCTACTGTGGAATTATGGAGAAAATCAAGAAAAAAGCCAACTCAAACAAATCCATATTCCGACAATGATGTTGCTAAACCTCCTGACTTTGTGCTGTCCCCAAACGGCCAAATATGGTTTCCCGTTGAATTTGAAAACTGATTTGCATACAACAACTCTTCACGTTTGTAGGTATGCACAACAAGTCTGTATCTACTGTGGAATTATGGAGAAAAGCCAGAAAAAATCCAACTCAAACAAATCCAGATTTGTTGCTAAACCTCCCGACTTTGTGCTGTCCCCAAACGGCCAAATATGGATTCCCGTTGAATTGGAAACCTGATTTGCATAAGACGGCTCTTCACGTTTGTAGGGATGCCCAACATGTCCATATCTACTGTGGAATTATGGAGAAAAGCCAGAAAAAAGCCAACTCAAACAAATCCAGATTTCGACAATTATGTTGCTAAACCTCCTGACTTTGTGCTGTCCCAAAACGGCCAAATATGGGTTCCCGTTGAATTTGAAACCTGATTCGCATGCTACGGCTCTTCACGTTTGTAGGTATGCCCAACATGACCATATCTACTGTGGAAATATGGAGAAAACCAAGAAAAAAGCCAACTCAAACAAATCCAGATTTGTTGATAAACCTCCTGACTTTGTGCTGTCCCCAAACGGCCAAATATGGATTCCCGTTGAATTGGAAACCTGATTTGCATAATACGACTCTTCACGTTTAGGGATGCCCAACATGTCCATATCTACTGTGGAAATATGGAGAAAAGCAAGAAAAATGCCAACTCAAACAAATCCAGATTTGTTGCTAAACCTCCTGACTTTGCGCTTCCTCTAATGGCCGAATTTGGATTCCCGTTTAATTTGAAACCTGATTTGCATAATACAGGTCTTCACGTTTGTAGCGATGCCCAACATGTCCATATCTACTGTGGAATTATGGAGAAAAGCAGGAAAAAAGCCAACTCAAACAAATCCAGATTTGTTGATAAACCTCCTGACTTTGTGCTGTCCCCAAACGGCCAAATATGGATTCCCGTTGAATTGGAAACCTGATTTGCATAATACGACTCTTCACGTTTAGGGATGCCCAACATGTCCATATCTACTGTGGAAATATGGAGAAAAGCAAGAAAAAAGCCAACTCAAACAAATCCAGATTTGTTGCTAAACCTCCTGACTTTGCGCTTCCTCTAATGGCCGAATTTGGATTCCCGTTTAATTTGAAACCTGATTTGCATAATACAGGTCTTCACGTTTGTAGCGATGCCCAACATGTCCATATCTACTGTGGAATTATGGAGAAAAGCAGGAAAAAAGCCAACTCAAACAAATCCAGATTTGTTGCTAAACCTCCTGACTTTGTGCTGTCCCCAAACGTGCAAATATGGATTCCTGTTGAATTTGAAACCTGATTTGCATACTACAGCTCTTCACGTTTGTAGCCCAACATGTCCATATCTACTGTGGAATTATGTAGAAAAGCCAGAAAAAAGCCAACTCAAACAAATCCAGATTTCGACAATTATGTTGCTAAACCTCCTGACTTTGTGCTGTCCCCAAACGGCCAAATATGGGTTCCCATTGAATTTGAAGGCTGATTCGCATACGACTCTTCACGTTTAGGGATGCCCAACATGTCCATATCTACTGTGGAAATATGGAGAAAACCAAGAAAAAAGCCAACTCAAACAAATCCAGATTTGTTGCTAAACCTCCTGACTTTGCGCTTCCCCAAAAGGCCGAATTTGGGTTCCCGTTGAATTTGAAAACTGATTCGCATACTACAGCTCTTCACGTTTGTATGTATTCCCAAAATGTCCATATCTACTGTGGAATTATGGAGAAAATCAAGAAAAAAGCCAACTCAAACAAATCCATATTCCGACAATGATGTTGCTAAACCTCCTGACTTTGTGCTGTCCCCAAACGGCCAAATATGGTTTCCCGTTGAATTTGAAAACTGATTTGCATACAACAACTCTTCACGTTTGTAGGTATGCACAACAAGTCTGTATCTACTGTGGAATTATGGAGAAAAGCCAGAAAAAATCCAACTCAAACAAATCCAGATTTGTTGCTAAACCTCCCGACTTTGTGCTGTCCCCAAACGGCCAAATATGGATTCCCGTTGAATTGGAAACCTGATTTGCATAAGACGGCTCTTCACGTTTGTAGGGATGCCCAACATGTCCATATCTACTGTGGAATTATGGAGAAAAGCCAGAAAAAAGCCAACTCAAACAAATCCAGATTTCGACAATTATGTTGCTAAACCTCCTGACTTTGTGCTGTCCCAAAACGGCCAAATATGGGTTCCCGTTGAATTTGAAACCTGATTCGCATGCTACGGCTCTTCACGTTTGTAGGTATGCCCAACATGACCATATCTACTGTGGAAATATGGAGAAAACCAAGAAAAAAGCCAACTCAAACAAATCCAGATTTGTTGCAAAACCTCCTCACTTTGTGCTGTCCCCAAACGGCCAAATATGGATTCCCGTTGAATTGGAAACCTGATTTGCATAATACGGCTCTTCACGTTTGTAGGGATGCCCAACATGTCCATATCTACTGTGGAATTATGGAGAAAAGCCAGAAAAAAGCCAACTCAAACAAATCCAGATTTGTTGCTAAACCTCCTGACTTTGTGCTGTCCCCAAACGGCCAAATATGGGTTCCCATTGAATTTGAAGGCTGATTCGCATACGACTCTTCACGTTTAGGGATGCCCAACATGTCCATATCTACTGTGGAAATATGGAGAAAACCAAGAAAAAAGCCAACTCAAACAAATCCAGATTTGTTGCTAAACCTCCTGACTTTGTGCTGTCCCCAATTTGCCAAATATGGATTCCCGTTGAATTGGAAACCTGATTTGCATAATACGGCTCTTCACGTTTGTAGGGATGCCCAACATGTCCATATCTACTGTGGATTTATGGAGAAAAACCAGAAAAAAAGCCAATTCAAACAAATCCAGATTTATTGCTAAACCTCCTGACTTTCCACTTCCCCAAATGGCCGAATTTGTATTCCCGTTGAATTTGAAAGCTGATTCGCATACTACAGCTCTTCACGTTTGTAGGTATGCCCAACATGTCCATATCTACTGTGTAATTATGGAGAAAAGCCAGAAAAAAGCCAACTCAAACAAATCCAGATTTGTTGCTAAACCTCCTGACTTTGTGCTGTCCCCAAACGGCCAAATATGGATTCCCGTTGAATTTGAAACCTGATTTGCATACTACAGATCTTCACGTTTGTAGGGATGCCCAACATGTCCATATCTACTGTGGAATTATTGAGAAAACCAAGAAAAAAGCCAACTCAAACAAATCCAGATTTCAACAATTATGTTGCTAAACCTCCTGACGTTGCACTTCCCCAAATGGCCGAATTTGGATTCCCGTTGAATTTGAAAGCTGATTCGCATACTACTGCTCTTCTCGTTTGTAGGTATGCCCAACATGTCCATATCTACTGTGGAAATATGGAGAAAAGCCAGAAAAAAGCCAACTCAAACAAATTCAGATTTGTTGATAAAACTCCTGACATTGCGCTTCCCCAAATGGCCAAATTTGGATTCCCGTTGAATTTGAAACCATATCTACTGTGGATTTATGGAGAAAAGCCAGAAAAAAGCCAACTCAAACAAATCCAGATTTGTTGCTAAACCTCCTGACTTTGTGCTGTCCCGAAACGGCCAAATATGGGTTCCCATTGAATTTGAAGGCTGATTCGCATACGACTCTTCACGTTTAGGGATGCCCAACATGTCCATATCTACTGTGGAAATATGGAGAAAACCAAGAAAAAAGCCAACTCAAACAAATCCAGATTTGTTGCTAAACCTCCTGACTTTGTGCTGTCCCCAATTTGCCAAATATGGATTCCCGTTGAATTGGAAACCTGATTTGCATAATACGGCTCTTCACGTTTGTACGGATGCCCAACATGTCCATATCTACTGTGGATTTATGGAGAAAAACCAGAAAAAAAGCCAACTCAAACAAATCCAGATTTATTGCTAAACCTCCTGACTTTCCACTTCCCCAAATGGCCGAATTTGTATCCCCGTTGAATTTGAAAGCTGATTCGCATACTACAGCTCTTCACGTTTGTAGGTATGCCCAACATGTCCATATCTACTGTGGAAATATGGAGAAAACCAAGAAAAAAGCCAACTCAAACAAATCCAGATTTGTTGCTAAACCTCCTGACTTTGTGCTGTCCCCAATTTGCCAAATATGGATTCCCGTTGAATTGGAAACCTGATTTGCATAATACGGCTCTTCACGTTTGTAGGGATGCCCAAAATGTCCATATCTACTGTGGATTTATGGAGAAAAACCAGAAAAAAAGCCAACTCAAACAAATCCAGATTTGTTGCTAAACCTCCTGACTTTGCCTTTCCCCCAATGGCTGAATCTGGATTCCAGTTGAATTGGAAACCTGCTTTGCATACTACGGCTCTTCACGTTTGTAGGGATGCCCAACATGTCCATATCTACTGTGGATTCATGGAGAAAAACCAGAAAAAAAGCCAACTCAAACAAATCCAGATTTGTTGCTAAACCTCCTGACTTTGCCTTTCCCCCAATGGCTGAATTTGGATTCCAGTTGAATTGGAAACCTGCTTTGCATACTACGGCTCTTCACGTTTGTAGGGATGCCCAACATGTCCATATCTACTGTGGATTCATGGAGAAAAGCCAGAAAAAAGCCAACTCAAACAAATCCAGATTTGTTGCTAAACCTCCTGGCTTTGTGCTGTCCCCAAACGGCCAAATATGGATTCCCGTTGAATTTGAAAGCTGATTCGCATACTACAGCTCTTCACGTTTGTAGGTATGCCCAACATGTCCATATCTACTGTGTAATTATGGAGAAAAGCCAGAAAAAAGCCAACTCAAACAAATCCAGATTTGTTGCTAAACCTCCTGACTTTGCGCTCCCCCAAATGGCCGAATTTGGATTCCCGTTGAATTTGAAACCATATCTACTGTGGATTTATGGAGAAAAGCCAGAAAAAAGCCAACTCAAACAAATCCAGATTTGTTGCTAAACCTCCTGACTTTGTGCTGTCCCCAAACGGCCAAATATGGATTCCCGTTGAATTTGAAACCTGATTTGCATACTACAGATCTTCACGTTTGTAGGGATGCCCAACATGTCCATATCTACTGTGGAAATATTGAGAAAACCAAGAAAAAAGCCAACTCAAACAAATCCAGATTTCAACAATTATGTTGCTAAACCTCCTGACGTTGCACTTCCCCAAATGGCCGAATTTGGATTCCCGTTGAATTTGAAAGCTGATTCGCATACTACAGCTCTTCTCGTTTGTAGGTATGCCCAACATGTCCATATCTCTTGTTGCTAAACCTCCTGACTTTGCCTTTCCCCCAATGGCTGAATTTGGATTCCAGTTGAATTGGAAACCTGCTTTGCATACTACGGCTCTTCACGTTTGTAGGGATGCCCAACATGTCCATATCTACTGTGGATTCATGGAGAAAAGCCAGAAAAAAGCCAACTCAAACAAATCCAGATTTGTTGCTAAATCTCCTGGCTTTGTGCTGTCCCCAAACGGCCAAATTTGTATCCCCGTTGAATTTGAAAGCTGATTCGCATACTACAGCTCTTCACGTTTGTAGGGATGCCCAACATGTCCATATCTACTGTGGAAATATGGAGAAAACCAAGAAAAAAGCCAACTCAAACAAATCCAGATTTGTTGCTAAACCTCCTGACTTTGTGCTGTCCCCAATTTGCCAAATATGGATTCCCGTTGAATTGGAAACCTGATTTGCATAATACGGCTCTTCACGTTTGTAGGGATGCCCAAAATGTTCATATCTACTGTGGATTTATGGAGAAAAACCAGAAAAAAAGCCAACTCAAACAAATCCAGATTTGTTGCTAAACCTCCTGACTTTGCCTTTCCCCCAATGGCTGAATTTGGATTCCAGTTGAATTGGAAACCTGCTTTGCATACTACGGCTCTTCACGTTTGTAGGGATGCCCAAAATGTCCATATCTACTGTGGATTCATGGAGAAAAGCCAGAAAAAAGCCAACTCAAACAAATCCAGATTTGTTGCTAAACCTCCTGGCTTTGTGCTGTCCCCAAACGGCCAAATATGGATTCCCGTTGAATTTGAAACCTGATTTGCATACTACAGATCTTCACGTTTGTAGGGATGCCCAACATGTCCATATCTACTGTGGAAATATTGAGAAAACCAAGAAAAAAGCCAACTCAAACAAATCCAGATTTCAACAATTATGTTGCTAAACCTCCTGACGTTGCACTTCGCCAAATGGCCGAATTTTGATTCCCGTTGAATTTGAAAGCTGATTCGCATACTACAGCTCTTCTCGTTTGTAGGTATGCCCAACATGTCCATATCTACTGTGGAA
The DNA here is from genome assembly GCA_023566125.1 of Zingel zingel. NCBI lineage: Eukaryota > Metazoa > Chordata > Actinopteri > Perciformes > Percidae > Zingel > Zingel zingel. The sequence goes on from CM042323.1 coordinate 13,261,939, forward strand.
ATATGGAGAAAAGCCAGAAAAAAGCCAACTCAAACAAATTCAGATTTGTTGATAAAACTCCTGACATTGCGCTTCCCCAAATGGCCGAATTTGGATTCCCGTTGAATTTGAAACCATATCTACTGTGGATTTATGGAGAAAAGCCAGAAAAAAGCCAACTCAAACAAATCCAGATTTGTTGCTAAACCTCCTGACTTTGTGCTGTCCCCAAACGGCCAAATATGGGTTCCTATTGAATTTGAAGGCTGATTCGCATACGACTCTTCACGTTTAGGGATGCCCAACATGTCCATATCTACTGTGGAAATATGGAGAAAACCAAGAAAAAAGCCAACTCAAACAAATCCAGATTTGTTGCTAAATCTTCTGACTTTGTGCTGTCCCCAATTTGCCAAATATGGATTCCCGTTGAATTGGAAACCTGATTTGCATAATACGGCTCTTCACGTTTGTACGGATGCCCAACATGTCCATATCTACTGTGGATTTATGGAGAAAAACCAGAAAAAAAGCCAACTCAAACAAATCCAGATTTATTGCTAAACCTCCTGACTTTCCACTTCCCCAAATGGCCGAATTTGTATCCCCGTTGAATTTGAAAGCTGATTCGCATACTACAGCTCTTCACGTTTGTAGGTATGCCCAACATGTCCATATCTACTGTGGAAATATGGAGAAAACCAAGAAAAAAGCCAACTCAAACAAATCCAGATTTGTTGCTAAACCTCCTGACTTTGTGCTGTCCCCAATTTGCCAAATATGGATTCCCGTTGAATTGGAAACCTGATTTGCATAATACGGCTCTTCACGTTTGTAGGGATGCCCAAAATGTCCATATCTACTGTGGATTTATGGAGAAAAACCAGAAAAAAAGCCAACTCAAACAAATCCAGATTTGTTGCTAAACCTCCTGACTTTGCCTTTCCCCCAATGGCTGAATTTGGATTCCAGTTGAATTGGAAACCTGCTTTGCATACTACGGCTCTTCACGTTTGTAGGGATGCCCAAAATGTCCATATCTACTGTGGATTCATGGAGAAAAGCCAGAAAAAAGCCAACTCAAACAAATCCAGATTTGTTGCTAAACCTCCTGGCTTTGTGCTGTCCCCAAACGGCCAAATATGGATTCCCGTTGAATTTGAAACCTGATTTGCATACTACAGATCTTCACGTTTGTAGGGATGCCCAACATGTCCATATCTACTGTGGAAATATTGAGAAAACCAAGAAAAAAGCCAACTCAAACAAATCCAGATTTCAACAATTATGTTGCTAAACCTCCTGACGTTGCACTTCCCCAAATGGCCGAATTTGGATGCCCGTTGAATTTGAAAGCTGATTCGCATACTACAGCTCTTCTCGTTTGTAGGTATGCCCAACATGTCCATATCTACTGTGGAAATATGGAGAAAAGCCAGAAAAAAGCCAACTCAAACAAATTCAGATTTGTTGATAAAACTCCTGACTTTGCGCTTCCCCAAATGGCCGAATTTGGATTCCCGTTGAATTTGAAACCATATCTACTGTGGATTTATGGAGAAAAGCCAGAAAAAAGCCAACTCAAACAAATCCAGATTTGTTGCTAAACCTCCTGACTTTGTGCTGTCCCCAAACGGCCAAATAGGGGTTCCCATTGAATTTGAAGGCTGATTCGCATACGACTCTTCACGTTTAGGGATGCCCAACATGTCCATATCTACTGTGGAAATATGGAGAAAACCAAGAAAAAAGCCAACTCAAACAAATCCAGATTTGTTGCTAAACCTCCTGACTTTGTGCTGTCCCCAATTTGCCAAATATGGATTCCCGTTGAATTGGAAACCTGATTTGCATAATACGGCTCTTCACGTTTGTAGGGATGCCCAACATGTCCATATCTACTGTGGATTTATGGAGAAAAACCAGAAAAAAGCCAACTCAAACAAATCCAGATTTATTGCTAAACCTCCTGACTTTCCACTTCCCCAAATGGCCGAATTTGTATTCCCGTTGAATTTGAAAGCTGATTTGCATACTACAGCTCTTCACGTTTGTAGGTATGCCCAACATGTCCATATCTACTGTGTAATTATGGAGAAAAGCCAGAAAAAAGCCAACTCAAACAAATCCAGATTTGTTGCTAAACCTCCTGACTTTGCGCTTCCCCAAATGGCCGAATTTGGATTCCCGTTGAATTTGAAACCATATCTACTGTGGATTTATGGAGAAAAGCCAGAAAAAAGCCAACTCAAACAAATCCAGATTTGTTGCTAAACCTCCTGACTTTGTGCTGTCCCCAAACGGCCAAATATGGATTCCCGTTGAATTTGAAACCTGATTTGCATACTACAGATCTTCACGTTTGTAGGGATGCCCAACATGTCCATATCTACTGTGGAAATATTGAGAAAACCAAGAAAAAAAGCCAACTCAAACAAATCCAGATTTCAACAATTATGTTGCTAAACCTCCTGACGTTGCACTTCCCCAAATGGCCGAATTTGGATTCCCGTTGAATTTGAAAGCTGATTCGCATACTACAGCTCTTCTCGTTTGTAGGTATGCCCAACATGTCCATATCTACTGTGGAAATATGGAGAAAAGCCAGAAAAAAGCCAACTCAAACAAATTCAGATTTGTTGATAAAACTCCTGACATTGCGCTTCCCCAAATGGCCGAATTTGGATTCCCGTTGAATTTGAAACCATATCTACTGTGGATTTATGGAGAAAAGCCAGAAAAAAGCCAACTCAAACAAATCCAGATTTGTTGCCTTACCGCCTGACTTTGTGCTGTCCCCAAACGGCCAAATATGGGTTCCCATTGAATTTGAAGGCTGATTCGCATACGACTCTTCACGTTTAGGGATGCCCAACATGTCCATATCTACTGTGGAAATATGGAGAAGACCAAGAAAAAAGCCAACTCAAACAAATCCAGATTTCAATAATTTTGTTGCTAAACCTCCTGACTTTGTGCTGTCCCCAAATGGCCAAATATGGATTCCCGTTGAATTTGAAACCTGATTTGCATACTACAGCTATTCACGTTTGTAGGGATGCCCAACCTGTCCATATCTACTGTGGAATTGTGGAGAAAAGCCAGAAAAAAGCCAATTCAAACAAATCCAGATTTATTGCTAAACCTCCTGACTTTGCGCTTCCCCAAATGGCCGAATTTGGACTCCGGTTGAATTTGAAAGCTGAATTGAATACTACAGCTCTTCACGTTTGTAGGGATGCCCAACATGTCAATATCTACTGTGGAAATATGGAGAAAACCAAGAAAGAAGCCAACTCAAACATTTCCAGATTTTGATAATTTTGTTGCTAAACCTCCTGATTTTGTGCTGTCCCCAAATGGCCAAATATGGATTCCCGTTGAATTTGAAAGCTGAATTGAATACTACAGCTCTTCAAGTTTGTAGGTATGCCCAAAATGTCCATATCTACTGTGGAATTATGGAGAAAAGCCAGAACAAAGCCAACTCAAACAAATCCAGATTTCGACAATTATGTTGCTAAACCTCCTGACTTTGTGCTGTCCCCAAACGGCCAAATATGGATTCCCGTTGAATTGAAACCTGATTTGCATGCATCAGCTCTTCAGGTTGTAGGTATGCCCAACATATCCATATCTACTGTGGAAATATGGAGAAAACCAAGAAAAAATCAAACTCAAACAAATCCAGATTTGTTACTAAACCTCCTGACTTTGCGCTTCCCCAAATGGCCGAATTTGGATTCCCGTTGATTTTGAAACGTGATTCGCATACTACAGCTCTTCACGTTTGTAGGGATGCCCAACATGTCCTTATCTACTGTGGAATTATGGAGAAAAGCCAGAAAAAAAGAAAACTCAAGCAAATCCAGATTCCGACAAATATGTTGCTAAACCTCCTGGCTTTGTGCTGTCCCCAAACGGCCAAATATGGGTTCCCGTTGAATTTGAAACCTGATTTGCATACTACAGCTATTCACGTTTGTAGGGATGCCCAACATGTCCATATCTACTGTGGAATTGTGGAGAAAAGCCAGTAAAAATCCAATTCAAACAAATCCAGATTTATTGCTAAACCTCCTGACTTTGCGCTTCCCCAAATGGCCGAATTTGGATTCCCGTTGAATTTGAAAGCTGATTCGCATACTACAGCTCTTCAAGTTTGTAGGTATGCCCAACATGTCCATATCTACTGTGGAATTATGGAGAAAAGCCAGAAAAAAGCCAACTCAAACAAATCCAGATTTAGACAATTATGTTGCTAAACCTCCTGACTTTGTGCTGGCCCCAAATGGCCAAATTTGGATTCCCGTTGAATTTGAAACCTGATTTGAATGCTACAACAATTCACGTTTGTAGGTATGACCAAAATGTCCATATCTACTGTTGAAATATGGAGAAAATCCAGAAAAAAGCCAACTCAAACAAATCCAGATTTATTGCTAAACCTCCTGACTTTGTGCTGACCCCAAATGGCCAAATTTGGATTCCCGTTGAATTTGAAACCGGATTTGCATACTACAGCTCTTCACGTGTGTAGGTATGCCCAACATGTCCTTGTCTACTGTGGAACTATGGAGAAAAGCCAGAAAAAAGCCAACTCAAACAAATCCAGATTTGTTGCTAAACCTCCTGAATTTGCGCTTCCCCAAATGGCCGAATTTGGATTCCCGTTGAATTTGAAACGTAATTCGCATACTACAGCTCTTCACGTTTGTAGGGATGCCCAACATGTCCATATCTACTGTGGAATTATGGAGAAAACCCAGAAAAAAGCCAACTCAAACAAATCCAGATTTATTGCTAAACCTCCTGACTTTGCGCTTCCCCAAATGGCTGAATTTGGATTCCCGTTGAATTTGAAACGTAATTTGCATACTACAGCTCTTCACGTTTGTAGGGATGCCCAACATGTCCATATCTACTGTGGAAATATGGAGAAAACCAAGAAAAAAGCCAACTCAAAGAAATCCAGATTTCGACAATTATGTTGCCAAACCTCCTGACTTTGTGCTGTCCCCAAATGGCCAAATTTGGATTCCCGTTGAATTTGAAACCTGATTTGAATGCTACAGCACTTCACGTTTGTAGGTATGCCCAACATGTCCATATCTACTGTGGAATTGTGGAGAAAAGCCAGAAAAAAGCCAACTCAAACAATCCAGATTTCGACAATTATGTTGCTAAACCTCCTGACTTTGTGCTGTCCCCAAACGGCCAAATATGGATTGCCGTTGAATTTGAAACCTGATTTGCATGCATCAGCTCTTCACGTTTGTAGGTATGCCCAACATGTCCATATCTACTGTGGAAATATGGAGAAAACCAAGAAAAAAGCCAACTCAAACAAATCCAGATTCCAACAATTATGTTGCCAAACCTCCTGACTTTGTGCTGTCCCCAAATGGCCAAATTTGGATTCCCGTTGAATTTGAAACCTGATTTGAATGCTACAGCACTTCACGTTTGTAGGTATGCCCAACATGTCCATATCTACTGTGGAATTGTGGAGAAAAGCCAGAAAAAAGCCAACTCAAACAATCCAGATTTCGACAATTATGTTGCTAAACCTCCTGACTTTGTGCTGTCCCCAAACGGCCAAATATGGATTGCCGTTGAATTTGAAACCTGATTTGCATGCATCAGCTCTTCACGTTTGTAGGTATGCCCAACATGTCCATATCTACTGTGGATTTATGGAGAAAATCCAGAAAAAAGCCAACTCAAACAAATCCAGATTTATTGCTAAACATCCTGACTTTTCACTTCCCCAAATGGCCGAATTTGGATTCCCGTTGAATTTGAAAGTGATTTGCATACTACAGCTATTCACCTTTGTAGGTATGGCCAACATGTCCATATCTACTGTGGAATTATGGAGAAAAGCAAGAAAAACGCCAACTCAAACAAATCCAGATTTGTTGCTAAAACTCCTGACTTTGCGCTTCCCCAAATGGCCAAATTTGGATTCCCGTTGAATTTGAAACCTGATTTGCATACTACCGTTCTTCACGTTCGTAGGGATCCCCAACATGTCTATATCTACTGTGGAAATATGGAGAAAACCAAGAAAAAAGCCAACTCAAAAAAATCCAGATTTCGACAATTATGTTGCTAAACCTCCTGACTTTGTGCTGACCCCAAATGGCCAAATTTGGATTCCCGTTGAATTTGAAACCTGATTTGAATGCTACAGCACTTCACGTTTGTAGGTATGCCCAACCTGTCCATATTTACCGTTGAAATATGGAGAAAACCAAGAAAAAAGCCAACTCAAACAAATCCAGATCTATTGCTAAACCTCCTGACTTTGCGCTTCCCCAAATTGCCAAATTTGGATTCCCATTGAATTTGAAACCTGACTTGCATACTACAGCTCCTCACGTGTGTAGGGATGCCCAACATGTCCAAATCTACTGGGGAATTATGGAGAAAAGCCAGAAAAAAAGCCAACTCAAACAAATCCAGATTTCAACAAATATGTTGCTAAACCTCCTGACTTTGTGCTGTCCCCAAATGGCCAAATATCGATTCCTGTTGAATTTGAAACCTGATTTGCATACTGCAGGTCTTCACTTTTGTACGGATGCCTAACATGTCCATATCTACTGTGGAATTATGGAGAAAATCCAGAAAAAAGCAAGCTCAAACAAATCCAGATTTCGACAATTATGTTGCTAAACCTCCTGACTTTGTGCTGTTCCCAAACGGCCAAATATGGGTTCCCGTTGAATTTGAAACCTAATTCGCATACCACAGCTCTTCATGTTTGTATGTATGCCAAACATGTTCATTTCTTCTGTGGAATTATGGAGAAAATCCAGAAAAAAGACAACTCAAACAAATCCAGATTTGTTGCTAAACCTCTTGACTTTGCGCTTCCCCAAATGGCCGAATTTGGATTCCCGTTGAATTTGAAACCTGATTTGCATACTACAGCTCTTCATGTTTGTAGGTATGCCCAACTTGTCCATATCTATTGTGGAATTATGGAGAAAAGCCAGAAAAAAGCCAACTCAAACAAATCCAGATTTGTTGCTAAACCTCCTGACTTTCCGCTTCCCCAAATGGCCGAATTTGGATTCCCGTTGAATTTGAAACCTGACTTGCATACTACAGCTCTAAACGTTTGTAGGGATGCCCAACATGTCCATATTTACGGTAGAAATATGGAGAAAACCAAGAAAAAAGCCAACTCAAACAAATCCAGAGTTATTGCTAAACCTCCTGACTTTGCGCTTCCCCAAATTGCCGAATTTGGATTCCCGTTGAATTTGAAACCTGACTTGCATACTACAGCTCTTCATGTTTGTAGGGATGCCCAACATGTCCATATCTACTGTGGTATTATGGAGAAAAGCCAGAAAAAAAGACAGCTCAAACAAATCCAGATTTCGACAATTATGTTGCTAAACCTCCTGACTTTGTGCTGTCCAGAAAAGGCCAAATATGGATTCCTGTTGAATTTGAAAGCTGATTAGCATACTACAGCTCTTACCGTTTGTAGGGATGCCCAACATGTCTATGTCTACTGTGGAAATATGGAGAAAACCAAGAAAATAGCCAACTCAATCAAATCCAGATTTCGACAATTATGTTGGTAAACCTCCTGACTTTGTGCTGTCCACAAATGGCCAAATATCGATTCCCGTTGAATTTGAAACCTGATTTGCATATTACAGCTCTTCATGTTTGTAGGGATGCCTAACATGTCCATATGTAATGTGGAATTATGCAGAAAAGCCAGAAAAAATCCAGCTCAAACAAATCCAGATTTTGACAATTATGTTGTTAAACCTCCTGACTTTGTGCTGTCCCCAAATGGCCAAATACTGATTCCCGTTGAATTTGAAACCTGATTTGCATACTTCAGCTCTTCACGTTCATATGGATGCCCAACATGTCCATGTCTACTGTGGAAATATGGAGAAAACCAGGAAAAAAGCCAACTCAAACAAATCCAGATTTCGATAATTATGTTGCTAAACCTCCTGAATTTGTGCTGTCCACAAACGGCCAAATATGGATTCCCGTTGATTTTGAAACCTGATTCGCATACTACAGCTCTTCACGTTTGTAGGGATGCCCAACCTGTCCATATTTACGTTGGAAATATGGAGAAAACCAGGAAAAAAGACAACTCAAACAAATCAAGATCTATTGCTAAACCTCCTGACTTTGCGCTTCCCCAAATTGCCAAATTTGGATTCCCATTGAATTTGAAACCTGATTTGAATGCTAAAGGACTTCACGTTTGTAGGTATGCCCAACATGTCCATATCTACTCTGGAATTGTGGAGAAAAGCCAGAAAAAAGCCAACTCAAACAAATCCAGATTTATTGCTAAACCTCCTGACTTTTCACTTCCCCAAATGGCCGAATTTGGATTCCCGTTGAATTTGAAAGTGATTCGCATACTACAGCTCTTCACCTTTGTAGGTATGGCCAACCTGTCCATATTTACGGTGGAAATATGGAGAAAACCAGGAAAAAAGCCAACTCAAACAAATCCAGATCTATTGCTAAACCTCCTGACTTTGTGCTGTCCCCAAATTGCCAAATTTGGATTCCCATTGAATTTGAAACCTGATTTGCAAACTACAGCTCCTCACGTTTGTAGGGATGCCCAACATGTCCATATCTACTGGGGAATTTTGAAGAAAAGCCAGAAAAAAAGCCAGCTCAAACAAATCCAGATTTCAACAAATATGTTGCTAAACCTCCTGAATTTGTTCTGTCCCCAAATGGCCAAATATCGATTCCTGTTGAATTTGAAACCTGATTTGCATACTTCAGCTCTTCACGTTCATATGGATGCCCAACATGTCCATGTCTACTGTGGAAATATGGAGAAACCAAGAAAAAAGCCAACTCAAACAAATCCAGATTTCGATAATTATGTTGCTAAACCTCCTGAATTTGTGCTGTCCACAAACGGCCAAATATGGATTCCCGTTGATTTTGAAACCTGATTCGCATACTACAGCTCTTCACGTTTGTAGGGATGCCCAACCTGTAAATGTTTACGGTGGAAATATGGAGAAAACGAAGAAAAAAGCCAACTCAAACAAATACAGATTTGGTGCTAAATCTCCTTACTTTGTGCTGTCCCCAAATGGCCGAATTTGGATTCCCGTTGAATTTGAAACCTGATTTGCATACTAAAGCTCTTCACGTTTGTAGGTATGCCCAACATGTCCATATTTACTGTGGAATTATGGAGAAAAGCCAGAAAAAAGCCAACTCAAACAAATCCAGATTTGTTGCTAAACCTCCTGACTTTGTGCTGTCCCCAAATGGCCAAATACTGATTCCCGTTCAATTTGACCCCTGATTTGAATACTACAGCTCTTCACGTTTGTAGGTATGCCCAATATTTCGAAATCTACTGTGGAATTATGGAGAAAAGCCAGAAAAAAGCCAACTCAAACAAATCCAGATTTGTTGCTAAATCTCCTGACTTTGCGCTTCCCCAAATGGCCGAATTTGGATTCCCGTTGAATTTGAAACCTGATTTGCATACTACAGCTCTTCATGTTTATAGGGATGCCCAACATGTCTATATCTACTGTGGAAATATGGAGAAAACCAAGAAAATAGCCAACTCAATCAAATCCAGGTTTCAACAATTATGTTGTTAAACCTCCTGATTTGGTTCTGTCCCCAAATGGTCAAATACTGATTCCCTTTGATTTTGAAACCTGATTTGAATACTACAGCTCTTCACGTTTGTAGGTATGCCCAACATGTCCATATCTACTGTGGAATTATGGAAAAAATCCAGAAAAAAGCCAACTCAAACTAATCCAGATTTGTTGCTAAATCTCCTGAATTTGCGCTGTCCCCAAATGGCCAAATATGGATTCCCGTTGAATTTGAAACCTGATTTGAATACTACAGCTCTTCACGTTTGTAGGTATGCCCAACATGTCCATATCTACTGTGGAATTATGGAGAAAAGCCAGAAAAAAGCCAACTCAAACAAATCCAGATTTGTTAATAAACCTCCTGACTTTCCGCTTCCCAAAATGGCCGAATTTGGATTCCCGTTGAATTTGAAACCTGATTTGCATACTACAGCTCTTCACGTTTGTAGGGATGCACAACATGTCCATATTTACGGTGGAAATATGGAGAAAACCAAGAAAAAAGCCAACTCAAACAAATACAGATTTGTTGCTAAATCTCCTTACTTTGTGCTGTCCCCAAATGGCCGAATTTGGATTCCCGTTGAATTTGAAACCTGATTCGCATACTACAGCTCTTCAAGTTTGTAGGTATGGCCAACATGTCCATATCTACTGTGGAATTATGGAGAAAAGCCAGAAAAAAACAAACTCAAACAAATCCAGATTTGTTAATAAACCTCCTGACTTTCCGCTTCCCAAAATGGCCGGATTTGGATTCCCGTTGAATTTGAAACCTGATTTGCATACTACAGCTCTTCACGTTTGTAGGTATGCACAACATGTCCATATCTACTGTGGAATTATGGTGAAAATCCAGAAAAAAGCCAACTCAAACAAATTCAGATTTATTGCTAAACCTCCTGACTTTGCACTTCCCCAAATGGCCGAATTTGGATTCCCGTTGAATTTGAAAGCTGATTCGCATACTACAGCTCTTCAAGTTTGTAGGTATGCCCAACATGTCCATATCTACTGTGGAATTATGGAGAAAAGCCAGAAAAAAGCCAACTCAAACAAATCCAGATTTAGACAATTATGTTGCTAAACCTCCTGACTTTGTGCTGGCCCCAAACGGCCAAATTTGGATTCCCGTTGAATTTGAAACCTGATTTGAATGCTACTGCACTTCACGTTTGTAGGTATGCACAACCTGTCCATATCTACTGTGGAATTATGGTGAAAATCCAGAAAAAAGCCAACTCAAACAAATTCAGATTTATTGCTAAACCTCCTGACTTTGCACTTCCCCAAATGGCCGAATTTGGATTCCCGTTGAATTTGAAACCTGATTCGCATACTACGGCTCTTCACGTTTGTAGGTATGCCCAACATGTCTATATCTACTGTGGAAATATGGAGAAAACCAAGAAAAAAGCCAACTCAAAAAAATCCAGATTTCGACAATTATGTTGCTAAACCTCCTGACGTTGTGCTGACCCTAAATGGCCAAATTTGGATTCCCGTTGATTTTGAAACCTGATTTGCATACTACAGCTCTTCACGTTTGTAGCGATGCCCAACATGTCCATACCTACTGTGGAAATATGGAGAAAAGCCAGAAAAAAAGCCAACTCAAACAAATCCAGATTTCGACAATTATGTTGCTAAACCTCCTGACTTTGTGCTGGTCCCAAACGGCCATATGTGGATTCCCGTTGAATTTGAAACCGGATTTGCATACTACAGCTCTTCACGTTTGTAGGTATGCCCAACATGTCCTTGTCTACTGTGGAACTATGGAGAAAAGCCAGAAAAAAGCCAACTCAAACAAATCCAGATTTGTTGCTAAACCTCCTGACTTTGCGCTTCCCCAAATGGCCGAATTTGGATTCCCGTTGAATTTGAAACCTGATTTGAATGCTACAGCACTTCACGTTCGTAGGTATGCCCAACATGTCCATATCTACTGTTGATTTATGGAGAAAATCCAGAAAAAAAGCCAACTCAAACAAATCCAGATTTATTGCTAAACCTCCTGACTTTTCACTTCCCCAAATGGCCGAATTTGGATTCCCGTTGAATTTGAAAGTGATTCGCATACTACAGCTCTTCACCTTTGTAGGTATGGCCAACATGTCCATATCTACTGTGGAATTATGGAGAAAAGCAAGAAAAACGCCAACTCAAACAAATCCAGATTTGCTGCTAAAACTCCTGACTTCGCGCTTCCCCAAATGGCCGAATTTGGATTCCCGTTGAATTTGAAACCTGATTTGCATACTACAGCTCTTCACGTTCGTAGGGATGCCCAACATGTCTATATCTACTGTGGACATATGGAGAAAACCAAGAAAAAAGCCAACTCAAAAAAATCCAGATTTCGACAATTATGTTGCTAAACCTCCTGACTTTGTGCTGACCCCAAATGGCCAAATTTGGATTCCCGTTGAATTTGAAAACTGATTTGAATGCTACAGCACTTCACGTTTGTAGGTATGCCCAACCTGTCCATATTTACGGTGGAAATATGGAGAAAACCAGGAAAAAAGACAACTCAAACAAATCAAGATCTATTGCTAAACCTCCTGACTTTGCGCTTCCCCAAATTGCCAAATTTGGATTCCCATTGAATTTGAAACCTGATTTGAATGCTAAAGCACTTCACGTTTGTAGGTATGCCCAACATGTCCATATCTACTCTGGAATTGTGGAGAAAAGCCAGAAAAAAGCCAACTCAAACAAATCCAGATTTATTGCTAAACCTCCTGACTTTTCACTTCCCCAAATGGCCGAATTTGGATTCCCGTTGAATTTGAAAGTGATTCGCATACTACAGCTCTTCACCTTTGTAGGTATGGCCAACCTGTCCATATTTACGGTGGAAATATGGAGAAAACCAGGAAAAAAGCCAACTCAAACAAATCCAGATCTATTGCTAAACCTCCTGACTTTGTGCTGTCCCCAAATTGCCAAATTTGGATTCCCATTGAATTTGAAACCTGATTTGCATACTACAGCTCCTCACGTTCGTAGCGATGCCCAACATGTCCATATCTACTGGGGAATTTTGAAGAAAAGCCAGAAAAAAAGCCAGCTCAAACAAATCCAGATTTCAACAAATATGTTGCTAAACCTCCTGAATTTGTTCTGTCCCCAAATGGCCAAATATCGATTCCTGTTGAATTTGAAACCTGATTTGCATACTTCAGCTCTTCACGTTCATATGGATGCCCAACATGTCCATGTCTACTGTGGAAATATGGAGAAAACCAAGAAAAAAGCCAACTCAAACAAATCCAGATTTCGATAATTATGTTGCTAAACCTCCTGAATTTGTGCTGTCCACAAACGGCCAAATATGGATTCCCGTTGATTTTGAAACCTGATTCGCATACTACAGCTCTTCACGTTTGTAGGGATGCCCAACCTGTAAATATTTACGGTGGAAATATGGAGAAAACGAAGAAAAAAGCCAACTCAAACAAATACAGATTTGGTGCTAAATCTCCTTACTTTGTGCTGTCCCCAAATGGCCGAATTTGGATTCCCGTTGAATTTGAAACCTGATTTGCATACTAAAGCTCTTCACGTTTGTAGGTATGCCCAACATGTCCATATTTACTGTGGAATTATGGAGAAAAGCCAGAAAAAAGCCAACTCAAACAAATCCAGATTTGTTGCTAAATCTCCTGACTTTGCGCTTCCCCAAATGGCCGAATTTGGATTCCCGTTGAATTTGAAACCTGATTTGCATACTACAGCTCTTCATGTTTGTAGGGATGCCCAACATGTCTATATCTACTGTGGAAATATGGAGAAAACCAAGAAAATAGCCAACTCAATCAAATCCAGGTTTCAACAATTATGTTGCTAAACCTCCTGATTTGGTTCTGTCCCCAAATGGTCAAATACTGATTCCCTTTGATTTTGAAACCTGATTTGAATACTACAGCTCTTCACGTTTGTAGGTATGCCCAACATGTCCATATCTACTGTGGAATTATGGAAAAAATCCAGAAAAAAGCCAACTCAAACTAATCCAGATTTGTTGCTAAATCTCCTGAATTTGCGCTGTCCCCAAATGGCCAAATATGGATTCCCGTTGAATTTGAAACCTGATTTGAATACTACAGCTCTTCACGTTTGTAGGTATGCCCAACATGTCCATATCTACTGTGGAATTATGGAGAAAAGCCAGAAAAAAGACAACTCAAACAAATCCAGATTTGTTGCTAAAACTCCTGAATTTGCGCTTCCCCAAATGGCCGAATATGGGTTCCCGTTGAATTTGAAAACTGATTTGCATACTACGGCACTTTACGTTTGTAGCGATGCCCAACATGTCCATATATCTGCTGTGGAAAAATGGAGAAAACCAAGAAAAAAGCCAACTCAAACAAATCCAGATTTCGACAATTATGTTGCTAAACCTCCTGACTTTGTGCTGTCCCCAAACGGCCACATATGGATTCCTGTTGAATTTCAAACCTGATTAGCATACTACAGCTCTTATCGTTTGTAGGGATGCCCAACATGTCTATGTCTACTGTGTAAATATGGAGAAAACCAAGAAAAAAGCCAACTCAAACAAATACAGATTTGTTGCTAAATCTCCTTACTTTGTGCTGTCCCCAAATGGCCGAATTTGGATTCCCGTTGAATTTGAAACCTGATTCGCATACTACAGCTCTTCATGTTTGTAGGTATGGCCAACATGTCCATATCTACTGTGGAATTATGGAGAAAAGCCAGAAAAAAGCCAACTCAAACAAATCCAGATTTGTTAATAAACCTCCTGACTTTCCGCTTCCCAAAATGGCCGAATTTGGATTCCCGTTGAATTTGAAACCTGATTTGCATACTACAGCTCTTCACGTTTGTAGGGATGCACAACATGTCCATATCTACTGTGGAATTATGGAGAAAAGCCAGAAAAAAGCCAACTCAAACAAATCCAGATTTCGACAATTATGTTGCTAAACCTCCTGACGTTGTGCTGACCCCAAATGGCCAAATTTGGATTCCCGTTGAATTTGAAACCTGATTTGAATGCTACAGCATTTCACGTTTGTAGGTATGCCCAACATGTCCATATCTACTGTTGAATTATGGAGAAAATCCAGAAAAAAGCCAACTCAAACAAGTCCAGATTTATTGCTAAACCTCCTGACTTTGTGCTGGTCCCAAACGGCCAAATATGGATTCCCGTTGAATTTGAAACCGGATTTGCATACTACAGCGCCTCACGTTTGTAGGTATGCCCAACATGTCCTTGTCTACTGTGGAACTATGGAGAAAAGCCAGAAAAAAGCCAACTCAAACAAATCCAGATTTGTTGCTAAACCTCCTGACTTTGTGCTTCCCCAAATGGCCGAATTTGGATTCCCGTTGAATTTGAAACATAATTTGCATACTACAGCTCTTCACGTTTGTAGGGATGCCCAACTTGTCCATATCTACTGTGGAATTATGGAGAAAAGCCAGAAAAAAGCCAACTCAAACAAATCCACATTTATTGCTAAACCTCCTGACTTTCCGCTTCCCAAAATGGCCGAATTTGGATTCCCGTTGAATTTGAAACCTGATTTGCATACTACAGCTCTTCACGTTTGTAGGGATGCACAACATGTCCATATCTACTGTGGAATTATGGAGAAAAGCCAGAAAAAAGCCAACTCAAACAAATCCAGATTTCGACAATTATGTTGCTAAACCTCCTGACTTTGTGCTGGCCCCAAACGGCCAAATATGGATTCCCGTTGAATTTAAAACCGGATTTCCATACTACAGCTCTTCAGGTTTGTAGCGATGCCCAACATGTCCATATCTACTGTGGAATTGTGGAGAAAAGCCAGAAAAAAGCCAACTCAAAAAAATCCAGATTTCGACAATTATGTTGCTAAACCTCCTGACGTTGTGCTGACCCCAAATGGCCAAATTTGGATTCCCGTTGAATTTGAAACCTGATTTGAATGCTACAGCACTTCACGTTTGTAGGTATGCCCAACATGTCCATATCTACTGTTGAATTATGGAGAAAATCCAGAAAAAAGCCAACTCAAACAAGTCCAGATTTATTGCTAAACCTCCTGACTTTGTGCTGGTCCCAAACGGCCAAATATGGATTCCCGTTGAATTTGAAACCGGATTTGCATACTACAGCGCCTCACGTTTGTAGGTATGCCCAACATGTCCTTGTCTACTGTGGAACTATGGAGAAAAGCCAGAAAAAAGCCAACTCAAACAAATCCAGATTTGTTGCTAAACCTCCTGACTTTGCGCTTCCCCAAATGGCCGAATTTGGATTCCCGTTGAATTTGAAACATAATTTGCATACTACAGCTCTTCACGTTTGTAGGGATGCCCAACTTGTCCATATCTACTGTGGAAATATGGAGAAAACCAAGAAAAAAGCCAACTCAAACAAATCCAGATTTCGACAATTATGTTTACAAACCTCCTGACTTTGTGCTGTCCCCAAATGGCCAAATTTGGATTCCCGTTGAATTTGAAACCTGATTTGAATGCTACAGCACTTCACGTTTGTAGGTATGCCCAACATGTCCATATCTACTGTGGAATTGTGGAGAAAACCCAGAAAAAAGCCAACTCAAACAATCCAGATTTCGACAATCATGTTGCTAAACCTCCTGACTTTGTGCTGTCCCCAAACGGCCAAATATGGATTCCCGTTGAATGTGAAACCTGATTTGCATGCATCAGCTCTTCACATTTGTAGGTATGCCCAACATGTCCATATCTACTGTTGATTTATGGAGAAAATCCAGAAAAAAACCAACTCAAACAAATCCAGATTTATTGCTAAACCTCCTGACTTTTCACTTCCCCAAATGGCCGAATTTGGATTCCCGTTGAATTTGAAAGTGATTTGCATACTACAGCTCTTCACCTTTGTAGGTATGGCCAACATGTCCATATCTACTGTGGAATTATGGAGAAAAGCAAGAAAAACGCCAACTCAAACAAATCCAGATTTGTTGCTAAAACTCCTGACTTTGCGCTTACCCAAATGGCCGAATTTGGATTCCCGTTGAATTTGAAACCTGATTTGCATACTACAGCTCTTCACGTTCGTAGGGATGCCCAACATGTCTATATCTACTGTGGAAATATAGAGAAAACCAAGAAAAAAGCCAACTCAAAAAAATCCAGATTTCGACAATTATTTTGCTAAACCTCCTGACTTTGTGCTGACCCCATATGGTCAAATTTGGATTCCCGTTGAATTTGAAACCTGATTTGAATGCTACAGCACTTCACGTTTGTAAGTATGCCCAACCTGTCCATATTTACGGTGGAATTATGGAGAAAACCAAGAAAAAAGCCAACTCAAACAAATCCAGATTTCAACAAATATGTTGCTAAACCTCCTGACTTTGTGCTGTCCCCAAATGGCCAAATTTGGATTCCCGTTGAATTTGAAACCTGACTTGCATACTACAGCTCTAAACGTTTGTAGGGATGCCCAACATGTCCATATTTACGGTAGAAATATGGAGAAAACCAAGAAAAAAGCCAACTCAAACAAATCCAGAGTTATTGCTAAACCTCCTGACTTTGCGCTTCCCCAAATGGCCGAATTTGGATTCCCGTTGAATTTGAAACCTGATTTGCATACTACAGCTCTTCATGTTTGTAGTTATGCCCAACATGTCTATATCTACTGTGGAAATATGGAGAAAACCAAGAAAAAAGCCAACTAAAACAAATCCAGATTTCGACAATTATGTTGCTAAACCTCCTGAATTTGTGCTGTCCCCAAACGGCCACATATGGATTCCTGTTGAATTTGAAACCTGATTAGCATACTACAGCTCTTAACGTTTGTAGGGATGCCCAACATGTCTATGTCTACTGTGGAAATATGGAGAAAACCAAGAAAATAGCCAACTCAATCAAATCCAGATTTTGACAATTATGTTGGTAAACCTCCTGACTTTGTGCTGTCCCCAAACGGCCACATATGGATTCCTGTTGAATTTGAAACCTGATTAGCATACTACAGCTCTTAACGTTTGTAGGGATGCCCAACATGTCTATGTCTACTGTGGAAATATGGAGAAATCCAAGAAAATAGCCAACTCAATCAAATCCAGATTTCGACAATTATGTTGGTAAACCTCCTGACTTTGTGCTGTCCACAAATGGCCAAATATCGATTCCCGTTGAATTTGAAACCTGATTTGCATACTACAGCTCTTCATGTTTGTAGGGATGCCTAACATGTCCATATCTAATGTGGAATTATGCAGAAAAGCCAGAAAAAAGCCAGCTTAAACAAATCCAGATTTTGACAATTATGTTGCTAAACCTCCTGACTTTGTGCTGTCCCCAAATGGCCAAATACTGATTCCCGTTGAATTTGAAACCTGATTTGCATACTTCAGCTCTTCACGTTCATATGGATGCCCAATATGTCCATGTCTACTGTGGAAATATGGAGAAAACCAAGAAAAAAGCCAACTCAAACAAATCCAGATTTCGATAATTATGTTGCTAAACCTCCTGAATTTGTGCTGTCCACAAACGGCCAAATATGGATTCCCGTTGATTTTGAAACCTGATTCGCATACTACAGCTCTTCACGTTTGTAGGGATGCCCAACATGTCCATATCTACTGTGGAATTATGGAGAAAAGCCAGAAAAAAGCCAACTCAAACAAATCCAGATTTGTTAATAAACCTCCTGACTTTCCGCTTCCCAAAATGGCCGAATTTGGATTCCCGTTGAATTTGAAACCTGATTTGCATACTACAGCTCTTCACGTTTGTAGCTATGCACAACATGTCCATATCTACTGTGGAATTATGGTGAAAATCCAGAAAAAAGCCAACTCAAACAAATTCAGATTTATTGCTAAACCTCCTGACTTTGTGCTGTCCCCAAATGGCCAAATACTGATTCCCGTTGAATTTGAAACCTGATTTGCATACTTCAGCTCTTCACGTTCATATGGATGCCCAATATGTCCATGTCTACTGTGGAAATATGGAGAAAACCAAGAAAAAAGCCAACTCAAACAAATCCAGATTTCGATAATTATGTTGCTAAACCTCCTGAATTTGTGCTGTCCACAAACGGCCAAATATGGATTCCCGTTGATTTTGAAACCTGATTCGCATACTACAGCTCTTCACGTTTGTAGGGATGCCCAACATGTCCATATCTACTGTGGAATTATGGAGAAAAGCCAGAAAAAAGCCAACTCAAACAAATCCAGATTTGTTAATAAACCTCCTGACTTTCCGCTTCCCAAAATGGCCGAATTTGGATTCCCGTTGAATTTGAAACCTGATTCGCATACTACGGCTCTTCACGTTTGTAGGTATGCCCAACATGTCTATATCTACTGTGGAAATATGGAGAAAACCAAGAAAAAAGCCAACTCAAACAAATCCAGATTTCGATAATTATGTTGCTAAACCTCCTGAATTTGTGCTGTCCACAAACGGCCAAATATGGATTCCCGTTGATTTTGAAACCTGATTCGCATATTACAGCTCTTCACGTTTGTAGGGATGCCCAACCTGTCCATATTTACGGTGGAAATATGGAGAAAACCAAGAAAAAAGCCAACTCAAACAAATACAGATTTGTTGCTAAATCTCCTTACTTTGTGCTGTCCCCAAATGGCCGAATTTGGATTCCCGTTGAATTTGAAACCTGATTCGCATACTACAGCTCTTCAAGTTTGTAGGTATGGCCAACATGTCCATATCTACTGTGGAATTATGGAGAAAAGCCAGAAAAAAGCCAACTCAAACAAATCCAGATTTGTTAATAAACCTCCTGACTTTCCGCTTCCCAAAATGGCCGAATTTGGATTCCCGTTGAATTTGAAACCTGATTTGCATACTACAGCTCTTCACGTTTGTAGGTATGCACAACATGTCCATATCTACTGTGGAAATATGGAGAAAACCAAGAAAAAAGCCAACTCAAAAAAATCCAGATTTCGACAATTATGTTGCTAAACCTCCTGACGTTGTGCTGACCCCAAATGGCCAAATTTGGATTCCCGTTGATTTTGAAACCTGATTTGCATACTACAGCTCTTCACGTTTGTAGTGATGCCCAACATGTCCATATCTACTGTGGAAATATGGAGAAAAGCCAGAAAAAAGCCAACTCAAACAAATCCAGATTTCGACAATTATGTTGCTAAACCTCCTGACTTTGTGCTGGTCCCAAACGGCCATATATGGATTCCCGTTGAATTTGAAACCGGATTTGCATACTACAGCTCTTCACGTTTGTATGTATGCCCAATATGTCCTTGTCTACTGTGGAACTATGGAGAAAAGCCAGAAAAAAGCCAACTCAAACAAATCCAGATTTGTTGCTAAACCTCCTGACTTTGCGCTTCCCCAAATGGCCAAATTTGGATTCCCGTTGAATTTGAAACGTAATTCGCATACTACAGCTCTTCACGTTTGTAGGGATGCCCAACATGTCCATATCTACTGTTGATTTATGGAGAAAATCCAGAAAAAAGCCAACTCAAACAAATCCAGATTTATTGCTAAACCTCCTTAATTTTCACTTCCCCAAATGGCAGAATTTGGATTCTCGTTGAATTTGAAAGTGATTCGCATACTACAGCCCTTCACCTTTGTATGTATGGCCAACATGTCTATATCTACTGTGGAAATATGGAGAAAACCAAGAAAAAAGCCAACTCAAAAAAATCCAGATTTCGACAATTATGTTGCTAAACCTCCTGACGTTGTGCTGACCCCAAATGGCCAAATTTGGATTCCCGTTGATTTTGAAACCTGATTTGCATACTACAGCTCTTCACGTTTGTAGCGATGCCCAACATGTCCATATCTACTGTGGAAATATGGAGAAAAGCCAGAAAAAAGCCAACTCAAACAAATCCAGATTTCGACAATTATGTTGCTAAACCTCCTGACTTTGTGCTGGTCCCAAACGGCCATGTATGGATTCCCGTTGAATTTGAAACCGGATTTGCATACTACAGCTCTTCACGTTTGTATGTATGCCCAACATGTCCTTGTCTACTGTGGAACTATGGAGAAAAGCCAGAAAAAAGCCAACTCAAACAAATCCAGATTTGTTGATAAACCTCCTGACTTTGCGCTTCCCCAAATGGCCGAATTTGGATTCCCGTTGAATTTGAAACGTAATTCGCATACTACAGCTCTTCACGTTTGTAGGGATGCCCAACATGTCCATATCTACTGTTGATTTATGGAGAAAATCCAGAAAAAAGCCAACTCAAACAAATCCAGATTTATTGCTAAACCTCCTGAATTTTCACTTCCCCAAATGGCAGAATTTGGATTCCCGTTGAATTTGAAAGTGATTCGCATACTACAGCCCTTCACCTTTGTATGTATGGCCAACATGTCCATATCTACTGTGGAATTATGGAGAAAAGCAAGAAAAACGCCAACTCAAACAAATCCAGATTTGTTGCTAAAACTCCTGACTTTGCGCTTCCCCAAATGACCGAATTTGGATTCCCGTTGAATTTTAAACCTGATTTGCATACTACAGCTCTTCACGTTTGTAAGGATGACCAACATGTCTATATCTACTGTGGAAATATGGAGAAAACCAAGAAAAAAGCCAACTCAAAAAAATCCAGATTTCGACAATTATGTTGCTAAACCTCCTGACTTTGTGCTGACCCCAAATGGCCAAATTTGGATTCCCGTTGAATTTGAAACCTGATTTGAATGCTACTGCACTTCACGTTTGTAGGTATGCCCAACATGTCCATATCTGCTGTTGAATTATGGAGAAAATCCAGAAAAAGCCAGCTCAAACAAATCCAGATTTGTTGCTAAACATCTTGACTTTGCGCCTCCCCAAATGGCCGAATTTGGATTCCCGTTGAATTTGAAACGTAATTCGCATACTACAGCTCTTCACGTTCGTAGGGATGCCCAACATGTCTATATCTACTGTGGACATATGGAGAAAACCAAGAAAAAAGCCAACTCAAAAAAATCCAGATTTCGACAATTATGTTGCTAAACCTCCTGACTTTGTGCTGACCCCAAATGGCCAAATTTGGATTCCCGTTGAATTTGAAACCTGATTTGAATGCTACAGCACTTCACGTTTGTAGGTCTGCCCAACCTGTCCATATTTACGGTGGAAATATGGAGAAAACCAGGAAAAAAGCCAACTCAAACAAATCAAGATCTATTGCTAAACCTCCTGACTTTGTGCTGTCCGCAAATGGCCAAATATGGATTCCCGTTGAATTTGAAACCTGATTCGCATACTACGGCTCTTCACGTTTGTAGGTATGCCCAACATGTCTATATCTACTGTGGAAATATGGAGAAAACCAAGAAAAAAGCCAACTCAAAAAAATCCAGATTTCGACAATTATGTTGCTAAACCTCCTGACGTTGTGCTGACCCCAAATGGCCAAATTTGGATTCCCGTTGATTTTGAAACCTGATTTGCATACTACAGCTCTTCACGTTCGTAGCGATGCCCAACATGTCCATATCTACTGTGGAAATATGGAGAAAAGCCAGAAAAAAGCCAACTCAAACAAATCCAGATTTCGACAATTATGTTGCTAAACCTCCTGACTTTGTGCTGGTCCCAAACGGCCATATATGGATTCCCGTTGAATTTGAAACGGGATTTGCATATTACAGCTCTTCACGTTTGTATGTATGCCCAACATGTCCTTGTCTACTGTGGAACTATGGAGAAAAGCCAGAAAAAAGCCAACTCAAACAAATCCAGATTTATTGCTAAACCTCCTGAATTTTCACTTCCCCAAATGGCAGAATTTGGATTCCCGTTGAATTTGAAACGTAATTCGCAAACTACAGCTCTTCACGTTTGTAGGGATGCCCAACATGTCCATATCTACTGTTGATTTATGGAGAAAATCCAGAAAAAAGCCAACTCAAACAAATCCAGATTTATTGCTAAACCTCCTGAATTTTCACTTCCCCAAATGGCAGAATTTGGATTCCCGTTGAATTTGAAAGTGATTTGCATACTACAGCCCTTCACCTTTGTATGTATGGCCAACATGTCCATATCTACTGTGGAATTATGGAGAAAAGCAAGAAAAACGCTAACTCAAACAAATCCAGATTTGTTGCTAAAACTCCTGACTTTGCGCTTCCCCAAATGGCCGAATTTGGATTCCCGTTGAATTTGAAACGTAATTCGCATACTACAGCTCTTCACGTTTGTAGGGATGCCCAACATGTCCATATCTACTGTGGAATTATGGAGAAAACCCAGAAAAAAGCCAACTCAAACAAATCCAGATTTATTGCTAAAACTCCTGACCTTGCGCTTCCCCAAATGGCTGAATTTGGATTCCCGTTGAATTTGAAACGTAATTTGCATACTACAGCTCTTCACGTTTGTAGGGATGCCCAAAATGTCCATATCTACTGTGGAAATATGGAGAAAACCAAGAAAAAATCCAACTCAAACAAATCCAGATTTCGACAATTATGTTGCTAAACCTCCTGACTTTGTGCTGTCCCCAAATGGCCAAATTTGGATTCCCGTTGAATTTGAAACCTGATTTGAATGCTACAGCACTTCACGTTCGTAGGTATGCCCAACATGTCCATATCTACTGTTGATTTATGGAGAAAATCCAGAAAAAAGCCAACTCAAACAAATCCAGATTTATTGCTAAACCTCCTGACTTTTCACTTCCCCAAATGGCCGAATTTGGATTCCCGTTTAATTTGAAAGTGATTCGCATACTACAGCCCTTCACCTTTGTATGTATGGCCAACATGTCCATATCTACTGTGGAATTATGGAGAAAAGCAAGAAAAACGCCAACTCAAACAAATCCAGATTTGTTGCTAAAACTCCTGACTTTGCGCTTCCCCAAATGACCGAATTTGGATTCCCGTTGAATTTGAAACCTGATTTGAATGCTACTGCACTTCACGTTTGTAGGTATGCCCAACATGTCCATATCTGCTGTTGAATTATGGAGAAAATCCAGAAAAAGCCAGCTCAAACAAATCCAGATTTGTTGCTAAACCTCTTGACTTTGCGCTTCCCCAAATGGCCGAATTTGGATTCCCGTTGAATTTGAAACGTAATTTGCATACTACAGCTCTTCACGTTTGTAGGGATGCCCAACATGTCCATATCTACTGTGGAATTATGGAGAAAACCCAGAAAAAAGCCAACTCAAACAAATCCAGATTTATTGCTAAACCTCCTGACTTTGCGCTTCCCCAAATGGCTGAATTTGGATTCCCGTTGAATTTGAAACGTAATTTGCATACTACAGCTCTTCACGTTTGTAGGGATGCCCAAAATGTCCATATCTACTGTGGAAATATGGAGAAAACCAAGAAAAAATCCAACTCAAACAAATCCAGATTTCGACAATTATGTTGCTAAACCTCCTGACTTTGTGCTGTCCCCAAATGGCCAAATTTGGATTCCCGTTGAATTTGAAACCTGATTTGAATGCTACAGCACTTCACGTTCGTAGGTATGGCCAAAATGTCCATATCTACTGTGGGATTATGGAGAAAAGCAAGAAAAACGCCAACTCAAACAAATCCAGATCTATTGCTAAACCTCCTGACTTTTCACTTCCCCAAATGGCCGAATTTGGATTCCCGTTGAATTTGAAAGTGATTTGCATACTACAGCTCTTCACCTTTGTAGGTATGGCCAAAATGTCCATATCTACTGTGGGATTATGGAGAAAAGCAAGAAAAACGCCAACTCAAACAAATCCAGATCTATTGCTAAACCTCCTGACTTTGTGCTGTCCCCAAATTGCCAAATTTGGATTCCCATTGAATTTGAAACCTGATTTGCATACTACAGCTCCTCACGTTTGTAGGGATGCCCAACATGTCCATATCTACTGGGGAATTTTGAAGAAAAGCCAGAAAAAAAGCCAACTCAAACAAATCCAGATTTCAACAAATATGTTGCTAAACCTCCTGACTTTGTTCTGTCCCCAAATGGCCAAATATCGATTCCTGTTGAATTTGAAATCTGATTTGCATACTACAGCTCTTCATGTTTGTATCTATGCCCAACATGCCAATATATACTGTGGAATTATGGAGAAAAGCCAGAAAAAAGCCAATTCAAAGAAATCCAGATTTGTTGCTAAAACTCCTGACTTTGTGCAGTCCCCAAACGGCCAAATATGGATTCCCGTTGAATTTGAAACCTGATTCTCATACTACAGCTCCTCACGTTTGTAGGTATGCCCAACATGTCCATATCTACTGTGGAATTATGGAGAAAAGCCAGAAAAAAGCCAACTCAAACAAATACAGATTTGTTGCTAAACGTCCTGACTTTGCGCTTCCCCAAATGGCCGAATTTGGATTCCCGTTGAATTTGAAACCTGATTTGCATACTACATCTCTTCACGTTTGTAGGGATGCCTAACATGTTCATATCTACTGTGGAATTTTGGAGAAAAGCCAGAAAAAAGCCAGCTCAAACAAATCCAGATTTGTTGCTAAACCTCCTGACTTTGTGCTGTCCCCAAATGGCCAAATATGGATTCCCGTTGAATTTTAACCCTGATTGAAACCTCTTTACGTTTGTAGGGATGCCACACATGTCCATATCTAATGTGGAAATATGGAGAAAACCAAGAAAGAAGCCAACTCAAACAAATCCAGATTTATTGCTAAACCTCCTGACTTTGCGCTTCCCCAAATGGCCGAATTTGGATTCCCATTGAATTTGAAATCTGACTTGCATACGACAGCTCTTCATGTGTGTAGGGATGCCCAAAATGTCCATATCTACTGCGGAATTATGGAGAAAAGCCAGAAAAAAAGCCAACTCAAACAAATCCAGATTTCAACAAATATGTTGCTAAACCTCCTGACTTTGTGCTGTCCACAAACGGCCAAATATGGATTCCCGTTGAATTTGAAACCTGATTTGCATTCTACAGCTCTTCACGTTTGTATGTTTGCCCAACATGTCCATATCTACTGTGGAATGATGGCGAAAAGCCAGAAAAAAGCCAAATCAAACAAATCCAGATTTCGACAATTATGTTGCTAAACCTCCTGACTTTGTGCTGTTCCCAAACGGCCAAATATGAGTTCCCGTTGAATTTGAAACCTGATTCGCATACTACAGCTCTTCATGTTTGTATGTATGCCCAACATGTCCATATCTTCTGTAGAATTATGGAGAAAATCCAGAAAAAAGACAACTCAAACAAATCCAGATTTGTTGCTAAAACTCTTGACTTTGCGCTTCCCCAAATGGCCGAATTTGGATTCCCGTTGAATTTGAAACATGATTTGCATACTACAGCTCTTCACGTTTGTAGGGATGCCTAACATGTCCATATCTACTGTGGAATTATGGAGAAAAGCCAGAAAAAAGCCAGCACAAACAAATCCAGATTTCGACAATTATGTTGCTAAACCTCCTGGCTTTGTGCTGTCCCCAAACGGCAAAATATGGGTTCCCGTTGAATTTCAAACCTGATTCGCATACTACGGCTCTTCACATTTGTAGGGATGCCCAACCTGTCCATATTTACGGTGGAAATATGGAGAAAACCAAGAAAAAAGCCAACTCAAACAAATCCAGATTCATTGCTAAACCTCCTGACTTTGCGCTTCCCCAAATTGCCGAATTTGGATTCCCGTTGAATTTGAAACATGACTTGCATACTACAGCTCTTCCCGTTTGTAGGGATGCCCAACATGTCCATATCTACTGTGGTATTATGGAGAAAAGCCAGAAAAAAAGACAGCTCAAACAAATCCAGATTTCGACAATTATGTTGCTAAACCTCCTGACTTTGTGCTGTCCACAAACGGCCAATAATCGATTCCCGTTGAATTTTAAACCTGACTTGCATGTTACAGCTCTTCACGTTTGTTGGGATGCCCAACATGTCCATATCTACTGAGGTATTATGGAGAAAAGCCAGAAAAAAGCCAGCTTAAACAAATCCAGATTTCGACAATTATGTTGCTAAACCTCCTGACTTTGTGCTGTCCACAAACGGCCAAATATGGATTCCCGTTGAATTTGAAACCTGATTCGCATACTACAGCTCTTCATGTTTGTTGGGATGCCCAACCTGTTCATATTTACGGTGGAAATATGGAGAAAACCAAGAAAAAAGCCAACTCAAACAAATCCAGATTTGTTGCTAAACCTTCTGACTTTGTGCTGTCCCCAAATGGCCGAATTGGAATTCCCGTTGAATTTGAAACCTGATTTGCATACTACAGCTCTTCACGTTTGTAGGTATGCCCAACATGTCCATATCTACTGTGGAATTATGCAGAAAAGCCATAAAAAAGCCAACTCAAACAAATCCAGATTTGTTGCTAAACCTCCTGACTTTGCGCTTCCCCAAATGGCCGAATTTGGATTCCCGTTGAATTTGAAACCTGATTTGCATACTACAGCTTTTCACGTTTGTAGTGATGCCCAACATGTCCATATCTACTGTGGAATTATGGAGAAAAGCCAGAAAAAAGCCAACTCAAACAAATCCAGATCTATTGCTAAACCTCCTGACTTTGCGCTTCCCCAAATTGCCAAATTTGGATTCCCATTGAATTTGAAACCTGAATTGCATACTACAGCTCTTCACGTGTGTAGGGATGCCCAACATGTCCATATCTACTGGGGAATTATGGAGAAAAGCCAGAAAAAAAGCCAACTCAAACAAATCCAGATTTCAACAAATATGTTGCTAAACCTCCTGACTTTGTGCTGTCCACAAACGGCCAAATATGGATTCCCGTTGAATTTGAAACCTGATTTGCATACAACAGCTCTTCACGTTTGTAAGTATGCCCAACATGTCCATATCTACTGTTGAATTATGGAGAAAAGCCAGAAAAAAGCCAACTCAAACAAATCCAGATTTCGACAATTATGTTGCTAAACCTCCTGACTTTGTGCTGTCCACAAATGGCCAAATATGGATTCCCGTTGAATTTGAACCCTGATTGAAACCTCTTTACGTTTGTAGGGATGCCACACATGTCCATATCTAATGTGGAAATATGGAGAAAACCAAGAAAAGAGCCAACTCAAACAAATCCAGATTTATTGCTAAACCTCCTGACTTTGCGCTTCCCCAAATGGCCGAATTTGGATTCCCTTTGAATTTGAAAACTGATTTACATACTACAGCTCTTCACGTTTGTAGCGATGCCCAACATGTCCATATCTACTGAGGAATTATGGAGAAAAGCCAGGAAAAAGCCAACTACAACAAATCCAGATTTCGACAATTATGTTGCTAAACCTCCTGACTTTGTGCTGTCCAAAAATGGCAAAATATGGATTCCCGTTGAATTTGAAACCTGATTCGCATACTACAGCTCTTCATGTTTGTAACTATGCCCAACATGCCCATATCTACTGTGGAATTATGGAGAAAAGCCAGAAAAAAGCCAACTGAAAGAAATACAGATTTGTTGCTAAACCTCCTGACTTTGCGGTTCCCCAAATGGCCGAATTTGGATTCCCGTTGAAATTGAAAACTGATTTACATAATACAGCTCTTCACGTTTGTAGGGATGACCAACATGTCCATATCTACTGTAGAAATATGGAGAAAACCAAGAAAAAAGCCAACTCAAATAAATCAAGATTTCGACAATTATGTTGCTAAACCTCTTGACTTTGTGCTGTCGACAAACGGCCAAATATGGATACCCGTTGAATCTGAAACCTGATTCGCATACTACAGCTCTTCCTGTTTGTAGGTATGCCCAACATGTCCATATCTAATGTGGAAATATGGAGAAAACCAAGAAAAAAGCCAACTCAAACAAATCCAGATTTGTTTCTAAATCTCCTGACTTTGCGCTTCCCCAAATGGCCGAATTTGGATTCCCTTTGAATTTGAAACCTGATTTGCATACTACAGCTCTTCACGTTTGTAGCGATGCCCAACATGTCCATATCTACTGAGGAATTATGGAGAAAAGCCAGGAAAAAGCCAACTCCAACAAATCCAGATTTCGACAATTATGTTGCTAAACTTCCTGACTTTGTGCTGTCCAAAAATGGCCAAATATGGAATCCCGTTGAATTTGAAACGTGATTTGCATACAACAGCTCTTCATGTTTGTAGGTATGCCCAACATGTCCATATCTACTGTTGAATTATGGAGAAAATCCAGAAAGAAGCCAACTCAAACAAATCCAGATTTGTTGCTAAATCTCCTGACTTTGTGCTGTCCCCAAATGGCCAAATATGGATTCCCGTTGAATTTGAAACGTAATTCGCATACGACAGCTCTTCACGTTTGTAGGGATGCCCAAATGTCCATATCTACTGTGGAATTATGGAGAAAACCAAGAAAAAAGCCAACTCAAAAAAATCCAGATTTCGACAATTATGTTGATAAACCTCCTGATTTTGTGCTGGCCCCAAACGGCCAAATATGGATTCACGTTGGATTTAAAACCGGATTTGCATACAACAGCTCTTCACGTTTGTAAGTATGCCCAACATGTCCATATCTACTGTTGAATTATGGAGAAAAGCCAGAAAAAAGCCAACTCAAACAAATCCAGATTTCGACAATTATGTTGCTAAACCTCCTGACTTTGTGCTGTCCACAAACGGCCAAATATGGATTCCCGTTGAATTTGAAACCTGATTTGCATACTACAGCTCGTCACGTTTGTATGCATGCCTAACATGTCCATATCTACTGTGGAATTATGGAGAAAAGCCAGAAAAAAGCCAGCTCAAACAAATCCAGATTTGTTGCTAAATCTCCTGACTTTGCACTTCCCCAAATGGCCGAATTTGGATTCCCGTTGAATTTGAAAGCTAATTCTCATACTACAGCTCTTCACGTTTGTAGGTATGCCCAACATGTCCATATTTACTGTGGAATTATGGAGAAAAGCCAGAAAAAAGCCAGCTCAAACAAATCCAGATTTGTTGCTAAACCTCCTGACTTTGTGCTGTCCCCAAATGGCCAAAAATGGATTCCCGTTGAATTTGAACCCTGATTGAAACCTCTTTACGTTTGTAGGGATGCCACACATGTCCATATCTAATGTGGAAATATGGAGAAAACCAAGAAAAGAGCCAACTCAAACAAATCCAGATTTATTGCTAAACCTCCTGACTTTGCGCTTCCCCAAATGGCCGAATTTGGATTCCCTTTGAATTTGAAAACTGATTTACATACTACAGCTCTTCACGTTTGTAGCGATGCCCAACATGTCCATATCTACTGAGGAATTATGGAGAAAAGCCAGGAAAAAGCCAACTACAACAAATCCAGATTTCGACAATTATGTTGCTAAACCTCCTGACTTTGTGCTGTCCAAAAATGGCAAAATATGGATTCCCGTTGAATTTGAAACCTGATTCACATACTACAGCTCTTCATGTTTGTAACTATGCCCAACATGCCCATATCTACTGTGGAATTATGGAGAAAAGCCAGAAAAAAGCCAACTGAAAGAAATCCAGATTTGTTGCTAAACCTCCTGACTTTGCGGTTCCCCAAATGGCCGAATTTGGATTCCCGTTGAAATTGAAAACTGATTTACATAATACAGCTCTTCACGTTTGTAGGGATGACCAACATGTCCATATCTACTGTAGAAATATGGAGAAAACCAAGAAAAAAGCCAACTCAAATAAATCAAGATTTCGACAATTATGTTGCTAAACCTCTTGACTTTGTGCTGTCGACAAACGGCCAAATATGGATACCCGTTGAATCTGAAACCTGATTCGCATACTACAGCTCTTCCTGTTTGTAGGTATGCCCAACATGTCCATATCTAATGTGGAAATATGGAGAAAACCAAGAAAAAAGCCAACTCAAACAAATCCAGATTTGTTTCTAAATCTCCTGACTTTGCGCTTCCCCAAATGGCCGAATTTGGATTCCCTTTGAATTTGAAACCTGATTTGCATACTACAGCTCTTCACGTTTGTAGCGATGCCCAACATGTCCATATCTACTGAGGAATTATGGAGAAAAGCCAGGAAAAAGCCAACTCCAACAAATCCAGATTTCGACAATTATTTTGCTAAACTTCCTGACTTTGTGCTATCCAAAAATGGCAAAATATGGATTCCCGTTGAATTTGAAACCTGATTCGCATACTACAGCTCTTCATGTTTGTAACTATGCCCAACATGTCCATATCTACTGTGGAATTATGGAGAAAAGCCAGAAAAAAACCAACTCAAACAATTCCAGATTTGTTGCTAAATCTCCTGACTTTGTGCTGTCCCCAAATGGCCAAATATGGAATCCCGTTGAATTTGAAACCTGATTTGCATACAACAGCTCTTCATGTTTGTAGGTATGCCCAACATGTCCATATCTACTGTTGAATTATGGAGAAAATCCAGAAAGAAGCCAACTCAAACAAATCCAGATTTGTTGCTAAATCTCCTGACTTTGTGCTGTCCCCAAATGGCCAAATATGGATTCCCGTTGAATTTGAAACGTAATTTGCATACTACAGCTCTTCACGTTTGTAGGGATGCCCAACATGTCCATATCTACTGTGTAATTATGGAGAAAACCAAGAAAAAAGCCAACTCAAAAAAATCCAGATTTCGACAATTATGTTGCTAAACCTCCTGACTTTGTGCTGGCCCCAAACGGCCAAATATGGATTCACGTTGGATTTAAAACCGGATTTGCATACTACAGCTCTTCACGTTTGTAGGTATGCCCAACATGTCCATATCTACTGTGGAAATATGGAGAAAAGCCAGAAAAAAGCCAACTCAAACAAATCCAGATTTCGACAATTATGTTGCTAAACCTCCTGAAGTTGTGCTGACCCCAAATGGCCAAATTTGGATTCCCGTTGAATTTGAAACCGGATTTGCATACTACAGCTCCTCACGTTTGTAGTTATGCCCAACATGTCCTTGTCTACTGTGGAACTATGGAGAAAAGCCAGAAAAAAGCCAACTCAAACAAATCCAGATTTATTGCTAAACCTCCTGACTTTGCGCTTCCCCAAATGGCCGAATTTGGATTCCCGTTGAATTTGAAACCTGGTTTGAATGCTACAGCAATTCCCGTTTGTAGGTATGCCCAACAAGTCCATATCGACTGTTGATTTATGGAGAAAATCCAGAAAAAAGCCAACTCAAACAAATCCAGATTTATAGCTAAACCTCCTGAATTTTCACTTCCCCAAATGGCCGAATTTGGATTCCCGTTTAATTTGAAAGTGATTCGCATACTACAGCCCTTTACCTTTGTAGGTATGGCCAACATGTCCATATCTACTGTGGAATTATGGAGAAAAGCAAGAAAAACGCCAACTCAAACAAATCCAGATTTGTTGCTAAAACTCCTGACTTTGCGCTTCCCCAAATGACTGAATTTGGATTCCCGTTGAATTTTAAACCTGATTTGCATACTACACCTCTTCACGTTTGTAGGGATGACCAACATGTCTATATGTACTGTGGAAATATGGAGAAAACCAAGAAAAAAGCCAACTCAAAAAAATCCAGATTTCGACAATTATGTTGCTAAACCTCCTGACTTTGTGCTGACCCCAAATGGCCAAATTTGGATTCCCGTTGAATTTGAAACCTGATTTGAATGCTACTGCACTTCACGTTTGTAGGTATGCCCAACATGTCCATATCTACTGTTGAATTATGGAGAAAATCCAGAAAAAAGCCAACTCAAACAAATCCAGATTTGTTGCTAAACCTCCTGACTTTGCGCTTCCCCAAATGGCTGAATTTGGATTCCCGTTGAATTTGAAACGTAATTTGCATACTACAGCTCTTCACGTTTGTAGGGATGCCCAACATGTCCATATCTACTGTGGAAATATGGAGAAAACCAAGAAAAAAGCCAACTCAAACAAATCCAGATTTCGACAATTATGTTGCCAAACCTCCTGATTTTGTGCTGTCCCCAAATGGCCAAATTTGGATTCCGTTTGAATTTGAAACCTGATTTGAATGCTACAGCACTTCACGTTTGTAGGTATGCCCAACATGTCCATATCTACTGTGGAATTGTGGAGAAAAGCCAGAAAAAAGCCAACTCAAACAATCCAGATTTCGACAATTATGTTGCTAAACCTCCTGACTTTGTGCTGGCCCCAAACGGCCAAATATGGATTCACGTTGGATTTAAAACCGGATTTGCATACTACAGCTCTTCACGTTTGTAGGTATGCCCAACATGTCCATATCTACTGTGGAAATATGGAGAAAAGCCAGAAAAAAGCCAACTCAAACAAATCCAGATTTCGACAATTATGTTGCTAAACCTCCTGAAGTTGTGCTGACCCCAAATGGCCAAATTTGGATTCCCGTTGAATTTGAAACCGGATTTGCATACTACAGCTCCTCACGTTTGTAGTTATGCCCAACATGTCCTTGTCTACTGTGGAACTATGGAGAAAAGCCAGAAAAAAGCCAACTCAAACAAATCCAGATTTATTGCTAAACCTCCTGACTTTGCGCTTCCCCAAATGGCCGAATTTGGATTCCCGTTGAATTTGAAACCTGGTTTGAATGCTACAGCAATTCCCGTTTGTAGGTATGCCCAACAAGTCCATATCGACTGTTGATTTATGGAGAAAATCCAGAAAAAAGCCAACTCAAACAAATCCAGATTTATAGCTAAACCTCCTGAATTTTCACTTCCCCAAATGGCCGAATTTGGATTCCCGTTTAATTTGAAAGTGATTCGCATACTACAGCCCTTTACCTTTGTAGGTATGGCCAACATGTCCATATCTACTGTGGAATTATGGAGAAAAGCAAGAAAAACGCCAACTCAAACAAATCCAGATTTGTTGCTAAAACTCCTGACTTTGCGCTTCCCCAAATGACTGAATTTGGATTCCCGTTGAATTTTAAACCTGATTTGCATACTACACCTCTTCACGTTTGTAGGGATGACCAACATGTCTATATGTACTGTGGAAATATGGAGAAAACCAAGAAAAAAGCCAACTCAAAAAAATCCAGATTTCGACAATTATGTTGCTAAACCTCCTGACTTTGTGCTGACCCCAAATGGCCAAATTTGGATTCCCGTTGAATTTGAAACCTGATTTGAATGCTACTGCACTTCACGTTTGTAGGTATGCCCAACATGTCCATATCTACTGTTGAATTATGGAGAAAATCCAGAAAAAAGCCAACTCAAACAAATCCAGATTTGTTGCTAAACCTCCTGACTTTGCGCTTCCCCAAATGGCTGAATTTGGATTCCCGTTGAATTTGAAACGTAATTTGCATACTACAGCTCTTCACGTTTGTAGGGATGCCCAACATGTCCATATCTACTGTGGAAATATGGAGAAAACCAAGAAAAAAGCCAACTCAAACAAATCCAGATTTCGACAATTATGTTGCCAAACCTCCTGATTTTGTGCTGTCCCCAAATGGCCAAATTTGGATTCCCGTTGAATTTGAAACCTGATTTGAATGCTACAGCACTTCACGTTTGTAGGTATGCCCAACATGTCCATATCTACTGTGGAATTGTGGAGAAAAGCCAGAAAAAAGCCAACTCAAACAATCCAGATTTCGACAATTATGTTGCTAAACCTCCTGACTTTGTGCTGTCCCCAAACGGCCAAATATGGATTCCCGTTGAATTTGAAACCTGATTTGCATGCATCAGCTCTTCACGTTTGTAGGTATACCCAACATGTCCATATCTACTGTTGATTTATGGAGAAAATCCAGAAAAAAGCCAACTCAAACAAATCCAGATTTATTGCTAAACCTCGTGACTTTTCACTTCCCCAAATGGCCGAATTTGGATTCCCGTTGAATTTGAAAGTGATTCGCATACTACAGCTCTTCACCTTTGTAGGTATGGCCAACATGTCCATATCTACTGTGGAATTATGGAGAAAAGCAAGAAAAACGCCAACTCAAACAAATCCAGATTTGTTGCTAAAACTCCTGACTTTGCGCTTCCCCAAATGGCCGAATTTGGATTCCCTTTGAATTTGAAACCTGATTTGCATACTACAGCTCTTCACGTTTGTAGCGATGACCAACATGTCCATATCTACTGTGGAAATATGGAGAAAAGCCAGAAAAAAGCCAACTCAAACAAATCCAGATTTCGACAATTATGTTGCTAAACCTCCTGAAGTTGTGCTGACCCCAAATGGCCAAATTTGGATTCCCGTTGAATTTGAAACCGGATTTGCATACTACAGCTCCTCACGTTTGTAGTTATGCCCAACATGTCCTTGTCTACTGTGGAACTATGGAGAAAAGCCAGAAAAAAGCCAACTCAAACAAATCCAGATTTATTGCTAAACCTCCTGACTTTGCGCTTCCCCAAATGGCCGAATTTGGATTCCCGTTGAATTTGAAAGTGATTCACATACTACAGCCCTTTACCTTTGTAGGTATGGCCAACATGTCCATATCTACTGTGGAATTATGGAGAAAAGCAAGAAAAACGCCAACTCAAACAAATCCAGATTTGTTGCTAAAACTCCTGACTTTGCGCTTCCCCAAATGACTGAATTTGGATTCCCGTTGAATTTTAAACCTGATTTGCATACTACAGCTCTTCACGTTTGTAGGGATGACCAACATGTCTATATGTACTGTGGAAATATGGAGAAAACCAAGAAAAAAGCCAACTCAAAAAAATCCAGATTTCGACAATTATGTTGCTAAACCTCCTGACTTTGTGCTGACCCCAAATGGCCAAATTTGGATTCCCGTTGAATTTGAAACCTGATTTGAATGCTACTGCACTTCACGTTTGTAGGTATGCCCAACATGTCCATATCTACTGTTGAATTATGGAGAAAATCCAGAAAAAAGCCAACTCAAACAAATCCAGATTTGTTGCTAAACCTCCTGACTTTGCGCTTCCCCAAATGGCTGAATTTGGATTCCCGTTGAATTTGAAACGTAATTTGCATACTACAGCTCTTCACGTTTGTAGGGATGCCCAAAATGTCCATATCTACTGTGGAAATATGGAGAAAACCAAGAAAAAAGCCAACTCAAACAAATCCAGATTTCGACAATTATGTTGCCAAACCTCCTGACTTTGTGCTGTCCCCAAACGGCCAAATATGGATTCCCGTTGAATTTGAAAACTGATTTGCATGCATCAGCTCTTCACGTTTGTAGGTATGCCCAACATGTCCATATCTACTGTTGATTAATGGAGAAAATCCAGAAAAAAGCCAACTCAAACAAATCCAGATTTATTGCTAAACCTCCTGACTTTGCGCTTCCCCAAATGGCCGAATTTGGATTCCCGTTGAATTTGAAAGTGATTCGCATACTACAGCCCTTTACCTTTGTAGGTATGGCCAACATGTCCATATCTACTGTGGAATTATGGAGAAAAGCAAGAAAAACGCCAACTCAAACAAATCCAGATTTGTTGCTAAAACTCCTGACTTTGCGCTTCCCCAAATGACTGAATTTGGATTCCCGTTGAATTTTAAACCTGATTTGCATACTACAGCTCTTCACGTTTGTAGGGATGACCAACATGTCTATATGTACTGTGGAAATATGGAGAAAACCAAGAAAAAAGCCAACTCAAAAAAATCCAGATTTCGACAATTATGTTGCTAAACCTCCTGACTTTGTGCTGACCCCAAATGGCCAAATTTGGATTCCCGTTGAATTTGAAACCTGATTTGAATGCTACTGCACTTCACGTTTGTAGGTATGCCCAACATGTCCATATCTACTGTTGAATTATGGAGAAAATCCAGAAAAAAGCCAACTCAAACAAATCCAGATTTGTTGCTAAACCTCCTGACTTTGCGCTTCCCCAAATGGCTGAATTTGGATTCCCGTTGAATTTGAAACGTAATTTGCATACTACAGCTCTTCACGTTTGTAGGGATGCCCAAAATGTCCATATCTACTGTGGAAATATGGAGAAAACCAAGAAAAAAGCCAACTCAAACAAATCCAGATTTCGACAATTATGTTGCCAAACCTCCTGACTTTGTGCTGTCCCCAAACGGCCAAATATGGATTCCCGTTGAATTTGAAAACTGATTTGCATGCATCAGCTCTTCACGTTTGTAGGTATGCCCAACATGTCCATATCTACTGTTGATTAATGGAGAAAATCCAGAAAAAAGCCAACTCAAACAAATCCAGATTTATTGCTAAACCTCCTGACTTTTCACTTCCCCAAATGGCCGAATTTGGATTCCCGTTGAATTTGAAAGTGATTCGCATACTACAGCTCTTCACCTTTGTAGGTATGGCCAACATGTCCATATCTACTGTGGCATTATGGAGAAAAGCAAGAAAAAGGCCAACTCAAACAAATCCAGATTTGTTGCTAAAACTCCTGACTTTGCGCTTCCCCAAATGGCCGAATTTGGATTCCCGTTGAATTTGAAACCTGATTTGCATACTACAGCTCTTCACGTTCGTAGGGATGCCCAACATGTCTATATCTACTGTGGAAATATGGAGAAAACCAAGAAAAAAGCCAACTCAAAAAAATCCAGATTTCGACAATTATGTTGCTAAACCTCCTGACTTTGTGCTGACCCCAAATGGCCAAATTTGGATTCCCGTTGAATTTGAAACCTGTTTTGAATGCTACAGCTCTTCACGTTCGTAGGGATGCCCAACATGTCCATATCTACTGGGGAATTATGGAGAAAAGCCAGAAAAAAAGCCAACTCAAACAAATCCAGATTTCAACAAATATGTTGCTAAACCTCCTGACTTTGTGCTGTCCCCAAATGGCCAAATATCGATGCCTGTTGAATTTGAAACCTGATTTGCATACTACAGGTCTTCACTTTTGTAGGGATGCCTAACATGTCCATATCTACTGTGGAATTATGGAGAAAATCCAGAAAATCAAGCTCAAACAAATCCAGATTTCGACAATTATGTTGCTAAACCTCCTGACTTTGTGCTGTCCACAAACGGCCAAATATGGATTCCCGTTGAATTTGAAACCTTATTCGCATACTACAGCTCTTCACGTTTGTAGGGATACCCAACATGTCCATATTTACGGTGGTATTATGTAGAAAACCAAGAAAAAAGCCAACTCAAACAAATCCAGATTTGTTGCTAAACCTCCTGACTTTGTGCTGTCCCCAAATGGCCGAATATGGATTCCCGTTGAATTTGAAACCTGATTTGCATACTACATCTCTTCACATGTGTAGGGATGCCCAACATGTCCATATCTACTGTGGAATTATGGAGAAATGCCATAAAAAAGCCAACTCCAACAAATCCAGATTTCGACAATTATGTTGCTAAACGTCCTGACTTTGTGCTGTCCACAAATGGCCAAATATGGATTCCCGTTGAATTTGAAACCTGATTCGCATACTACAGCTCTTCATGTTTGTATCTATGCCCAAAATGCCCATATCGACTGTGGAATTATGGAGAAAAGCCAGAAAAAAGCCAACTCAAACAAATACAGATTTGTTGCTAAACGTCCTGACTTTGCGCTTCCCCAAATGGCCGAATTTGGATTCCCGTTGAATTTGAAACCTGATTTGCATACTACATCTCTTCACGTTTGTAGGGATGCCTAACATGTTCATATCCACTGTGGAATTATGGAGAAAAGACAGAAAAAAGCCAGCTCAAACAAATCCAGATTTGTTGCTAAACCTCCTGACTTTGTGCTGTCCCCAAATGGCCAAATATGGATTCCCGTTGAATTTGAAACCTGATTTGCATACTACAGCTCTTCATGTTTGTATCTATGCCCAAAATGCCCATATCTACTGTGGAATTATGGAGAAAAGCCAGAAAAAAGCCAACTCAAAGAAATCCTGATTTGTTGCTAAAACTCCTGAATTTGTGCTGTCCCCAAACGGCCAAATATGGATTCCCGTTGAATTTGAAACCTGATTTGCATACTACATCTCTTCACGTTTGTAGGGATGCCTAACATGTTCATATCTACTGTGGAATTATGGAGAAAAGCCAGAAAAAAGCCAGCTCAAACAAATCCAGATTTGTTGCTAAACCTCCTGACTTTGTGCTGTCCCCAAATGGCCAAATATGGATTCCCGTTGAATTTGAACGCTGATTGAAACCTCTTTACGTTTGTAGGGATGCCACACATGTCTATATCTACTGTGGAAATATGGAGAAAACCAAGAAAAAAGCCAACTCAAACAAATCCAGATTTCGACAATGACGTTGCTAAACCTCCTGAATTTGTGCTGTCCCCAAACGGCCACATATGGATTCCTGTTGAATTTGAAACCTGATTAGCATACTACAGCTCTTAACGTTTGTAGGGATGCCCAACATGTCTATGTCTACTGTGGAAATATGGAGAAAACCAAGAAAATAGCCAACTCAAACAAATTCAGATTTATTGCTAAACCTCCTGACTTTGCACTTCCCCAAATGGCCGAATTTGGATTCCCGTTGAATTTGAAAGCTGATTCGCATACTACAGCTCTTCAAGTTTGTAGGTATGCCCAACATGTCCATATCTACTGTGGAATTATGGAGAAAAGCCAGAAAAAAGCCAACTCAAACAAATCCAGATTTAGACAATTATGTTGCTAAAACTCCTGACTTTGTGCTGGCCCCAAACGGCCAAATATGGATTCCCGTTGAATTTGAAACCTGATTTGCATACTTCAGCTCTTCACGTTCATATGGATGCCCAACATGTCCATATTTACGGTGGAAATATGGAGAAAACCAAGAAAAAAGCCAACTCAAACAAATACAGATTTGTTGCTAAATCTCCTTACTTTGTGCTGTCCCCAAATGGCCGAATTTGGATTCCCGTTGAATTTGAAACCTGATTTGCATACTACAGCTCTTCACGTTTGTAGCGATGCCCAACATGTCTATATCTACTGTGGAATTGTGGAGAAAAGCCAGAAAAAAGCCAACTCAAACTAATCCAGATTTCGACAATTATGTTGCTAAACATTCTGACTTTGTGCTGTCCCCAAACGGCCAAATATGGATTCCCGTTGAATTTGAAACCTGATTTGAATGCTACAGCACTTCACGTTTGTAGGTATGCCCAACATGTCCATATCTACTGTGGAATTATGGAGAAAAGCCAGAAAAAAGCCAACTCAAACAAATCCAGATTTGTTGCTAAACCTCCTGACTTTGCGCTTCCCCAAATGGCCGAATTTGGATTCCCGTTGAATTTGAAACGTAATTCGCATACTACAGCTCTTCACATTTGTAGGGATGCCCAACATGTCCATATCTACTGTGGAAATATGGAGAAAACCAAGAAAAAAGCCAACTCAAAAAAATCCAGATTTCGACAATTATGTTGCTGAACCTCCTGACTTTGTGCTGTCCCCAAATGGCCAAATTTGGATTCCCATTGAATTTGAAACCTGGTTTGAATGCTACAGCAATTCACGTTTGTAGGTATGCCCAACAAGTCCATATCTACTGTGGAATTGTGGAGAAAAGCCAGAAAAAAGCCAACTCAAACAAATCCAGATTTCGACAATTATGTTGCTAAACCTCCTGACTTTGTGTTGTCCCCAAACGGCCAAATATGGATTCCCGTTGAATTTGAAACCTGATTTGCATGCATCAGCTCTTCACGTTTGTACGTAAGCCCAACATGTCCATATCTACTGTTGAATTATGGAGAAAATCCAGAAAAAAGCCAACTCAAACAAATCCAGATTTGTTGCTAAACCTCCTGACTTTGCGCTTGCCCAAATGGCCGAATTTGGATTCCCGTTGAATTTGAAACCTGATTTGCATACTATAGCTCTTCACGTTTTTAGGGATGCCCAACATGTCCATATCTACTGTGGATATATGGAGAAAATCCAGGAAAAAGCCAACTCAAACAAATCCAGATTTCGACAATTATGTTGCTAAACCTCCTGACTTTGTGCTGGCCCCAAACGGCCAAATATGGATTCACGTAGAATTTAAAACTGGATTTGCATACTACAGCTCTTCACGTTTGTAGGTATGCCCAACATGTCCATATCTACTGTGGAAATATAGAGAAAAGCCAGAAAAAAGCCAACTCAAAGAAATCCAGATTTCGACAATTATGTTGCTAAACCTCCTGACTTTGTGCTGGTCCCAAACGGCCAAATATGGATTCCCGTTGAATTTGAAACCGGATTTGCATACTACAGCTCTTCACGTTTGTAGGTATGCCCAACATGTCCTTGTCTACTGTGGAACTATGGAGAAAAGCCAGAAAAAAGCCAACTCAAACAAATCCAGATTTATTGCTAAACCTCCTGACTTTGCGCTTCCCCAAATGGCCGAATTTGGATTGCCGTTGAATTTGAAACGTAATTCGCATACTACAGCTCTTCACATTTGTAGGGATGCCCAACATGTCCATATCTACTGTGGAAATATGGAGAAAACCAAGAAAAAAGCCAACTCAAAAAAAATCCAGATTTCGACAATTATGTTGCTAAACCTCCTGACTTTGTGCTGACCCCAAATGGCCGAATTTGGATTCCCGTTGAATTTGAAACGTAATTCGCATACTACAGCTCTTCACATTTGTAGGGATGCCCAACATGTCCATATCTACTGTGGAAATATGGAGAAAACCAAGAAAAAAGCCAACTCAAAAAAATCCAGATTTCGACAATTATGTTGCTGAACCTCCTGACTTTGTGCTGTCCCCAAATGGCCAAATTTGGATTCCCATTGAATTTGAAACCTGGTTTGAATGCTACAGCAATTCACGTTTGTAGGTATGCCCAACAAGTCCATATCTACTGTGGAATTGTGGAGAAAAGCCAGAAAAAAGCCAACTCAAACAAATCCAGATTTCGACAATTATGTTGCTAAACCTCCTGACTTTGTGTTGTCCCCAAACGGCCAAATATGGATTCCCGTTGAATTTGAAACCTGATTTGCATGCATCAGCTCTTCACGTTTGTACGTAAGCCCAACATGTCCATATCTACTGTTGAATTATGGAGAAAATCCAGAAAAAAGCCAACTCAAACAAATCCAGATTTGTTGCTAAACCTCCTGACTTTGCGCTTGCCCAAATGGCCGAATTTGGATTCCCGTTGAATTTGAAACCTGATTTGCATACTATAGCTCTTCACGTTTTTAGGGATGCCCAACATGTCCATATCTACTGTGGATATATGGAGAAAATCCAGGAAAAAGCCAACTCAAACAAATCCAGATTTCGACAATTATGTTGCTAAACCTCCTGACTTTGTGCTGGCCCCAAACGGCCAAATATGGATTCACGTAGAATTTAAAACTGGATTTGCATACTACAGCTCTTCACGTTTGTAGGTATGCCCAACATGTCCATATCTACTGTGGAAATATGGAGAAAAGCCAGAAAAAAGCCAACTCAAAGAAATCCAGATTTCGACAATTATGTTGCTAAACCTCCTGACTTTGTGCTGGTCCCAAACGGCCAAATATGGATTCCCGTTGAATTTGAAACCGGATTTGCATACCACAGCTCTTCACGTTTGTAGGTATGCCCAACATGTCCTTGTCTACTGTGGAACTATGGAGAAAAGCCAGAAAAAAGCCAACTCAAACAAATCCAGATTTATTGCTAAACCTCCTGACTTTGCGCTTCCCCAAATGGCCGAATTTGGATTCCCGTTGAATTTGAAACGTAATTCGCATACTACAGCTCTTCACATTTGTAGGGATGCCCAACATGTCCATATCTACTGTGGAAATATGGAGAAAACCAAGAAAAAAGCCAACTCAAAAAAAATCCAGATTTCGACAATTATGTTGCTAAACCTCCTGACTTTGTGCTGACCCCAAATGGCCAAATTTGGATTCCCGTTGAATTTGAAACCTGATTTGAATGCTACAGCACTTCACGTTTGTAGGTATGCCCAACATGTCCATATCTACTGTGGAATTATGGAGAAAAGCCAGAAAAAAGCCAACTCAAACAAATCCAGATTTGTTGCTAAACATCCTGACTTTGCGCTTGCCCAAATGGCCGAATTTGGATTCCCGTTGAATTTGAAACCTGATTTGCATACTATAGCTCTTCACGTTTGTAGGTATGCCCAACATGTCCATATCTACTGTGGAAATATAGAGAAAAGCCAGAAAAAAGCCAACTCAAAGAAATCCAGATTTCGACAATTATGTTGCTAAACCTCCTGACTTTGTGCTGGTCCCAAACGGCCAAATATGGATTCCCGTTGAATTTGAAACCGGATTTGCATACTACAGCTCTTCACGTTTGTAGGTATGCCCAACATGTCCTTGTCTACTGTGGAACTATGGAGAAAAGCCAGAAAAAAGCCAACTCAAACAAATCCAGATTTATTGCTAAACCTCCTGACTTTGCGCTTCCCCAAATGGCCGAATTTGGATTGCCGTTGAATTTGAAACGTAATTCGCATACTACAGCTCTTCACATTTGTAGGGATGCCCAACATGTCCATATCTACTGTGGAAATATGGAGAAAACCAAGAAAAAAGCCAACTCAAAAAAAATCCAGATTTCGACAATTATGTTGCTAAACCTCCTGACTTTGTGCTGACCCCAAATGGCCGAATTTGGATTCCCG
Organism: Zingel zingel; assembly: GCA_023566125.1. Classification (NCBI taxonomy): domain Eukaryota; kingdom Metazoa; phylum Chordata; class Actinopteri; order Perciformes; family Percidae; genus Zingel; species Zingel zingel. The sequence continues at coordinate 13,305,064 of CM042323.1, forward strand.
TTGAATTTGAAACGTAATTCGCATACTACAGCTCTTCACATTTGTAGGGATGCCCAACATGTCCATATCTACTGTGGAAATATGGAGAAAACCAAGAAAAAAGCCAACTCAAAAAAATCCAGATTTCGACAATTATGTTGCTGAACCTCCTGACTTTGTGCTGTCCCCAAATGGCCAAATTTGGATTCCCATTGAATTTGAAACCTGGTTTGAATGCTACAGCAATTCACGTTTGTAGGTATGCCCAACAAGTCCATATCTACTGTGGAATTGTGGAGAAAAGCCAGAAAAAAGCCAACTCAAACAAATCCAGATTTCGACAATTATGTTGCTAAACCTCCTGACTTTGTGTTGTCCCCAAACGGCCAAATATGGATTCCCGTTGAATTTGAAACCTGATTTGCATGCATCAGCTCTTCACGTTTGTACGTAAGCCCAACATGTCCATATCTACTGTTGAATTATGGAGAAAATCCAGAAAAAAGCCAACTCAAACAAATCCAGATTTGTTGCTAAACCTCCTGACTTTGCGCTTGCCCAAATGGCCGAATTTGGATTCCCGTTGAATTTGAAACCTGATTTGCATACTATAGCTCTTCACGTTTTTAGGGATGCCCAACATGTCCATATCTACTGTGGATATATGGAGAAAATCCAGGAAAAAGCCAACTCAAACAAATCCAGATTTCGACAATTATGTTGCTAAACCTCCTGACTTTGTGCTGGCCCCAAACGGCCAAATATGGATTCACGTAGAATTTAAAACTGGATTTGCATACTACAGCTCTTCACGTTTGTAGGTATGCCCAACATGTCCATATCTACTGTGGAAATATGGAGAAAAGCCAGAAAAAAGCCAACTCAAAGAAATCCAGATTTCGACAATTATGTTGCTAAACCTCCTGACTTTGTGCTGGTCCCAAACGGCCAAATATGGATTCCCGTTGAATTTGAAACCGGATTTGCATACCACAGCTCTTCACGTTTGTAGGTATGCCCAACATGTCCTTGTCTACTGTGGAACTATGGAGAAAAGCCAGAAAAAAGCCAACTCAAACAAATCCAGATTTATTGCTAAACCTCCTGACTTTGCGCTTCCCCAAATGGCCGAATTTGGATTCCCGTTGAATTTGAAACGTAATTCGCATACTACAGCTCTTCACATTTGTAGGGATGCCCAACATGTCCATATCTACTGTGGAAATATGGAGAAAACCAAGAAAAAAGCCAACTCAAAAAAAATCCAGATTTCGACAATTATGTTGCTAAACCTCCTGACTTTGTGCTGACCCCAAATGGCCAAATTTGGATTCCCGTTGAATTTGAAACCTGATTTGAATGCTACAGCACTTCACGTTTGTAGGTATGCCCAACATGTCCATATCTACTGTGGAATTATGGAGAAAAGCCAGAAAAAAGCCAACTCAAACAAATCCAGATTTGTTGCTAAACATCCTGACTTTGCGCTTGCCCAAATGGCCGAATTTGGATTCCCGTTGAATTTGAAACCTGATTTGCATACTATAGCTCTTCACGTTTGTAGGGATGCCCAACATGTCCATATCTACTGTGGAAATATGGAGAAAAGCCAGAAAAAAGCCAAATCAAAAAAATCCAGATTTCGACAATTATGTTGCTAAACCTCCTGACGTTGTGCTGACCCCAAATGGCCAAATTTGGATTCCCGTTGAATTTGAAACCTGATTTGCATACAACAGCTCTTCACGTTTGTAGGGATGCACAACATGTCCATATCTACTGTGGAATTATGGAGAAAATCCAGAAAAAAGCCAACTCAAACAAATTCAGATTTATTGCTAAACCTCCTGATTTTGCACTTCCCCAAATGGCCGAATTTGGATTCCCGTTGAATTTGAAAGCTGATTCGCATACTACAGCTCTTCAAGTTTGTAGGTATGCCCAACATGTCCATATCTACTGTGGAATTATGGAGAAAAGCCAGAAAAAAGCCAACTCAAACAAATCTAGATTTAGACAATTATGTTGCTAAACCTCCTGACTTTGTGCTGGCCCCAAACGGCCAAATATGGATTCCCGTTGAATTTAAAATCGGATTTGCATACAACAGCTCTTCACGTTTGTAGCGATGCCCAACATGTCCATATCTACTGTGGAATTGTGGAGAAAAGCCAGAAAAAAGCCAACTCAAACAAATCCAGATTTCGACAATTATGTTGCTAAACATCCTGACTTTGTGCTGTCCCCAAACGGCCAAATATGGATTCCCGTTGAATTTGAAACCTGATTCGCATACTACATCTCTTCACCTTTGTAGGTATGGCCAACATGTCCATATCTACTGTGGAATTATGGAGAAAAGAAAGAAAAACGCCAACTCAAACAAATCCAGATTTGTTGCTAAAACTCCTGACTTTGTGCTTCCCAAAATGGCCGAATTTGGATTCCCGTTGAATTTGAAACCTGATTTGCATACTACAGCTCTTCCCGTTTGTAGCGATGCCCAACATGTCTATATCTACTGTGGAAATATGGAGAAAACCAAGAAAAAAGCCAACTCAAAAAAAATCCAGATTTCGACAATTATGTTGCTAAACCTCCTGACTTTGTGCTGACCCCAAATGGCCAAATTTGGATTCCCGTTGAATTTGAAACCTGATTTGAATGCTACAGCACTTCACGTTTGTAGGTATGCCCAACATGTCCATATCTACTGTGGAATTATGGAGAAAAGCTAGAAAAAAGCCAACTCAAACAAATCCAGATTTGTTGCTAAACCTCCTGACTTTGCGCTTCCCCAAATGGCCGAATTTGGATTCCCGTTGAATTTGAAACGTAATTCGCATACTACAGCTCTTCACATGTGTAGGTATGCCCAACATGTCCATATCTACTGTGGAAATATGGAGAAAACCAAGAAAAAAGCCAACTCAAACAAATACAGATTTCGACAATTATGTTGCTGAACCTCCTGACTTTGTGCTGTCCCCAAATGGCCAAATTTGGATTCCCATTGAATTTGAAACCTGGTTTGAATGCTACAGCAATTCACGTTTGTAGGTATGCCCAACAAGTCCATATCTACTGTGGAATTGTGGAGAAAAGCCAGAAAAAAGCCAACTCAAACAAATCCAGATTTCGACAATTATGTTGCTAAACCTCCTGACTTTGTGTTGTCCCCAAACGGCCAAATATGGATTCCCGTTGAATTTGAAACCTGATTTGCATGCATCAGCTCTTCACGTTTGTACTTAAGCCCAACATGTCCATATCTACTGTGGAATTATGGAGAAAAGCAAGAAAAACGCCAACTCAAACAAATCCAGATTTGTTGCTAAAACTCCTGACTTTGTGCTTCCCAAAATGGCCGAATTTGGATTCCCGTTGAATTTGAAACCTGATTTGCATACTACAACTCTTCACGTTTGTAGCGATGCCCAACATGTCTATATCTACTGTGGAAATATGGAGAAAACCAAGAAAAAAGCCAACTCAAAAAAAATCCAGATTTCGACAATTATGTTGCTAAACCTCCTGACTTTGTGCTGACCCCAAATGGCCAAATTTGGATTCCCGTTGAATTTGAAATCTGATTTGAATGCTACAGCACTTCACGTTTGTAGGTATGTACAACATGTCCATATCTACTGTGGAATTATGGAGAAAATCCAGAAAAAAGCCAACTCAAACAAATTCAGATTTATTGCTAAACCTCCTGACTTTGCACTTCCCCAAATGGCCGAATTTGGATTCCCGTTGAATTTGAAAGCTGATTCGCATACTACAGCTCTTCAAGTTTGTAGGTATGCCCAACATGTCCATATCTACTGTGGAATTATGGAGAAAATCCAGGAAAAAGCCAACTCAAACAAATCCAGGTTTCGACAATTATGTTGCTAAACCTCCTGACTTTGTGCTGGCCCCAAACGGCCAAATATGGATTGCCGTTGAATTTGAAACCGCATTTGCATACTACAGCTCTTCACGTTTGTAGGTATGCCCAACATGTCCTTGTCTACTGTGGAACTATGGAGAAAAGCCAGAAAAAAGCCAACTCAAACAAATCCAGATTTATTGCTAAACCTCCTGACTTTGCGCTTCCCAAATGGCCGAATTTGGATTCCCGTTGAATTTGAAACGTAATTCGCATACTACAGCTCTTCACATTTGTAAGGATGCCCAACATGTCCATATCTACTGTGGAATTATGGAGAAAACCAAGAAAAAAGCCAACTCAAAAAAAATCCAGATTTCGACAATTTTGTTGCTAAACCTCCTGACTTTGTGCTGACCCCAAATGGCCAAATTTGGATTCCCGTTGAATTTGAAACCTGATTTGAATGCTACAGCACTTCACGTTTGTAGGTATGCCCAACATGTCCATATCTACTGTGGAATTATGGAGAAAAGCCAGAAAAAAGCCAACTCAAACAAATCCAGATTTGTTGCTAAACATCCTGACTTTGCGCTTGCCCAAATGGCCGAATTTGGATTCCCGTTGAATTTGAAACCTGATTTGCATACTACAGCTCTTCACGTTTGTAGCGTTGCCCAACATGTCCATATCTACTGTGGAAATATGGAGAAAAGCCAGAAAAAAGCCAACTCAAACAAATCCAGATTTCGACAATTATGTTGATAAACCTCATGACTTTGTGCTGGTCCCAAACGGCCAAATATGGATTCCCGTTGAATTTGAAACCGGATTTGCATACTACAGCTCTTCACGTTTGTAGGTATGCCCAACATGTCCTTGACTACTGTGGAACTATGGAGAAAAGCCAGAAAAAAGCCAACTCAAACAAATCCAGATTTATTGCTAAACCTCCTGACTTTGCGCTTCCCCAAATGGCCGAATTTGGATTCCCGTTGAATTTGAAACGTAATTCGCATACTACAGCTCTTCACATTTGTAGGGATGCCCAACATGTCCATATCTACTGTGGAAATATGGAGAAAAGCCAGAAAAAAGCCAACTCAAACAAATCCAGATTTGTTGCTAAACATCCTGACTTTGCGCTTGCCCAAATGGCCGAATTTGGATTCCCGTTGAATTTGAAACCTGATTTGCATACTATAGCTCTTCACGTTTGTAGGGATGCCCAACATGTCCATATATACTGTGGAAATATGGAGAAAAGCCAGAAAAAAGCCAAATCAAAAAAATCCAGATTTAGACAATTACGTTGCTAAACCTCCTGACGTTGTGCTGACCCCAAATGGCCAAATTTGGATTCCCGTTGAATTTGAAACCTGATTTGCATACAACAGCTCTTCACGTTTGTAGGGATGCACAACATGTCCATATCTACTGTGGAATTATGGAGAAAATCCAGAAAAAAGCCAACTCAAACAAATTCAGATTTATTGCTAAACCTCCTGACTTTGCACTTCCCCAAATGGCCGAATTTGGATTCCCGTTGAATTTGAAAGCTGATTCGCATACTACAGCTCTTCAAGTTTGTAGGTATGCCCAACATGTCCATATCTACTGTGGAATTATGGAGAAAAGCCAGAAAAAAGCCAACTCAAACAAATCCAGATTTCGACAATTATGTTGCTAAACATCCTGACTTTGTGCTGTCCCCAAACGGCCAAATATGGATTCCCGTTGAATTTTAAACCTGATTCGCATACTACAGCTCTTCACCTTTGTAGGTATGGCCAACATGTCCATATCTACTGTGGAATTATGGAGAAAAGCAAGAAAAACGCCAACTCAAACAAATCCAGATTTGTTGCTAAAACTCCTGACTTTGTGCTTCCCAAAATGGCCGAATTTGGATTCCCGTTGAATTTGAAACCTGATTTGCATACTACAACTCTTCACGTTTGTAGCGATGCCCAACATGTCTATATCTACTGTGGAAATATGGAGAAAACCAAGAAAAAAGCCAACTCAAAAAAAATCCAGATTTCGACAATTATGTTGCTAAACCTCCTGACTTTGTGCTGACCCCAAATGGCCAAATTTGGATTCCCGTTGAATTTGAAATCTGATTTGAATGCTACAGCACTTCACGTTTGTAGGTATGTACAACATGTCCATATCTACTGTGGAATTATGGAGAAAATCCAGAAAAAAGCCAACTCAAACAAATTCAGATTTATTGCTAAACCTCCTGACTTTGCACTTCCCCAAATGGCCGAATTTGGATTCCCGTTGAATTTGAAAGCTGATTCGCATACTACAGCTCTTCAAGTTTGTAGGTATGCCCAACATGTCCATATCTACTGTGGAATTATGGAGAAAAGCCAGAAAAAAGCCAACTCAAACAAATCCAGATTTAGACAATTATGTTGCTAAACCTCCTGACTTTGTGCTGGCCCCAAACGGCCAAATATGGATTCCCGTTGAATTTAAAATCGGATTTGCATACTACAGCTCTTCACGTTTGTAGCGATGCCCAACATGTCCATATCTACTGTGGAATTGTGGAGAAAAGCCAGAAAAAAGCCAACTCAAACAAATCCAGATTTCGACAATTATGTTGCTAAACATCCTGACTTTGTGCTGTCCCCAAACGGCCAAATATGGATTCCCGTTGAATTTTAAACCTGATTCGCATACTACAGCTCTTCACCTTTGTAGGTATGGCCAACATGTCCATATCTACTGTGGAATTATGGAGAAAAGCAAGAAAAACGCCAACTCAAACAAATCCAGATTTGTTGCTAAAACTCCTGACTTTGTGCTTCCCAAAATGGCCGAATTTGGATTCCCGTTGAATTTGAAACCTGATTTGCATACTACAGCTCTTCACGTTTGTAGCGATGCCCAACATGTCTATATCTACTGTGGAAATATGGAGAAAACCAAGAAAAAAGCCAACTCAAAAAAAATCCAGATTTCGACAATTATGTTGCTAAACCTCCTGACTTTGTGCTGACCCCAAATGGCCAAATTTGGATTCCCGTTGAATTTGAAATCTGATTTGAATGCTACAGCACTTCACGTTTGTAGGTATGCCCAACATGTCCATATCTACTGTGGAATTATGGAGAAAAGCCAGAAAAAAGCCAACTCTAAACAAATCCAGATTTGTTGCTAAACCTCCTGACTTTGCGCTTCCCCAAATGGCCGAATTTGGATTCCCGTTGAATTTGAAAAGTAATTTGCATACTACAGCTCTTCACGTTTGTAGGGATGCCCAACATGTCCATATCTACTGTGGAATTATGGAGAAAAGCCAGAAAAAAGCCAACTCAAACAAATCCAGATTTATTGCTAAACCTCCTGACTTTGCGCTTCCCCAAATGGCCGAATTTGGATTCCCGTTGAATTTGAAACGTAATTCGCATACTACAGCTCCTCACATTTGTAGGGATGCCCAACATGTCCATATCTACTGTGGAAATATGGAGAAAACCAAGAAAAAAGCCAACTCAAACAAATCCAGATTTTGACAATTATGTTGCTGAACCTCCTGACTTTGTGCTGTCCCCAAATGGCCAAATTTGGATTCCCATTGAATTTGAAACCTGGTTTGAATGCTACAGCAATTCACGTTTGTAGGTATGCCCAACAAGTCCATATCTACTGTGGAATTGTGGAGAAAAGCCAGAAAAAAGCCAAGTCAAACAAATCCAGATTTTGACAATTATGTTGCTAAACCTCCTGACTTTGTGTTGTCCCCAAACGGCCAAATATGGATTCCCGTTGAATTTGAAACCTGATTTGCATGCATCAGCTCTTCACGTTTGTAGGTATGCCCAACATGTCCATATCTACTGTTGAATTATGGAGAAAATCGAGAAAAAAGCCAACTCAAACAAATCCAGATTTGTTGCTAAACCTCCTGACTTTGCGCTTGCCCAAATGGCCGAATTTGGATTCCCGTTGAATTTGAAACCTGATTTGCATACTATAGCTCTTCACGTTTGTAGGGATGCCCAACATGTCCATATCTACTGTGGAATTATGGAGAAAATCCAGGAAAAAGCCAACTCAAACAAATCCAGATTTCGACAATTATGTTGCTAAACCTCCTGACGTTGTGCTGACCCCAAATGGCCAAATTTGGATTCCCGTTGAGTTTGAAACCTGAGTTGAATGCTACAGCACTTCACGTTTGTAGGTATGCCCAACATGTCCATATCTACTGTTGAATTATGGAGAAAATCCAGAAAAAAGCCAACTCAAACAAGTCCAGATTTATTGCTAAACCTCCTGACTTTGCGCTTCCCCAAATGGCCGAATTTGGATTCCCGTTGAATTTGAAACGTAATTCGCATACTACAGCTCTTCACATTTGTAGGGATGCCCAACATGTCCATATCTACTGTGGAAATATGGAGAAAAGCCAGAAAAAAGCCAACTCAAACAAATCCAGATTTGTTGCTAAACATCCTGACTTTGCGCTTGCCCAAATGGCCGAATTTGGATTCCCGTTGAATTTGAAACCTGATTTGCATACTATAGCTCTTCACGTTTGTAGGGATGCCCAACATGTCCATATATACTGTGGAAATATGGAGAAAAGCCAGAAAAAAGCCAAATCAAAAAAATCCAGATTTCGACAATTACGTTGCTAAACCTCCTGACGTTGTGCTGACCCCAAATGGCCAAATTTGGATTCCCGTTGAATTTGAAACCTGATTTGCATACAACAGCTCTTCACGTTTGTAGGGATGCACAACATGTCCATATCTACTGTGGAATTATGGAGAAAATCCAGAAAAAAGCCAACTCAAACAAATTCAGATTTATTGCTAAACCTCCTGACTTTGCACTTCCCCAAATGGCCGAATTTGGATTCCCGTTGAATTTGAAAGCTGATTCGCATACTACAGCTCTTCAAGTTTGTAGGTATGCCCAACATGTCCATATCTACTGTGGAATTATGGAGAAAAGCCAGAAAAAAGCCAACTCAAACAAATCCAGATTTCGACAATTATGTTGCTAAACATCCTGACTTTGTGCTGTCCCCAAACGGCCAAATATGGATTCCCGTTGAATTTTAAACCTGATTCGCATACTACAGCTCTTCACCTTTGTAGGTATGGCCAACATGTCTATATCTACTGTGGAAATATGGAGAAAACCAAGAAAAAAGCCAACTCAAAAAAAATCCAGATTTCGACAATTATGTTGCTAAACCTCCTGACTTTGTGCTGACCCCAAATGGCCAAATTTGGATTCCCGTTGAATTTGAAATCTGATTTGAATGCTACAGCACTTCACGTTTGTAGGTATGCCCAACATGTCCATATCTACTGTGGAATTATGGAGAAAAGCCAGAAAAAAGCCAACTCAAACAAATCCAGATTTGTTGCTAAACCTCCTGACTTTGCGCTTCCCCAAATGGCCGAATTTGGATTCCCGTTGAATTTGAAAAGTAATTCGCATACTACAGCTCTTCACATTTGTAGGGATGCCCAACATGTCCATATCTACTGTGGAAATATGGAGAAAACCAAGAAAAAAAGCCAACTCAAAAAAAATCCAGATTTCGACAATTTTGTTGCTAAACCTCCTGACTTTGTGCTGACCCCAAATGGCCAAATTTGGATTCCCGTTGAATTTGAAACCTGATTTGAATGCTACAGCACTTCACGTTTGTAGGTATGCCCAACATGTCCATATCTACTGTGGAATTATGGAGAAAAGCCAGAAAAAAGCCAACTCAAACAAATCCAGATTTGTTGCTAAACATCCTGACTTTGCACTTCCCCAAATGGCCGAATTTGGATTCCCGTTGAATTTGAAAGCTGATTCGCATACTACAGCTCTTCAAGTTTGTAGGTATGCCCAACATGTCCATATCTACTGTGGAATTATGGAGAAAAGCCAGAAAAAAGCCAACTCAAACAAATCCAGATTTAGACAATTATGTTGCTAAACCTCCTGACTTTGTGCTGGCCCCAAACGGCCAAATATGGATTCCCGTTGAATTTAAAATCGGATTTGCATACTACAGCTCTTCACGTTTGTAGCGATGCCCAACATGTCCATATCTACTGTGGAATTGTGGAGAAAAGCCAGAAAAAAGCCAACTAAAAAAAAATCCAGATTTCGACAATTATGTTGCTAAACCTCCTGACTTTGTGCTGACCCCAAATGGCCAAATTTGGATTCCCGTTGAATTTGAAATCTGATTTGAATGCTACAGCACTTCACGTTTGTAGGTATGCCCAACATGTCCATATCTACTGTGGAATTATGGAGAAAAGCCAGAAAAAAGCCAACTCTAAACAAATCCAGATTTGTTGCTAAACCTCCTGACTTTGCGCTTCCCCAAATGGCCGAATTTGGATTCCCGTTGAATTTGAAAAGTAATTTGCATACTACAGCTCTTCACGTTTGTAGGGATGCCCAACATGTCCATATCTACTGTGGAATTATGGAGAAAAGCCAGAAAAAAGCCAACTCAAACAAATCCAGATTTATTGCTAAACCTCCTGACTTTGCGCTTCCCCAAATGGCCGAATTTGGATTCCCGTTGAATTTGAAACGTAATTCGCATACTACAGCTCCTCACATTTGTAGGGATGCCCAAAATGTCCATATCTACTGTGGAAATATGGAGAAAACCAAGAAAAAAGCCAACTCAAACAAATCCAGATTTCGACAATTATGTTGCTGAACCTCCTGACTTTGTGCTGTCCCCAAATGGCCAAATTTGGATTCCCATTGAATTTGAAACCTGGTTTGAATGCTACAGCAATTCACGTTTGTAGGTATGCCCAACAAGTCCATATCTACTGTGGAATTGTGGAGAAAAGCCAGAAAAAAGCCAACTCAAACAAATCCAGATTTTGACAATTATGTTGCTAAACCTCCTGACTTTGTGTTGTCCCCAAACGGCCAAATATGGATTCCCGTTGAATTTGAAACCTGATTTGCATGCATCAGCTCTTCACGTTTGTAGGTATGCCCAACATGTCCATATCTACTGTTGAATTATAGAGAAAATCGAGAAAAAAGCCAACTCAAACAAATCCAGATTTGTTGCTAAACCTCCTGACTTTGCGCTTGCCCAAATGGCCGAATTTGGATTCCCGTTGAATTTGAAACCTGATTTGCATACTATAGCTCTTCACGTTTGTAGGGATGCCCAACATGTCCATATCTACTGTGGAATTATGGAGAAAATCCAGGAAAAAGCCAACTCAAACAAATCCAGATTTCGACAATTATGTTGCTAAACCTCCTGACGTTGTGCTGACCCCAAATGGCCAAATTTGGATTCCCGTTGAGTTTGAAACCTGAGTTGAATGCTACAGCACTTCACGTTTGTAGGTATGCCCAACATGTCCATATCTACTGTTGAATTATGGAGAAAATCCAGAAAAAAGCCAACTCAAACAAGTCCAGATTTATTGCTAAACCTCCTGACTTTGCGCTTCCCCAAATGGCCGAATTTGTATTCCCGTTGATTTTGAAACCTGATTTGCATACTACAGCTCTTCCCGTTTGTAGCGTTGCCCAACATGTCCATATCTACTGTGGAAATATGGAGAAAAGCCAGAAAAAAGCCAACTCAAACAAATCCAGATTTCGACAATTATGTTGATAAACCTCCTGACTTTGTGCTGGTCCCAAACGGCCAAATATGGATTCCCGTTGAATTTGAAACCGGATTTGCATACTACAGCTCTTCACGTTTGTAGGTATGCCCAACATGTCCTTGACTACTGTGGAACTATGGAGAAAAGCCAGAAAAAAGCCAACTCAAACAAATCCAGATTTATTGCTAAACCTCCTGACTTTGCGCTTCCCCAAATGGCCGAATTTGGATTCCCGTTGAATTTGAAACGTAATTCGCATACTACAGCTCTTCACATTTGTAGAGTTGCCCAATATGTCCATATCTACTGTGGAAATATGGAGAAAAGCCAGAAAAAAGCCAACTCAAACAAATCCAGATTTGTTGCTAAACCTCCTGACTTTGCGCTTCCCCAAATGGCCGAATTTGGATTCCCGTTGAATTTGAAAAGTAATTTGCATACTACAGCTCTTCACGTTTGTAGGGATGCCCAACATGTCCATATCTACTGTGGAATTATGGAGAAAAGCCAGAAAAAAGCCAACTCAAACAAATCCAGATTTATTGCTAAACCTCCTGACTTTGCGCTTCCCCAAATGGCCGAATTTGGATTCCCGTTGAATTTGAAACGTAATTCGCATACTACAGCTCCTCACATTTGTAGGGATGCCCAACATGTCCATATCTACTGTGGAAATATGGAGAAAACCAAGAAAAAAGCCAACTCAAACAAATCCAGATTTCGACAATTATGTTGCTGAACCTCCTGACTTTGTGCTGTCCCCAAATGGCCAAATTTGGATTCCCATTGAATTTGAAACCTGGTTTGAATGCTACAGCAATTCACGTTTGTAGGTATGCCCAACAAGTCCATATCTACTGTTGAATTATGGAGAAAATCCAGAAAAAAGCCAACTCAAACAAGTCCAGATTTATTGCTAAACCTCCTGACTTTGCGCTTCCCCAAATGGCCGAATTTGTATTCCCGTTGATTTTGAAACCTGATTTGCATACTACAGCTCTTCACGTTTGTAGCGTTGCCCAACATGTCCATATCTACTGTGGAAATATGGAGAAAAGCCAGAAAAAAGCCAACTCAAACAAATCCAGATTTATTGCTAAACCTCCTGACTTTGCGCTTCCCCAAATGGCCGAATTTGGATTCCCGTTGAATTTGAAACCTGATTTGCATACTACAGCTCTTCACGTTTGTAGCGATGCCCCACATGTCTATATCTACTGTGGAAATATGGAGAAAACCAAGAAAAAAGCCAACTCAAAAAAAATCCAGATTTCGACAATTATGTTGCTAAACCTCCTGACTTTGTGCTGACCCCAAATGGCCAAATTTGGATTCCCGTTGAATTTGAAATCTGATTTGAATGCTACAGCACTTCACGTTTGTAGGTATGCCCAACATGTCCATATCTACTGTGGAATTATGGAGAAAAGCCAGAAAAAAGCCAACTCAAACAAATCCAGATTTGTTGCTAAACCTCCTGACTTTGCGCTTCCCCAAATGGCCGAATTTGGATTCCCGTTGAATTTGAAAAGTAATTCGCATACTACAGCTCTTCACATTTGTAGGGATGCCCAACATGTCCATATCTACTGTGGAAATATGGAGAAAACCAAGAAAAAAAGCCAACTCAAAAAAAATCCAGATTTCGACAATTTTGTTGCTAAACCTCCTGACTTTGTGCTGACCCCAAATGGCCAAATTTGGATTCCCGTTGAATTTGAAACCTGATTTGAATGCTACAGCACTTCACGTTTGTAGGTATGCCCAACATGTCCATATCTACTGTGGAATTATGGAGAAAAGCCAGAAAAAAGCCAACTCAAACAAATCCAGATTTGTTGCTAAACATCCTGACTTTGCACTTCCCCAAATGGCCGAATTTGGATTCCCGTTGAATTTGAAAGCTGATTCGCATACTACAGCTCTTCAAGTTTGTAGGTATGCCCAACATGTCCATATCTACTGTGGAATTATGGAGAAAAGCCAGAAAAAAGCCAACTCAAACAAATCCAGATTTAGACAATTATGTTGCTAAACCTCCTGACTTTGTGCTGGCCCCAAACGGCCAAATATGGATTCCCGTTGAATTTAAAATCGGATTTGCATACTACAGCTCTTCACGTTTGTAGCGATGCCCAACATGTCCATATCTACTGTGGAATTGTGGAGAAAAGCCAGAAAAAAGCCAACTCAAAAAAAATCCAGATTTCGACAATTATGTTGCTAAACCTCCTGACTTTGTGCTGACCCCAAATGGCCAAATTTGGATTCCCGTTGAATTTGAAATCTGATTTGAATGCTACAGCACTTCACGTTTGTAGGTATGCCCAACATGTCCATATCTACTGTGGAATTATGGAGAAAAGCCAGAAAAAAGCCAACTCTAAACAAATCCAGATTTGTTGCTAAACCTCCTGACTTTGCGCTTCCCCAAATGGCCGAATTTGGATTCCCGTTGAATTTGAAAAGTAATTTGCATACTACAGCTCTTCACGTTTGTAGGGATGCCCAACATGTCCATATCTACTGTGGAATTATGGAGAAAAGCCAGAAAAAAGCCAACTCAAACAAATCCAGATTTATTGCTAAACCTCCTGACTTTGCGCTTCCCCAAATGGCCGAATTTGGATTCCCGTTGAATTTGAAACGTAATTCGCATACTACAGCTCCTCACATTTGTAGGGATGCCCAAAATGTCCATATCTACTGTGGAAATATGGAGAAAACCAAGAAAAAAGCCAACTCAAACAAATCCAGATTTCGACAATTATGTTGCTGAACCTCCTGACTTTGTGCTGTCCCCAAATGGCCAAATTTGGATTCCCATTGAATTTGAAACCTGGTTTGAATGCTACAGCAATTCACGTTTGTAGGTATGCCCAACAAGTCCATATCTACTGTGGAATTGTGGAGAAAAGCCAGAAAAAAGCCAACTCAAACAAATCCAGATTTTGACAATTATGTTGCTAAACCTCCTGACTTTGTGTTGTCCCCAAACGGCCAAATATGGATTCCCGTTGAATTTGAAACCTGATTTGCATGCATCAGCTCTTCACGTTTGTAGGTATGCCCAACATGTCCATATCTACTGTTGAATTATAGAGAAAATCGAGAAAAAAGCCAACTCAAACAAATCCAGATTTGTTGCTAAACCTCCTGACTTTGCGCTTGCCCAAATGGCCGAATTTGGATTCCCGTTGAATTTGAAACCTGATTTGCATACTATAGCTCTTCACGTTTGTAGGGATGCCCAACATGTCCATATCTACTGTGGAATTATGGAGAAAATCCAGGAAAAAGCCAACTCAAACAAATCCAGATTTCGACAATTATGTTGCTAAACCTCCTGACGTTGTGCTGACCCCAAATGGCCAAATTTGGATTCCCGTTGAGTTTGAAACCTGAGTTGAATGCTACAGCACTTCACGTTTGTAGGTATGCCCAACATGTCCATATCTACTGTTGAATTATGGAGAAAATCCAGAAAAAAGCCAACTCAAACAAGTCCAGATTTATTGCTAAACCTCCTGACTTTGCGCTTCCCCAAATGGCCGAATTTGTATTCCCGTTGATTTTGAAACCTGATTTGCATACTACAGCTCTTCCCGTTTGTAGCGTTGCCCAACATGTCCATATCTACTGTGGAAATATGGAGAAAAGCCAGAAAAAAGCCAACTCAAACAAATCCAGATTTCGACAATTATGTTGATAAACCTCCTGACTTTGTGCTGGTCCCAAACGGCCAAATATGGATTCCCTTTGAATTTGAAACCGGATTTGCATACTACAGCTCTTCACGTTTGTAGGTATGCCCAACATGTCCTTGACTACTGTGGAACTATGGAGAAAAGCCAGAAAAAAGCCAACTCAAACAAATCCAGATTTATTGCTAAACCTCCTGACTTTGCGCTTCCCCAAATGGCCGAATTTGGATTCCCGTTGAATTTGAAACGTAATTCGCATACTACAGCTCTTCACATTTGTAGAGATGCCCAATATGTCCATATCTACTGTGGAAATATGGAGAAAAGCCAGAAAAAAGCCAACTCAAACAAATCCAGATTTGTTGCTAAACCTCCTGACTTTGCGCTTCCCCAAATGGCCGAATTTGGATTCCCGTTGAATTTGAAAAGTAATTTGCATACTACAGCTCTTCACGTTTGTAGGGATGCCCAACATGTCCATATCTACTGTGGAATTATGGAGAAAAGCCAGAAAAAAGCCAACTCAAACAAATCCAGATTTATTGCTAAACCTCCTGACTTTGCGCTTCCCCAAATGGCCGAATTTGGATTCCCGTTGAATTTGAAACGTAATTCGCATACTACAGCTCCTCACATTTGTAGGGATGCCCAACATGTCCATATCTACTGTGGAAATATGGAGAAAACCAAGAAAAAAGCCAACTCAAACAAATCCAGATTTCGACAATTATGTTGCTGAACCTCCTGACTTTGTGCTGTCCCCAAATGGCCAAATTTGGATTCCCATTGAATTTGAAACCTGGTTTGAATGCTACAGCAATTCACGTTTGTAGGTATGCCCAACAAGTCCATATCTACTGTTGAATTATGGAGAAAATCCAGAAAAAAGCCAACTCAAACAAGTCCAGATTTATTGCTAAACCTCCTGACTTTGCGCTTCCCCAAATGGCCGAATTTGTATTCCCGTTGATTTTGAAACCTGATTTGCATACTACAGCTCTTCACGTTTGTAGCGTTGCCCAACATGTCCATATCTACTGTGGAAATATGGAGAAAAGCCAGAAAAAAGCCAACTCAAACAAATCCAGATTTATTGCTAAACCTCCTGACTTTGCGCTTCCCCAAATGGCCGAATTTGGATTCCCGTTGAATTTGAAACGTAATTCGCATACTACAGCTCCTCACATTTGTAGGGATGCCCAACATGTCCATATCTACTGTGGAAATATGGAGAAAACCAAGAAAAAAGCCAACTCAAACAAATCCAGATTTCGACAATTATGTTGCTGAACCTCCTGACTTTGTGCTGTCCCCAAATGGCCAAATTTGGATTCCCATTGAATTTGAAAACTGGTTTGAATGCTACAGCAATTCACGTTTGTAGGTATGCCCAACAAGTCCATATCTACTGTGGAATTGTGGAGAAAAGCCAGAAAAAAGCCAACTCAAACAAATCCAGATTTTGACAATTATGTTGCTAAACCTCCTGACTTTGTGTTGTCCCCAAACGGCCAAATATGGATTCCCGTTGAATTTGAAACCTGATTTGCATGCATCAGCTCTTCACGTTTGTAGGTATGCCCAACATGTCCATATCTACTGTTGAATTATGGAGAAAATCCAGAAAAAAGCCAACTCAAACAAATCCAGATTTGTTGCTAAACCTCCTGACTTTGCGCTTGCCCAAATGGCCGAATTTGGATTCCCGTTGAATTTGAAACCTGATTTGCATACTATAGCTCATCACGTTTGTAGGGATGCCCAACATGTCCATATCTACTGTGGAATTATGGAGAAAATCCAGGAAAAAGCCAACTCAAACAAATCCAGATTTCGACAATTATGTTGCTAAACCTCCTGACGTTGTGCTGACCCCAAATGGCCAAATTTGGATTCCCGTTGAGTTTGAAACCTGAGTTGAATGCTACAGCACTTCACGTTTGTAGGTATGCCCAACATGTCCATATCTACTGTTGAATTATGGAGAAAATCCAGAAAAAAGCCAACTCAAACAAGTCCAGATTTATTGCTAAACCTCCTGACTTTGCGCTTCCCCAAATGGCCGAATTTGTATTCCCGTTGATTTTGAAACCTGATTTGCATACTACAGCTCTTCACGTTTGTAGCGTTGCCCAACATGTCCATATCTACTGTGGAAATATGGAGAAAAGCCGGAAAAAAGCCAACTCAAACAAATCCAGATTTCGACAATTATGTTGCTAAACCTCCTGACTTTGTGCTGGTCCCAAACGGCCAAATATGGATTCCCGTTGAATTTGAAACCGGATTTGCATACTACAGCTCTTCACGTTTGTAGGTATGCCCAACATGTCCTTGTCTACTGTGGAACTATGGAGAAAAGCCAGAAAAAAGCCAACTCAAACAAATCCAGATTTATTGCTAAACCTCCTGACTTTGCGCTTCCCCAAATGGCCGAATTTGGATTCCCGTTGAATTTGAAACGTAATTCGCATACTACAGCTCTTCCCATTTGTAGGGATGCCCAACATGTCCATATCTACTGTGGAAATATGGAGAAAAGCCAGAAAAAATCCAACTCAAACAAATCCAGATTTCGACAATTATGTTGCTAAACCTCCTGACTTTGTGTTGTCCCCAAACGGCCAAATATGGATTCCCGTTGAATTTGAAACCTGATTTGCATGCATCGGCTCTTCACGTTTGTAGGTATGCCCAACATGTCCATATCTACTGTTGAATTATGGAGAAAATCCAGAAAAAAGCCAACTCAAACAAATCCAGATTTGTTGCTAAACCTCCTGACTTTGCGCTTGCCCAAATGGCCGAATTTGAATTCCCGTTGAATTTGAAACCTGATTTGCATACTATAGCTCTTCACGTTTGTAGTGATGCCCAACATGTCCATATCTACTGTGGAATTATGGAGAAAAGCCAGAAAAAAGCCAACTCAAACAAATCCAGATTTCGACAATTATGTTGCTAAACCTCCTGACTTTGTGTTGTCCCCAAACGGCCAAATATGGATTCCCGTTGAATTTGAAACCTGATTTGCATGCATCAGCTCTTCACGTTTGTAGGTATGCCCAACATGTCCATATCTACTGTTGAATTATGGAGAAAATCCAGAAAAAAGCCAACTCAAACAAATCCAGATTTGTTGCTAAACCTCCTGACTTTGCGCTTGCCCAAATGGCCGAATTTGGATTCCCGTTGAATTTGAAACGTGATTTGCATACTATAGCTCTTCACGTTTGTAGGGATGCCCAACATGTCCATATCTACTGTGGAATTATGGAGAAAATCCAGGAAAAAGCCAACTCAAACAAATCCAGATTTCGACAATTATGTTGCTAAACCTCCTGACTTTGTGCTGTCCCCAAATGGCCAAATATGGATTCCCGTTGAATTTGAAACCTGATTTGCATACTACGGCTCTTCACGTTTGTAGCTATGCCCAACATGTCTATATCTACTGTGGAAATATGGAGAAAACCAAGAAAAAAGCCAACTCAAAGAAATCCAGATTTGAACAATTATGTTGCTAAACCTCCTGACTTTGTGCTGGCCCCAAACGGCCAAATATGGATTCACGTTGAATTTAAAACCGGATTTGCATGCTACAGCTCTTCACGTTTGTAGGTATGCCCAACATGTCTATATCTACTGTGGAAATATGGAGAAAACCAAGAAAAAAGCCAACTCAAAAAAATCCAGATTTCGACAATTATGTTGCTAAACCTCCTGACGTTGTGCTGACCCCAAATGGCCAAATTTGGATTCCAGTTGATTTTGAAACCTGATTTGCATACTACAGCTCTTCCCGTTTGTAGTGATGCCACACATGTCCATATCTACTGTGGAAATATGGAGAAAAGCCAGAAAAAAGCCAACTCAAACAAATCCAGATTTCGACAATTATGTTGCTAAACCTCCTGACTTTGTGCTGGTCCCAAACGGCCATATATGGATTCCCGTTGAATTTGAAACCGGATTTGCATACTACAGCTCTTCACGTTTGTAGGTATGCCCAACATGTCCTTGTCTACTGTGGAACTATGGAGAAAATCCAGAAAAAAGCAAACTCAAACAAATCCAGATTTATTGCTAAACCTCCTGACTTTGCGCTTCCCCAAATGGCCGAATTTGTATTCCCGTTGATTTTGAAACCTGATTTGCATACTACAGCTCTTCCCGTTTGTAGCGTTGCCCAACATGTCCATATCTACTGTGGAAATATGGAGAAAAGCCAGAAAAAAGCCAACTCAAACAAATCCAGATTTCGACAATTATGTTGATAAACCTCCTGACTTTGTGCTGGTCCCAAACGGCCAAATATGGATTCCCGTTGAATTTGAAACCGGATTTGCATACTACAGCTCTTCACGTTTGTAGGTATGCCCAACATGTCCTTGACTACTGTGGAACTATGGAGAAAAGCCAGAAAAAAGCCAACTCAAACAAATCCAGATTTATTGCTAAACCTCCTGACTTTGCGCTTCCCCAAATGGCCGAATTTGGATTCCCGTTGAATTTGAAACGTAATTCGCATACTACAGCTCTTCACATTTGTAGAGATGCCCAATATGTCCATATCTACTGTGGAAATATGGAGAAAAGCCAGAAAAAAGCCAACTCAAACAAATCCAGATTTGTTGCTAAACCTCCTGACTTTGCGCTTCCCCAAATGGCCGAATTTGGATTCCCGTTGAATTTGAAAAGTAATTTGCATACTACAGCTCTTCACGTTTGTAGGGATGCCCAACATGTCCATATCTACTGTGGAATTATGGAGAAAAGCCAGAAAAAAGCCAACTCAAACAAATCCAGATTTATTGCTAAACCTCCTGACTTTGCGCTTCCCCAAATGGCCGAATTTGGATTCCCGTTGAATTTGAAACGTAATTCGCATACTACAGCTCCTCACATTTGTAGGGATGCCCAACATGTCCATATCTACTGTGGAAATATGGAGAAAACCAAGAAAAAAGCCAACTCAAACAAATCCAGATTTCGACAATTATGTTGCTGAACCTCCTGACTTTGTGCTGTCCCCAAATGGCCAAATTTGGATTCCCATTGAATTTGAAACCTGGTTTGAATGCTACAGCAATTCACGTTTGTAGGTATGCCCAACAAGTCCATATCTACTGTTGAATTATGGAGAAAATCCAGAAAAAAGCCAACTCAAACAAGTCCAGATTTATTGCTAAACCTCCTGACTTTGCGCTTCCCCAAATGGCCGAATTTGTATTCCCGTTGATTTTGAAACCTGATTTGCATACTACAGCTCTTCACGTTTGTAGCGTTGCCCAACATGTCCATATCTACTGTGGAAATATGGAGAAAAGCCAGAAAAAAGCCAACTCAAACAAATCCAGATTTATTGCTAAACCTCCTGACTTTGCGCTTCCCCAAATGGCCGAATTTGGATTCCCGTTGAATTTGAAACGTAATTCGCATACTACAGCTCCTCACATTTGTAGGGATGCCCAACATGTCCATATCTACTGTGGAAATATGGAGAAAACCAAGAAAAAAGCCAACTCAAACAAATCCAGATTTCGACAATTATGTTGCTGAACCTCCTGACTTTGTGCTGTCCCCAAATGGCCAAATTTGGATTCCCATTGAATTTGAAAACTGGTTTGAATGCTACAGCAATTCACGTTTGTAGGTATGCCCAACAAGTCCATATCTACTGTGGAATTGTGGAGAAAAGCCAGAAAAAAGCCAACTCAAACAAATCCAGATTTTGACAATTATGTTGCTAAACCTCCTGACTTTGTGTTGTCCCCAAACGGCCAAATATGGATTCCCGTTGAATTTGAAACCTGATTTGCATGCATCAGCTCTTCACGTTTGTAGGTATGCCCAACATGTCCATATCTACTGTTGAATTATGGAGAAAATCCAGAAAAAAGCCAACTCAAACAAATCCAGATTTGTTGCTAAACCTCCTGACTTTGCGCTTGCCCAAATGGCCGAATTTGGATTCCCGTTGAATTTGAAACCTGATTTGCATACTATAGCTCTTCACGTTTGTAGGGATGCCCAACATGTCCATATCTACTGTGGAATTATGGAGAAAATCCAGGAAAAAGCCAACTCAAACAAATCCAGATTTCGACAATTATGTTGCTAAACCTCCTGACGTTGTGCTGACCCCAAATGGCCAAATTTGGATTCCCGTTGAGTTTGAAACCTGAGTTGAATGCTACAGCACTTCACGTTTGTAGGTATGCCCAACATGTCCATATCTACTGTTGAATTATGGAGAAAATCCAGAAAAAAGCCAACTCAAACAAGTCCAGATTTATTGCTAAACCTCCTGACTTTGCGCTTCCCCAAATGGCCGAATTTGTATTCCCGTTGATTTTGAAACCTGATTTGCATACTACAGCTCTTCACGTTTGTAGCGTTGCCCAACATGTCCATATCTACTGTGGAAATATGGAGAAAAGCCGGAAAAAAGCCAACTCAAACAAATCCAGATTTCGACAATTATGTTGCTAAACCTCCTGACTTTGTGCTGGTCCCAAACGGCCAAATATGGATTCCCGTTGAATTTGAAACCGGATTTGCATACTACAGCTCTTCACGTTTGTAGGTATGCCCAACATGTCCTTGTCTACTGTGGAACTATGGAGAAAAGCCAGAAAAAAGCCAACTCAAACAAATCCAGATTTATTGCTAAACCTCCTGACTTTGCGCTTCCCCAAATGGCCGAATTTGGATTCCCGTTGAATTTGAAACGTAATTCGCATACTACAGCTCTTCACATTTGTAGGGATGCCCAACATGTCCATATCTACTGTGGAAATATGGAGAAAAGCCAGAAAAAAGCCAACTCAAACAAATCCAGATTTCGACAATTATGTTGATAAACCTCCTGACTTTGTGCTGGTCCCAAACGGCCAAATATGGATTCCCGTTGAATTTGAAACCGGATTTGCATACTACAGCTCTTCACGTTTGTAGGTATGCCCAACATGTCCTTGACTACTGTGGAACTATGGAGAAAAGCCAGAAAAAAGCCAACTCAAACAAATCCAGATTTATTGCTAAACCTCCTGACTTTGCGCTTCCCCAAATGGCCGAATTTGGATTCCCGTTGAATTTGAAACGTAATTCGCATACTACAGCTCTTCACATTTGTAGAGATGCCCAATATGTCCATATCTACTGTGGAAATATGGAGAAAAGCCAGAAAAAAGCCAACTCAAACAAATCCAGATTTGTTGCTAAACCTCCTGACTTTGCGCTTCCCCAAATGGCCGAATTTGGATTCCCGTTGAATTTGAAAAGTAATTTGCATACTACAGCTCTTCACGTTTGTAGGGATGCCCAACATGTCCATATCTACTGTGGAATTATGGAGAAAAGCCAGAAAAAAGCCAACTCAAACAAATCCAGATTTATTGCTAAACCTCCTGACTTTGCGCTTCCCCAAATGGCCGAATTTGGATTCCCGTTGAATTTGAAACGTAATTCGCATACTACAGCTCCTCACATTTGTAGGGATGCCCAACATGTCCATATCTACTGTGGAAATATGGAGAAAATCAAGAAAAAAGCCAACTCAAACAAATCCAGATTTCGACAATTATGTTGCTGAACCTCCTGACTTTGTGCTGTCCCCAAATGGCCAAATTTGGATTCCCATTGAATTTGAAACCTGGTTTGAATGCTACAGCAATTCACGTTTGTAGGTATGCCCAACAAGTCCATATCTACTGTTGAATTATGGAGAAAATCCAGAAAAAAGCCAACTCAAACAAGTCCAGATTTATTGCTAAACCTCCTGACTTTGCGCTTCCCCAAATGGCCGAATTTGTATTCCCGTTGATTTTGAAACCTGATTTGCATACTACAGCTCTTCACGTTTGTAGCGTTGCCCAACATGTCCATATCTACTGTGGAAATATGGAGAAAAGCCAGAAAAAAGCCAACTCAAACAAATCCAGATTTATTGCTAAACCTCCTGACTTTGCGCTTCCCCAAATGGCCGAATTTGGATTCCCGTTGAATTTGAAACGTAATTCGCATACTACAGCTCCTCACATTTGTAGGGATGCCCAACATGTCCATATCTACTGTGGAAATATGGAGAAAACCAAGAAAAAAGCCAACTCAAACAAATCCAGATTTCGACAATTATGTTGCTGAACCTCCTGACTTTGTGCTGTCCCCAAATGGCCAAATTTGGATTCCCATTGAATTTGAAAACTGGTTTGAATGCTACAGCAATTCACGTTTGTAGGTATGCCCAACAAGTCCATATCTACTGTGGAATTGTGGAGAAAAGCCAGAAAAAAGCCAACTCAAACAAATCCAGATTTTGACAATTATGTTGCTAAACCTCCTGACTTTGTGTTGTCCCCAAACGGCCAAATATGGATTCCCGTTGAATTTGAAACCTGATTTGCATGCATCAGCTCTTCACGTTTGGAGGTATGCCCAACATGTCCATATCTACTGTTGAATTATGGAGAAAATCCAGAAAAAAGCCAACTCAAACAAATCCAGATTTGTTGCTAAACCTCCTGACTTTGCGCTTGCCCAAATGGCCGAATTTGGATTCCCGTTGAATTTGAAACCTGATTTGCATACTATAGCTCTTCACGTTTGTAGGGATGCCCAACATGTCCATATCTACTGTGGAATTATGGAGAAAATCCAGGAAAAAGCCAACTCAAACAAATCCAGATTTCGACAATTATGTTGCTAAACCTCCTGACGTTGTGCTGACCCCAAATGGCCAAATTTGGATTCCCGTTGAGTTTGAAACCTGAGTTGAATGCTACAGCACTTCACGTTTGTAGGTATGCCCAACATGTCCATATCTACTGTTGAATTATGGAGAAAATCCAGAAAAAAGCCAACTCAAACAAGTCCAGATTTATTGCTAAACCTCCTGACTTTGCGCTTCCCCAAATGGCCGAATTTGTATTCCCGTTGATTTTGAAACCTGATTTGCATACTACAGCTCTTCACGTTTGTAGCGTTGCCCAACATGTCCATATCTACTGTGGAAATATGGAGAAAAGCCGGAAAAAAGCCAACTCAAACAAATCCAGATTTCGACAATTATGTTGCTAAACCTCCTGACTTTGTGCTGGTCCCAAACGGCCAAATATGGATTCCCGTTGAATTTGAAACCGGATTTGCATACTACAGCTCTTCACGTTTGTAGGTATGCCCAACATGTCCTTGTCTACTGTGGAACTATGGAGAAAAGCCAGAAAAAAGCCAACTCAAACAAATCCAGATTTATTGCTAAACCTCCTGACTTTGCGCTTCCCCAAATGGCCGAATTTGGATTCCCGTTGAATTTGAAACGTAATTCGCATACTACAGCTCTTCACATTTGTAGGGATGCCCAACATGTCCATATCTACTGTGGAAATATGGAGAAAAGCCAGAAAAAAGCCAACTCAAACAAATCCAGATTTCGACAATTATGTTGATAAACCTCCTGACTTTGTGCTGGTCCCAAACGGCCAAATATGGATTCCCTTTGAATTTGAAACCGGATTTGCATACTACAGCTCTTCACGTTTGTAGGTATGCCCAACATGTCCTTGACTACTGTGGAACTATGGAGAAAAGCCAGAAAAAAGCCAACTCAAACAAATCCAGATTTATTGCTAAACCTCCTGACTTTGCGCTTCCCCAAATGGCCGAATTTGGATTCCCGTTGAATTTGAAACGTAATTCGCATACTACAGCTCTTCACATTTGTAGAGATGCCCAATATGTCCATATCTACTGTGGAAATATGGAGAAAAGCCAGAAAAAAGCCAACTCAAACAAATCCAGATTTGTTGCTAAACCTCCTGACTTTGCGCTTCCCCAAATGGCCGAATTTGGATTCCCGTTGAATTTGAAAAGTAATTTGCATACTACAGCTCTTCACGTTTGTAGGGATGCCCAACATGTCCATATCTACTGTGGAATTATGGAGAAAAGCCAGAAAAAAGCCAACTCAAACAAATCCAGATTTATTGCTAAACCTCCTGACTTTGCGCTTCCCCAAATGGCCGAATTTGGATTCCCGTTGAATTTGAAACGTAATTCGCATACTACAGCTCCTCACATTTGTAGGGATGCCCAACATGTCCATATCTACTGTGGAAATATGGAGAAAACCAAGAAAAAAGCCAACTCAAACAAATCCAGATTTCGACAATTATGTTGCTGAACCTCCTGACTTTGTGCTGTCCCCAAATGGCCAAATTTGGATTCCCATTGAATTTGAAACCTGGTTTGAATGCTACAGCAATTCACGTTTGTAGGTATGCCCAACAAGTCCATATCTACTGTTGAATTATGGAGAAAATCCAGAAAAAAGCCAACTCAAACAAGTCCAGATTTATTGCTAAACCTCCTGACTTTGCGCTTCCCCAAATGGCCGAATTTGTATTCCCGTTGATTTTGAAACCTGATTTGCATACTACAGCTCTTCACGTTTGTAGCGTTGCCCAACATGTCCATATCTACTGTGGAAATATGGAGAAAAGCCAGAAAAAAGCCAACTCAAACAAATCCAGATTTATTGCTAAACCTCCTGACTTTGCGCTTCCCCAAATGGCCGAATTTGGATTCCCGTTGAATTTGAAACGTAATTCGCATACTACAGCTCCTCACATTTGTAGGGATGCCCAACATGTCCATATCTACTGTGGAAATATGGAGAAAACCAAGAAAAAAGCCAACTCAAACAAATCCAGATTTCGACAATTATGTTGCTGAACCTCCTGACTTTGTGCTGTCCCCAAATGGCCAAATTTGGATTCCCATTGAATTTGAAAACTGGTTTGAATGCTACAGCAATTCACGTTTGTAGGTATGCCCAACAAGTCCATATCTACTGTGGAATTGTGGAGAAAAGCCAGAAAAAAGCCAACTCAAACAAATCCAGATTTTGACAATTATGTTGCTAAACCTCCTGACTTTGTGTTGTCCCCAAATGGCCAAATATGGATTCCCGTTGAATTTGAAACCTGATTTGCATGCATCAGCTCTTCACGTTTGTAGGTATGCCCAACATGTCCATATCTACTGTTGAATTATGGAGAAAATCCAGAAAAAAGCCAACTCAAACAAATCCAGATTTGTTGCTAAACCTCCTGACTTTGCGCTTGCCCAAATGGCCGAATTTGGATTCCCGTTGAATTTGAAACCTGATTTGCATACTATAGCTCTTCACGTTTGTAGGGATGCCCAACATGTCCATATCTACTGTGGAATTATGGAGAAAATCCAGGAAAAAGCCAACTCAAACAAATCCAGATTTCGACAATTATGTTGCTAAACCTCCTGACGTTGTGCTGACCCCAAATGGCCAAATTTGGATTCCCGTTGAGTTTGAAACCTGAGTTGAATGCTACAGCACTTCACGTTTGTAGGTATGCCCAACATGTCCATATCTACTGTTGAATTATGGAGAAAATCCAGAAAAAAGCCAACTCAAACAAGTCCAGATTTATTGCTAAACCTCCTGACTTTGCGCTTCCCCAAATGGCCGAATTTGTATTCCCGTTGATTTTGAAACCTGATTTGCATACTACAGCTCTTCACGTTTGTAGCGTTGCCCAACATGTCCATATCTACTGTGGAAATATGGAGAAAAGCCGGAAAAAAGCCAACTCAAACAAATCCAGATTTCGACAATTATGTTGCTAAACCTCCTGACTTTGTGCTGGTCCCAAACGGCCAAATATGGATTCCCGTTGAATTTGAAACCGGATTTGCATACTACAGCTCTTCACGTTTGTAGGTATGCCCAACATGTCCTTGTCTACTGTGGAACTATGGAGAAAAGCCAGAAAAAAGCCAACTCAAACAAATCCAGATTTATTGCTAAACCTCCTGACTTTGCGCTTCCCCAAATGGCCGAATTTGGATTCCCGTTGAATTTGAAACGTAATTCGCATACTACAGCTCTTCACATTTGTAGGGATGCCCAACATGTCCATATCTACTGTGGAAATATGGAGAAAAGCCAGAAAAAATCCAACTCAAACAAATCCAGATTTCGACAATTATGTTGCTAAACCTCCTGACTTTGTGTTGTCCCCAAACGGCCAAATATGGATTCCCGTTGAATTTGAAACCTGATTTGCATGCATCGGCTCTTCACGTTTGTAGGTATGCCCAACATGTCCATATCTACTGTTGAATTATGGAGAAAATCCAGAAAAAAGCCAACTCAAACAAATCCAGATTTGTTGCTAAACCTCCTGACTTTGCGCTTGCCCAAATGGCCGAATTTGAATTCCCGTTGAATTTGAAACCTGATTTGCATACTATAGCTCTTCACGTTTGTAGTGATGCCCAACATGTCCATATCTACTGTGGAATTATGGAGAAAAGCCAGAAAAAAGCCAACTCAAACAAATCCAGATTTCGACAATTATGTTGCTAAACCTCCTGACTTTGTGTTGTCCCCAAACGGCCAAATATGGATTCCCGTTGAATTTGAAACCTGATTTGCATGCATCAGCTCTTCACGTTTGTAGGTATGCCCAACATGTCCATATCTACTGTTGAATTATGGAGAAAATCCAGAAAAAAGCCAACTCAAACAAATCCAGATTTGTTGCTAAACCTCCTGACTTTGCGCTTGCCCAAATGGCCGAATTTGGATTCCCGTTGAATTTGAAACGTGATTTGCATACTATAGCTCTTCACGTTTGTAGGGATGCCCAACATGTCCATATCTACTGTGGAATTATGGAGAAAATCCAGGAAAAAGCCAACTCAAACAAATCCAGATTTCGACAATTATGTTGCTAAACCTCCTGACTTTGTGCTGTCCCCAAATGGCCAAATATGGATTCCCGTTGAATTTGAAACCTGATTTGCATACTACGGCTCTTCACGTTTGTAGCTATGCCCAACATGTCTATATCTACTGTGGAAATATGGAGAAAACCAAGAAAAAAGCCAACTCAAAGAAATCCAGATTTGAACAATTATGTTGCTAAACCTCCTGACTTTGTGCTGGCCCCAAACGGCCAAATATGGATTCACGTTGAATTTAAAACCGGATTTGCATGCTACAGCTCTTCACGTTTGTAGGTATGCCCAACATGTCTATATCTACTGTGGAAATATGGAGAAAACCAAGAAAAAAGCCAACTCAAAAAAATCCAGATTTCGACAATTATGTTGCTAAACCTCCTGACGTTGTGCTGACCCCAAATGGCCAAATTTGGATTCCAGTTGATTTTGAAACCTGATTTGCATACTACAGCTCTTCCCGTTTGTAGTGATGCCACACATGTCCATATCTACTGTGGAAATATGGAGAAAAGCCAGAAAAAAGCCAACTCAAACAAATCCAGATTTCGACAATTATGTTGCTAAACCTCCTGACTTTGTGCTGGTCCCAAACGGCCATATATGGATTCCCGTTGAATTTGAAACCGGATTTGCATACTACAGCTCTTCACGTTTGTAGGTATGCCCAACATGTCCTTGTCTACTGTGGAACTATGGAGAAAATCCAGAAAAAAGCAAACTCAAACAAATCCAGATTTATTGCTAAACCTCCTGACTTTGCGCTTCCCCAAATGGCCAAATTTGGATTCCCGTTGAATTTGAAACGTAATTCGCATACTACAGCTCCTCACATTTGTAGGGATGCCCAACATGTCCATATCTACTGTGGAAATATGGAGAAAACCAAGAAAAAAGCCAACTCAAACAAATCCAGATTTCGACAATTATGTTGCTGAACCTCCTGACTTTGTGCTGTCCCCAAATGGCCAAATATGGATTCCCATTGAATTTGAAACCTGGTTTGAATGCTACAGCAATTCACGTTTGTAGGTATGCCCAACAAGTCCATATCTACTGTGGAATTGTGGAGAAAAGCCAGAAAAAAGCCAACTCAAACAAATCCAGATTTTGACAATTATGTTGCTAAACCTCCTGACTTGGTGTTGTCCCCAAACGGCCAAATATGGATTCCCGTTGAATTTGAAACCTGATTTGCATGCATCAGCTCTTCACGTTTGTAGCTATGCCCAACATGTCCATATCTACTGTTGAATTATGGAGAAAATCCAGAAAAAAGCCAACTCAAACAAATCCAGATTTGTTGCTAAACCTCCTGACTTTGCGCTTGCCCAAATGGCCGAATTTGGATTCCCGTTGAATTTGAAACCTGATTTGCATACTATAGCTCTTCACGTTTGTAGGGATGCCCAACATGTCCATATCTACTGTGGAATTATGGAGAAAATCCAGGAAAAAGCCAACTCAAACAAATCCAGATTTCGACAATTATGTTGCTAAACCTCCTGACGTTGTGCTGACCCCAAATGGCCAAATTTGGATTCCCGTTGAGTTTGAAACCTGAGTTGAATGCTACAGCACTTCACGTTTGTAGGTATGCCCAACATGTCCATATCTACTGTTGAATTATGGAGAAAATCCAGAAAAAAGCCAACTCAAACAAGTCCAGATTTATTGCTAAACCTCCTGACTTTGCGCTTCCCCAAATGGCCGAATTTGTATTCCCGTTGATTTTGAAACCTGATTTGCATACTACAGCTCTTCACGTTTGTAGCGATGCCCAACATTTCCATATCTACTGTGGAAATATGGAGAAAAGCCAGAAAAAAGCCAACTCAAACAAATCCAGATTTCGACAATTATGTTGCTAAACCTCCTGACTTTGTGCTGGTCCCAAACGGCCAAATATGGATTCCCGTTGAATTTGAAACCGGATTTGCATACTACAGCTCTTCACGTTTGTAGGTATGCCCAACATGTCCTTGTCTACTGTGGAACTATGGAGAAAAACCAGAAAAAAGCCAACTCAAACAAATACAGATTTATTGCTAAACCTCCTGACTTTGCGCTTCCCCAAATGGCCGAATTTGGATTCCCGTTGAATTTGAAAGTGATTCGCATACTACAGCTCTTCACATTTGTAGGGATGCCCAACATGTCCATATCTACTGTGGAAATATGGAGAAAACCAAGAAAAAAGCCAACTCAAACAAATCCAGATTTCGACAATTATGTTGCTGAACCTCCTGACTTTGTGCTGTCCCCAAATGGCCAAATTTGGATTCCCATTGAATTTGAAACCTGCTTTGAATGCTACAGCAATTCACGTTTGTAGCTATGCCCAACAAGTCCATATCTACTGTGGAATTGTGGAGAAAAGCCAGAAAAAAGCCAACTCAAACAAATCCAGATTTCGACAATTATGTTGCTAAACCTCCTGAATTTGTGTTGTCCCCAA
Source organism: Zingel zingel (assembly GCA_023566125.1). NCBI lineage: Eukaryota > Metazoa > Chordata > Actinopteri > Perciformes > Percidae > Zingel > Zingel zingel. The sequence goes on from CM042323.1 coordinate 13,335,502, forward strand.
ACGGCCAAATATGGATTCCCGTTGAATTTGAAATCTGATTTGCATGCATCAGCTCTTCACGTTTGTAGGTATGCCCAACATGTCCATATCTACTGTTGAATTATGGAGAAAATCCAGAAAAAAGCCAACTCAAACAAATCCAGATTTGTTGCTAAACCTCCTGACTTTGCGCTTGCCCAAATGGCCGAATTTGGATTCCCGTTGAATTTGAAACGTGATTTGCATACTATAGCTCTTCACGTTTGTAGGGATGCCCAACATGTCCATATCTACTGTGGAATTATGGAGAAAATCCAGGAAAAAGCCAACTCAAACAAATCCAGATTTCGACAATTATGTTGCTAAACCTCCTGACTTTGTGCTGTCCCCAAATGGCCAAATATGGATTCCCGTTGAATTTGAAACCTGATTTGCATACTACGGCTCTTCACGTTTGTAGGTATGCCCAACATGTCTATATCTACTGTGGAAATATGGAGAAAACCAAGAAAAAAGCCAACTCAAAGAAATCCAGATTTGAACAATTATGTTGCTAAACCTCCTGACTTTGTGCTGGCCCCAAACGGCCAAATATGGATTCACGTTGAATTTAAAACCGGATTTGCATGCTACAGCTCTTCACGTTTGTAGGTATGCCCAACATGTCTATATCTACTGTGGAAATATGGAGAAAACCAAGAAAAAAGCCAACTCAAAAAAATCCAGATTTCGACAATTATGTTGCTAAACCTCCTGACGTTGTGCTGACCCCAAATGGCCAAATTTGGATTCCAGTTGATTTTGAAACCTGATTTGCATACTACAGCTCTTCCCGTTTGTAGTGATGCCACACATGTCCATATCTACTGTGGAAATATGGAGAAAAGCCAGAAAAAAGCCAACTCAAACAAATCCAGATTTCGACAATTATGTTGCTAAACCTCCTGACTTTGTGCTGGTCCCAAACGGCCATATATGGATTCCCGTTGAATTTGAAACCGGATTTGCATACTACAGCTCTTCACGTTTGTAGGTATGCCCAACATGTCCTTGTCTACTGTGGAACTATGGAGAAAATCCAGAAAAAAGCCAACTCAAACAAATCCAGATTTATTGCTAAACCTCCTGACTTTGCGCTTCCCCAAATGGCCGAATTTGGATTCCCGTTGAATTTGAAACGTAATTCGCATACTACAGCTCCTCACATTTGTAGGGATGCCCAACATGTCCATATCTACTGTGGAAATATGGAAAAAACCAAGAAAAAAGCCAACTCAAACAAATCCAGATTTCGACAATTATGTTGCTGAACCTCCTGACTTTGTGCTGTCCCCAAATGGCCAAATTTGGATTCCCATTGAATTTGAAACCTGGTTTGAATGCTACAGCAATTCACGTTTGTAGGTATGCCCAACAAGTCCATATCTACTGTGGAATTGTGGAGAAAAGCCAGAAAAAAGCCAACTCAAACAAATCCAGATTTTGACAATTATGTTGCTAAACCTCCTGACTTGGTGTTGTCCCCAAACGGCCAAATATGGATTCCCGTTGAATTTGAAACCTGATTTGCATGCATCAGCTCTTCACGTTTGTAGCTATGCCCAACATGTCCATATCTACTGTTGAATTATGGAGAAAATCCAGAAAAAAGCCAACTCAAACAAATCCAGATTTGTTGCTAAACCTCCTGACTTTGCGCTTGCCCAAATGGCCGAATTTGGATTCCCGTTGAATTTGAAACCTGATTTGCATACTATAGCTCTTCACGTTTGTAGGGATGCCCAACATGTCCATATCTACTGTGGAATTATGGAGAAAATCCAGGAAAAAGCCAACTCAAACAAATCCAGATTTCGACAATTATGTTGCTAAACCTCCTGACGTTGTGCTGACCCCAAATGGCCAAATTTGGATTCCCGTTGAGTTTGAAACCTGAGTTGAATGCTACAGCACTTCACGTTTGTAGGTATGCCCAACATGTCCATATCTACTGTTGAATTATGGAGAAAATCCAGAAAAAAGCCAACTCAAACAAGTCCAGATTTATTGCTAAACCTCCTGACTTTGCGCTTCCCCAAATGGCCGAATTTGTATTCCCGTTGATTTTGAAACCTGATTTGCATACTACAGCTCTTCACGTTTGTAGCGATGCCCAACATTTCCATATCTACTGTGGAAATATTGAGAAAAGCCAGAAAAAAGCCAACTCAAACAAATCCAGATTTCGACAATTATGTTGCTAAACCTCCTGACTTTGTGCTGGTCCCAAACGGCCAAATATGGATTCCCGTTGAATTTGAAACCGGATTTGCATACTACAGCTCTTCACGTTTGTAGGTATGCCCAACATGTCCTTGTCTACTGTGGAACTATGGAGAAAAACCAGAAAAAAGCCAACTCAAACAAATACAGATTTATTGCTAAACCTCCTGACTTTGCGCTTCCCCAAATGGCCGAATTTGGATTCCCGTTGAATTTGAAAGTGATTTGCATACTACAGCTCTTCACATTTGTAGGGATGCCCAACATGTCCATATCTACTGTGGAAATATGGAGAAAACCAAGAAAAAAGCCAACTCAAACAAATCCAGATTTCGACAATTATGTTGCTGAACCTCCTGACTTTGTGCTGTCCCCAAATGGCCAAATTTGGATTCCCATTGAATTTGAAACCTGCTTTGAATGCTACAGCAATTCACGTTTGTAGCTATGCCCAACAAGTCCATATCTACTGTGGAATTGTGGAGAAAAGCCAGAAAAAAGCCAACTCAAACAAATCCAGATTTCGACAATTATGTTGCTAAACCTCCTGAATTTGTGTTGTCCCCAAACGGCCAAATATGGATTCCCGTTGAATTTGAAATCTGATTTGCATGCATCAGCTCTTCACGTTTGTAGGTATGCCCAACATGTCCATATCTACTGTTGAATTATGGAGAAAATCCAGAAAAAAGCCAACTCAAACAAATCCAGATTTGTTGCTAAACCTCCTGACTTTGCGCTTGCCCAAATGGCCGAATTTGGATTCCCGTTGAATTTGAAACCTGATTTGCATACTATAGCTCTTCACGTTTGTAGGGATGCCCAACATGTCCATATCTACTGTGGAATTATGGAGAAAATCCAGGAAAAAGCCAACTCAAACAAATCCAGATTTCGACAATTATGTTGCTAAACCTCCTGAATTTGTGCTGTCCCCAAATGGCCAAATATGGATTCCCGTTGAATTTGAAAACTGATTTGCATACTACGGCTCTTCACGTTTGTAGGTATGCCCAACATGTCTATATCTACTGTGGAAATATGGAGAAAACCAAGAAAAAAGCCAACTCAAAAAAATCCAGATTTGAACAATTATGTTGCTAAACCTCCTGACTTTGTGCTGGCCCCAAACGGCCAAATATGGATTCACGTTGAATTTAAAACCGGATTTGCATGCTCCAACTCTTCCCGTTTGTAGTTATGCCCAAGATGTCTATATCTACTGTGGAAATATGGAGAAAACCAAGAAAAAAGCCAACTCAAAAAAATCCAGATTTCGACAATTATGTTGCTAAACCTCCTGACGTTGTGCTGACCCCAAATGGCCAAATTTGGATTCCAGTTGATTTTGAAACCTGATTTGCATACTACAGCTCTTCCCGTTTGTAGTGATGCCACACATGTCCATATCTACTGTGGAAATATGGAGAAAAGCCAGAAAAAAGCCAACTCAAACAAATCCAGATTTCGACAATTATGTTGCTAAACCTCCTGACTTTGTGCTGGTCCCAAACGGCCATATATGGATTCCCGTTGAATTTGAAACCGGATTTGCATACTACAGCTCTTCACGTTTGTAGGTATGCCCAACATGTCCTTGTCTACTGTGGAACTATGGAGAAAATCCAGAAAAAAGCCAACTCAAACAAATCCAGATTTGTTGCTAAACCTCCTGACTTTGCGCTTGCCCAAATGGCCGAATTTGGATTCCCGTTGAATTTGAAACCTGATTTGCATACTATAGCTCTTCACGTTTGTAGGGAAGCCCAACATGTCCATATCTACTGTGGAATTATGGAGAAAATCCAGGAAAAAGCCAACTCAAACAAATCCAGATTTCGACAATTATGTTGCTAAACCTCCTGACTTTGTGCTGGCCCCAAACGGCCAAATATGGATTCACGTAGAATTTAAAACTGGATTTGCATACTACAGCTCTTCGCGTTTGCAGGTATGCCCAACATGTCTATATCTACTGTGGAAATTTGGAGAAAACCAAGAAAAAAGCCAACTCAAACAAATCCAGATTTCGACAATTATGTTGCTAAACCTCCTGACGTTGTGCTGACCCCAAATGGCCAAATTTGGATTCCCGTTGAGTTTGAAACCTGATTTGAATGCTACAGCACTTCACGTTTGTAGGTATGCCCAACATGTCCATATCTACTGTTGAATTATGGAGAAAATCCAGAAAAAAGCCAACTCAAACAAGTCCAGATTTATTGCTAAACCTCCTGACTTTGCGCTTCCCCAAATGGCCGAATTTGTATTCCCGTTGATTTTGAAACCTGATTTGCATACTACAGCTCTTCACGTTTCTAGCGATGCCCAACATGTCCATATCTACTGTGGAAATATGGAGAAAAGCCAGAAAAAAGCCAACTCAAACAAATCCAGATTTCGACAATTATGTTGCTAAACCTCCTGACTTTGTGCTGGTCCCAAACGGCCAAATATGGATTCCCGTTGAATTTGAAACCGGATTTGCATACTACAGCTCTTCACGTTTGTAGGTATGCCCAACATGTCCTTGTCTACTGTGGAACTATGGAGAAAAGCCAGAAAAAAAGCCAACTCAAACAAATCCAGATTTATTGCTAAACCTCCTGACTTTGCGCTTCCCCAAATGGCCGAATTTGGATTCCCGTTGAATTTGAAAGTGATTTGCATACTACAGCTCTTCACATTTGTAGGGATGCCCAACATGTCCATATCTACTGTGGAAATATGGAGAAAACCAAGAAAAAAGCCAACTCAAACAAATCCAGATTTCGACAATTATGTTGCTGAACCTCCTGACTTTGTGCTGTCCCCAAATGGCCAAATTTGGATTCCCATTGAATTTGAAACCTGGTTTGAATGCTACAGCAATTCACGTTTGTAGGTATGCCCAACAAGTCCATATCTACTGTGGAATTGTGGAGAAAAGCCAGAAAAAAGCCAACTCAAACAAATCCAGATTTGTTGCTAAACCTCCTGACTTTGCGCTTGCCCAAATGGCCGAATTTGGATTCCCGTTGAATTTGAAACCTGATTTGCATACTATAGCTCTTCACGTTTGTAGGGATGCCCAACATGTCCATATCTACTGTGGAATTATGGAGAAAATCCAGGAAAAAGCCAACTCAAACAAATCCAGATTTCGACAATTATGTTGCTAAACCTCCTGACTTTGTGCTGTCCCCAAATGGCCAAATATGGATTCCCGTTGAAATTGAAACCTGATTTGCATACTACGGCTCTTCACGTTTGTAGGTATGCCCAACATGTCTATATCTACTGTGGAAATATGGAGAAAACCAAGAAAAAAGCCAACTCAAAAAAATCCAGATTTGAACAATTATGTTGCTAAACCTCCTGACTTTGTGCTGGCCCCAAACGGCCAAATATGGATTCACGTTGAATTTAAAACCGGATTTGCATACTACAGCTCTTCACGTTTGTAGGTATGCCCAACATGTCTATATCTACTGTGGAAATATGGAGAAAACCAAGAAAAAAGCCAACTCAAAAAAATCCAGATTTCGACAATTATGTTGCTAAACCTCCTGACGTTGTGCTGACCCCAAATGGCCAAATTTGGATTCCAGTTGATTTTGAAACCTGATTTGCATACTACAGCTCTTCCCGTTTGTAGTGATGCCACACATGTCCATATCTACTGTGGAAATATGGAGAAAAGCCAGAAAAAAGCCAACTCAAACAAATCCAGATTTTGACAATTATGTTGCTAAACCTCCTGACTTTGTGCTGGTCCCAAACGGCCATATATGGATTCCCGTTGAATTTGAAACCGGATTTGCATACTACAGCTCTTCACGTTTGTAGGAATGCCCAACATGTCCTTGTCTACTGTGGAACTATGGAGAAAAGCCAGAAAAAAGCCAACTCAAACAAGTCCAGATTTATTGCTAAACCTCCTGACTTTGCGCTTCCCCAAATGGCCGAATTTGTATTCCCGTTGATTTTGAAACCTGATTTGCATACTACAGCTCTTCACGTTTGTAGCGATGCCCAACATGTCCATATCTACTGTGGAAATATGGAGAAAAGCCAGAAAAAAGCCAACTCAAACAAATCCAGATTTCGACAATTATGTTGCTAAACCTCCTGACTTTGTGCTGGTCCCAAACGGCCAAATATGGATTCCCGTTGAATTTGAAACCGGATTTGCATAGTACAGCTCTTCACGTTTGTAGGTATGCCCAACATGTCCTTGTCTACTGTGGAACTATGGAGAAAAACCAGAAAAAAGCCAACTCAAACAAATACAGATTTATTGCTAAACCTCCTGACTTTGCGCTTCCCCAAATGGCCGAATTTGGATTCCCGTTGAATTTGAAAGTGATTCGCATACTACAGCTCTTCACATTTGTAGGGATGCCCAACATGTCCATATCTACTGTGGAAATATGGAGAAAACCAAGAAAAAAGCCAACTCAAACAAATCCAGATTTCGACAATTATGTTGCTGAACCTCCTGACTTTGTGCTGTCCCCAAATGGCCAAATTTGGATTCCCATTGAATTTGAAACCTGCTTTGAATGCTACAGCAATTCACGTTTGTAGGTATGCCCAACAAGTCCATATCTACTTTGGAATTGTGGAGAAAAGCCAGAAAAAAGCCAACTCAAACAAATCCAGATTTCGACAATTATGTTGCTAAACCTCCTGACTTTGTGTTGTCCCCAAACGGCCAAATATGGATTCCCGTTGAATTTTAAATCTGATTTGCATGCATCAGCTCTTCACGTTTGTAGGTATGCCCAACATGTCCATATCTACTGTTGAATTATGGAGAAAATCCAGAAAAAAGCCAACTCAAACAAATCCAGATTTGTTGCTAAACCTCCTGACTTTGCGCTTGCCCAAATGGCCGAATTTGGATTCCCGTTGAATTTGAAACCTGATTTGCATACTATAGCTCTTCACGTTTGTAGGGATGCCCAACATGTCCATATCTACTGTGGAATTATGGAGAAAATCCAGGAAAAAGCCAACTCAAACAAATCCAGATTTCGACAATTATGTTGCTAAACCTCCTGAATTTGTGCTGTCCCCAAATGGCCAAATATGGATTCCCGTTGAATTTGAAACCTGATTTGCATACTACGGCTCTTCACGTTTGTAGGTATGCCCAACATGTCTATATCTACTGTGGAAATATGGAGAAAACCAAGAAAAAAGCCAACTCAAAAAAATCCAGATTTGAACAATTATGTTGCTAAACCTCCTGACTTTGTGCTGGCCCCAAACGGCCAAATATGGATTCACGTTGAATTTAAAACCGGATTTGCATGCTACAGCTCTTCACATTTGTAGGTATGCCCAAGATGTCTATATCTACTGTGGAAATATGGAGAAAACCAAGAAAAAAGCCAACTCAAAAAAATCCAGATTTCGACAATTATGTTGCTAAACCTCCTGACGTTGTGCTGACCCCAAATGGCCAAATTTGGATTCCAGTTGATTTTGAAACCTGATTTGCATACTACAGCTCTTCCCGTTTGTAGTGATGCCACACATGTCCATATCTACTGTGGAAATATGGAGAAAAGCCAGAAAAAAGCCAACTCAAACAAATCCAGATTTCGACAATTATGTTGCTAAACCTCCTGACTTTGTGCTGGTCCCAAACGGCCATATATGGATTCCCGTTGAATTTGAAACCGGATTTGCATACTACAGCTCTTCACGTTTGTAGGTATGCCCAACATGTCCTTGTCTACTGTGGAACTATGGAGAAAATCCAGAAAAAAGCCAACTCAAACAAATCCAGATTTGTTGCTAAACCTCCTGACTTTGCGCTTGCCCAAATGGCCGAATTTGGATTCCCGTTGAATTTGAAACCTGATTTGCATACTATAGCTCTTCACGTTTGTAGGGATGCCCAACATGTCCATATCTACTGTGGAATTATGGAGAAAATCCAGGAAAAAGCCAACTCAAACAAATCCAGATTTCGACAATTATGTTGCTAAACCTCCTGACTTTGTGCTGGCCCCAAACGGCCAAATATGGATTCACGTAGAATTTAAAACTGGATTTGCATACTACAGCTCTTCGCGTTTGTAGGTATGCCCAACATGTCTATATCTACTGTGGAAATTTGGAGAAAACCAAGAAAAAAGCCAACTCAAACAAATCCAGATTTCGACAATTATGTTGCTAAACCTCCTGACGTTGTGCTGACCCCAAATGGCCAAATTTGGATTCCCGTTGAGTTTGAAACCTGATTTGAATGCTACAGCACTTCACGTTTGTAGGTATGCCCAACATGTCCATATCTACTGTTGAATTATGGAGAAAATCCAGAAAAAAGCCAACTCAAACAAGTCCAGATTTATTGCTAAACCTCCTGACTTTGCGCTTCCCCAAATGGCCGAATTTGTATTCCCGTTGATTTTGAAACCTGATTTGCATACTACAGCTCTTCACGTTTCTAGCGATGCCCAACATGTCCATATCTACTGTGGAAATATGGAGAAAAGCCAGAAAAAAGCCAACTCAAACAAATCCAGATTTCGACAATTATGTTGCTAAACCTCCTGACTTTGTGCTGGTCCCAAACGGCCAAATATGGATTCCCGTTGAATTTGAAACCGGATTTGCATACTACAGCTCTTCACGTTTGTAGGTATGCCCAACATGTCCTTGTCTACTGTGGAACTATGGAGAAAAGCCAGAAAAAAAGCCAACTCAAACAAATCCAGATTTATTGCTAAACCTCCTGACTTTGCGCTTCCCCAAATGGCCGAATTTGGATTCCCGTTGAATTTGAAAGTGATTCGCATACTACAGCTCTTCACATTTGTAGGGATGCCCAACATGTCCATATCTACTGTGGAATTATGGAGAAAATCCAGGAAAAAGCCAACTCAAACAAATCCAGATTTCGACAATTATGTTGCTAAACCTCCTGACTTTGTGCTGTCCCCAAATGGCCAAATATGGATTCCCGTTGAATTTGAAACCTGATTTGCATACTACGGCTCTTCACGTTTGTAGGTATGCCCAACATGTCTATATCTACTGTGGAAATATGGAGAAAACCAAGAAAAAAGCCAACTCAAAAAAATCCAGATTTGAACAATTATGTTGCTAAACCTCCTGACTTTGTGCTGGCCCCAAACGGCCAAATATGGATTCACGTTGAATTTAAAACCGGATTTGCATACTACAGCTCTTCCCGTTTGTAGTGATGCCAGACATGTCCATATCTACTTTGGAAATATGGAGAAAAGCCAGAAAAAAGCCAACTCAAACAAATCCAGATTTCGACAATTATGTTGCTAAACCTCCTGACTTTGTGCTGGTCCCAAACGGCCATATATGGATTCCCGTTGAATTTGAAACCGGATTTGCATACTACAGCTCTTCACGTTTGTAGGAATGCCCAACATGTCCTTGTCTACTGTGGAACTATGGAGAAAAGCCAGAAAAAAGCCAACTCAAACAAATCCAGATTTATTGCTAAACCTCCTGACTTTTCACTTCCCCAAATGGCCGAATTTGGATTCCCGTTGAATTTCAAAGTGATTCGCATACTACAGCTCTTCACCTTTGTAGGTATGGCCAACATGTCCATATCTACTGTGGAATTATGGAGAAAAGCAAGAAAAACGCCAACTCAAACAAATCCAGATTTGTTGCTAAAACTCCTGACTTTGCGCTTCCCCAAATGGCCGAATTTGGATTCCCGTTGAATTTGAAACCTGATTTGCATACTACAGCTCTTCACGTTCGTAGGGATGCCCAACATGTCTATATCTACTGTGGAAATATGGAGAAAACCAAGAAAAAAGCCAACTCAAAAAAATCCAGATTTCGACAATTATGTTGCTAAACCTCCTGACTTTGTGCTGACCCCAAATGGCCAAATTTGGATTCCCGTTGAATTTGAAACCTGATTTGAATGTTACACCACTTCACGTTTGTAGGTATGGCCAACCTGTCCATATTTACGGTGGAAATATGGAGAAAACCAGGAAAAAAGCCAACTCAAACAAATCCAGATCTATTGCTAAACCTCCTGACTTTGCGCTTCCCCAAATTGCCAAATTTGGATTCCCATTTAATTTGAAACCTGATTTGCATACTACAGCTACTCACGTGTGTAGGGATGCCCAACATGTTCATATCTACTGGGGAATTTGGAAGAAAAGCCAGAAAAAAAGCCAACTCAAACAAATCCAGATTTGTTGCTAAACCTCCTGACTTTGTGCTGTCCCCAAATGGCCAAATATCGATTCCTGTTGAATTTGAAACCTGATTTGCATACTACAGGTCTTCACTTTTGTAGGGATGCCTAACATGTCCATATCTACTGTGGAATTATGGAGAAAATCCAGAAAAAAGCAAGCTCAAACAAATCCAGATTTCGACAATTATGTTGCTAAACCTCCTGACTTTGTGCTGTTCCCAAACGGCCAAATATGGGTTCCCGTTGAATTTGAAACCTGATTCGCATACTACAGCTCTTCATGTTTGTATGTATGCCCAACATGTTCATATCTTCTGTGGAATTATGGAGAAAATCCAGAAAAAAGACAACTCAAACAAATCCAGATTTGTTGCTAAACCTCTTGACTTTGCGCTTCCCCACATGGCCGAATTTGGATTCCCGTTGAATTTGAAACCTGACTTGCATACTACAGCTCTAAACGTTTGTAGGGATGCCCAACATGTCCATATTTACAGTAGAAATATGGAGAAAACCAAGAAAAAAGCCAACTCAAACAAATCCAGATTTATTGCTAAAACTCCTGACTTTGTGCTGTCCCCAAACGGCCAAATATGGATTCCCGTTGAATTTGAAACCTGATTCTCATACTACAGCTCTTCCCGTTTGTAGGTATGCCCAACATGTCCATATTTACTGTGGAATTATGGAGAAAAGCCAGAAAAAAGCCAACTCAAACAAATACAGATTTGTTGCTAAACGTCCTGACTTTGCGCTTCCCCAAATGGCCGAATTTGGATTCCCGTTGAATTTGAAACTTGATTTGCATACTACATCTCTTCACGTTTGTAGGGATGCTGTTGTGGAAGTTTCCTTTGCAGCAGGGAGACACGTACGATTTCAAAGTTTAGTAAACTGAAACAAATAAGTCAGAACTGAGACTAAAACCAAGTTGGGTTTTTTGTATTTCATTAAAGATATATTTGCAAATAGGAGGAATACAGTTTCACAAGAAGCACGTAGCTCAGTGTGTAAAAGATTCGTCAAATGAGGAAGGAAAAAGGTGAGCTTAAATGCCCATTGGGAAAAGGGGAGTGACATTTGACAAACAATTAAAACATCAACCTTCCAGACTCTTCTTCCTGAGAGACAGATAAGATATAGGTCTGGTACTGAATTTATCAAAGAAACACAGGCATGTGTGATAAATTCACTTAATCTAATTCTCTGTTCCTTCCTGCCCCTGCTGAGGTCACGCTCCCTGTACATCTAAAAGATGTAAAGGGGGAGACGTGATACGGGGGAAGGAGGATACTAGAGTTTGTGGCCTTGTGGCTTATCAGTTCACACAAAGCACAGACACCTTCTTCGGAGACTCTCAGTCTCTGAAGTCTAAACACCTCCCAATCCACATGCAGGAATGCAAATGAACTGTCGTCTAGATTGGTGTATGAGAATGCAGTGTGCTGAATGAAGAACACAAGGCACAAATAAACAATACAGGCTTAAATGTCATTTTGCCATTACAATGCCTAACATGTTCATATCTACTGTGGAATTATGGAGAAAAGCCAGAAAAAAGCCAGCTCAAACAAATCCAGATTTGTTGCTAAACCTCCTGACTTTGCGCTTCCCCAAATGGCCGAATTTGGATTCCCTTTGAATTTGAAACCTGATTTGCATACTACAGCTCTTCACTTTTGTAGCGATGCCCAACATGTCCATATCTACTGAGGAATTATGGAGAAAAGCCAGGAAAAAGCCAACTCCAACAAATCCAGATTTCGACAATTATGTTGCTAAACCTCCTGACTTTGTGCTGTCCACAAACGGCCAAATATGGATTCCCGTTGAATTCGAAACCTGATTTGCATAGTACTGCTCTTCAAGTTTGTAGGGATGCCTAACATGTCCATATCTACTGTGGAATTATGGAGAAAAGCCAGAAAAAAGCCAACTCAAACAAATCCAGATTTCGACAATTATGTTGCTAAACCTCCTGACTTTGTGCTGTCCCCAAATGGCCAAATATGGATTTCTGTTGAATTTGAAACCTGATTTGCATACTTCAGCTCTTCACGTTCGTAGGGATGCCCAACCTGTTCATATTTCCGGTAGAAATATGGAGAAAACCAAGAAAAAAGCCAACTCAAACAAATCCAGATTTGTTTCTAAACCTCCTGACTTTGTGCTGTCCCCAAATGGCCGAATTTGAATTCCCGTTGAATTTGAAACCTGATTTGCATACTAAAGCTCTTCACGTTTGTAGGTATGCCCAACATGTCCATATCTACTGTGGAATTATGCAGAAAAGCCAGAAAAAAGCCAACTCAAACAAATCCAGATTTGTTGCTAAACCTCCTGACTTTGCGCTTCCCCAAATGGCCGACTTTGGATTCCCGTTGAATTTGAAACCTGGTTTGCATACTACAGCTCTTCACGTTTGTAGTGATGCCCAACATGTCCATATCTACTGTGGAATTATGGAGAAAAGCCAGAAAAAAGCCAACTCAAACAAATCCAGATCTATGGCTAAACCTCCTGACTTTGCGCTTCCCCAAATTGCCAAATTTGGATTCCCATTGAATTTGAAACCTGACTTGCATACGACAGCTCTTCATGTGTGTAGGGATGCCCAAAATATCCATATATACTGCGGAATTATGGAGAAAAGCCAGAAAAAAAGCCAACTCAAACAAATCCAGATTTCAACAAATATGTTGCTAAACCTCCTGACTTTGTGCTGTTCCCAAACGGCCAAATATGGGTTCCCGTTGAATTTGAAACCTGATTCGCATACTACAGCTCTTCATGTTTGTAAGTATGCCCAACATGTCCATATCTTCTGTAGAATGATGGAGAAAATCCAGAAAAAAGACAACTCAAAGAAATCCAGATTTGTTGCTAAACCTCTTGACTTTGCGCTTCCCCAAATGGCCGAATTTGGATTCCCGTTGAATTTGAAACCTGATTTGCATACTACAGCTCTTCACGTTTGTAGGGATGCCTAACATGTCCATATCTACTGTGGAATTATGGAGAAAAGCCAGAAAAAAGCCAGCACAAACAAATCCAGATTTCGACAATTATGTTGCTAAACCTCCTGGCTTTGTGCTGTCCCCAAACGGCAAAATATGGGTTCCCGTTGAATTTGAAACCTGATTCGCATACTGCGGCTCTTCACATTTGTAGGGATGCCCAACCTGTCCATATCTACTGTGGTATTATGGAGAAAAGCCAGAAAAAAAGACAGCTCAAACAAATCCAGATTTCGACAATTATGTTGCTAAACCTCCTGACTTTGTGCTGTCCCCAAATGGCCGAATTGGAATTCCCGTTGAATTTGAAACCTGATTTGCATACTAAAGCTCTTCACGTTTGTAGGTATGCCCAACATGTCCATATCTACTGTGCAATTATGCAGAAAAGCCAGAAAAAAGCCAACTCAAACAAATCCAGATTTGTTGCTAAACCTCCTGACTTTGCGCTTCCCCAAATGGCCGAATTTGGATTCCCGTTGAATTTGAAACCTGATTTGCATACTACAGCTTTTCACGTTTGTAGTGATGCCCAAAATGTCCATATCTACTGTGGAATTATGGAGAAAAGCCAGAAAAAAGCCAACTCAAACAAATCCAGATCTATTGCTAAACCTCCTGACTTTGCGCTTCCCCAAATTGCCAAATTTGGATTCCCATTGAATTTGAAACCTGAATTGCATACTACAGCTCTTCACGTGTGTAGGGATGCCCAACATGTCCATATCTACTGTTGAGTTATGGAGAAAAGCCAGAAAAAAGCCAACTCAAACAAATCCAGATTTCGACAATTATGTTGCTAAACCTCCTGACTTTGTGCTGTCCACAAACGGCCAAATATGGATTCCCGTTGAATTTGAAACCTGATTTGCATACTACAGCTCGTCACGTTTGTAGGGATGCCTAACATGTCCATATCTACTGTGGAATTATGGAGAAATGCCAGAAAAAAGCCAGCTCAAACAAATCCAGATTTGTTGCTAAATCTCCTGACTTTGTGCTGTCCCCAAATGGCCAAATTTGGATTCCCATTGAATTTGAAACCTGCATTGCATACTACAGCTCTTCACGTGTGTAGGGATGCCCAACATGTCCATATCTACTGGGGAATTATGGAGAAAAGCCAGAAAAAAAGCCAACTCAAACAAATCCAGATTTCAACAAATATGTTGCTAAACCTCCTGACTTTGTGCTGTCCACAAACGGCCAAATATGGATTCCCGTTGAATTTGAAACCTGATTTGCATACAACAGCTCTTCACGTTTGTAAGTTTGCCCAACATGTCCATATCTACTGTTGAATTATGGAGAAAAGCCAGAAAAAAGCCAACTCAAACAAATCCAGATTTCGACAATTATGTTGCTAAACCTCCTGACTTTGTGCTGTCCACAAATGGCCAAATATGGATTCCCGTTGAATTTGAAACCTGATTTGCATACTACAGCTCGTCACGTTTGTAGGGATGCCTAACATGTCCATACCTACTGTGGAATTATGGAGAAAAGCCAGAAAAAAGACAGCTCAAACAAATCCAGATTTGTTGCTAAATCTCCTGACTTTGTGCTGTCCCTAAATGGCCAAATATGGATTCCCGTTGAATTTGAAACCTGATTTGCATACTACAGCTCTTCATGTTTGTATGTATGCCCAACATGCCCATATCTACTGTTGAATTATGGAGAAAATCCAGAAAAAAGCCAACTCAAACAAATCCAGATTAATTGCTAAACCTCCTGACTTTGCTCTTCCCCAAATGGCCGAATTTGGATTCCCGTTGAAATTGAAAGCTGATTCTCATACTACAGCTCTTCAACTTTTTAGGTATGCCCAACATGTCCATATTTACTGTGGAGTTATGGAGAAAAGCCAGAAAAAAGCCAGCTCAAACAAATCCAGATTTGTTGCTAAACCTCCTGACTTTGTGCTGTCCCCAAATGGCCAAATATGGATTCCCGTTGAATTTGAAACCTGATTTGCATACTACAGCTCTTCATGTTTGTATGTATGCCCAACATGCCCATATCTACTGTTGAATTATGGAGAAAATCCAGAAAAAAGCCAACTCAAACAAATCCAGATTAATTGCTAAACCTACTGACTTTGCACTTCCCCAAATGGCCGAATTTGGATTCCCTTTGAATTTGAAAGCTGATTCTCATACTACAGCTCTTCACGTTTGTAGGTCTGCCCAACATGTCCATATTTACTGTGGAATTATGGAGAAAAGCAAGAAAAAAGCCAACTCAAATGAATCAAGATTTCGACAATTATGTTGCTAAACCTCCTGACTTTGTGCTGTCGACAAACGGCCAAATATGGATACCCGTTGAATCTGAAACCTGATTCGCATACTACAGCTCTTCCTGTTTGTAGCTATGCCCAACATGTCCATATCTACTGTTGAATTATGGAGAAAATCCAGAAAAAAAGCCAACTCAAACAAATCCAGATTAATTGCTAAACCTCCTGACTTTGCACTTCCCCAAATGGCCGAATTTGGATTCCCGTTGAATTTGAAAGCTGATTCTCATACTACAGCTCTTCACGTTTGTAGGTCTGCCCAACATGTCCATATTTACTGTGGAATTATGGAGACAAGCCAGAAAAAAGCCAGCTCAAACAAATCCAGATTTGTTGCTAAACCTCCTGACTTTGCGGTTCCCCAAATGGCCGAATTTGGATTCCCGTTGAATTTGAAAACTGATTTACATAATACAGCTCTTCACGTTTGTAGGGATGACCAACATGTCCATATCTACTGTAGAAATATGGAGAAAACCAAGAAAAAAGCCAACTCAAATAAATCAAGATTTCGACAATTATGTTGCTAAACCTCCTGACTTTGTGCTGACGACAAACGGCCAAATATGGATACCCGTTGAATCTGAAAACTGACTTGCATACTACAGCTCTTCCTGTTTGTAGGTATGCCCAACATGTCCATATCTAATGTGGAAATATGGAGAAAACCAAGAAAAAAGCCAACTCAAACAAATCCAGATTTGTTGCTAAATCTCCTGACTTTGCGCTTCCCCAAATGGCCAAATTTGGATTCCCTTTGAATTTGAAACCTGATTTGCATACTACAGCTCGTCATGTTTGTAACTATGCCCAACATGCCCATATCTACTGTGGAATTATGGAGAAAAGCCAGAAAAAAGCCAACTGAAAGAAATCCAGATTTGTTGCTAAACCTCCTGACTTTGCGGTTCCCCAAATGGCCGAATTTGGATTCCTGTTGAATTTGAAAACTGATTTACATAATACAGCTCTTCACGTTTGTAGGGATGGCCAACATGTCCATATCTGCTGTAGAAATATGGAGAAAACCAAGAAAAAAGCCAACTCAAATAAATCAAGATTTCGACAATTATGTTGCTAAACCTCCTGACTTTGTGCTGTCCACAAACGGCCAAATATGGAATCCCGTTGAATTTGAAACCTGATTTGCATACAACAGCTCTTCACGTTTGTAGGTATGCCCAACATGTCCATATCTACTGTTGAATTATGGAGAAAATCCAGAAAAAAGCCAACTCAAACAAATCCAGATTAATTGCTAAACCTCCTGACTTTGCTGTTCCCCAAATGGCCGAATTTGGATTCCCGTTGAATTTGAAAGCTGATTCTCATACTACAGCTCTTCAACTTTTTAGGTATGCCCAACATGTCCATATTTACTGTGGAATTATGGAGAAAAGCCAGAAAAAAGCCAGCTCAAACAAATCCAGATTTGTTGCTAAACCTCCTGACTTTGTGCTGTCCCCAAATGGCCAAATATGGATTCCCGTTGAATTTGAACCCTGATTGAAACCTCTTTACGTTTGTAGGGATGCCACACATGTCCAAATCTAATGTGGAAATATGGAGAAAACCAAGAAAAAAGCCAACTCAAACAAATCCAGATTTCGACAATTATGTTGCTAAACCTCCTGACTTTGTGCTGTCCACAAACGGCCAAATATGGATTCCCGTTGAATTTGAAACCTGATTTGCATACTACAGCTCGTCACGTTTGTAGGGATGCCTAACATGTCCATATCTACTGTGGAATTATGGAGAAATGCCAGAAAAAAGCCAGCTCAAACAAATCCAGATTAATTGCTAAACCTCCTGACTTTGCACTTCCCCAAATGGCCGAATTTGGATTCCCTTTGAATTTGAAAGCTGATTCTCATACTACAGCTCTTCACGTTTGTAGGTCTGCCCAACATGTCCATATTTACTGTGGAATTATGGAGAAAACCAAGAAAAAAGCCAACTCAAATGAATCAAGATTTCGACAATTATGTTGCTAAACCTCCTGACTTTGTGCTGTCGACAAACGGCCAAATATGGATACCCGTTGAATCTGAAACGTGATTCGCATACTACAGCTCTTCCTGTTTGTAGCTATGCCCAACATGTCCATATCTACTGTTGAATTATGGAGAAAATCCAGAAAAAAAGCCAACTCAAACAAATCCAGATTAATTGCTAAACCTCCTGACTTTGCACTTCCCCAAATGGCCGAATTTGGATTCCCGTTGAATTTTAAAGCTGATTCTCATACTACAGCTCTTCACGTTTGTAGGTCTGCCCAACATGTCCATATTTACTGTGGAATTATGGAGACAAGCCAGAAAAAAGCCAGCTCAAACAAATCCAGATTTGTTGCTAAACCTCCTGACTTTGCGGTTCCCCAAATGGCCGAATTTGGATTCCCGTTGAATTTGAAAACTGATTTACATAATACAGCTCTTCACGTTTGTAGGGATGACCAACATGTCCATATCTACTGTAGAAATATGGAGAAAACCAAGAAAAAAGCCAACTCAAATAAATCAAGATTTCGACAATTATGTTGCTAAACCTCCTGACTTTGTGCTGACGACTAACGGCCAAATATGGATACCCGTTCAATCTGAAAACTGATTTGCATACTACAGCTCTTCCTGTTTGTAGGTATGCCCAACATGTCCATATCTAATGTGGAAATATGGAGAAAACCAAGAAAAAAGCCAACTCAAACAAATCCAGATTTGTTGCTAAATCTCCTGACTTTGCGCTTCCCCAAATGGCCAAATTTGGATTCCCTTTGAATTTGAAACCTGATTGAAACCTCTTTACGTTTGTAGGGATGCCACACATGTCCATATCTAATGTGGAAATATGGAGAAAACCAAGAAAAAAGCCAACTCAAACAAATCCAGATTTCGACAATTATGTTGCTAAACCTCCTGAATTTGTGATGTCCACAAACGGCCAAATATGGATTCCCGTTGAATTTGAAACCTGATTTGCATACTACAGCTCGTCACGTTTGTAGGGATGCCTAACATGTCCATATCTACTGTGGAATTATGGAGAAAAGCCAGAAAAAAGCCAGCTCAAACAAATCCAGATTTGTTGCTTAATCTCCTGACTTTGTGCTGTCCCCAAATGGCCAAATATGGATTGCCGTTGAATTTGAAAGCTTATTCGCATTCTCCGGCTCTTCACGTTTGTAGCGATGCCTAACATGTCCATATCTAATGTGGAATTATGGAGAAAAGCCAGAAAAAAGCCAGCTCAAACAAATCCAGATTTTGACAATTATGTTGCTAAACCTCCTGATTTTGTGCTGTCCCCAAATGGCCAAATACTGATTCCCATTGAATTTGAAACCTGATTTGCATACTTCAGCTCTTCACGTTCATATGGATGCCCAACATGTCCATGTCTACTGTGGAAATATGGAGAAAACCAAGAAAAAAGCCAACTCAAACAAATCCAGATTTCGATAATTATGTTGCTAAACCTCCTGAATTTGTGCTGTCCACCAACGGCCAAATATGGATTCCCGTTGATTTTGAAACCTGATTCGCATACTACAGCTCTTCACGTTTGTAGGTATGCCCAACATGTCCATATCTACTGTTGAATTAATGTAGAAAATCCAGAAAAAAGCCAACTCAAACAAATCCAGATTTATTGCTAAACCTCCTGACTTTGCGCTTCCCCAAATTGCCGAATTTGGATTCCCGTTGAATTTGAAACCTGACTTGCATACTACAGCTCTTCACGTTTGTAGGGATGCCCAACATGTCCATATCTACTGTGGTATTATGGGGAAAAGCCAGAAAAAAAGACAGCTCAAACAATTCCAGATTTCGACAATTATGTTGCTAAACCTCCTGACTTTGTGCTGTCCACAAACGGCCAAATATGGATACCCGTTGAATCTGAAACCTGATTTGCATACTACAGCTCTTCATGTTTGTATCAATGCCCAAAATGCCCATATCTACTGTGGAATTATGGAGAAAAGCCAGAAAAAAGCCAACTCAAACAAACCCAGATTTGTTGCTAAATCTCCTGACATTGCGCTTCCCCAAATGGCCGAATTTGGATTAACTTTGAATTTGAAACCTGATGTGCATACTACAGCTCTTCACGTTTGTAGGGATGCCTAACATGTCCATATCTACTGTGGAATTATGGAGAAAAGCCAGAAAAAAGCCAGCTCAAACAAATCCAGATTTTGACAATAATGTTGCCCGAACCTACTGACTTTGTGCTGTCCCCAAATGGCCAAATATGGATTCCCGTTGAATTTGAAACCAGATTTGAATACTACAGCTCTTCACGTTTGTAGTGATGCCCAACATGCCCATATCTACTGTGGAATTATGGAGAAAAGCCAGAAAAAAGCCAACTGAAAGAAATCCAGATTTGTTGCTAAAACTCCTGACTTTGCGCTTCCCCAAATGGCCGAATTTGGATTGCTGTTGAATTTGAAACCTGATTAGCATACTACAGCTCTTAACGTTTGTAGGGATGCCCAACATGTCTATGTCTACTGTGGAAATATGGAGAAAACCAAGAAAATAGCCAACTCAATCAAATCCAGATTTCGACAATTATGTTGGTAAACCTCCTGACTTTGTGCTGTCCACAAATGGCCAAATATCGAATCCCGTTGAATTTGAAACCTGATTTGCATACTACAGCTCTTCATGTTTGTAGGGATGCCTAACATGTCCATATCTAATGTGGAATTATGGAGAAAAGCCAGAAAAAAGCCAGCTCAAACAAATCCAGATTTTGACAATTATGTTGCTAAACCTCCTGACTTTGTGCTGTCCCCAAATGGCCAAATACTGATTCCCGTTGAATTTGAAACCTGATTTGCATACTTCAGCTCTTCACGTTCATATGGATGCCCAACATGTCCATGTCTACTGTGGAAATATGGAGAAAACCAAGAAAAAAGCCAACTCAAACAAATCCAGATTTCGATAATTATGTTGCTAAACCTCCTGAATTTGTGCTGTCCACAAACGGCCAAATATGGATTCCCGTTGATTTTGAAACCTGATTCGCATACTACAGCTCTTCACGTTTGTAGGGATGCCCAACCTGTCCATTTTTACGGTGGAAATATGGAGAAAAGCCAGAAAAAAGCCAACTCAAACAAATCCAGATTTATTGCTAAACCTCCTGACTTTGCGCTTCCCAAATGGCCGAATTTGGATTCCCGTTGAATTTGAAATGTAATTCGCATACTACAGCTCTTCACATTTGTAGGGATGCCCAACATGTCCATATCTACTGTGGAAATATGGAGAAAACAAAGAAAAAAGCCAACTCAAACAAATCCAGATTTCGACAATTATGTTGCTGAACCTCCTGACTTTGTGCTGTCCCCAAATGGCCAAATATGGATTCCCATTGAATTTGAAACCTGGTTTGAATGCTACAGCAATTCACGTTTGTAGGTATGCCCAACAAGTCCATATCTACTGTGGAATTGTGGAGAAAAGCCAGAAAAAAGCCAACTCAAACAAATCCAGATTTCGACAATTATGTTGCTAAACCTCCTGACTTTGTGTTGTCCCCAAACGGCCAAATATGGATTCCCGTTGAATTTGAAACCTGATTTGCATGCATCAGCTCTTCACGTTTGTAGGTATGCCCAACATGTCCATATCTACTGTTGAATTATGGAGAAAATCAAGAAAAAAGCCAACTCAAACAAATCCAGATTTGTTGCTAAACCTCCTGACTTTGCGCTTGCCCAAATGGCCGAATTTGGATTCCCGTTGAATTTGAAACCTGATTTGCATACTATAGCTCTTCACGTTTGTAGGGATGCCCAACATGTCCATATCTACTGTGGAATTATGGAGAAAATCCAGGAAAAAGCCAACTCAAACAAATCCAGATTTCGACAATTATGTTGCTAAACCTCCTGACTTTGTGCTGGCCCCAAACGGCCAAATATGGATTCACGTAGAATTTAAAAATGGATTTGCATACTACAGCTCTTCACGTTTGTAGGTATGCCCAACATGTCTATATCTAATGTGGAAATATGGAGAAAACCAAGAAAAAAGCCAACTCAAAAAAATCCAGATTTCGACAATTATGTTGCTAAACCTCCTGACGTTTTGCTGACCCCAAATGGCCAAATTTGGATTCCCGTTGAGTTTGAAACCTGATTTCAATGCTACAGCACTTCACGTTTGTAGGTATGCCCAACATGTCCATATCTACTGTTGAATTATGGAGAAAAGCCAGAAAAAAGCCAACTCAAACAAATGCAGATTTGCTGCTAAACCTCCTGACTTTGCGCTTCCCCAAATGGCCGAATTTGGATTCCCGTTGAATTTGAAACGTAATTCGCATACTACAGCTCTTCACGTTTGTAGGGATGCCCAACATGTCCATATCTACTGTGGAATTATGGAGAAAAGCCAGAAAAAAGCCAACTCAAACACATCCAGATTTATTGCTAAACCTCCTGACTTTGCGCTTCCCCAAATGGCCGAATTTGTATTCCCGTTGATTTTGAAACCTGATTTGCATACTACAGCTCTTCACGTTTGTAGTGATGCCCAACATGTCCATATCTGCTGTGGAAATATGGAGAAAAGCCAGAAAAAAGCCAACTCAAACAAATCCAGATTTCGACAATTATGTTGCTAAACCTCCTGACTTTGTGCTGGTCCCAAACGGCAATATATGGATTCCCGTTGAATTTGAAACCGGATTTGCATACTACAGCTCTTCACGTTTGTAGGTATGCCCAACATGTCCTTGTCTACTGTGGAACTATGGAGAAAAGCCAGAAAAAAGCCAACTCAAACAAATCCAGATTTGTTGCTAAACCTCCTGACTTTGCGCTTCCCCAAATGGCCGAATTTGGATTCCCGTTGAATTTGAAACGTAATTCGCATACTACAGCTCTTCACGTTTGTAGGGATGCCCAAAATGTCAATATCTACTGTGGAAATATGGAGAAAACCAAGAAAAAAGCCAAATCAAACAAATCTAGATTTCGACAATTATGTTGCTAAACCTCCTGACTTTGTGTTGACCCCAAATGGCCAAATTTGGATTCCCGTTGAATTTGAAACCTGATTTGAATGCTACAGCACTTCACGTTCGTAGGTATGCCCAACATGTCCATATCTACTGTTGATTTATGGAGAAAATCCAGAAAAAAGCCAACTCAAACAAATCCAGATTTATTGCTAAACCTCCTGACTTTTCACTTCCCCAAATGGCCGAATTTGGATTCCCGTTGAATTTGAAACCTGATTTGCATAATACAGCTCTTCACGTTCGTAGGGATGCCCAACATGTCTATATCTACTGTGGAAATATGGAGAAAACCAATAAAAAAGCCAACTCAAAAAAATCCAGATTTCGACAATTATGTTGCTAAACCTCCTGACTTTGTGCTGACCCCAAATGGCCAAATTTGGATTCCCGTTGAATTTGAAACCTGATTTGAATACTACAGGTCTTCACTTTTGTAGGGATGCCTAACATGTCCATATCTACTCTGGAATTATGGAGAAAATCTAGAAAAAAGCAAGCTCAAACAAATCCAGATTTCGACAATTATGTTGCTAAACCTCCTGAATTTGTGCTGTTCCCAAACGGCCAAATATGGGTTCCCGTTGAATTTGAAACCTGAATCGCATACTACAGCTCTTCATGTTTGTATGCTTGCCCAACATGTTCATATCTTCTGTGGAATTATGCAGAAAAGCCAGGAAAAAGCCAACTCCAACAAATCCAGATTTCGACAATTATGTTGCTAAACCTCCTGACTTTGTGCTGTCCACAAACGGCCAAATATGGATTCCCGTTGAATTCGAAACCTGATTTGCATACTACTGCTCTTCACGTTTGTAGGGATGCCTAACATGTCCATATCTACTGTGGAATTATGGAGAAAAGCCAGAAAAAAGCCAACTCAAACAAATCCAGATTTCGACAATTATGTTGCTAAACCTCCTGACTTTGTGCTGTCCCCAAATGGCCAAATATGGATTTCTGTTGAATTTGAAACCTGATTTGCATACTTCAGCTCTTCACGTTCGTAGGGATGCCCAACCTGTTCATATTTCCGGTGGAAATTTGGAGAAAACCAAGAAAAAAGCCAACTCAAACAAATCCAGATTTGTTTCTAAACCTCCTGACTTTGTGCTGTCCCCAAATGCCCGAATTTGGATTCCCGTTGAATTTGAAACCTGATTTGCATACTACAGCTCTTCACGTTTGTAGTGATGCCCAACATGTCCATATCTACTGTGGAAATATGGAGAAAAGCCAGAAAAAAGCCAACTCAAACAAATCCAGATTTCGACAATTATGTTGCTAAACCTCCTGACTTTGTGCTGGTCCCAAACGGCAATATATGGATTCCCGTTGAATTTGAAACCGGATTTGCATACTACAGCTCTTCACGTTTGTAGGTATGCCCAACATGTCCTTGTCTACTGTGGAACTATGGAGAAAATCCAGAAAAAAGCCAACTCAAACAAATCCAGATTTGTTGCTAAACCTCCTGACTTTGCGCTTCCCCAAATGGCCGAATTTGGATTCCCGTTGAATTTGAAATGTAATTCGCATACTACAGCTCTTCACGTTTGTAGGGATGCCCAAAATGTCAATATCTACTGTGGAAATATGGAGAAA
Source organism: Zingel zingel (assembly GCA_023566125.1). Taxonomy (NCBI): domain Eukaryota; kingdom Metazoa; phylum Chordata; class Actinopteri; order Perciformes; family Percidae; genus Zingel; species Zingel zingel. Next base: position 13,359,917 of record CM042323.1, read on the forward strand.
ACCAAGAAAAAAGCCAAATCAAACAAATCTAGATTTCGACAATTATGTTGCTAAACCTCCTGACTTTGTGTTGACCCCAAATGGCCAAATTTGGATTCCCGTTGAATTTGAAACCTGATTTGAATGCTACAGCACTTCACGTTCGTAGGTATGCCCAACATGTCCATATCTACTGTTGATTTATGGAGAAAATCCAGAAAAAAGCCAACTCAAACAAATCCAGATTTATTGCTAAACCTCCTGACTTTTCACTCCCCCAAATGGCCGAATTTGGATTCCCGTTGAATTTGAAACCTGATTTGCATAATACAGCTCTTCACGTTCGTAGGGATGCCCAACATGTCTATATCTACTGTGGAAATATGGAGAAAACCAATAAAAAAGCCAACTCAAAAAAATCCAGATTTCGACAATTATGTTGCTAAACCTCCTGACTTTGTGCTGACCCCAAATGGCCAAATTTGGATTCCCGTTGAATTTGAAACCTGATTTGAATACTACAGGTCTTCACTTTTGTAGGGATGCCTAACATGTCCATATCTACTGTGGAATTATGGAGAAAATCTAGAAAAAAGCATGCTCAAACAAATCCAGATTTCGACAATTATGTTGCTAAACCTCCTGAATTTGTGCTGTTCCCAAACGGCCAAATATGGGTTCCCGTTGAATTTGAAACCTGATTCGCATACTACAGCTCTTCATGTTTGTATGCTTGCCCAACATGTTCATATCTTCTGTGGAATTATGCAGAAAAGCCAGGAAAAAGCCAACTCCAACAAATCCAGATTTCGACAATTATGTTGCTAAACCTCCTGACTTTGTGCTGTCCACAAACGGCCAAATATGGATTCCCGTTGAATTCGAAACCTGATTTGCATACTACTGCTCTTCACGTTTGTAGGGATGCCTAACATGTCCATATCTACTGTGGAATTATGGAGAAAAGCCAGAAAAAAGCCAACTCAAACAAATCCAGATTTCGACAATTATGTTGCTAAACCTCCTGACTTTGTGCTGTCCCCAAATGGCCAAATATGGATTTCTGTTGAATTTGAAACCTGATTTGCATACTTCAGCTCTTCACGTTCGTAGGGATGCCCAACCTGTTCATATTTCCGGTGGAAATATGGAGAAAACCAAGAAAAAAGCCAACTCAAACAAATCCAGATTTGTTTCTAAACCTCCTGACTTTGTGCTGTCCCCAAATGCCCGAATTTGGATTCCCGTTGAATTTGAAACCTGATTTGCATACTACAGCTCTTCACGTTTGTAGGGATGCCCAAAATGTCCATATCTACTGCGGAATTATGGAGAAAAGCCAGAAAAAAAGCCAACTCAAACAAATCCAGATTTCAACAAATATGTTGCTAAACCTCCTGACTTTGTGCTGTCCACAAACGGCCAAATATGGATTCCCGTTGAATATGAAACCTGATTTGCATTCTACAGCTCTTCACGTTTGTAGGTTTGCCCAACATGTCCATATCTACTGTGGAATGATGGCGAAAAGCCAGAAAAAAGCCAACTCAAACAAATCCAGATTTCGACAATTATGTTGCTAAACCTCCTGATTTTGTGCTGTTCCCAAACGGCCAAATATGGGTTCCCGTTGAATTTGAAACCTGATTCGCATACTACAGCTCTTCACGTTTGTAGGCATGCCTAACATGTCCATATCTACTGTGGAATTATGGAGAAAAGCCAGAAAAAAGCCAGCACAAACAAATCCAGATTTCGACAATTATGTTGCTAAACCTCCTGAGTTTGTGCTGTCCCCAAACGGCCAAATATGGATTCCCGTTGAATTTGAAACCTGATTTGCATACTACGGCTCTTCACGTTTGAAGGTATGCCCAACATGTCCATATCTACTGTGGAATTATGGAGAAAAGCCAGAAGAAAGCCAACTCCAACAAATCCCGATTTGTTGCTAAACCTCCTTAACCTTGCACTTCCCCAAAAGGCCGAATTTGGATTCCCGTTGAATTTGAAACCTGATTCGCATACTACGGCTCTTCACATTTGTAGGGATGCCCAACCTGTCCATATTTACGGTGGAAATATGGAGAAAACCAAGAAAAAAGCCAACTCAAACAAATCCAGATTCATTGCTAAACATCCTGACTTTGCGCTTCCCCAAATTGCCGAATTTGGATTCCTGTTGAATTTTAAACCTGATTTGCATACTTCAGCTCTTCACGTTCGTAGGGATGCCCAACCTGTTCATATTTCCGGTGGAAATATGGAGAAAACCAAGAAAAAAGCCAACTCAAACAAATCCAGATTTGTTTCTAAACCTCCTGACTTTGTGCTGTCCCCAAATGGCCGAATTTGAATTCCCGTTGAATTTGAAACCTGATTTGCATACTAAAGCTCTTCACGTTTGTAGGTATGCCCAACATGTCCATATCTACTGTGGAATTATGCAGAAAAGCCAGAAAAAAGCCAACTCAAACAAATCCAGATTTGTTGCTAAACCTCCTGACTTTGCGCTTCCCCAAATGGCCGAATTTGGATTCCCGTTGAATTTGAAACCTGATTTGCATACTACAGCTCTTCACGTTTGTAGTGATGCCCAACATGTCCATATCTACTGTGGAATTATGGAGAAAAGCCAGAAAAAAGCCAACTCAAACAAATCCAGATTTGTTGCTAAACCTCCTGACTTTGCGCTTCCCCAAATGCCCGAATTTGGATTCCCGTTGAATTTGAAACCTGATTTGCATACTACAGCTCTTCACGTTTGTAGGGATGCCCAAAATGTCCATATCTACTGCGGAATTATGGAGAAAAGCCAGAAAAAAAGCCAACTCAAACAAATCCAGATTTCAACAAATATGTTGCTAAACCTCCTGACTTTGTGCTGTCCACAAACGGCCAAATATGGATTCCCGTTGAATATGAAACCTGATTTGCATTCTACAGCTCTTCACGTTTGTAGGTTTGCCCAACATGTCCATATCTACTGTGGAATGATGGCGAAAAGCCAGAAAAAAGCCAACTCAAACAAATCCAGATTTCGACAATTATGTTGCTAAACCTCCTGATTTTGTGCTGTTCCCAAACGGCCAAATATGGGTTCCCGTTGAATTTGAAACCTGATTCGCATACTACAGCTCTTCACGTTTGTAGCGATGCCTAACATGTCCATATCTACTGTGGAATTATGGAGAAAAGCCAGAAAAAAGCCAGCACAAACAAATCCAGATTCCGACAATTATGTTGCTAAACCTCCTGAGTTTGTGCTGTCCCCAAACGGCCAAATATGGATTCCCGTTGAATTTGAAACCTGATTTGCATACTACGGCTCTTCACGTTTGAAGGTATGCCCAACATGTCCATATCTACTGTGGAATTATGGAGAAAAGCCAGAAGAAAGCCAACTCCAACAAATCCCGATTTGTTGCTAAACCTCCTTAACCTTGCACTTCCCCAAAAGGCCGAATTTGGATTCCCGTTGAATTTGAAACCTGATTCGCATACTACGGCTCTTCACATTTGTAGGGATGCCCAACCTGTCCATATTTACGGTGGAAATATGGAGAAAACCAAGAAAAAAGCCAACTCAAACAAATCCAGATTCATTGCTAAACCTCCTGACTTTGCGCTTCCCCAAATTGCCGAATTTGGATTCCTGTTGAATTTTAAACCTGATTTGCATACTACATCTCTTCACGTTTGTAGGGATGCCTAACATGTTCATATCTACTGTGGAATTATGGAGAAAAGCCAGAAAAAAGCCAGCTCAAACAAATCCAGATTTGTTGCTAAACCTTCTGACTTTGCGCTTCCCCAAATGGCCGAATTTGGATTCCCTTTGAATTTGAACTCTGATTTGCATACTACAGCTCTTCACGTTTGTAGCGATGCCCAACATGTCCATATCTACTGAGGAATTATGGAGAAAAGCCAGGAAAAAGCCAACTCCAACAAATCCAGATTTCGACAATTATGTTGCTAAACCTCCTGATTTTGTGCTGTCCACAAACGGCCAAATATGGATTCCCGTTGAATTCGAAACCTGATTTGCATACTACTGCTCTTCACGTTTGTAGGGATGCCTAACATGTCCATATCTACTGTGGAATTATGAAGAAAAGCCAGAAAAAAGCCAACTCAAACAAATCCAGATTTCGACAATTATGTTGCTAAACCTCCTGACTTTGTGCAGTCCCAAAATGGCCAAATATGGATTTCTGTTGAATTTGAAACCTGATTTGTATACTTCAGCTCTTCACGTTCGTAGGGATGCCCAACCTGTTCATATTTCCGGTGGAAATATGGAGAAAACCAAGAAAAAAGCCAACTCAAACAAATCCAGATTTGTTTCTAAACCTCCTGACTTTGTGCTGTCCCCAAATGGCCGAATTTGAATTCCCTTTGAATTTGAAACCTGATTTGCATACTAAAGCTCTTCACGTTTGTAGGTATGCCCAACATGTCCATATCTACTGTGGAATTATGCAGAAAAGCCAGAAAAAAGCCAACTCAAACAAATCCAGATTTGTTGCTAAACCTCCTGACTTTGCGCTTCCCCAAATGACCGAATTTGGATTCCCGTTGAATTTGAAACCTGATTTGCATACTACAGCTCTTCACGTTTGTAGTGATGCCCAACATGTCCATATCTACTGCGGAATTATGGAGAAAAGCCAGAAAAAAAGCCAACTCAAACAAATCCAGATTTCAACAAATATGTTGCTAAACCTCCTGACTTTGTGCTGTCCACAAATGGCCAAATATGGATTCCCGTTGAATATGAAACCTGATTTGCATTCTACAGCTCTTCACATTTGTAGGTTTGCCCAACATGTCCATATCTACTGTGGAATGATGGCGAAAAGCCAGAAAAAAGCCAACTCAAACAAATCCAGATTTCGACAATTATGTTGCTAAACCTCCTGATTTTGTGCTGTTCCCAAACGGCCAAATATGGGTTCCCGTTGAATTTGAAACCTGATTCGCATACTACAGCTCTTCACGTTTGTAGGGATGCCTAACATGTCCATATCTACTGTGGAATTATGGAGAAAAGCCAGAAAAAAGCCAGCACAAACAAATCCAGATTTCGACAATTATGTTGCTAAACCTCCTGGCTTTGTGCTGTCCCCAAACGGCAACATATGGGTTCCCGTTGAATTTGAAACCTGATTCGCATACTACGGCTCTTCACATTTGTAGGGATGCCCAACCTGTCCATATTTACGGTGGAAATATGGAGAAAACCAAGAAAAAAGCCAACTCAAAGAAATCCAGATTCATTGCTAAACCTCCTGACTTTGCGCTTCCCCAAATTGCCGAATTTGGATTCCTGTTGAATTTGAAACATGACTTGCATACTACAGCTCTTCCCGTTTGTAGGGATGCCCAGCATGTCCATATCTACTGTGGTATTATGGAGAAAAGCCAGAAAAAAAGACAGCTCAAACAAATCCAGATTTCGACAATTATGTTGCTAAACCTCCTGAATTTGTGCTGTCCACAAACGGCTAATAATCGATTCCCGTTGAATTTTAAACCTGACTTGCATGTTACAGCTCTTCACGTTTGTTAGGATGCCCAACATGTCCATATCTACTGAGGTATTATGGAGAAAAGCCAGAAAAAAGCCAGCTTAAACAAATCCAGATTTCGACAATTATGTTGCTAAACCTCCTGACTTTGTGCTGTCCACAAACGGCCAAATATGGATTCCCATTGAATTTGAAACCTGATTCGCATACTACAGCTCTTCATGTTTGTAGGGGTGCCCAACCTGTCCATATTTACGGTGGAAATATGGAGAAAACCAAGAAAAAAGCCAACTAAAAACAAATCCAGATTTGTTGCTAAACCTTCTGACTTTGTGCTGTCCCCAAATGGCCGAATTGGAATTCCCGTTGAATTTGAAACCTGATTTGCATACTAAAGCTCTTCACGTTTGTAGGTATGCCCAACATGTCCATATCTACTGTGGAATTATGCAGAAAAGCCAGAAAAAAGCCAACTCAAACAAATCCAGATTTGTTGCTAAACCTCCTGACTTTGCGCTTCCCCAAATGGCCGAATTTAGATTCCCGTTGAATTTGAAACCTGATTTGCATACTACAGCTTTTCACGTTTGTAGTGATGCCCAAGATGTCCATATCTACTGTGGAATTATGGAGAAAAGCCAGAAAAAAAGCCAACTCAAACAAATCCAGATCTATTGCTAAACCTCCTGACTTTGCGCTTCCCCAAATTGCCAAATTTGGATTCCCATTGAATTTGAAACCTGAATTGCATACTACGGCTCTTCACGTGTGTAGGGATGCCCAACATGTCCATATCTACTGGGGAATTATGGAGAAAAGCCAGAAAAAAGCCAACTCAAACAAATCCAGATTTCAACAAATATGTTGCTCAACCTCCTGACTTTGTGCTGTCCACAAACGGCCAAATATGGATTCCCGTTGAATTTGAAACCTGATTTGCATACAACAGCTCTTCACGTTTGTAAGTTTGCCCAACATGTCCATATCTACTGTTGAATTATGGAGAAAAGCCAGAAAAAAGCCAACTCAAACAAATCCAGATTTCGACAATTATGTTGCTAAACCTCCTGACTTTGTGCTGTCCACAAACGGCCAAATATGGATTCCCGTTGAATTTGAAACCTGATTTGCATACTGCAGCTCGTCACGTTTATAGGGATGCCTAACATGTCCATATCTACTGTGGAATTATGGAGAAAAGCCAGAAAAAAGCCAGCTCAAACAAATCCAGATTTGTTGCTAAATCTCCTGACTTTGTGCTGTCCCCAAATGGCCAAATATGGATTCCCGTTGAATTTGAAACCTGATTCGCATACTACAGCTCTTCATGTTTGTATGTATGCCCAACATGCCCATATCTGCTGTTGAATTATGGAGAAAATCCAGAGAAAAGCCAACTCAAACAAATCCAGATTAATTGCTAAACCTCCTGACTTTGCACTTCCCCAAATGGCCGAATTTGGATTCCCGTTGAATTTGAAAGCTGATTCTCATACTACAGCTCTTCACGTTTGTAGGTCTGCCCAACATGTCCATATTTACTGTGGAATTATGGAGAAAAGCCAGAAAAAAGCCAGCTCAAACAAATCCAGATTTGTTGCTAAACCTCCTGACTTTGTGCTGTCCCCAAATGGCCAAATATGGATTCCCGTTGAATTTGAACCCTGATTGAAACCTCTTTACGTTTGTAGCGATGCCCAACATGTCCATATCTACTGAGGAATTATGGAGAAAAGCCAGGAAAAAGCCAACTCCAACAAATCCAGATTTCGACAATTATGTTGCTAAACCTCCTGACTTTGTGCTGTCCAAAAATGGCAAAATATGGATTCCCGTTGAATTTGAAACCTGATTCGCATACTACAGCTCTTCATGTTCGTAACTATGCCCAACATGCCCATATCTACTGTGGAATTATAGAGAAAAGCCAGAAAAAAGCCAACTGAAAGAAATCCAGATTTGTTGCTAAACCTCCTGACTTTGCGGTTCCCCAAATGGCCGAATTTGGATTCCCGTTGAATTTGAAAACTGATTTACATATTACAGCTCTTCACGTTTGTAGGGATGACCAACATGTCCATATCTACTGTAGAAATATGGAGAAAACCAAGAAAAAAGCCAACTCAAATAAATCAAGATTTCGACAATTATGTTGCTAAACCTCCTGAATTTGTGCTGTCGACAAACGGCCAAATATGGATACCCGTTGAATCTGAAACCTGATTCGCATACTACAGCTCTTCCTGTTTGTAGGTATGCCCAACATGCCCATATCTACTGTGGAATTGTGGAGAAAAGCCAGAAAAAAGCCAACTGAAAGAAATCCAGATTTGTTGCTAAAACTCCTGACTTTGCGCTTCTCCAAATGGCCGAATTTGGATTCTTGTTGAATTTGAAACCTGATTTGCATACTACGGCTCTTGACATTTGTAGGGATGCGAAACATGTCCATATCTACGGTGGAAATATGGAGAAAACCAAGAAAAAAGCCAACTCCAACAAATCCCGATTTTGACAATTATGTTGATAAACATCTTGAATTTGTGCTGTCCACAAATGGCCAAATATGGATTCTTGTTGAATTTGAAACCTGATTTGCATACTACAGCTCTTCACGTTTGTAGGGATGCCTAACATGTCCATATCTACTGTGGAATTATGGAGAAAAGCCAGAAAAAAGCCAGCTTAAACAAATCCAGATTTCGACAATTATGTTGCTAAACCTCCTGACTTTGTGCTGTCCACAAACGGCCAAATATGGATTCACGTTGAATTCGAAACCTGATTTGCATACTACTGCTCTTCATGTTTGTAGGGATGCCTAACATGTCCATATCTACTGTGGAATTATGGAGAAAAGCCAGAAAGAAGCCAACTCAAACAAATCCAGATTTATTGCTAAACCTCCTGACTTTGCACTTCCCCAAATGGCCAAATTTGGATTCCCGTTGAATTTGAAAGCTGATTCGCATACTACAGCTCTTCACGTTTGTAGGTATGCTCAACATGTCCATATTTACTGTGGAATTATGGAGAAAAGCCAGAAAAAAGCCAACTCAAACAAATCCAGATTTATTGCTAAACCTCCTGACTTTGCGCTTCCCCAAATGGCCGAATTTGGATTCCCGTTGAATTTGAAAACTGATTTGCATACTACAACTCTTCACCTTTGTAGGGATGCCTAACATGTCCATATCTACTGTGGAATTATGGAGAAAAGCCAGAAAAAAACCACCTCAAACAATTCCAGATTTGTTGCTAAATCTCCTTACTTTGTGCTTCCCCAAATGGCCGAATTTGGATTAACTTTGAATTTGAAACCTGATTTGCATAGTACAGCTCTTCACGTTTGTAGGGATGCCTAACATGTTCATATCTACTGTGGAATTATGGAGAAAAGCCAGAAAAAAAGACAGCTTAAACAAATCCAGATTTCGACAATTATGTTGCTAAACCTCCTGACTTTGTGCTGTCCACAAACGGCCAAATATGGATTCCCGTTGAATTCGAAACCTGATTTGCATACTACTGCTCTTCACGTTTGTAGGGATGCCTAACATGTCCATATCTACTGTGGAATTATGGAGAAAAGCCAGAAAAAAGCCAACTCAAACAAATCCAGATTTATTGCTAAACCTCCTGACTTTGCACTTCCCCAAATGGCCGAATTTGGATTCCCGTTGAATTTGAAAGCTGATTCGCATACTACAGCTCTTCACGTTTGTAGGTATGCTCAACATGTCCATATTTACTGTGGAATTATGGAGAAAAGCCAGAAAAAAGCCAACTCAAACAAATCCAGATTTGTTGCTAAACCTCCTGACTTTGCGCTTCCCCAAATGGCCAAATATGGATTTCGTTGAATTTGAAGTCTGATTTGCATACTACATCTCTTCACGTTCGTAGCGATGCCCAACTTGTCCACATCTACTGTGGAAATATGGAGAAAACCAAGAAAAAAGCCAACTCAAACAAATCCAGATTTTGCGACAATTATGTTGGTAAACCTCTTGACTTTGTGCTGTCCACAAACGGCCAAATATGGATTCCCGTTGAATTCGAAACGTTATTCGCATACTACAGCTCTTCACGTTTGTAGGGATACCCAACATGCCCATATTTACAGTGGTAATATGGAGAAAACCAAGAAAAAATCCAACTCAAACAAATCCAGATTTGTCGCTAAACCTCCTGATTTTGTGCTGTCCCCAAATGGACGAATTTGTATTCACGTTGAATTTTAAACCTGATTTGCATACTACATCTCTTCACATGTGTAGGGATGCCCAACATGTCCATATCTACTTTGGAATTATGGAGAAAAGTCAGAAAAAAGCCAACTCAAACACATCCAGATTTGTTGCTAAATCTCCTGACTTTGCGCTTCCCCAAATGGCCGAATTTGGATTAACTTTGAATTTGAAACCTGATTTGCATACTACAGCTCTTCACGTTTGTATAGATGCCTAACATGTCCATGTCTACTGCGGAAATATGGAGAAAACCAAGAAAAAAGCCAACTCAAACAAATCCAGATTTCGACAATTATGTTGCTAAACCTCCTGACTTTGTGCTGTCCACAAACGGCCAAATATGGATTCCCGTTGAATTTGAACCCTGATTCGCATTCTACAGCTCTTCCCGTTTGTATAGATGCCTAACATGTCCATATCTACAGTGGATTTATGGAGAAAAGCCAGAAAAAAGCCAGCTCAAACAAATCCAGATTTCGACAATTATGTTGCTAAACCTCCTGACTTTGTGCTGTCCACAAACGGCCAAATATGGATTCCCGTTGAATTTGAAACCTGATTCGCATTCTACAGCTCTTCACGTTTGTATAGATGCCTAACATGTCCATATCTACTGTGGAAATATGGAGAAAACCAAGAAAAAAGCCAACTCAAACAAATCCAGATGTGGTGTTAAACCTCCTGACTTTGCGCTTCCCCAAATGGCCGAATTTGGATTCCCGTTGAATTTGAAACCTGATTTGCATACTTCAGCTCTTCACGTTCGTAGGGATGCCCAACATGTCCATATCTACTGCGGGAATATGGAGAAAACCAAGAAAAAAGTCAACTCAAACAAATCCAGATTTCGACAATTATGTTGATAAACCTCCTGACGTTGTGCTGTCCATAAACGGCCAAATATGGATTCCCGTTGAATTTGAAAGCTGATTCGCATTCTACAGCTCTTCACGTTTGTATAGATGCCTAACATGTCCATATCTACAGTGGATTTATGGAGAAAAGCCAGAAAAAAGCCAGCTCAAACAAATCCAGATTTCGACAATTATGTTGCTAAACCTCCTGACTTTGTGCTGTCCACAAACGGCCAAATATGGATTCCCGTTGAATTTGAAACCTGATTTGCATAATACAGCTCTTCACGTTTGTAGGTTTGCCCAACATGTCCATATCTATTGTGGAATGATTGCGAAAAGCCAGAAAAAAGCCAACTCAAACAAATCCAGATTTGTTGCTAAACCTCCTGACTTTGCCCTGTCCCCAAATGGCCAAATATGGATTCCCGTTGAATTTGAAACCTGATTCGCATACTACGGCTCTTCACGTTTGTAGGGATGCCAAACATGTCCATATCTACTGTGGAAATATGGAGAAAACCAAGAAAAAAGCCAACTCAAACAAATCCAGATGTGGTGTTAAACCTCCTGACTTTGCGCTTCCCCAAATGGCCGAATTTGGATTCCCGTTGAATTTGAAACCTGATTTGCATACTACAGCTCTTCACGTTTGTAGGGATGCCCAACATGTCCATATCGACTGTAGAAATATGGAGAAAACCAAGAAAAAAGCCAACTCAAATAAATCAAGATTTCGACAATTATGTTGCTAAACCTCCTGAATTTGTGCTGTCCACAAACGGCCAAATATGGATGCCCGTTGAATTTGAAACCTGATTTGCATAATACAGCCCTTCACGTTTGTAGCGATGCCCAACATGTCCATATCTACTGTAGAAATATGGAGAAAACCAAGAAAAAAGCCAACTCAAATAAATCAAGATTTGTTGCTAAAACTCCTGACTTTGCGCTTCCCCAAATGGCAGAATTTGGATTCCTGTTGAATTTGAAACCTGATTCGCATACTACGACTCTTCACGTTTGTAGGGATGCCACACATGTCCATATCTACGGTGGAAATATGGAGAAAACCAATAAAAAAGCCAACTCCAACAAATCCAGATTTCGACAATTATGTTGCTAAACCTCCTGACTTTGTTCTTCCCCAAATGTCCGAATTTGGATTCCCGTTGAATTTGAAACCTGATTGGCATAATACAGCTCTTCACGTTTGTAGGGATGCCCAACATGTCCATATCTACTGTAGAAATATGGAGAAAACCAAGAAAAAAGCCAACTCAAATAAATCAAGATTTTGACAATTATGTTGCCAAACCTCCTGACTTTGTGCTGTCCACAAACGGCCAAATATGTATACCCGTTGAATTTGAAACCTGATTCGCATACTACAGCTCTTCCTGTTTGTAGTTATGCCCAGCATGCCCATATCTACTGTGGAATTATGGAGAAAAGCCAGAAAAAAGCCAACTGAAAGAAATCCAGATTTGTTGCTAAACCTTCCAGCCTTTGCGCTTCCCCAAATGTCCGAATTTGGATTCCCGTTGAATTTGAAACCTGATTTACATAATGCAGCTCTTCACGTTTGTAGGGATGCCCAACATGTCCATATCTACTGTAGAAATATGGAGAAAACCAAGAAAAAAGTCAACTCAAATAAATCAAGATTTCGACAATTATGTTGCTAAACCTCCTGACTTTGTGCTGTCCACAAACGGCCAAATATGGATGCCCGTTGAATTTGAAACCTGATTCGCATACTACAGCTCTTCTTGTTTGTAGGTATGCCCAACATGTCCATATCTACAGTGGAATTATAGAGAAAAGCCAGAAAAAAGCCAACTCAAACAAATCCAGATTTGTTGCTAAACCTCCTGACTTTGCGCTTCCCCAAATGGCCGAATTTGGATTCCCGTTGAATTTGAAACCTGATTTGCATACTACAGCTCTTCACGTTTGTAGCGATGCCCAACATGTTCATATCTACTGTGGAATTATGGAGAAAAGCCAGAAAAAAAAAACTCAAACCAAACCAGATTTCGACAATGATGTTGCTAAACCTCCTGACTTTGTGCTGTCCACAAACGGCCACATATGGGTTCCCGTTGAATTTGAAACCTGATTCGCATACTACGGCTCTTCACGTTTGTAGGGATGCCCAACATGTCCATATCTACTGTGGAATTATGGAGAAAAGCCAGAAAAAATACAATTCAAAACAAAACCAGATTTCGACAATGATGTTGCTAAACCTCCTGATTTTGCGCGCTCCCCAAATGTTCAAATATGGGTTCCCGTTGAATTTCAAACCTGATTCGCATACTACAGCTCTCCACGTGTGTAGGGATGCCCAACATGTCCATATCTACTGTGGAATTATGGAGAAAAGCCTGAAAAAAGCCAACTCAAACAAATCCACATTTCGACAATCATGTTGCTAAACCTCCTGACTTTGTGCTGTCCCCACAGCCAAATATGGATTCCCGTTGAATTTGAAACCTGATTTGCATACTACGGCTCTACACGTTTGAAGGTATGCCCTACATGTCCATATCTACTGTGGAATTATGGAGAAAAGCCAGAAAAAAGCCAACTCCAACAAATCCAGATTTCGACAATTATGTTGCTAAACCTCCTGACTTTGTGCTGTCCCCAAAAGGCCGAAATTGGATTCCCGTTGAATTTGAAACGTGATTTGCATACTACAGCACTTCACGTTTGTAGGTATGCGCAACATGTCCATATCTACTGTGGAATTATGGAGAAAAGCGAGAAAAAAGACAACTCAAACAAATCCAGATTCATTGCTAAACCTCCTGACTTTGCGCTTCCCCAAATGGCTGAATTTGGATTCCCCTTGAATTTGAAACCTGATTTGTATACTACAGCACTTCACGTTTGAAGGTATGCCCAACATGTCCATATGTACTATGGAAATATGGAGAAACCCAAGAAAAAAGCCAACTGAAATAAATCCAGATTTCGACAATTATGTTGCTAAACCTCCTGACTTTGTGCTGTTCCCAAACAGCCAAATATGGATTCCCGTTGAATTTGAAACCTGATTTGCATACTTCGGCTCTTCACGTTTGAAGGTATGCCCAACATGTCCATATCTACTGTGGAATTATGGAGAAAAGCCAGAAGAAAGCCAACTCCAACAAATCCAGATTTCGACAATTATGTTGCTAAACCTCCTGACTTTAGGCTTCCCCACAAGGCCGAATTTGGATTCCCATTGAATTTGAAACCTGATTTGCATACTACAGCTCTTCACTTTTGTAGGTTTACCCAACATGTCCATATCTACTGTGGAATTATGGAGAAAAGCCAGAAAAAAGCCAACTCAAACAAATCCACATTTCGACAATTATTTTTGCTAAATCTCCTGACTTTGTGCTGTCCCCAAACAGCCAAATATGGATTCCCGTTGAATTTGAAACCTGATTCGCATACTACAGCTCTTCATGTTTGTAGGTGTGCCCAACATGTCCATATCTACTGTGGAATTATGGAGAAAAGCCAGAAAAAATCCAACTCCAACAAATCCAGATTTCGACAATTATATTGCTAAACCTCCTGACTTTGTGCTGTCCACAAACGGCCAAATATGGATTCCCGTTGAATTTGAAACCTGATTTGCATACTACAGCTCTTCAAGTTTGTAGGGATGTCCAACATGTCCATATCTACTGTGGATATAAGGAGAAAACCGAGAAAAAAGCCAACTCAAACAATTCCAGATTTCGACAATTATGTTGTTAAACCTCCTGACTTTGTGCTGTCCCCAAAAGGCCGAAATTGGATTCCCGTTGAATTTGAAACCTGATTTGCATACTACAACACTTCACGTTTGTAGGTTTGCGCAACACGTCCATATCTACTGTGGAATTATGGAGAAGAGCCAGAAAAAAGACAACTCAAACAAATCCAGATTTATTGCTAAACCTCCTGACTTTGCGCTTCCCGAAATGGCCGAATTTGGATACCCGTTGAATTTGAAACCTGATTTGCATACTACAGCTCTTCACGTTTGAAGGGATGTCCAACATGTCCATATCTACTGTGGAATTATGGAGAAAACCAAGAAAAAAGCCAACTCAAACCAATCCAGATTTCGACAATGTTGTTGCTAAAACTCCTGATTTTGCGCGCTCCACAAACGGCCACATATGGGTTCCCGTTGAATTTGAAACCTGATTCGCATACTACGGCTCTTCACGTTTGTAGCGATGCCCAACATGTCCATATCTACTGTGGAATTATGGAGAAAAGCCAGAAAAAAGCCAGCTTAAACAAAACCAGATTTGAACAATGATGTTGCTAAACCTCCTGATTTGGCGCGCTCCCCAAACGTTCAAATATGGGTTCCCATTAAATTTCAAACCTGATTCGCATACTACAGCTCTTCACGGTTGTAGGGATACCCAACATGTCCATATCTACTGTGGAAATATGGACAAAACCAAGAAAAAAGCCAACTCAAATAAATCAAGATTTCGACAATTATGTTGCTAAACCTCCTGAATTTGTGCTGTCCACAAACG
Organism: Zingel zingel; assembly: GCA_023566125.1. Taxonomy (NCBI): domain Eukaryota; kingdom Metazoa; phylum Chordata; class Actinopteri; order Perciformes; family Percidae; genus Zingel; species Zingel zingel. Next base: position 13,375,084 of record CM042323.1, read on the forward strand.
GCCAAATATGGATGCCCGTTGAATTTGAAACCTGATTTGCATAATACAGCCCTTCACGTTTGTAGCGATGCCCAACATGTCCATATCTACTGTAGAAATATGGAGAAAACCAAGAAAAAAGCCAACTCAAATAAATCAAGATTTGTTGCTAAAACTCCTGACTTTGCGCTTCCCCAAATGGCAGAATTTGGATTCCTGTTGAATTTGAAACCTGATTCGCATACTACGACTCTTCACGTTTGTAGGGATGCCACACATGTCCATATCTACGGTGGAAATATGGAGAAAACCAATAAAAAAGCCAACTCCAACAAATCCAGATTTCGACAATTATGTTGCTAAACCTCCTGACTTTGTTCTTCCCCAAATGTCCGAATTTGGATTCCCGTTGAATTTGAAACCTGATTGGCATAATACAGCTCTTCACGTTTGTAGGGATGCCCAACATGTCCATATCTACTGTAGAAATATGGAGAAAACCAAGAAAAAAGCCAACTCAAATAAATCAAGATTTTGACAATTATGTTGCCAAACCTCCTGACTTTGTGCTGTCCACAAACGGCCAAATATGTATACCCGTTGAATTTGAAACCTGATTCGCATACTACAGCTCTTCCTGTTTGTAGTTATGCCCAGCATGCCCATATCTACTGTGGAATTATGGAGAAAAGCCAGAAAAAAGCCAACTGAAAGAAATCCAGATTTGTTGCTAAACCTTCCAGCCTTTGCGCTTCCCCAAATGTCCGAATTTGGATTCCCGTTGAATTTGAAACCTGATTTGCATAATGCAGCTCTTCACGTTTGTAGGGATGCCCAACATGTCCATATCTACTGTAGAAATATGGAGAAAACCAAGAAAAAAGTCAACTCAAATAAATCAAGATTTCGACAATTATGTTGCTAAACCTCCTGACTTTGTGCTGTCCACAAACGGCCAAATATGGATGCCCGTTGAATTTGAAACCTGATTCGCATACTACAGCTCTCCACGTGTGTAGGGATGCCCAACATGTCCATATCTACTGTGGAATTATGGAGAAAAGCCTGAAAAAAGCCAACTCAAACAAATCCACATTTCGACAATCATGTTGCTAAACCTCCTGACTTTGTGCTGTCCCCACAGCCAAATATGGATTCCCGTTGAATTTGAAACCTGATTTGCATACTACGGCTCTACACGTTTGAAGGTATGCCCTACATGTCCATATCTACTGTGGAATTATGGAGAAAAGCCAGAAAAAAGCCAACTCCAACAAATCCAGATTTCGACAATTATGTTGCTAAACCTACTGACTTTGTGCTGTCCCCAAAAGGCCGAAATTGGATTCCCGTTGAATTTGAAACGTGATTTGCATACTACAGCACTTCACGTTTGTAGGTATGCGCAACATGTCCATATCTACTGTGGAATTATGGAGAAAAGCGAGAAAAAAGACAACTCAAACAAATCCAGATTCATTGCTAAACCTCCTGACTTTGCGCTTCCCCAAATGGCTGAATTTGGATTCCCCTTGAATTTGAAACCTGATTTGTATACTACAGCACTTCACGTTTGAAGGTATGCCCAACATGTCCATATGTACTATGGAAATATGGAGAAACCCAAGAAAAAAGCCAACTGAAATAAATCCAGATTTCGACAATTATGTTGCTAAACCTCCTGAATTTGTGCTGTTCCCAAACAGCCAAATATGGATTCCCGTTGAATTTGAAACCTGATTTGCATACTTCGGCTCTTCACGTTTGAAGGTATGCCCAACATGTCCATATCTACTGTGGAATTATGGAGAAAAGCCAGAAGAAAGCCAACTCCAACAAATCCAGATTTCGACAATTATGTTGCTAAACCTCCTGACTTTAGGCTTCCCCACAAGGCCGAATTTGGATTCCCATTGAATTTGAAACCTGATTTGCATACTACAGCTCTTCACTTTTGTAGGTTTACCCAACATGTCCATATCTACTGTGGAATTATGGAGAAAAGCCAGAAAAAAGCCAACTCAAACAAATCCACATTTCGACAATTATTTTTGCTAAATCTCCTGACTTTGTGCTGTCCCCAAACAGCCAAATATGGATTCCCGTTGAATTTGAAACCTGATTCGCATACTACAGCTCTTCATGTTTGTAGGTGTGCCCAACATGTCCATATCTACTGTGGAATTATGGAGAAAAGCCAGAAAAAATCCAACTCCAACAAATCCAGATTTCGACAATTATATTGCTAAACCTCCTGACTTTGTGCTGTCCACAAACGGCCAAATATGGATTCCCGTTGAATTTGAAACCTGATTTGCATACTACAGCTCTTCAAGTTTGTAGGGATGTCCAACATGTCCATATCTACTGTGGATATAAGGAGAAAACCGAGAAAAAAGCCAACTCAAACAATTCCAGATTTCGACAATTATGTTGTTAAACCTCCTGACTTTGTGCTGTCCCCAAAAGGCCGAAATTGGATTCCCGTTGAATTTGAAACCTGATTTGCATACTACAACACTTCACGTTTGTAGGTTTGCGCAACACGTCCATATCTACTGTGGAATTATGGAGAAAAGCCAGAAAAAAGACAACTCAAACAAATCCAGATTTATTGCTAAACCTCCTGACTTTGCGCTTCCCGAAATGGCCGAATTTGGATACCCGTTGAATTTGAAACCTGATTTGCATACTACAGCTCTTCACGTTTGAAGGGATGTCCAACATGTCCATATCTACTGTGGAATTATGGAGAAAACCAAGAAAAAAGCCAACTCAAACCAATCCAGATTTCGACAATGTTGTTGCTAAAACTCCTGATTTTGCGCGCTCCACAAACGGCCACATATGGGTTCCCGTTGAATTTGAAACCTGATTCGCATACTACGGCTCTTCACGTTTGTAGCGATGCCCAACATGTCCATATCTACTGTGGAATTATGGAGAAAAGCCAGAAAAAAGCCAGCTTAAACAAAACCAGATTTGAACAATGATGTTGCTAAACCTCCTGATTTGGCGCGCTCCCCAAACGTTCAAATATGGGTTCCCATTGAATTTCAAACCTGATTCGCATACTACAGCTCTTCACGGTTGTAGGGATACCCAACATGTCCATATCTACTGTGGAAATATGGACAAAACCAAGAAAAAAGGCTACTCAAATAAATCCAGATTTCGACAATAATGTTGCTAAACCTCCTGACTTTGTGCTGTCCCCAAACGGCCAAATATGGATTCCCGTTGAATTTGAAACCTGATTTGCATACTATGGCTCTTCACGTTTGAAGGTCTGCCCAACATGTCCATATCTACTGTGGACATAAGGAGAAAAACGAGAAAAAAGCCAACTCAAACAAATCCAGATTTGTTGCTAAACCTCCTGACTTTCGGCTTCCCCAAAAGGCCGAATTTGGATTCCCGTTGAATTTGAAACCTGATTTGCATACTACAGCTCTGCACTTTTGTAGGGTTACCCAACATGTCCATATCTACTGTGGAATTATGGAGAAAACCAAGAAAAAAGCCAACTCAAACAAATCCAGATTTGTTGCTAAACCTCCTGATTTTGTGCTGTCCCCAAATGGCCGAATTTGTATTCCCGTTGAATTTGAAACCTGATTTGCATACTACAGCTCTTCACGTTTGTAGGGATGCCCAACATGTCCATATCGACTGTAGAAATATGGAGAAAACCAAGAAAAAAGCCAACTCAAATAAATCAAGATTTCGACAATTATGTTGCTAAACCTCCTGAATTTGTGCTGTCCACAAACGGCCAAATATGGATGCCCGTTGAATTTGAAACCTGATTTGCATAATACAGCCCTTCACGTTTGTAGCGATGCCCAACATGTCCATATCTACTGTAGAAATATGGAGAAAACCAAGAAAAAAGCCAACTCAAATAAATCAAGATTTGTTGCTAAAACTCCTGACTTTGCGCTTCCCCAAATGGCAGAATTTGGATTCCTGTTGAATTTGAAACCTGATTCGCATACTACGACTCTTCACGTTTGTAGGGATGCCACACATGTCCATATCTACGGTGGAAATATGGAGAAAACCAATAAAAAAGCCAACTCCAACAAATCCAGATTTCGACAATTATGTTGCTAAACCTCCTGACTTTGTGCTGTCCACAAACGGCCAAATATGTATACCCGTTGAATTTGAAACCTGATTCGCATACTACAGCTCTTCCTGTTTGTAGTTTTGCCCAGCATGCCCATATCTACTGTGGAATTATGGAGAAAAGCCAGAAAAAAGCCAACTGAAAGAAATCCAGATTTGTTGCTAAACCTTCCAGCCTTTGCGCTTCCCCAAATGTCCGAATTTGGATTCCCGTTGAATTTGAAACCTGATTTGCATAATGCAGCTCTTCACGTTTGTAGGGATGCCCAACATGTCCATATCTACTGTAGAAAAATGGAGAAAACCAAGAAAAAATTCAACTCAAATAAATCAAGATTTCGACAATTATGTTGCTAAACCTCCTGACTTTGTGCTGTCCACAAACGGCCAAATATGGATGCCCGTTGAATTTGAAACCTGATTCGCATACTACAGCTCTTCTTGTTTGTAGGTATGCCCAACATGTCCATATCTACAGTGGAATTATGGAGAAAAGCCAGAAAAAAAGCCAACTCAAACAAATCCAGATTTCGACAATTATGTTGCTAAACCTCCTGACTTTGTGCTGTCCCCAAACGGCCAAATATGGATTCCCGTTGAATTTGAAACCTGATTTGCATACAACAGCTCTTCACGTGTGTAGTGATGCCCAACATGCCCATATCTACTGTGGAATTATAGAGAAAAGCCAGAAAAAAGCCAACTCAAACAAATCCAGATTTGTTGCTAAACCTCCTGACTTTGCGCTTCCCCAAATGGCCGAATTTGGATTCCCGTTGAATTTGAAACCTGATTTGCATACTACAGCTCTTCACGTTTGTAGCGATGCCCAACATGTTCATATCTACTGTGGAATTATGGAGAAAAGCCAGAAAAAAAAAACTCAAACCAAACCAGATTTCGACAATGATGTTGCTAAACCTCCTGACTTTGTGCTGTCCACAAACGGCCACATATGGGTTCCCGTTGAATTTGAAACCTGATTCGCATACTACGGCTCTTCACGTTTGTAGGGATGCCCAACATGTCCATATCTACTGTGGAATTATGGAGAAAAGCCAGAAAAAAGACAATTCAAAACAAAACCAGATTTCGACAATGATGTTGCTAAACCTCCTGATTTTGCGCGCTCCCCAAATGTTCAAATATGGGTTCCCGTTGAATTTCAAACCTGATTCGCATACTACAGCTCTCCACGTGTGTAGGGATGCCCAACATGTCCATATCTACTGTGGAATTATGGAGAAAAGCCTGAAAAAAGCCAACTCAAACAAATCCACATTTCGACAATCATGTTGCTAAACCTCCTGACTTTGTGCTGTCCCCACAGCCAAATATGGATTCCCGTTGAATTTGAAACCTGATTTGCATACTACGGCTCTACACGTTTGAAGGTATGCCCTACATGTCCATATCTACTGTGGAATTATGGAGAAAAGCCAGAAAAAAGCCAACTCCAACAAATCCAGATTTCGACAATTATGTTGCTAAACCTCCTGACTTTGTGCTGTCCCCAAAAGGCCGAAATTGGATTCCCGTTGAATTTGAAACGTGATTTGCATACTACAGCACTTCACGTTTGTAGGTATGCGCAACATGTCCATATCTACTGTGGAATTATGGAGAAAAGCGAGAAAAAAGACAACTCAAACAAATCCAGATTCATTGCTAAACCTCCTGACTTTGCGCTTCCCCAAATGGCTGAATTTGGATTCCCCTTGAATTTGAAACCTGATTTGTATACTACAGCACTTCACGTTTGAAGGTATGCCCAACATGTCCATATGTACTATGGAAATATGGAGAAACCCAAGAAAAAAGCCAACTGAAATAAATCCAGATTTCGACAATTATGTTGCTAAACCTCCTGACTTTGTGCTGTTCCCAAACAGCCAAATATGGATTCCCGTTGAATTTGAAACCTGATTTGCATACTTCGGCTCTTCACGTTTGAAGGTATGCCCAACATGTCCATATCTACTGTGGAATTATGGAGAAAAGCCAGAAGAAAGCCAACTCCAACAAATCCAGATTTCGACAATTATGTTGCTAAACCTCCTGACTTTAGGCTTCCCCACAAGGCCGAATTTGGATTCCCATTGAATTTGAAACCTGATTTGCATACTACAGCTCTTCACTTTTGTAGGTTTACCCAACATGTCCATATCTACTGTGGAATTATGGAGAAAAGCCAGAAAAAAGCCAACTCAAACAAATCCACATTTCGACAATTATTTTTGCTAAATCTCCTGACTTTGTGCTGTCCCCAAACAGCCAAATATGGATTCCCGTTGAATTTGAAACCTGATTCGCATACTACAGCTCTTCATGTTTGTAGGTGTGCCCAACATGTCCATATCTACTGTGGAATTATGGAGAAAAGCCAGAAAAAATCCAACTCCAACAAATCCAGATTTCGACAATTATATTGCTAAACCTCCTGACTTTGTGCTGTCCACAAACGGCCAAATATGGATTCCCGTTGAATTTGAAACCTGATTTGCATACTACAGCTCTTCAAGTTTGTAGGGATGTCCAACATGTCCATATCTACTGTGGATATAAGGAGAAAACCGAGAAAAAAGCCAACTCAAACAATTCCAGATTTCGACAATTATGTTGTTAAACCTCCTGACTTTGTGCTGTCCCCAAAAGGCCGAAATTGGATTCCCGTTGAATTTGAAACCTGATTTGCATACTACAACACTTCACGTTTGTAGGTTTGCGCAACACGTCCATATCTACTGTGGAATTATGGAGAAAAGCCAGAAAAAAGACAACTCAAACAAATCCAGATTTATTGCTAAACCTCCTGACTTTGCGCTTCCCGAAATGGCCGAATTTGGATACCCGTTGAATTTGAAACCTGATTTGCATACTACAGCTCTTCACGTTTGAAGGGATGTCCAACATGTCCATATCTACTGTGGAATTATGGAGAAAACCAAGAAAAAAGCCAACTCAAACCAATCCAGATTTCGACAATGTTGTTGCTAAAACTCCTGATTTTGCGCGCTCCACAAACGGCCACATATGGGTTCCCGTTGAATTTGAAACCTGATTCGCATACTACGGCTCTTCACGTTTGTAGCGATGCCCAACATGTCCATATCTACTGTGGAATTATGGAGAAAAGCCAGAAAAAAGCCAGCTTAAACAAAACCAGATTTCGACAATGTTGTTGCTAAACCTCCTGATTTGGCGCGCTCCCCAAACGTTCAAATATGGGTTCCCATTGAATTTCAAACCTGATTCGCATACTACAGCTCTTCACGGTTGTAGGGATACCCAACATGTCCATATCTACTGTGGAAATATGGACAAAACCAAGAAAAAAGGCTACTCAAATAAATCCAGATTTCGACAATAATGTTGCTAAACCTCCTGACTTTGTGCTGTCCCCAAACGGCCAAATATGGATTCCCGTTGAATTTGAAACCTGATTTGCATACTACGGCTCTTCACGTTTGAAGGTCTGCCCAACATGTCCATATCTACTGTGGACATAAGGAGAAAAATGAGAAAAAAGCCAACTCAAACAAATCCAGATTTGTTGCTAAACCTCCTGACTTTCGGCTTCCCCAAAAGGCCGAATTTGGATTCCCGTTGAATTTGAAACCTGATTTGCATACTACAGCTCTGCACTTTTGTAGGGTTACCCAACATGTCCATATCTACTGTGGAATTATGGAGAAAAGCCAGAAAAAAGCCAACTCAAACAAATCCAGATTTATTGCTAAACCTCCTGACTTTGTGCTGTCCACAAACGGCCAAATATGGATTCCCGTTGAATTTGAAACCTGATTTGCATACTACGGTTCTTCACGTTTGAAGGTATGCCCAACATGTCCATATCTACTGTGGAATTATGGAGAAAAGCCAGAAAAAAGCCAACTCCAACAAATCCAGATTTCGACAATTATGTTGCTAAACCTCCTGACCTTGAGCTGTCCACAAACGGCCAAATATGGATTCCCGTTAAATTTGAAACCTGATTCGCATACTACAGCTCTTCATGTTTGTAGGTATGCCCAACATGTCCATATCCACTGTGGAATTATGGAGAAAAGCCAGAAAAAAGCCAACTCAAACAATTCCAGATTTATTGTTAAACCTCCTGACTTTGGGCTGTCCCCAAATGGCCGAATTTGGATAAACGTTGAATTTGAAACCTGATTTGCATACTACAGCTCTTCACATGTGTAGGGATGCCCAACATGTCCATATCTACTATGGAAATATGGAGGAAACCAAGAAAAAAGCCAACTCAAATAAATCCAGATTTCGACAATAATGTTGCTAAACCTCCTGACTTTGTGCTGTTCCCAAACAGCCAAATATGGATTCCCGTTGAATTTGAAACATGATTTGCATACTACAGCTCTTCACGTTTGTAGGGATGTCCAACATGTCCGTATCTACTGTGGACATAAGGAGAAAAACGAGAAAAAAGCCAACTCAAACAAATCCAGATTTCGACAATTATGTTGCTAAACCTCCTGACTTTGTGCTGTCCACAAACAGCCAAATATGGATTCCCGTTGAATTTGAAACCTGATTCGCATACTACAGCTCTTCATATTTGTAGGTATGCCCAACATGTAAATATCTACTGTGGAATTAAGGAGAAAAGCCAGAAAAAAGCCAACTCAAACAAATCCAGATTTGTTGCTAAACCTCCTGACTTTCGGCTTCCCCAAAAGGCCGAATTTGGATTCCCGTTGAATTTGAAACCTGATTTGCATACTACAGCTCTTCACTTTTGTAGGGGTACCCAACATGTCCATATCTACTGTGGAATTATGGAGAAAAGCCAGAAAAAAGCAAACTCAAACAAATCCACATTTCGACAATTATGTTGCTAAACCTCCTGACTTTGTGCTGTCCCCAAACAGCCAAATATGGATTCCCGTTGAATTTGAAACCTGACTTGCATACTACGGCTCTTCACGTTTGAAGGTATGCCCAACATGTCCATATCTACTGTGGAATTATGGAGAAAAGCCAGAAAAAAGCCAACTCCAACAAATCCAGATTTCGACAATTATGTTGCTAAACCTCCTGACTTTGTGCTGTCCACAAACGGCCAAATATGGATTCCCGTTGAATTTGAAACCTGATTCGCTTACTACAGCTCTTCATGTTTGTAGCGATGCCCAACATGTCAATATCTACTGTGGAATCATGGCGAAAAGCCAGAAAAAAGCCAACTCAAACAAATCCAGAATTATTCTAAACCTCCTGACTTTGCACTTCCCCACATGGCCGAATTTGGATTCCTGTTGAATTTGAAACCTGATTTGCATACTACTGTTCTTCACGTTTGTAGGGATGCCCAACATGTCCATATCTACTGTGGAAATATTGTGAAAACCAAGAAAAAAGCCAACTCAAACAAATCCAGATTTCAACAATTATCTTGCTAAACCTCCTGACTTTGTGCTGTTCCCAAACGGCCAAATATGGGTTCCCGTTAAATTTGAAACCTGATTTGCATACTACGGCTCTTCACCTTTGTAGGGATGCCCAACATGTCCATATCTACGGTGGAAATATGGAGAAAACCAAGAAAAAATCCAACTCAAACAAATCCAGATTTAATTCTAAACCTCCTGACGTTGTGCTTCCCCAAATTGCCGAATTTGGATTCCTGTTGAATTTGAAACCTGATTTGCATACTACTGTTCTTCACGTTTGTAGGGATGCCCAACATGTCCATATCTACTGTGGAAATATTGTGAAAACCAAGAAAAAAGCCAACTCAAACAAATCCAGATTTCAACAATTATCTTGCTAAACCTCCTGACTTTGTGCTGTTCCCAAACGGCCAAATATGGGTTCCCGTTAAATTTGAAACCTGATTTGCATACTACGGCTCTTCACCTTTGTAGGGATGCCCAACATGTCCATATCTACGGTGGAAATATGGAGAAAACCAAGAAAAAATCCAACTCAAACAAATCCAGATTTAATTCTAAACCTCCTGACGTTGTGCTTCCCCAAATTGCCGAATTTGGATTACCGTTGAATTTGAAACCTGATTTGCATACTACTGTTCTTCACGTTTGTAGGGATGCCCAACATGTCCATATCTACTGTGGAAATATTGTGAAAACCAAGAAAAAAGCCAACTCAAACAAATCCAGATTTCAACAATTATCTTGCTAAACCTCCTGAATTTGTGCTGTTCCCAAACGGCCAAATATGGGTTCCCGTTAAATTTGAAACCTGATTTGCATACTACGGCTCTTCACGTTTGTAGGGATGCCCAACATGTCCATATCTACGGTGGAAATATGGAGAAAACCAAGAAAAAAGCCAACTCAAACAAATCCAGATTTAATTCTAAACCTCCTGACGTTGCGCTTCCCCAAATTGCCGAATTTGGATTACCGTTGAATTTGAAACCTGATTTGCATACTACAGCCATTCCCGTTTGTAGGGATGTTTAACATGTCCATATCTACTGTGTAATAATGGCGAAAAACCAGAAAAAAGCCAGCTCAAACAAATCCAGATTTCAAAAATGATGTTGCTAAACCTCCTGACTTTGTGCTGTCCCCAAACGGCCAAATTTGGATTCCCATTGAATTTGAAAACGGATTTGCATACTACAGCTCTTCACGTTGGTAGGGATGCCCAACATGTCGATATATCTATTGTGGAAATATGGAGAAAACCAAGAAAGAAGCCAACTCAAACAAATACAGATTTCGCCAATTATGTTGCTAAACCTCCAGACTTTGAGCTTCCCCAAATTGCCGAATTTGGATTCCCGTTGAATTTGAAACCTGATTTGCATATTACAGGTCTTCACGTTTGTAGGGATGCCCAACATGTCCATTTCTACTGTGGAATTATGGAGAGAAGACAGAAAAAAGCCAACTCAAACAAATCCAGATTTCGACAATTATGTTGCTAAACATCTTGACTTTGCGCTTCCCCAAATGGCCGAATTTGGAATCCCGTTGAATTTGAAATCTGATTGGCATACTATAGCACTTCACGTTTGTAGGGATGCCCAACATGTCCATATCTACTGTGGAATTATAGAGAAAAGCCAGAAAAAAGCCAACTCAAACAAATCCAGATTTGTTGTTAAACCTCCTGACTTTGCACTTCCCCAAATGGCCGAATTTGGATTCCCGTTGAATTTGAAACCTGATTTGCATACTATAGCACTTCTCGTTTGTAGGGATGCCCAACATGTCCATATCTACTGTGGAATTATGGAGAAAAGCCAGAAAAAAGCCAACTCAAACAAATCCAGATTTGTTGCTAAACCTCCTGACTTTGCATTTCCCAAAAAAGGCCGAATTTGGATTCCCATTGAATTTGAAACCTGATTTGCATACTACAGCTCTTCCCGTTTGTAGGGATGCCCAACATGTCCATATCTACTGTGGAATTATGGAGAAAAGCCAGAAAAAAGCCAGCTCAAACAAATCCAGATTTTTACAATCATGTTGCTAAACCCCCTGATTTTGTGCTGTCTCCAAATGGCCAAATATGGGTTCTCGTTGAATTTGAAACCTGATTTGCATACTACATCTCATCATGTTTGTAGATATGCCCAACATTTCCATATCTACTGTGGAATTATGGATAAAAGCCAGAAAAAAAGCCAACTCAAACAAATCTAGGTTTGTTGCTAAACCTCCTGACTTTGGGCTGTCCCCAAACGGCCAAATATGGGTTCCCGTTGAATTTGAAACCTGTCGCGCATACTACAGCTGTTCACGTTTGTAGGGATGCCCAACATGTCCATATCTACTGTGGAAATATTGTGAAATCCAAGAAAAAAGCCAACTCAAACAAATCCAGTTTTGTTGCTAAACCTCCTGACTTTGTGCTGTCCCGACACGGCCAAATATGGATTCCGATTGAATTTGAAACCTGATTCGCATACTACATCTCATCATGTTTGTAGATATGCCCAACATTTCCATATCTACTGTGGAATTATGGAGAAAAGCCAGAAAAAAGCCAATTCAAACAAATCCAGATTTCGACAATTATGTTGCTAAACCTCCTGACTTTGCGCTTCCCCAAATTGCCGAATTTGGATTCCCGTTGAATTTGAAACCTGATTTGCATACTACAGCTCATGTTCGTAGCGATCCCCAACATGTCCGTATCTACTGTGGAATTATGGTGAAAAGCTAGAAAAAAGCCAACTCAAACAAATCCAGTTTTGCTGCTAAACCTCTTGACTTTGCGCTTCCCCAAATTGCCGAATTTGGATTCCCATTGAATTTGAAACCTGATTTGCATACTACAGCTCTTCACGTTTGTAGAGATGCCCAACATGTCCATATCTACTGTGGAATTATGGAGAAAAGCCAGAAAAAAGCCAGCTCAAACAAATCCAGATTTCGACAATTATGTTGCTAAACCTCCTGACTTTGCGCTTCCCTAAATTGCCAAATTTTGATTGCCGTTGAATTTCCAACCTGATTTGCATACTACAGCTCTTCATGTTTGTAGGGATGCCCGACATGTCCATATCTACTGTGGAATTATGGAGAAAAGCCAGAAAAAAGCCAACTCGACCAAATCCAGGTTTATTGCTAAACCTCCTGAATTTGCGATTCCCCAAATGGCCGAATTTGGATTCCCGTTGAATTTGAAACGTGATTTGCATACTACAGCTCTTCACGTTTGTAGGTATGCCCAAAATGTCCATATCTACTTAGGACATATGGAGAAAACCAAGAAAAAAGCCAACTCAAACAAATCCAGATTTCGACAATTATGTTGCTAAACCTCCTCATTTTGTGCTGTCCCGACACGGCCAAATATGGATTCCTGTTGAATTTGAAACCTGATTTGCATACTACAGTTCATCATGTTCGTATGGATGCCCAACATGTCCATATCTACTGTGGAAATATGGACAAAACCAATAAAAAATCCAACTCAAACAAATCCAGATTTCGACAATTATTTTGATAAACCTCCTGACTTTGTGCTGTCTCCAAACGGCCAAACATGGGTTCTCGTTGAATTTGAAACCTGATTTCCATACTACAGCTCTTCACGTTTGTAGGGATGCCAAACATGTCCATATCTACTGTGGAATTATTGAGAAAAGCCAGAAAAAAGCCCGCACAAACAAATCCAGATTTCGACAATTATGTTGCTAAACCTCCTGACTTTGTGCTGTCTCCAAACGGCCAAATATGGGTTCTCGTTGAATTTGAAACCTGATTTGCATACTACTGCCCTTGACATTTGTAGAGATGCCCAATATGTCCATATTTACTGTGGAAATATGGAGAAAACCAAGAAAAAAAGCCAACTCAAACAAATCCAGATTTCGACAATTATGTTGCTAAACTTCCTGAATTTGTGCTGTCCACAAATGGCCGAATTTGGATTCCTGTTGAATTTGAAACCTGATTTCCATACTACAGCTCTTCACGTTTGTAGGGATGCCCAACATGTCCATATCTACTGTGGAATTATTGAGAAAAGCTAGAAAAAAGCCAACTCAAACAAATCCAGATTTCGACAATTATGTTGCTAAACCTCTTGACTTTGTGCTGTCTCCAAACGGACAAATATGGGTTCTTGTTGAATTTGAAACCTGATTTGCATACTACGGCCATTCACGTTTGTAGGGATGCCCAACATGTCCATATCTACTGTGGAGATATGGAGAAAACCAAGAAAAAAGCCAACTCAAACGACAACTCAAAAATATCCAGATTTATTGCTAAACCTCCTGACTTTGCGTTTCCCCAAATGGCCGAATTTGCATTCCCGTTGAATTTGAAACCTGATTCGCATACTACAGCTCTTCACGTTTGTAGAGATGCCCAACATGTCCATATCTACTGTGGAAATATGGAGAAAACCAAGAAAAAAGCTAACTCAAAATATCCAGATTTCGACAATTATGTTGCTAAACCTCCTGACTTTGTGCTGTCCCGACACGGCCAAATATGGATTCCCGTTGAATTTGAAAACTGATTCGCATACTACAGCTCTGCACGTTCGTATGGATGCCCAACATGTCCATATCTACTGTGGAATTATGGAGAAAAGCGAGAAAAAAGACAACTCAAACAAAACCAGATTTCGTCAATGATGTTGCTAAACCTCCTGATTTTGCGCGCTCCCCAAACGGCCAAATATGGGTTCCAATTGAATTTGAAACCTGTCTTGCATACTACAGCTTTTCACGTTTGTAGGGATGCCCAACATGTCCATATCTACTGTGGAATTATGGAGAAAAGCCAGAAGCCAACTCAAACAAATCCAGATTTCCACAATTATGTTGCTAAACCTCCTGACTTTGTGTTGTCCCCAAACGGCCAAATATCGATTCCCGTTGAATTTGAAACCTGATATGCATACAAATGCTCTTCACGTTCGTATGGATTCCCAACATGTCCATATCTACTGTGGAATTATGGAGAAAAGCGAGAAAAAAGACAACTCAAACAAAACCAGATTTCGTCAATGATGTTGCTAAACCTCCTGATTTTGCGCGCTCCCCAAATGGCCAAATATGGGTTCCCATTGAATTTGAAACGTGTTTCGCATACTACAGCTCTTCACGTTTGTAGGGATGCCCGACATGTCCATATCTACTGGGGAATTATGGAGAAAAGCCAGAAAAAAGCCAACTCAATCAAATCCAGATTTGTTGCTAAACCTCCTGACTTTGCGCTTCCCCAAATGACCTAATTTGGATTCCCGTTGAATTTGAAACCTGATTTGCATACTACAGCTCTTCACGATTGTAGGGATGCCCAACATGTCCATATCTACTGTGTAATGATGGCGAAAAGCCAGAAAAAAGCCAACTCAAATATTTTAACTCTGTTTCAGGCTGCTAATTAAAGCCATACTGTAACTCTTTTTCAGGCTGCTAATTAAAGCCATACTGTAACTCTTTTTCAGGCTGCTCTAAAAACGAAAACTCCTATTTAGCCAGTCTCTTTTCACCTCAGGGTGATTTTATACACATTGTAGACTGTCACTGGGTAATATCAAACTATTCTGATATAGGATTTTGAAATTAAAGGCTTAAATGAGCACTTAAAGCTATTTTTCAACTCTGTTTCAGGCTGCTAATGAAAGCCATACTGTAACTCTTTTTCAGGCTGCTCTAAAAACGAAAACTCCTATTTAGCCAGTCTCTTTTCACCTCAGGGTGATATTATACACATCGTAGACTGTCACTGGGTAATATTGGACAATTCTGATATAGGATTTTGAAATTAAAGGCTTAAATGTCCACTCAATGCTATATTTTGGCTACATTTTGGCTGCTAATTAAAGCCATACTGTATCTATTTTTCAGGCTGCTAATTAAAGCCATATTGTAACTTTTTTTCATGCTGCTCTAAAAACTAATCCTACTGTTTACCCAGACTCATTTCACCTCAGGGTGATAGTATACACATCCCAGACTGTCACTGGGTAATATCAGAATATTCTGATATAGGATTTTAAAATTAAAGGCTTAAATGTCCACATTAAGCTATATTTCAACTCCGTTTCAGGCTGCTAATTAAATCCATACTGTAATTCTTTTTCAGGCTGCTAATTAAAGCCATGTTGTAACTCTTTTTCAGGCTGCTCTAAAAACAAAACCTCCTGTTTAGCCAGACTCCTTTCACCTCAGGCTGCTATTTTACACATCCTGGATTGTCACTGTGTAATATTGGACAATTCTGATACAGGATTTTAAAATTAACGGATTAAATGTCCACTCAAAGCTATATTTTGGCTACATTTTGGCTGCTAATTGAAGCTATATTGTAACTCTTTTTCAGGCTGCTCTAAAAACGAAACCTCCTGTTTAGCCAGAATCATTTCACTTCAGGGTGATATTATCCACAACGTAGACTGTCACTGGGTAATATTGAACAATTCTGGTACAGGATTTTAGAATTAAAGGCTTAAATGTCCACATAAAGCTATATTTCAACTCTGTTTCAGGCTGCTAATTAAATCCATACTGTAACTCTTTTTCAGGCTGCTAATTAAAGCCATGTTGTAACTCTTTTTCAGGCTGCTCTAAAAACAAAACCTCCTGTTTAGCCAGACTCCTTTCACCTCAGGGTGCTAGTATACACATCGTAGACTGTCACTGGGTAATATTGGACAATTCCGATATAGGATTTTGAAATTAAAGGTTTAAATGTCCACTCAATGCTATATTTTGGCTACATTTTGGCTGCTAATTAAAGCCATACTGTAACTCTTTTTCAGGCTGCTAATTAAAGCCATATTGTAACTCTTTTTCATGCTGCTCTAAAAACGAAACCTCCTGTTTAGCCACACTCATTTCACCTCAGGGTGATGGTATACACATCCCGGATTGTCACTGGGTAATATTGGACAATTCTGATACAGGATTTTAAAATTAACGGATTAAATGTCCACTCAAACCTATATTTTGGCTACATTTTGGCTGCTAATTGAAGCTATATTGTAACTCTTTTTCAGGCTGCTCTAAAAACGAAACCTCCTGTTTAGCCAGACTCATTTCACCTCAGGGTGATATTATACACAGCGTAGACTGTCACTGTGTAATATTGGACAATTCTGATAAAGGATTTTAAAATTAAAGGCTTAAATGTACACTTAAAGCTATATTTTAACTCTGTTTCAGGCTGCTAATTAAAGCCATACTGTAACTCTTTTTCAGGCTGCTCTAAAAACGAAACTTCCTTTTTAGTCAGACTCATTTCACCTCAGGGTGATATTATACACATCCCAGACTGTCACTGGGTAATTTTGGACAATTCTGATAAAGGATTTTAAAATGAAGGCTTAAATGTCCACTTAAAGCTATATTTCAACTCTGTTTCAAGCTACTAATTAAAGCCATACTGTAACTCTTTTTCAGGCTACTCTAAAAACGAAACCTCCTGTTTAGCCAGACTCATTACACCTCACGGTGATAGTATACACATCCCAGACTGTCACTGGGTAATATCAGACTATTCTGATATAGGATTTTAAAATTAAAGGCTTAAATGTACACTTAAAGCTATATTTTAACTCTGTTTCAGGCTGCTAATTAAAGCCATACTGTAACTCTTTTTCAGGCTGCTCTAAAAACGAAACTTCCTTTTTAGTCAGACTCATTTCACCTCAGGGTGATATTAAACACATCCCAGACTGTCACTGGGTAATTTTGGACAATTCTGATGAAGGATTTTAAAATTAAGGCTTAAATGTCCACTTAAAGCTATATTTCAACTCTGTTTCAAGCTACTAATTAAAGCCATACTGTAACTCTTTTTCAGGCTACTCTAAAAACGAAACCTCCTGTTTAGCCAGACTCATTACACCTCACGGTGATAGTATACACATCCCAGACTGTCACTGGGTAATATCAGACAATTCTGATATAGGATTTTAAAATTAAAGGCTTAAATGTACACTTAAAGCTATATTTCAACTCTGTTTCAAGCTACTAATTAAAGCCATACTGTAACTCTTTTTCAGGCTACTCTAAAAACGAAACCTCCTGTTTAGCCAGACTCATTTAACCTCAGGGTGTTATTATCCACAACGGAGACTGTCACTGGGTAATATTGGACAATTCTGATACAGGATTTTAGAAAAAAAGGCTTAAATGTCCACTTAAAGCTATATTTCAACTCTGTTTCAGGTTGCTAATTAAAGCCATACTGTAACTATTTTGTCAGGCTGCTAATTAAAGCCATATTGTAACTCTTTTTCAGGCTGCTCTAAAAACGAAACCTCAAGTTTAGCCAGACTCCTTTCCCCTCTGGCTTATATTATACACATCGTAGACTGTCACTTGGTAATATTGGACAATTCTGATAAAGGATTTTAAAATTAAAGTCTTAAATGTCCAATCAAAGCTATATTTTGGCTACATTTTGGCTGCTAATTAAAGCCATATTGTAACTCTTTTTCAGGCTGCTCTGAAAACAAAACCTCCTGTTTAGCCAGACTCATTTCACCTCAGGGTGATATTATACACATCACAGACTGTCACTGGGTAATATTGGACAATTCTGATAAAGGATTTTAAAATTAAAGGCTTAAATGTACACTTAAAGCTATATTTTAACTCTGTTTCAGGCTGCTAATTAAAGCCATACTGTAACTCTTTTTCAGGCTGCTCTAAAAACTAAACCTACTGTTTAGCCAGACTCATTTAGCCTCAGGGTGATAGTATACACATCCCAGACTGTCACTGGTTAATATCAGAATATTCTGATATAGGATTTTAAAATTAAAGGCTTAAATGTCCACATAAAGCTATAATTCAACTCTGTTTCAGGCTGCTAATTAAAGCCATACTGTAACTCTTTTTCAGGCTGCTAATTAAAGCCATGTTGTAACTCTTTTTCAGGCTACTCTAAAAACAAAACCTCCTGTTTAGCCAGACTCCTTTCACCTCAGGGTGCTATTATACACATCGTAGACTGTCACTGGGTAATATCAAACTATTCTGATATAGGATTCTAAAATTAAAGGCTTAAATGTCCACTTAAAGCTATATTTCAACTCTGTTTCAGGCTGCTTATTAAATCCATACTGTAACTCTTTTTCAGGCTGCTCTAAAAACGAAACCTCCTGTTTAGCCAGACTCATTTCACCTCAGGGTGATATTATACACATCGTAGACTGTCACTGGGCAATATTGGAAAATACTGATAAAGGATTTTAAAATTAAAGGCTTAAATGTCCACTTAAAGCTATATTTCAACTCTGTTTCAGGCTGCTAATTAAGGCCATACTGTAACTCTTTTTCAGGCTGCGCTAAAAACGAAACCTCCGATTTAGCCAGACTCCTTTCCCCTCCAGGTTATACTATAAACATCGTATTCTGCCACTGGGTAATATTGGACAAATCTGATATAGGATTTTAAAATTAAAGGCTTGAATGTCCACTTAAAGCTATAATTTGGCAACCTTTTGGCTGCTAATTCAAGCCATACTGTAACTCTTTTTCAGGCTGCTCTAAAAACGAAACCTCCTGTTTAGCCAGACTCATTTCACTTCAGGGTGATAGTATACACATCCCAGACTGTCACTGGGTAATATCAGACTATTCTGAAATAGGATTTTAAAATTAAAGGCTTAAATGTCCACTTAAAGCTATATTTCAACTATTTTTCAGGCTGCTACTTAACGCCATATTGTAACTCTTTTTCAGGCTGCTCTGAAAACGAAACCTACTGTTTAGCCAGACTCATTTCACCTCAGGGTGATGGTATACACATCCCAGACTGTCACTGGGTAATATCAGACTATTCTGATATAGGATTTTAAAATTAAAGGCTTAAATGTCCACTTAAAGCTATATTTCAACTCTTTTTCAGGCTGCTACTTAAAGCCATATTGTAACTCTTTTTCAGACTGCTCTAAAAACGAAACCTCCTGTTTAGCCAGACTCCTTTCAACTCAGGGTGATATTATACACATCGTAGACTGTCACTGGGTAATATTGGACAATTCTGATATAGGATTTTAAAATTAAAGGCTTACATGTCCACTCAAAGCTATATTTTGGCTACATGTTGGCTGTTAATTAAAGACATACTGCAACCCTTTTTCAGGCTGCTCTAAAAACGAAACCTACTGTTTAGCCAGACTCATTTCACCTCACTGTGATAGTATACACATCCCAGACTGTCACTGGGTAATATCAGAATATTCTGATATAGGATTTTAAAATTAAATGCTTAAATGTCCACATAAAGCTATATTTCAACTCTGTTTCAGGCTGCTATTTAAATCCATACTGTAATTCTTTTTCAGGCTGCTAGTTAAAGCCATGTTGTAACTCTTTTTCAGGCTGCTCTAAAAACAAAACCTCCTGTTTAGCCAGACTCCTTTCACCTCAGGGTGCTAGTATACACATCGTAGACTGTCACTGGGTAATATTGGACAATTCCGATATAGGATTTTGAAATTAAAGGCTTAAATGTCCACTCAATGCTATATTTTGGCTACATTTTGGCTGCTAATTAAAGCCATACTGTAACTCTTTTTCAGGCTGCTAATTAAAGCCATATTGTAACTCTTTTTGATGCTGCTCTAAAAACGAAACCTCCTATTTAGCCACACTCATTTCACCTCAGGGTGATGGTATACACATCCCGGATTGTCACTGGGTAATATTGGACAATTTTGGTATAGGATTTTAAAATAAAAGGCTTAAATGTCCACTTAAAGCTATAATTTGGCAACCTTTTGGCTGCTAATTGAAGCCATATTGTAACTCTTTTTCAGGCTGCTCTAAAAACAAAACCTCCTGTTTAGCCATAGTCATTTCACCTCAGGGTGATATAATACACATCGTAGACTCTCACTGGGTAATATTGGACAATTCTGATGAATGATTTTAAAATTAAAGGATAAAATGTCTACTTTAAGTTATATTTCAACTCTGTTTCAGGCTGCTAATTCAAGCCATACTGTAACTCTTTTTCAGGCTGCTCTAAAAACGAAACCTCCTGTTTAGCCGGACTCATTTCACTTCAGGGTGATAGTATACACATCCCAGACTGTCACTGGGTAATATCAGACTATTCTGAAATAGGATTTTAAAATTAAAGGCTTAAATGTCCACTTAAAGCTATATTTCAACTCTTTTTCAGGCTGCTACTTAAAGCCATATTGTAACTCTTTTTCAGGCTGCTCTGAAAACGAAACATCCTGTTTAGCCAGACTGATTTCACTTCAGGGTGATGGTATACACATCCCAGACTGTCACTGGGTAATATCAGACTATTCGGATATAGGATTTTAAAATTAAAGGCTTAAATGTCCACTTAAAGCTATATTTCAACTCTTTTTCAGGCTGCTACTTAAAGCCATATTGTAACTCTTTTTCAGACTGCTCTAAAAACGAAACCTCCTGTTTAGCCAGACTCATTTCACTTCAGGGTGACAGTATACACATCCGAGACTGTCACTGGGTAATATCAGACTATTCCGATATAGGATTTTGAAATTAAAGGTTTAAATGTCCACTCAATGCTATATTTTGGCTACATTTTGGCTGCTAATTAAAGCCATACTGTAACTCTTTTTCAGGCTGCTAATTAAAGCCATATTGTAACTCTTTTTCATGCTGCTCTAAAAACGAAACCTCCTGTTTAGCCACACTCATTTCACCTCAGGGTGATGGTATACACATCCCGGATTGTCACTGGGTAATATTGGACAATTCTGATACAGGATTTTAAAATTAACGGATTAAATGTCCACTCAAACCTATATTTTGGCTACATTTTGGCTGCTAATTGAAGCTATATTGTAACTCTTTTTCAGGCTGCTCTAAAAACGAAACCTCCTGTTTAGCCAGACTCATTTCACCTCAGGGTGATATTATACACAGCGTAGACTGTCACTGTGTAATATTGGACAATTCTGATAAAGGATTTTAAAATTAAAGGCTTAAATGTACACTTAAAGCTATATTTTAACTCTGTTTCAGGCTGCTAATTAAAGCCATACTGTAACTCTTTTTCAGGCTGCTCTAAAAACGAAACTTCCTTTTTAGTCAGACTCATTTCACCTCAGGGTGATATTATACACATCCCAGACTGTCACTGGGTAATATCAGACTATTCTGATATAGGATTTTAAAATTAAAGGCTTAAATGTACACTTAAAGCTATATTTTAACTCTGTTTCAGGCTGCTAATTAAAGCCATACTGTAACTCTTTTTCAGGCTGCTCTAAAAACGAAACTTCCTTTTTAGTCAGACTCATTTCACCTCAGGGTGATATTAAACACATCCCAGACTGTCACTGGGTAATTTTGGACAATTCTGATGAAGGATTTTAAAATTAAGGCTTAAATGTCCACTTAAAGCTATATTTCAACTCTGTTTCAAGCTACTAATTAAAGCCATACTGTAACTCTTTTTCAGGCTACTCTAAAAACGAAACCTCCTGTTTAGCCAGACTCATTACACCTCACGGTGATAGTATACACATCCCAGACTGTCACTGGGTAATATCAGACAATTCTGATATAGGATTTTAAAATTAAAGGCTTAAATGTACACTTAAAGCTATATTTCAACTCTGTTTCAAGCTACTAATTAAAGCCATACTGTAACTCTTTTTCAGGCTACTCTAAAAACGAAACCTCCTGTTTAGCCAGACTCATTTAACCTCAGGGTGTTATTATCCACAACGGAGACTGTCACTGGGTAATATTGGACAATTCTGATACAGGATTTTAGAAAAAAAGGCTTAAATGTCCACTTAAAGCTATATTTCAACTCTGTTTCAGGTTGCTAATTAAAGCCATACTGTAACTATTTTGTCAGGCTGCTAATTAAAGCCATATTGTAACTCTTTTTCAGGCTGCTCTAAAAACGAAACCTCAAGTTTAGCCAGACTCCTTTCCCCTCTGGCTTATATTATACACATCGTAGACTGTCACTTGGTAATATTGGACAATTCTGATAAAGGATTTTAAAATTAAAGTCTTAAATGTCCAATCAAAGCTATATTTTGGCTACATTTTGGCTGCTAATTAAAGCCATATTGTAACTCTTTTTCAGGCTGCTCTGAAAACAAAACCTCCTGTTTAGCCAGACTCATTTCACCTCAGGGTGATATTATACACATCACAGACTGTCACTGGGTAATATTGGACAATTCTGATAAAGGATTTTAAAATTAAAGGCTTAAATGTACACTTAAAGCTATATTTTAACTCTGTTTCAGGCTGCTAATTAAAGCCATACTGTAACTCTTTTTCAGGCTGCTCTAAAAACTAAACCTACTGTTTAGCCAGACTCATTTAGCCTCAGGGTGATAGTATACACATCCCAGACTGTCACTGGTTAATATCAGAATATTCTGATATAGGATTTTAAAATTAAAGGCTTAAATGTCCACATAAAGCTATAATTCAACTCTGTTTCAGGCTGCTAATTAAAGCCATACTGTAACTCTTTTTCAGGCTGCTAATTAAAGCCATGTTGTAACTCTTTTTCAGGCTACTCTAAAAACAAAACCTCCTGTTTAGCCAGACTCCTTTCACCTCAGGGTGCTATTATACACATCGTAGACTGTCACTGGGTAATATCAAACTATTCTGATATAGGATTCTAAAATTAAAGGCTTAAATGTCCACTTAAAGCTATATTTCAACTCTGTTTCAGGCTGCTTATTAAATCCATACTGTAACTCTTTTTCAGGCTGCTCTAAAAACGAAACCTCCTGTTTAGCCAGACTCATTTCACCTCAGGGTGATATTATACACATCGTAGACTGTCACTGGGCAATATTGGAAAATACTGATAAAGGATTTTAAAATTAAAGGCTTAAATGTCCACTTAAAGCTATATTTCAACTCTGTTTCAGGCTGCTAATTAAGGCCATACTGTAACTCTTTTTCAGGCTGCGCTAAAAACGAAACCTCCGATTTAGCCAGACTCCTTTCCCCTCCAGGTTATACTATAAACATCGTATTCTGCCACTGGGTAATATTGGACAAATCTGATATAGGATTTTAAAATTAAAGGCTTGAATGTCCACTTAAAGCTATAATTTGGCAACCTTTTGGCTGCTAATTCAAGCCATACTGTAACTCTTTTTCAGGCTGCTCTAAAAACGAAACCTCCTGTTTAGCCAGACTCATTTCACTTCAGGGTGATAGTATACACATCCCAGACTGTCACTGGGTAATATCAGACTATTCTGAAATAGGATTTTAAAATTAAAGGCTTAAATGTCCACTTAAAGCTATATTTCAACTATTTTTCAGGCTGCTACTTAACGCCATATTGTAACTCTTTTTCAGGCTGCTCTGAAAACGAAACCTACTGTTTAGCCAGACTCATTTCACCTCAGGGTGATGGTATACACATCCCAGACTGTCACTGGGTAATATCAGACTATTCTGATATAGGATTTTAAAATTAAAGGCTTAAATGTCCACTTAAAGCTATATTTCAACTCTTTTTCAGGCTGCTACTTAAAGCCATATTGTAACTCTTTTTCAGACTGCTCTAAAAACGAAACCTCCTGTTTAGCCAGACTCCTTTCAACTCAGGGTGATATTATACACATCGTAGACTGTCACTGGGTAATATTGGACAATTCTGATATAGGATTTTAAAATTAAAGGCTTACATGTCCACTCAAAGCTATATTTTGGCTACATGTTGGCTGTTAATTAAAGACATACTGCAACCCTTTTTCAGGCTGCTCTAAAAACGAAACCTACTGTTTAGCCAGACTCATTTCACCTCACTGTGATAGTATACACATCCCAGACTGTCACTGGGTAATATCAGAATATTCTGATATAGGATTTTAAAATTAAATGCTTAAATGTCCACATAAAGCTATATTTCAACTCTGTTTCAGGCTGCTATTTAAATCCATACTGTAATTCTTTTTCAGGCTGCTAGTTAAAGCCATGTTGTAACTCTTTTTCAGGCTGCTCTAAAAACAAAACCTCCTGTTTAGCCAGACTCCTTTCACCTCAGGGTGCTAGTATACACATCGTAGACTGTCACTGGGTAATATTGGACAATTCCGATATAGGATTTTGAAATTAAAGGCTTAAATGTCCACTCAATGCTATATTTTGGCTACATTTTGGCTGCTAATTAAAGCCATACTGTAACTCTTTTTCAGGCTGCTAATTAAAGCCATATTGTAACTCTTTTTGATGCTGCTCTAAAAACGAAACCTCCTATTTAGCCACACTCATTTCACCTCAGGGTGATGGTATACACATCCCGGATTGTCACTGGGTAATATTGGACAATTTTGGTATAGGATTTTAAAATAAAAGGCTTAAATGTCCACTTAAAGCTATAATTTGGCAACCTTTTGGCTGCTAATTGAAGCCATATTGTAACTCTTTTTCAGGCTGCTCTAAAAACAAAACCTCCTGTTTAGCCATAGTCATTTCACCTCAGGGTGATATAATACACATCGTAGACTCTCACTGGGTAATATTGGACAATTCTGATGAATGATTTTAAAATTAAAGGATAAAATGTCTACTTTAAGTTATATTTCAACTCTGTTTCAGGCTGCTAATTCAAGCCATACTGTAACTCTTTTTCAGGCTGCTCTAAAAACGAAACCTCCTGTTTAGCCGGACTCATTTCACTTCAGGGTGATAGTATACACATCCCAGACTGTCACTGGGTAATATCAGACTATTCTGAAATAGGATTTTAAAATTAAAGGCTTAAATGTCCACTTAAAGCTATATTTCAACTCTTTTTCAGGCTGCTACTTAAAGCCATATTGTAACTCTTTTTCAGGCTGCTCTGAAAACGAAACATCCTGTTTAGCCAGACTGATTTCACTTCAGGGTGATGGTATACACATCCCAGACTGTCACTGGGTAATATCAGACTATTCGGATATAGGATTTTAAAATTAAAGGCTTAAATGTCCACTTAAAGCTATATTTCAACTCTTTTTCAGGCTGCTACTTAAAGCCATATTGTAACTCTTTTTCAGACTGCTCTAAAAACGAAACCTCCTGTTTAGCCAGACTCATTTCACTTCAGGGTGACAGTATACACATCCGAGACTGTCACTGGGTAATATCAGACTATTCTGAAATAGGATTTTAAAATTAAAGGCTTAAATGTCCACTTAAAGCTATATTTCAACTCTTTTTCAGGCTGCTAATTCAAGCCATACTGTAACTTTTTTTTCAGGCTGCTCTAAAAACGAAACCTCCTGTTGAGCCAGACTCATTTCACTTCAGGGTGATAGTATACACATCCCAGACTGTCACTGGGTAATATCAGACTATTCTGAAATAGGATTTTAAAATTAAAGGCTTAAATGTCCACATAAAGCTATATTTTGGCTATATTTTGGCTGCTGATTGAAGCTATATTGTAACTCTTTTTCAGGCTGCTCTAAAAACGAAACTTCCTTTTTAGCCAGACTCATTTCACCTCAGGGTGATATTATACACATCCCAGACTGTCACTGGTTAATTTTGGACAATTCTGATAAAGGATTTTAAAATTAAAGGCTTAAATGTCCACTTGAAGCTATATTTCAACTCTGTTTCAAGCTACTAATTAAAGCCATACTGTAACTCTTTTTCAGGCTGCTCTAAAAACGAAACCTCCTGTTTAGCCAGACTCATTACAACTCACGGTGATAGTATACACATCTCAGACTGTCACTGGGTAATATCAGAATATTCTGATATAGGATTTTAAAATTAAAGGCTTACATGTCCACTCAAAGCTATATGTTGGCAACATGTTGGCTGCTAATTAAAGACATACTGCAACCCTTTTTCAGGCTGCTCTAAAAACGAAACCTAATGTTTAGCCAGACTCATTTCACCTCAGGGTGATAGTATACACATCCCAGACTGTCACTGGGTAATATCAGAATATTCTGATATAGGATTTTAAAATTAAAGGCGTAAATGTCCACATAAAGCTATATTTCAACTCTGTTTCAGGCTGCTAATTAAATCCATACTGTAATTCTTTTTCAGGCTGCTAATTAAAGCCATGTTGTAACTCTTTTTCAGGCTGATCTAAAAACAAAACCTCCTGTTTAGCCAGACTCCTTTCACCTCAGGGTGCTATTATACACATCGTAGACTGTCACTGGGTAATATTGGACATTTCTGATATAGGATTTTGAAATTAAAGGCTTAAATGTCCACTCAATGCTATATTTTGGCTACATTTTGGCTGCTAATTAAAGCCATACTGTATCTATTTTTCAGGCTGCTAATTAAAGCCATATTGTAACTCTTTTTCATGCTGCTCTAAAAACGAAACCTCCTGTTTAGCCAGACTCATTTCACCTCAGGGTGATGGTATACACATCCTGGATCGTCACTGGGTAATATTGGACAATTCTGATACAGGATTTTAAAATTAACGGATTAAATGTCCACTCAAAGCTATATTTTGGCTACATTTTGGCTGCTAATTGAAGCTATATTGTAACTCTTTTTCAGGCTGCTCTAAAAAGAAACCTCCTGTTTAGCCAGACTCATTTCACTTCAGGGTGATATTATCCACAACGTAGACTGTCACTGGGTAATATTGAACAATTCTGATACAGGATTTTAGAATTAAAGGCTTAAATGTCCACATAAAGCTATATTTCAACTCTGTTTCAGGCTGCTAATTAAATCCATACTGTAATTCTTTTTCAGGCTGCTAATTATAGCCATGTTGTAACTCTTTTTCAGGCTGCTCTAAAAACAAAACCTCCTGTTTAGCCAGACTCCTTTCACCACAGGCTGCTATTATACACATCGTAGACTGTCACTGGGTAATATTGGACAATTCTGATATAGGATTTTGAAATTAAAGGCTTAAATGTCCACTCAATGCTATATTTTGGCTACATTTTGGCTGCTAATTAAAGCCATACTGTATCTATTTTTCAGGCTGCTAATTAAAGCCATATTGTAACTCTTTTTCATGCTGCTCTAAAAACGAAACCTCCTGTTTAGCCAGACTCATTTCACCTCAGGGTGATGGTATACACATCCTGGATCGTCACTGGGTAATATTGGACAATTCTGATACAGGATTTTAAAATTAACGGATTAAATGTCCACTCAAAGCTATATTTTGGCTACATTTTGGCTGCTAATTGAAGCTATATTGTAACTCTTTTTCAGGCTGTTCTAAAAAGAAACCTCCTGTTTAGCCAGACTCATTTCACGTCAGGGTGATATTATCCACAACGTAGACTGTCACTGGGTAATATTGAACAATTCTGATACAGGATTTTAGAATTAAAGGCTTAAATGTCCACATAAAGCTATATTTCAACTCTGTTTCAGGCTGCTAATTAAATCCATACTGTAATTCTTTTTCAGGCTGCTAATTAAAGCCATGTTGTAACTCTTTTTCAGGCTGCTCTAAAAACAAAACCTCCTGTTTAGCCAGACTCCTTTCACCTTAGGCTGCTATTATACACATCGTAGACTGTCACTGGGTAATATTGGACAATTCTGATATAGGATTTTGAAATTAAAGGCTTAAATGTCCACTCAATGCTATATTTTGGTTACATTTTGGCTGCTAATTAAAGCCATACTGTATCTATTTTTCAGGCTGCTAATTAAAGCCATATTGTAACTCTTTTTCATGCTGCTCTTAAAACGAAACCTCCTGTTTAGCCAGACTCATTTCACCTCAGGGTGATGGTATACACATCCTGGATTGTCACTGGGTAATATTGGACAATTTTGGTATAGGATTTTAAAATAAAAGGCTTGAATGTCCACTTAAAGCTATAATTTGGCAACCTTTTGGCTGCTAATTCAAGCCATACTGTAACTCTTTTTCAGGCTGCTCTAAAAACGAAACCTCCTGTTTAGCCAGACTCATTTCACTTCAGGGTGATAGTATACACATCCCAGACTGTCACTGGGTAATAACAGACTATTCTGAAATAGGATTTTAAAATTAAAGGCTTAAATGTCCACTTAAAGCTATATTTCAACTATTTTTCAGGCTGCTACTTAACGCCATATTGTAACTCTTTTTCAGGCTGCTCTGAAAACGAAACCTACTGTTTAGCCAGACTCATTTCACCTCAGGGTGATGGTATACACATCCCAGACTGTCACTGGGTAATATCAGACTATTCTGATATAGGATTTTAAAATTAAAGGCTTAAATGTCCACTTAAAGCTATATTTCAACTCTTTTTCAGGCTGCTACTTAAAGCCATATTGTAACTCTTTTTCAGACTGCTCTAAAAACGAAACCTCCTGTTTAGCCAGACTCCTTTCAACTCAGGGTGATATTATACACATCGTAGACTGTCACTGGGTAATATTGGACAATTCTGATATAGGATTTTAAAATTAAAGGCTTACATGTCCACTCAAAGCTATATTTTGGCTACATGTTGGCTGTTAATTAAAGACATACTGCAACCCTTTTTCAGGCTGCTCTAAAAACGAAACCTACTGTTTAGCCAGACTCATTTCACCTCACTGTGATAGTATACACATCCCAGACTGTCACTGGGTAATATCAGAATATTCTGATATAGGATTTTAAAATTAAATGCTTAAATGTCCACATAAAGCTATATTTCAGCTCTGTTTCAGGCTGCTATTTAAATCCATACTGTAATTCTTTTTCAGGCTGCTAGTTAAAGCCATGTTGTAACTCTTTTTCAGGCTGCTCTAAAAACAAAACCTCCTGTTTAGCCAGACTCCTTTCACCTCAGGGTGCTAGTATACACATCCTAGACTGTCACTGGGTAATATTGGACAATTCCGATATAGGATTTTGAAATTAAAGGCTTAAATGTCCACTCAATGCTATATTTTGGCTACATTTTGGCTGCTAATTAAAGCCATACTGTAACTCTTTTTCAGGCTGCTAATTAAAGCCATATTGTAACTCTTTTTGATGCTGCTCTAAAAACGAAACCTCCTATTTAGCCACACTCATTTCACCTCAGGGTGATGGTATACACATCCCGGATTGTCACTGGGTAATATTGGACAATTTTGGTATAGGATTTTAAAATAAAAGGCTTAAATGTCCACTTAAAGCTATAATTTGGCAACCTTTTGGCTGCTAATTGAAGCCATATTGTAACTCTTTTTCAGGCTGCTCTAAAAACAAAACCTCCTGTTTAGCCATAGTCATTTCACCTCAGGGTGATATAATACACATCGTAGACTCTCACTGGGTAATATTGGACAATTCTGATGAATGATTTTAAAATTAAAGGATTAAATGTCTACTTTAAGTTATATTTCAACTCTGTTTCAGGCTGCTAATTCAAGCCATACTGTAACTCTTTTTCAGGCTGCTCTAAAAACGAAACCTCCTGTTTAGCCGGACTCATTTCACTTCAGGGTGATAGTATACACATCCCAGACTGTCACTGGGTAATATCAGACTATTCTGAAATAGGATTTTAAAATTAAAGGCTTAAATGTCCACTTAAAGCTATATTTCAACTCTTTTTCAGGCTGCTACTTAAAGCCATATTGTAACTCTTTTTCAGGCTGCTCTGAAAACGAAACATCCTGTTTAGCCAGACTCATTTCACTTCAGGGTGATGGTATACACATCCCAGACTGTCACTGGGTAATATCAGACTATTCGGATATAGGATTTTAAAATTAAAGGCTTAAATGTCCACTTAAAGCTATATTTCAACTCTTTTTCAGGCTGCTACTTAAAGCCATATTGTAACTCTTTTTCAGACTGCTCTAAAAACGAAACCTCCTGTTTAGCCAGACTCATTTCACTTCAGGGTGACAGTATACACATCCGAGACTGTCACTGGGTAATATCAGACTATTCTGAAATAGGATTTTAAAATTAAAGGCTTAAATGTCCACTTAAAGCTATATTTCAACTCTTTTTCAGGCTGCTACTTAAAGCCATATTGTAACTCTTTTTCAGGCTGCTCTGAAAACGAAACCTCCTGTTTAGCCAGACTCATTTCACTTCAGGGTGATGGTATACACATCCCAGACTGTCACTGGGTAATATCAGACTATTCTGATATAGGATTTTAAAATTAAAGGCTTAAATGTCCACTTAAAGCTATATTTCAACTCTTTTTCAGGCTGCTACTTAAAGCCATATTGTAACTCTTTTTCAGACTGCTCTAAAAACGAAACCTCCTGTTTAGCCAGACTCCTTTCAACTCAGGGTGATATTATACACATCATAGACTGTCACTGGGTAATATTGGACAATTCTGATACAGGATTTTAAAATTAACGGATTAAATGTCCACTCAAAGCTATATTTTGGCTACATTTTGGCTGCTAATTGAAGCTATATTGTAACTCTTTTTCAGGCTGCTCTAAAAACGAAACCTGTTTAGCCAGACTCATTTCACTTCAGGGTGATATTATCCACAACGTAGACTGTCACTGGGTAATATTGGACAATTCTGATACAGGATTTTAGAATTAAAGGCTTAAATGTCCACATAAAGCTATATTTCAACTCTGTTTCAGGCTGCTAATTAAATCCATACTGTAACTCTTTTTCAGGCTGCTAATTAAAGCCATGTTGTAACTCTTTTTCAGGCTGCTCTAAAAACAAAACCTCCTGTTTAGCCAGACTCCTTTCACCTCAGGGTGCTAGTATACACATCGTAGACTGTCACTGGGTAATATTGGACAATTCCGATATAGGATTTTGAAATTAAAGGCTTAAATGTCCACTCAATGCTATATTTTGGCTACATTTTGGCTGCTAATTAAAGCCATACTGTAACTCTTTTTCAGGCTACTAATTAAAGCCATATTGTAACTCTTTTTGATGCTGCTCTAAAAACGAAACCTCCTGTTTAGCCACACTCATTTCACCTCAGGGTGATGGTATACACATCCCGGATTGTCACTGGGTAATATTGGACAATTCTGATACAGGATTTTAAAATTAACGGATTAAATGTCCACTCAAAGCTATATTTTGGCTACATTTTGGCTGCTAATTAAAGCAATATTGTAACTCTTTTTCAGGCTGCTCTAAAAACTAATCCTACTGTTTACCCAGACTCATTTCACCACAGGGTGATATTATACACATCATAGACTGTCACTGTGTAATATTGGACAATTCTGATAAAGGATTTTAAAATTAAAGGCTTAAATGTACACTTAAAGCTATATTTTAACTCTGTTTCAGGCTGCTAATTAAAGCCATACTGTAACTCTTTTTCAGGCTGCTCTAAAAACGAAACTTCCTTTTTAGTCAGACTCATTTCACCTCAGGGTGATATTATACACATCCCAGACTGTCACTGGGTAATTTTGGACAATTCTGATAAAGGATTTTAAAATTAAGGCTTAAATGTCCACTTAAAGCTATATTTCAACTCTGTTTCAAGCTACTAATTAAAGCCATACTGTAACTCTTTTTCAGGCTACTCTAAAAACGAAACCTCCTGTTTAGCCAGACTCATTACACCTCACGGTGATAGTATACACATCCCAGACTGTCACTGGGTAATATCAGACTATTCTGATATAGGATTTTCTCCGGGAACCATCACCTTATCGTGGTGGAGAGGTTTGTGTGTCCCTATTAACTTGAGGGCTGTGTTGTCTGTAGCCTTGTGCTCCTGGTAGGGTCTCCCAAGGCAAAGTGGTCTCAGGTGAGGGGCCAGACAAAGAATGGTTCAAAAACCCTATGAGAGATCGAGGAAGGGATGGAGTGACCCTGCCCGGAGGAAGCCCGGGGCCCCCGTCTGGAGCCAGGCCCAGACGGAGGGCTCGTTGGCGAGCGTCTGGTGGCCGGGTTTGCCACGGAGCCCGGTCGGGCACAGCCCTAAAAAGCTACGTGGCATCCGTCTCTCCAGCCCATGGGCCCACCACCTGTGGGAGGAACCGCTGGGGTCGGGTGCATTGCCACATGGTTGGCAGTGAAGGTCAGGGGCCTCGACGGACCAGACCCGGGCAGCAGACGCTGGCTCTGGGGACGTGGAATGTCACCTCTCTGTGGGGGAAGGAACCGGAACTGGTGCGGGAGGTGGAGCGCTACCGGTTAGATCTGGTGGGGCTTACCTCTACGCACAGTCTCGGTTCTGGAACCGTACTCCTGGATAGGGGTTGGACTCTTTTCTTCTCCGGAGTTGCCCAGGGTGTGAGGCGCCGGGCGGGTGTGGGGATACTCACAAGCCCCCGGTTGAGCGCCGCTATGTTGGAGTTTACCCCGGTGGACGAGAGGGTCGCCTCCCTACGCCTGCGGCTGGTGGGGGGGAAAACTCTGACTCTTGTTTGTGCATATGCACCAAACAAGAGTTCGGAGTATTCGGCCTTCTTGGAGACCTTGAATGGAGTCCTGTATGGGGCTCCAGTGGGAGACTCCATCGTTCTGCTGGGGGACTTCAACGCGCACGTGGGCAATGATGGAGACACATGGAGAGGCGTGATTGGGAGGAACGGCCTCCCTGATCTAAACCAGAGTGGTTGTTTGTTGTTGGACTTCTGTGCTAGTCATGGATTGTCTATAACGAACACCATGTTCAAACATAGGGATGCTCATAAGTGTACCTGGTACCAGAGCACCCTAGGCCAAAGGTCAATGATCGATTTTATAATCGTTTCATCTGATCTGAGGCCGTATGTTTTGGACACTCGGGTGAAGAGAGGGGCGGAGCTGTCAACCGATCACCATCTGGTGGTGAGTTGGGTCAGAGGGTGGGGGAAGACTCTGGACAGACCTGGTAAGCCCAAACGGGTAGTGCGGGTAAATTGGGAACGTCTGGAGGAGGCCCCTGTCCGACAGACTTTCAACTCACACCTCCGGCGGAGCTTTTCGTGCATCCCTGTGGATGCTGGGGGCATTGAACCCGAGTGGACAATGTTCAAAGTTTCCATTGCTGAAGCTGCGGCGAAGAGCTGGGGTCTTAGGGTCTTAGGTGCCTCAAGGGGCGGTAACCCACGAACACCGTGGTGGACACCGGTGGTCAGGGAAGCCGTCCGACTGAAGAAGAAGTCTTTCCGGGATATGTTATCCCGGAGGGCTCCGGAGGCAGTTGCAAGGTACCGAATGGCCCAAGGGCTGCAGCCTCTGCCGTGAAAGAGGCAAAGCAGCGGGTGTGGGAGAAGTTCGGAGAAGACATGGAGAAGGACTTTCGGTCGGCACCAAGGTGCTTCTGGAAAACCGTTCGCCACCTCAGGAGGGGGAAGCGGGGAACCATCCAAGCTGTGTACAGTAAGGATGGGACGCTGTTGACCTCAACTGAGGAGGTAATAGGGCGGTGGAAGGAGCACTTTGAGGAACTCCTAAATCCGACTAATACGCCCTCTATGGTAGAGGCAGAGCTGGAGGATGATGGGGGATTGTCGTCAATTTCCCTGGTGGAAGTTGCTGAGGTGGTTAAACAACTCCACAGTGGCAAAGCTCCAGGGATTGATGAGATCCGTCCGGAAATGCTTAAAGCTCTGGGTGTGGAGGGGTTGTCTTGGTTGACACGCCTCTTCAACATTGCGTGGAAGTCTGGGACGGTGCCTAAGGAGTGGCAGACCGGGGTGGTGGTTCCCCTTTTCAAAAAGGGGGACCAGAGGGTGTGTGCCAATTACAGGGGTATCACACTTCTCAGCCTCCCCGGTAAAGTCTACTCCAAGGTGCTGGAAAGGAGGGTTCGGTCGATAGTCGAACCTCAGGTTGAAGAGGAACAATGCGGATTCCGTCCTGGTCGTGGAACAACGGACCGGCTCTTTACTCTCGCAAGGATCCTGGAGGGAGCCTGGGAGTATGCCCAACCGGTCTACATGTGCTTTGTGGATCTGGAGAAGGCGTATGACCGGGTACCCCGGGAGATACTGTGGGAGGTGCTGGGGGAGTATGGGGTGAGGGGGTCCCTTCTCAGGGCCATCCAATCTCTGTACGACCAAAGCGAGAGCTGTGTCCGGGTTCTCGGCAGAAAGTCGGACTCGTTTCAAGTGAAAGTTGGCCTCCGCCAGGGCTGCGCTTTGTCACCAATTCTGTTCGTAGTATTTATGGACAGGATATCGAGGCGTAGTCGGGGTGGAGGGGGGTTGCAGTTCGGTGGGCTGGGGATCTCATCGCTGCTTTTTGCAGATGATGTGGTCCTGATGGCATCATCGGCCTGTGACCTTCAGCACTCACTGGATCGGTTCGCAGCCGAGTGTGAAGCGGCTGGGATGAGGATCAGCACCTCTAAATCGGAGGCCATGGTTCTCAGCAGGAAACCGATGGAGTGCCTTCTCCAGGTAGGGAATGAGTCCTTACCCCAAGTGAAGGAGTTCAAGTACCTTGGGGTCTTGTTCGCGTGTGAGGGGACAATGGAGCGGGAGATTGGCCGGAGAATCGGCGCAGCGGGTGCGGTATTGCATTCAATTTATCGCACCGTTGTGACGAAAAGAGAGCTGAGCCAGAAGGCAAAGCTCTCAATCTACCGGTCAGTTTTCCTTCCTACCCTCACCTATGGTCATGAAGGCTGGGTCATGACCGAAAGAACAAGATCCAGGGTACAAGCGGCCGAAATGGGTTTCCTCAGGAGGGTGGCTGGCGTCTCCCTTAGAGATAGGGTGAGAAGCTCAGTCATCCGTGAGGAGCTCAGAGTAGAGCCGCCGCTCCTTTGCGTTGAAAGGAGCCAGTTGAGGTGGTTCGGGCATCTGGTAAGAATGCCCCCTGGGCGCCTCCCTAGGGAGGTGTTCCAGGCACGTCCAGCTGCGAGGAGGCCTCGGGGAAGACCCAGGACTAGGTGGAGGGATTATATCTCTAACCTGGCCAGGGAACGCCTCGGGATCCCCCAGTCGGAGCTGGTTAATGTGGCTCGGGAAAGGGAAGTTTGGGGCCCCCTGCTGGAGCTGCTACCCCCGCAACCCGATACAGGATAAGCGGACGAAGATGGATGGATGGATGGATGGCTTTTTTCTGGCTTTTCTCCATAATTCCACAGAAGATATGGACATGTTGGGCATTGCTACAAACGTGAAGAGCTCTAGTATGCAAATCAGGTTTCAAATTCAACGGGAATTCAAATTCGGCCATTTGGGGACAGCACAAAGTCAGGAGGTTTAGCAAAAAATCTGGATTTGTTTGAATTGGCTTTTTTCATGGTTTTCTCCATATTTCCACCGTAAATATGGACAGGTTGTCCATCCCTACAAACGTGAAGAGCCGTAGTATGCAAATCAGGTTTCAAATTCAAAGGGAACCCATATTTGGCCGTTTGGGGACAGCACAAAGCCAGGATTTTAGCAACATAATTTTCGAAATCTGGATTTGTTTGAGTTGGCTTTTTTTCTGGATTTTCTCCATAATTCTAAAGTGGGTATGGACATGTTGGGCATCACTACAAAAGTGAAGAGCCGTAGTATACGACTCAGATTTCAAATTCAAAGGGAACCCATATTTGGCCGTTTGGGGACAGCACAAATTCAGGAGGTTTATCAATATAATTGTCGAAATCTGGATTTTTTGAGTTAGCCTTTTTCTTGGTTTTCTCCATATTTCCACAGTAGATATGGACATATTGGGCATCCCTACAAACGTGAAGAGCCGTAGTATGCGAATCAGGTTTCAAATTCAACGGGAAACCATATTTGGCAGTTTGGGGACAGCACAAAGTCAGGAGGTTTAGCAAAATAATTGTCGAAATCTGGATTTGTTTGAGCTGGCTTTTTTCTGGCTTTTCTCCATAATTCCACAGAAGATATGGACATGATGGGCATCCCTACAAACGCGAAGAGCTGTAGTATGCGAATCAGGTTTCAAATTCAACGGGAACCCATATTTGGCCGTTTGGGGACAGCACAAATTCAGTATGTTTAGCAACATAATTGTCGAAATCCGGATTTGTTTGAGCTGGCTTTTTTCTGGATTTTCTCCATAATTCCACAGTACATAAGGACATTTTAGGCATCGCTACTTACATTAAGAGCTGTAGTATTCAAATCAGGTTTCAAATTCAACGGGAATCCAAATTCGGCAATTTGGGGAAGCGCAAAGTCAGGAGATTTAGCAACAAATCTGCATTTGTTTGAGTTGGCTTTTTTCTTGGTTTTCTCCATATTTCCACAGTAGATATGGACATGTTGGGCATCGCTACAAACGTGAAGAGCTGTATTATGCAAATCAGTTTTCAAATTCATCGGTAATCCAAATTCGGCAATTTGGGGAAGCGAAAAGTCAGGAGATTTAGCAACAAATCTGGATTTGTTTGAATTGGCTTTTTTCTTGGTTTTCTCCATATTTCCACTGTAGATATTGACATGTTGGGCATCACTACAAACGTGAAGAGCCGTAACATGCGAATCAGGTTTCAAATTCAATGGGAACCCATATGTGGCCGTTTGGGAACAGCACAAAGTCATGAGGTTTAGCTACAAATCTGGATTTGTTTGAGTTGGCTTTTTTCTTGGTTTTCTGCATATTTCCACAGTAGATATGGACATGTTGGGCATCGCTACGAACGTGATGAGCTGTAGCAGGTAATTCAGCTTTCAAATTCAACGGGAATCCAAATTCGGCCATTTGCGGAAACGCAAAGTCAGGAGGTTTAGCAACAAATCTGGATTTGTGTGAGTTGGCTTTTTTCTGGCTTTTCTCCATAATTCCACAGTAGATATGGACATGTTGGGTATCCCTACACGTGTATATCTGTAGTATGCAAATCAGGTTTCAAATTCAAAGGGAATTCAAATTCGTCCATTTGGGGACAGCACAAAGCCCGGAGTTTTAGCAAAATAATTTTCGAAATCTGGATTTGTTTGTGCTGGCTTTTTTCTGGCTTTTCTCCAAAATTCCACAGTAGACATGGATATATTAGGCATCCCAACAAACGTGAAGAGCTGCAGTATGCAAATCAGGTTTCAAATTCAACGGGAATCCAAATTCGGCAATTTGGGGAAGCGCAAAGTCAGGAGGTTTAGAATTAAATCTGGATTTGTTTGAGTTGTTTTTTTTCCGGGTTTTCTCTATAATTCCACAGTACATATGGACATGTTGGGCATACCTACAAACGTGAAGAACTGTAGTATGCGAATCAGGTTTCAAATTCAAAGGGAATCCAAATTCGGCCATTTGGGGAAGTGCAAAGTCAGGAGGTTTAGCAATAAATCTGGATTTGTTTGAGTTGGCTTTTTTCTGGCTTTTCTCCATAATTCCACAGAAGATATGGACATGTTGCCCATCCCTACAAACGTGAAGAGCTGTAGTATGCGAATCAGGTTTTAAATTCAACGGGAACCCATATTTGGCCGTTTGGGGACAGCACAAAGTCAGGAGGTTTAGCAACATAATTGTCAAAATCTGGATTTATTTGAGTTGGCTTTTTTCTTGGTTTTCTCCATATTTCCACAGTAGATATGGACATGTTGGGCATAACTACAAACGTGAAGAGCTGTAGTATGCAAATCAGGTTTCAGATTCAACGGGAATCCAAATTCGGCCATTTGGGGAAGAGCAAAGTCAAGAGGTTTAGCAACAAATCTGGATTTGTTTGAGTTGCCTTTTTTCTTGGTTTTCTCCATATTTCCACAGTAGATATGGACATGTTGGGCATCGCTATAAACGTTAAGAGCTGTAGTATGCAAATCAGGTTTCAAATTAAACTGGAATCCAAATTCGGCCATTTGGGGAAGCGCAAAGTCAAGAGGTTTAGCAACAAATCTGGATTTGTTTGAGTTGGCTTTTTTCTTGGTTTTCTCCATATTTCCACCGTAGATATGGACATGTTGGGCATCCATACAAACGTGAAGAGCTGTAGTATGCAAATCAGATTTCAAATTCAACGGGAATCCAAATTCGGCCATTTGTGGAAGCAAAAATTCAGGAGTTTTAGCAATGAATCTGGATTTGTTTGAGTTGGCTTTTTTCTTGGTTTTCTCCATATTTCCACCGTAAATATGGACATGTTGGGCAACCGTACAAACTTGAAGAGCCGTAGTATGCGAATCAGGTTTCAAATTCAAAGGGAACCCATATGTGGCCGTTTGGGGACAGCACAATGTCAGGAGGTTTAGCAACATAATTGTCAAAATCTGGATTTGTTTTAGTTGGCTTTTTACTTGTTTTTCTTCATATTTCCACAGTAGATATTGACATGTTGGGCATCCCTACGAACGTGAAGAGCTGTAGTATGCAAGTCAGGTTTCAAATTCAACGGGAATCCAAATTCGGCCATTTGCTGAAGCCGAAAGTCAGGAGGTTTAGCAACAAATCTGGATTTGTTTGAGTTGGCTTTTTTCTGGCTTTTCTCCATAATTCCACAGAAGATATGGACATTTTGCCCATCCCTACAAACGTGAAGAGCTGTAGTATGCGAATCAGGTTTCAAATTCAACGGGAACCCATATTTGGCCGTTTGGGGACAGCACAAAGTCAGGAGGTTTAGCAACATAATTGTCAAAATCTGGATTGTTTGAGTTGGCTTTTTTCTTGTTTTTCTTCATATTTCCACAGTAGATATGGACATGTTGGGCATCCCTACGAACGTGAAGAGCTGTAGTATGCAAGTCAGGTTTCAAATTCAACGGGAATCCAAATTCGGCCATTTGCTGAAGCCGAAAGTCAGGAGGTTTAGCAACAAATCTGGATTTGTTTGAGTTGGCTTTTTTCTGGCTTTTCTCCATAATTCCACAGAAGATATGGACATGTTGCCCATCCCTACAAACGTGAAGAGCTGTAGTATGCGAATCAGGTTTTAAATTCAACGGGAACCCATATTTGGCCGTTTGGGGACAGCACAAAGTCAGGAGGTTTAGCAACATAATTGTCAAAATCTGGATTTATTTGATTTGGCTTTTTTCTTGGTTTTCTCCATATTTCCACAGTAGATATGGACATGTTGGGCATCGCTATAAACGTTAAGAGCTGTAGTATGCAAATCAGGTTTCAAATTCAACTGGAATCCAAATTCGGCCATTTGGGGAAGCGCAAAGTCAAGAGGTTTAGCAACAAATCTGGATTTGTTTGAGTTGGCTTTTTTCTTGGTTTTCTCCATATTTCCACCGTAGATATGGACATGTTGGGCATCCATACAAACTAGAAGAGGCGTAGTATGCGAATCAGGTTTCAAATTCAAAGGGAACCCATATGTGGCCGTTTGGGGACAGCACAAAGTCAGGAGGTTTAGCAACATAATTGTCAAAATCTGGATTCATTTGAGTTGGCTTTTTTCTTGGTTTTCTCCATATTTCCACAGTAGATATGGACATGTTGGACATACCTACAAACATGAAGAGCTGTAGTATGCGAATCAGGTTTCAAATTCAACGGGAATCCATATTTGGCCGTTTGTGGACAGGACAAATTCAGGAGGTTTAGCAACATAATTGTCGAAATCTGGATTTGTTTGAGCTGGCTTTTTTCTGGCTTTTCTCCATATTTCCACAGTAGATATGGACATGTTGGGCATCCATACAAACGTGAAGAGCTGTAGTATGCAAGTCAGGTTTCAAATTCAACGGGAATCCAAATTCGGCCATTTGGGGTAGCGAAAAGTCAGGAGGTTTAGCAACAAATATGGATTTGTTTGAGTTGGCTTTTTTCTTGGTTTTCTCCATATTTCCACAGTAGATATGGACATGTTGGGCATCCCTCCAAACAAGAAGAGCTGTAGTATGCAAATCAGGTTTCAAATTCAACGGGAATCCAATTGTGGCCATTTGGGGACAGCACAAAGTCAGGAGGTTTAGCAACATAATTGTCGAAATCTGGATTTGTTTGAGTTGGCTTTTTTCTGGCTTTTCTCCATAATTCCACAGTAGATATGGACATGTTGGGCATTCCTGCACACGTGAAGAGCTGTAGTATGCAACTCAGGTTTCAAATTCAACGGTAATCCAAATTCGGCCATTTGGGGAAGCGAAAAGTCAGGAGGTTTAGCAACAAATATGGATTTGTTTGAGTTGGCTTTTTTCTGGCTTTTCTCCATAATTCCACAGTATATAGGGACATGTTGGGCATACCTACAAATGTGAACAGTTGTAATATGTAAATCAGGTTTCAAATTCAACCAGAATCCAAATTCGGCCATTTTGGGAAGCGCAAAGTCAGGAGGTTTAGCAACAAATCTAGATTTGTTTACGTTGGCTTTTTTCTGGCTTTTCTCCATAATTCCACAGTAGATATGGACATGTTTGTTAGATTAGCCGTTTGACCCAAAACGCTGAGACACACACACACAGAGACTGATGGCTGTACAGAGAGATTTATTAAACAGTCAAACTTGATTTGTGCGAAGAAGGGAAGTTCAGGGAATTGTAGTTTCCGTTTGGTACAATACGTGAGGCAGGCAGGCAGACAGAAATCCAGGCTGAACTGGGTCTTGGAAGCTGGTAGATAGGAGGTGTATGTCCAGATAAGGGAAGCGGAGACCAGAGGTGATCCAGGTGGGCTGTGAAGGGTGGATGAAATATGCAGCTGGTGGCCGAGCAACAGGCGGGACTGGTCACAGCA
This sequence comes from Zingel zingel, assembly GCA_023566125.1. Classification (NCBI taxonomy): domain Eukaryota; kingdom Metazoa; phylum Chordata; class Actinopteri; order Perciformes; family Percidae; genus Zingel; species Zingel zingel. The sequence continues at coordinate 13,416,069 of CM042323.1, forward strand.
GGGAGGCAGCGAAGCGGATCTTTCAAAGATTGTGGGGAGCAGCTGAGTGGAAGTGTGTCTGAGATAGAAGAACAAAAAGTTAGGAACGAGCTGGGAATTAATTGAATCGCAAGAACAGAAAACACAGAGCCAATGTTACCAACTGAGTAGTTTAAACGATCTGGCGCTGGAGACGTGAACAGCCCGGGTAGATATACTGATGGGGTGATGACTGGAATGAGCTGCAGCTGAGTGAAACAGTCAGAGTGAATGGCCACGCCCCTTGACCCAGATCCAGAGCCACGCCTCAAGCAGCCTCAGGTACAGACACACACAGGGACAACAGAAAAAAGGGAGAAAGAGAAAAGGAAAGAAAACAAACACAAGAAGGGAGAACACAACCAACCGATAACAGTACCCCCCCCCTCAACGGACGCCTCCTGGCAGACCTCCAGGCTTGTCGGGATTCTCCCGATGAAAATCCTTCACCAGCTGGGGGTCCAGAATGAACCTCCGGGGTATCCAGGTCCGCTCCTCCGGTCCATATCCCTCCCAGTCTACTAGATATTGGAGTCCCCTACCACGCCTCCGGGCGTCCAGGAGTGTCCGAACTGTGTAGGGCGGATGGTCATCGATGATGCGAGCTGGAGGCGGGGGATCCACTGGAGGACACAAAGCGCTGGAAGATACTGGCTTGAGTTGGGACACATGAAAGGTGGGGTGGATCTTCATGGACTGTGGCAGCTTAAGCCGAACAGCTGACGGGTTGATGATGGAGTCTACCACAAAAGCACCCAAAAACCGGTGCGACAGCTTGCGGGATTCAGTGCGCAGGGGAATATTCTTGGAGGGGAGCCAAACTTCCTGACCAGGTTGGTACTGGGGAGCTGGGTTCCTGTGTCTGTCAGCCGCTTTCCTATTGCGTTCGGTAGTCTGGAGCAGGGCCTCACGGGCGTCGTTCCACACCTTACGGCAGCGACATAGATTCTCCTGCACAGAGGGAACTGCCAGCTCCTTCTCCTGTGCCGGGAACAGAGGAGATTGAAAACCCAAGGACACTTCGAACGGGGAGAGGCCGGTAGCAGAGGTAGTTAGGGAGTTATGGGCGTATTCGATCCACGGAAGATGCTTGGCCCAAGTCGAAGGGTTTTGTGCAGCAACACAGCGGAGGGATGCCTCAAGGTCCTGATTAGCCCTTTCCGTTTGGCCGTTGGATTGTGGGTGGAAGCCTGAGGACAGACTGACAGATGCACCCAGAGCAGAGCAGAAATCTTTCCAAACACGAAAAATAAATTGTGGGCCTCTATCAGAAACGATGTCAACAGGTATTCCATGGGGACGGAATACATGTTGGACCATGAGGTCCGCTGTCTCACAGGCAGTCGGTAATTTTGGTAATGCAACATAATGGACAGATTTAGAGAACCTGTCCACGATGGTGAGTATAGTGTCATTACCTTCAGACTTGGGGAGACCGGTGACGAAATCCAGGGCAACATGGGACCATGGACGGCTAGGAACCGGGAGGGGATGTAATAAACCCGAGGAAGACTGGTGAGAGGCCTTACCCCGAGCGCAGATGGAACACGCAGCCATGTAAGCTCGGACATCTGCCTCAACCGATGGCCACCAGAAGTGTCTTTTCAACAGAGACAGTGTGCGAGCCATCCCGGGGTGACAGGAGAACCGAGAGGTGTGGATCCACTGAAGTACCTGGGAACGTACTGACGCTGGTACATAGAGATGGTTGGGTGGTCCATCCTCAGGTCCAGGTTCAGTTTCCTGAGCAGTCCTGACAAGAGACTCAATCTCCCAACGCACGGCTGCCACCAAGCAGGAGGCAGGCAGGACAGATTCTGGTTCGCCGGTCTCATCTGAGTCTGTGAATTGGCGAGACAAGGCATCAGGCTTGATATTACGGGAGCCGGGTCGGAAAGTTAATACAAAATCAAACCTGCTGAAAAACAGGGCCCATCTGGCTTGACGTGAGTTGAGTCTTTTAGTTGATTGTATGTAGGCCAAGTTCTTATGGTCTGTCCAAACTACGAACGGCTGCTCTGCTCCATCCAGCCAGTGCCGCCATTCTTCCAAAGCCAGCTTCACTGCAAGTAGCTCGCGATTTCCCACGTCGTAATTTCTTTCTGCAGGAGACAGTTTCTTGGAAAAAAGTGCAACCGGATGGAGCTTCTGATCAGTGGGGGAGCGTTGAGACAGAACGGCCCCAACCCCACTGTCAGAAGCATCCACCTCAACAATGAACTGTAGACTGGTGTCAGGGTGAATAAGAACAGGAGAGGTTGAAAACAGTCTTTTTAAGGTACTCGCGGCCTGCTCAGCTTCGGATGTCCATTGGAAAGGGACCTTGGGAGAAGTGAGTTTAGTCAGGGGAGAAACAATCCGACTGAAATCCTTAATAAACCGGCGGTAGAAGTTTGCAAAGCCGAGAAACCTCTGTAGTTGTTTACAAGACTCGGGAGTGGGCCAGTCGGTAACCGCCTTGATTTTCTCTGGGTCTGCCGACACCTGACCTCGTTCGATTATGAACCCGAGGAAAGGTACAGACTGCCGGTGGAATTCGCACTTCTCGGCCTTAACAAAGAGCTTGTTTTCTAGGAGACGTTGAGGGACTTGACGGACGTGGGAGACGTGATCTTCTGGGGACTTAGAAAAAAATCAAAATATCATCCAGATAGACGAACACAAAACGATTCAGAAAATCTCGTAAAACGTCGTTAACCATCGCCTGAAAAACTGCCGGGGCGTTAGTGAGCCCGAAAGGCATGACCAGGTACTCGAAGTGTCCAAGTGGAGTGTTGAAGGCCGTCTTCCACTCGTCCCCCTGCCGGATCCTAACGAGGTGGTAGGCGTTCCGCAGGTCGAGTTTTGTGAATACTGTGGCGCCCTGAAGGGGTTCAAAAGCAGAGTTAATAAGAGGCAATGGGTAGGTATTTCTGACAGTTATTTTATTTAGTCCACGATAGTCGATGCAGGGACGTAAGGACTTATCCTTCTTATCGACAAAGAAGAAGCCTGCACCCACTGGGGAAGAAGAAGGACGGATTATGCCTGCCGCCAGAGAGTCCCCAATATATGTCTCCATGGCCTCTCTTTTGGGACGGGACAAGTTGTACAACCGGCTGGATGGAAGAGGGGCCCCAGGCAGTAGCTCGATAGCACAGTCATAGGGTCTATGGGGTGGCAAGGACAAAGCCTTATCCTTGCTGAAAACCTCAGCGAGATCCCGATACTCTTCTGGAACAGATGATAAATCAGAGTCTTTTACAGTAGAAACAGGGGACCGCACAGAAGGGGGTACGGCTGAACCGAGACAAACAGAGTGGCAGTGGTTGCTCCAGCTGTGTATCTTTCTCCCTTGCCAATCAATATGGGGGTTGTGGTGACTGAGCCAGGGAAAACCGAGGATAAGGGGAGTAGTGGTCGAGGACACAATTTTGAAACTGATGGTTTCGCTGTGATTGCCAGATAACATGAGTGTAATGGGGATGGTTTGATGAGTGATAGTAGCTACACTGAGAGGGGTTGACAGGGGCTTAATGGGAATGCTAGCTTGCTGAACCAGGTTTAGATCGAGGAAATTGTCCTCGGCACCAGAGTCAATAAGGGTGGACAAAGGTAGAGACGAGTTTTTAAACAGGAGCGTAGCAGGAATTACTAGGCGAGGAACGGTGGGTTCTGGGGTAGGGCTCGCAACTAGACCCACCATTACTTGTGAGCCTTGTCTTTTGGCCGGATGGGACAGCGTGAGAGGAAATGGGAGGCGTCTCCACAGTACAGGCATTCACCTGCCAGTAATCGTCGGCTCCTCTCCGCCGGTGATAACCGAGCATGGCCTAGCTGCATAGGGTCCCCCTGCTCCCGGACCAAGGGCTCTGCAGCTGGAGAAAACTGTTCCCGGGGCAGTGTGGACCGGGTGTTGGGATGGGAGGAAGCCCCTCCCGCAGTGTGAGCCCGATTACCTCTGTCCAGCCTCCTCTCACGTAACCGATTATCAATCCTGATAGCAAGAGAAACGAGAGAATAAAGATCATTAGGTTCGTCTCGGGCAGCTAGCTCATCCTTAACGGAGTCATTACAACCATTCAAAAACACTCCTTTTAGCGCCTCCTCATTCCATTTAGTATCTGCCGCAAGAGTCCAGAAAGCAACCGAATACTCAGCAACACTGTCCGTACCCTGTTTTAGCTTCAAAAGTCTCTTAGATGGATTACCGGCATAGTCGGGATGGTCAAAAACTGTCCTCAGTTGAGAGGAAAAATCATCAAAAGATAAATCTGTAATTTGGCGGTTGGTACAAACAGCCTCTGCCCAGACCAGCGCTGTGCCTCGGAGCAACCCCAGAGCGTAATGTACCTTAGACAATTCTGTAGCAAAAGACTGGGGTTTTTGACGGAAAACCAAACCACACTGGAGCAGGAATCCCCGACACTTATTTAATTCCCCTGCGAAGGGCTCTGGTGCGGTTACAGGGGGTTCCCGGTGTACAGGAGCAGCGACTGCGTCTGGAGAGACAGATGGAGAAACAGATAGTGGAGGGACAGGAAGGTTTAGCAAACTTGTTACTGACAGAGCTGACACTTGAGAAGTGAGCTGGGAGACCCGATTCAATAACTGTTGATTATTGTCCAGTAAAGTACGGATAAGGTGGTCATGTTGACCTAATAGGACTCCTTGAGAATGAATGGCACGATGAACGCCATCCTCCTTTACCACGTGTGGTGTCTCTGCCGGGTCCATGGCCAAATCGTTCTGTTAGGTTAGCCGTTTGACCCAAAACGCTGAGAGACACACACACACACACACACACACAGAGACTGATGGCTGTACAGAGAGATTTATTAAACAGTCAAATTTGATTTGTGCGAAGAAGGGAAGTTCAGGGAATTGTAGCTTCAGTTTGGTACAATACGTGAGGCAGGCAGGCAGACAGAAATCCAGGCTGAACTGGGTCTTGGAAGCTGGTAGATAGGAGGTGTATGTCCAGATAAGGGAAGCGGAGACCAGAGGTGATCCAGGTGGGCTGTGAAGGGTGGATGAAATATGCAGCTGGTGGCCGAGCAACAGGCGGGACTGGTCACGGCAGGGAGGCAGCGAAGCGGATCTTTCGAAGATTTTGGGGAGCAGCTGAGTGGAAGTGGGTCTGAGATAGAAGAACAAAAAGTTAGGAACGAGCTGGGAATTAACTGAATCGCAAGAACAGAAAACACAGAGCCAATGTTACCAACTGAGTAGTTTAAACGATCTGGCGCTGGAGACGTGAACAGCCCAGGTAGATATACTGATGGGGTGATGACTGGAATGAGCTGCAACTGAGTGAAACAGTCAGAGTGAATGGCCATGCCCCTTGACCCAGATCCAGAGCCACGCCTCAAGCAGCCTCAGGTACAGACACACACAGGGACAACAGAAAAAAGGGAGAAAGAGAAAAGGAAAGAAAACAAACACAAGAAGGGAGAACACAACCAACCCATAACAATGTTGGGCATCCCTACACACGTGAAGAGCTGTAGTATGCAAATCAGGTTTCAAATTCAACGGGAATTCAAATTCGGCCATTTGGGGACAACACAAAGTAAGAAGGTTTAGCAATATAACTGTCAAAATCTGGATTTTTTTAGTTAGCTTTTTTCTTGGTTTTCTCCATATTTCCACAGTAGATATGGACATGTTGGGCATCCCTACAAATGTGAACAGTTGTAGTATATAAATCAGGTTTCAAATTCAACGGGAATCCATATTTGGCCATTTGGGGACAGCACAAATTCAGGAGGTTTATCAACAAATCTTGATTTGTTTGAGTTGGATTTGTTCTGGCTTTTCTCCATAATTCCACTGTAGATATGGACATGTTGGGCATACCTACAAACGTGAAGAGCTGTAGCATGCGAATCAGGTTTCAAATTTAACTGGAATCCATATTTCGCCGTTTGGGGACAGCACAAAGTCAGGAGGTTTAGCAACATAATTGTCGAAATCTGGATTTGTTTGAGTTGGCTTTTTCTGGCTTTTCTCCATAATTCCACAGTAGATATGGACATTTTGGGCATACGTAAAAACGTGAAGAGCTGTAGTATGCGAATCAGGTTTCAAATTCAACGGGAATCCAAATTCGTCCATTTGGGGAAGCGCAAAGTCATGAGGTTTAGCAACAAATCTGTATTTGTTTGAGTTGGATTTTTTCTGACTTTTCTCCATAATTCCACAGTAGATATGGACATGTTGGGCATCCCTACAAACATGAAGAGGTGTAGTATGCGAGTCATGTTTCAAGTTCAATAGGAACCTATATTTGGCCGTTTGGGGACAGCACAAAGTCAGGAGGTTTAACAACAAAATTGTCTAATTCTGGATTTGTTTGATTTGGCTTTTTTTTGGCTTTTCTCCATAATTCCACAGTAGATATGGACATGTTGGGCATACCTACAAACGTGAAGAGCTGTAGTATGCGAGTCTTGTTTCAAATTCAACTGGAATCCAAATTCGACCATTTGGGGAAGCGCAAAGTCAGGAGGTTTAGCAACAAATCTGGATTTGTTTGAGTTGGCTTTTTTCTGGCTTTTCTCCATAATTCCAATGTAGATATGGACATGTTGGGCATACCTACAAACGTGAAGAGCTGTAGCATGCAAATCAGGTTTCAAATTCAATGGGAATCCATATTTGGCCATTTGGGGACTGCACAAAGTCAGGAGTTTTAGCAACATAATTGTCGGAATCTGGATTTGTTTGAGCTGGCTTTTTTTCTGCCTTTTCTCCATAATTCCACAGTAGATATGGACATGTTGGGCATACCTACAAACGTGAAGAGCTGTAGCATGCAAATCAGGTTTCAAATTCAATGGGAATCCATATTTGGCCATTTGGGGACTGCACAAAGTCAGGAGTTTTAGCAACATAATTGTCGGAATCTGGATTTGTTTGAGCTGGCTTTTTTTCTGGCTTTTCTCCATAATTCCACAGTAGATATGGAGATGTTAGGCATCCCTACAAATGTGAAGAGCTGTAGTATGCAAATCAGGTTTCAAATTCACCGGGAATCCAAATTCGGCCATTTGGGTATGCGCAAAGTCAGGAGGTTTAGCAACAAATCTGGATTTGTTTGAGTTAGCTTTTTTCTAGCTTTTCTCCATAATTCCACAGTAGATATGGACATTTTGGGCATACCTACAAACGTGAAGAGCTGTAGTATGCGAGTCATGTTTTAAAATCGACGGGACCCCATATTTGGCAGTTTTGTGGAGCGTGCAAAATCAGGAGGTTTAGCAACATCATTGTCGAAATCTGGTTTTGTTTGAGTTGTCTTTTTTTTGTCTTTTCTCCATAATTCCAATGTAGATATGGACATGTTGGGCATACCTACAAACGTGAAGAGCTGTAGTATGCAAATCAGGTTTCAAATTCAATGGTAATCCATATTTGGCCATTTGGGGACAGCACAAAGTCAGGAGCTTTAGCAACATAATTGTCGAAATCTGGATTTGTTTGAGTTGGCTTCTTTCTTGGTTTTCTCCAGATTTCCACAGCAGATATGAACATGTTGGGCATACCTACAAAGGTGAAGAGCTGTAGTATGCGAGTCATGTTTAAAATTCAACGGGAATCCAAATTTGGCCATTTGGGGATGCGCAAAGTCAGGAGGTTTAGCAACAAATCTGGATTTGTTTGAGTTGGCTTTTTTCTTGGTTTTCTCCAGATTTCCACAGCAGATATGGACATGTTGGGCATACCTACAAACGTGAAGAGCTGTATCATGTTTGTCATGTTTCAAATTTGACGGGAACCCATATTTGGCAGTTTTGTAGAGCGTGCAAAATCAGGAGGTTTAGCAACATAATTGTCGAAATCTGGATTTGTTTGAGTTGGCTTTTTCTGGCTTTTCTCCATAATTCCACAGTAGATATGGACATTTTGGGCATACGTAAAAACGTGAAGAGCTGTAGTATGCGAATCAGGTTTCAAATTCAACGGGAATCCAAATTCGTCCATTTGGGGAAGCGCAAAGTCATGAGGTTTAGCAACAAATCTGTATTTGTTTGAGTTGGATTTTTTCTGACTTTTCTCCATAATTCCACAGTAGATATGGACATGTTGGGCATCCCTACAAACATGAAGAGGTGTAGTATGCAAGTCATGTTTCAAGTTCGACAGGAACCTATATTTGGCCGTTTGGGGACAGCACAAAGTCAGGAGGTTTAACCACAAAATTGTCTAATTCTGGATTTGTTTGAGTTGGCTTTTTTTTGGCTTTTCTCCATAATTCCACAGTAGATATGGACATATTGGGCATACCTACAAACGAGAAGAGCTGTAGTATGCAAATCAGGTTTCAAATTCAACGGTAATCCATATTTGGCCATTTGGGGACTGCACAAAGTCAGGAGTTTTAGCAACATAATTGTCGGAATCTGGATTTGTTTGAGCTGGCTTTTTTTCTGGCTTTTCTCCATAATTCCACAGTAGATATGGACATGTTAGGCATCCCTACAAATGTGAAGAGCTGTAGTATGCAAATCAGGTTTCAAATTCAACGGGAATCCAAATTCGGCCATTTGGGGATGCGCAAAGTCAGGAGGTTGAGCAACAAATCTGGATTTGTTTGAGTTAACTTTTTTCTAGCTTTTCTCCATAATTCCACAGTAGATATGGACATGTTGGGCATACATAAAAACGAGAAGAGCTGTAGTATGCAAATCAGGTTTCAAATTCAACGGGAATCCAAATTTGCCCATTTGGGTAAGCGCAAAGTCAGGAGGTTTAGTAACATAATTGTCGAAATCTGGATTTGTTTGAGTTGGCTTTTTTCTTGGTTTTCTCCATATTTCCACAGCAGATATGGACATGTTGGGCATACCTACAAACGTGAAGAGCTGTAGTTTGCAAATCAGGTTTCAAATTCAAAGGGAATCGAAATACGGCCATTTGGGGACAGCACAAAGTCAGGTGGTTTATCAACAAATCTGGATATGTTTGAGTTGGCTTTTTTCTGGCTTTTCTCCATAATTCCACAGTAGATATGGACATGTTGGGCATCCCTCCAAACAAGAAGAGCTGTAGTATGCAAATCAGGTTTCAAATTCAACGGGAATCCAATTGTGGCCATTTGGGGACAGCACAAAGTCAGGAGGTTTAGCAACATAATTGTCGAAATCTGGATTTGTTTGAGTTGGCTTTTTTCTGGCTTTTCTCCATAATTCCACAGTAGATATGGACATGTTGGGCATTCCTGCACACGTGATGAGCTGTAGTATGCAACTCAGGTTTCAAATTCAACGGTAATCCAAATTCGGCCATTTGGGGAAGCGAAAAGTCAGGAGGTTTAGCAACAAATATGGATTTGTTTGAGTTGGCTTTTTTCTGGCTTTTCTCCATAATTCCACAGTATATAGGGACATGTTGGGCATACCTACAAACGTGAAGAGCTGTAGTATGCAAATCAGTTTTCAAATTCAACGGGAACCCATATTTGGCCGTTTGGGGACAGCACAAATTCTGTAGGTTTAGCAACATAATTGTCGAAATCTGGATTAGTTTGAGCTGGCTTTGTTCCATAATTCCACAGTAGATTTGGACATGTTGGGCATACCTACAAACTTGAAGAGCTGTAGTATGTAAATCAAGTTTCAAATTCAACGGGAATCCATATTTGGCCCTTTGGGGACAGTACAAAGTCAGGAGGTTTAGCAACATAATTGTCAAAATCTGGATTTATTTGAGGTGGCTTTTTTCTTGGTTTTCTCCATAATTCCACAGTAGATATGGACATGTTGGGCATACCTACAAATGTGAACAGTTGTAATATGTAAATCAGGTTTCAAATTCAACCAGAATCCAAATTCGGCCATTTTGGGAAGCGCAAAGTCAGGAGGTTTAGCAACAAATCTAGATTTGTTTACGTTGGCTTTTTTCTGGCTTTTCTCCATAATTCCACAGTAGATATGGACATGTTTGTTAGATTAGCCGTTTGACCCAAAACGCTGAGACACACACACACAGAGACTGATGGCTGTACAGAGAGATTTATTAAACAGTCAAACTTGATTTGTGCGAAGAAGGGAAGTTCAGGGAATTGTAGTTTCCGTTTGGTACAATACGTGAGGCAGGCAGGCAGACAGAAATCCAGGCTGAACTGGGTCTTGGAAGCTGGTAGATAGGAGGTGTATGTCCAGATAAGGGAAGCGGAGACCAGAGGTGATCCAGGTGGGCTGTGAAGGGTGGATGAAATATGCAGCTGGTGGCCGAGCAACAGGCGGGACTGGTCACAGCAGGGAGGCAGCGAAGCGGATCTTTCAAAGATTGTGGGGAGCAGCTGAGTGGAAGTGTGTCTGAGATAGAAGAACAAAAAGTTAGGAACGAGCTGGGAATTAATTGAATCGCAAGAACAGAAAACACAGAGCCAATGTTACCAACTGAGTAGTTTAAACGATCTGGCGCTGGAGACGTGAACAGCCCGGGTAGATATACTGATGGGGTGATGACTGGAATGAGCTGCAGCTGAGTGAAACAGTCAGAGTGAATGGCCACGCCCCTTGACCCAGATCCAGAGCCACGCCTCAAGCAGCCTCAGGTACAGACACACACAGGGACAACAGAAAAAAGGGAGAAAGAGAAAAGGAAAGAAAACAAACACAAGAAGGGAGAACACAACCAACCGATAACAGTACCCCCCCCCTCAACGGACGCCTCCTGGCAGACCTCCAGGCTTGTCGGGATTCTCCCGATGAAAATCCTTCACCAGCTGGGGGTCCAGAATGAACCTCCGGGGTATCCAGGTCCGCTCCTCCGGTCCATATCCCTCCCAGTCTACTAGATATTGGAGTCCCCTACCACGCCTCCGGGCGTCCAGGAGTGTCCGAACTGTGTAGGGCGGATGGTCATCGATGATGCGAGCTGGAGGCGGGGGATCCACTGGAGGACACAAAGCGCTGGAAGATACTGGCTTGAGTTGGGACACATGAAAGGTGGGGTGGATCTTCATGGACTGTGGCAGCTTAAGCCGAACAGCTGACGGGTTGATGATGGAGTCTACCACAAAAGCATCCAAAAACCGGTGCGACAGCTTGCGGGATTCAGTGCGCAGGGGAATATTCTTGGAGGGGAGCCAAACTTCCTGACCAGGTTGGTACTGGGGAGCTGGGTTCCTGTGTCTGTCAGCCGCTTTCCTATTGCGTTCGGTAGTCTGGAGCAGGGCCTCACGGGCGTCGTTCCACACCTTACGGCAGCGACATAGATTCTCCTGCACAGAGGGAACTGCCAGCTCCTTCTCCTGTGCTGGGAACAGAGGAGATTGAAAACCCAAGGACACTTCGAACGGGGAGAGGCCGGTAGCAGAGGTAGTTAGGGAGTTATGGGCGTATTCGATCCACGGAAGATGCTTGGCCCAAGTCGAAGGGTTTTGTGCAGCAACACAGCGGAGGGATGCCTCAAGGTCCTGATTAGCCCTTTCCGTTTGGCCGTTGGATTGTGGGTGGAAGCCTGAGGACAGACTGACAGATGCACCCAGAGCAGAGCAGAAATCTTTCCAAACACGAAAAATAAATTGTGGGCCTCTATCAGAAACGATGTCAACAGGTATTCCATGGGGACGGAATACATGTTGGACCATGAGGTCCGCTGTCTCACAGGCAGTCGGTAATTTTGGTAATGCAACATAATGGACAGATTTAGAGAACCTGTCCACGATGGTGAGTATAGTGTCATTACCTTCAGACTTGGGGAGACCGGTGACGAAATCCAGGGCAACATGGGACCATGGACGGCTAGGAACCGGGAGGGGATGTAATAAACCCGAGGAAGACTGGTGAGAGGCCTTACCCCGAGCGCAGATGGAACACGCAGCCATGTAAGCTCGGACATCTGCCTCAACCGATGGCCACCAGAAGTGTCTTTTCAACAGAGACAGTGTGCGAGCCATCCCGGGGTGACAGGAGAACCGAGAGGTGTGGATCCACTGAAGTACCTGGGAACGTACTGACGCTGGTACATAGAGATGGTTGGGTGGTCCATCCTCAGGTCCAGGTTCAGTTTCCTGAGCAGTCCTGACAAGAGACTCAATCTCCCAACGCACGGCTGCCACCAAGCAGGAGGCAGGCAGGACAGATTCTGGTTCGCCGGTCTCATCTGAGTCTGTGAATTGGCGAGACAAGGCATCAGGCTTGATATTACGGGAGCCGGGTCGGAAAGTTAATACAAAATCAAACCTGCTGAAAAACAGGGCCCATCTGGCTTGACGTGAGTTGAGTCTTTTAGTTGATTGTATGTAGGCCAAGTTCTTATGGTCTGTCCAAACTACGAACGGCTGCTCTGCTCCATCCAGCCAGTGCCGCCATTCTTCCAAAGCCAGCTTCACTGCAAGTAGCTCGCGATTTCCCACGTCGTAATTTCTTTCTGCAGGAGACAGTTTCTTGGAAAAAAGTGCAACCGGATGGAGCTTCTGATCAGTGGGGGAGCGTTGAGACAGAACGGCCCCAACCCCACTGTCAGAAGCATCCACCTCAACAATGAACTGTAGACTGGTGTCAGGGTGAATAAGAACAGGAGAGGTTGAAAACAGTCTTTTTAAGGTACTCACGGCCTGCTCAGCTTCGGATGTCCATTGGAAAGGGACCTTGGGAGAAGTGAGTTTAGTCAGGGGAGAAACAATCCGACTGAAATCCTTAATAAACCGGCGGTAGAAGTTTGCAAAGCCGAGAAACCTCTGTAGTTGTTTACAAGACTCGGGAGTGGGCCAGTCGGTAACCGCCTTGATTTTCTCTGGGTCTGCCGACACCTGACCTCGTTCGATTATGAACCCGAGGAAAGGTACAGACTGCCGGTGGAATTCGCACTTCTCGGCCTTAACAAAGAGCTTGTTTTCTAGGAGACGTTGAGGGACTTGACGGACGTGGGAGACGTGATCTTCTGGGGACTTAGAAAAAAATCAAAATATCATCCAGATAGACGAACACAAAACGATTCAGAAAATCTCGTAAAACGTCGTTAACCATCGCCTGAAAAACTGCCGGGGCGTTAGTGAGCCCGAAAGGCATGACCAGGTACTCGAAGTGTCCAAGTGGAGTGTTGAAGGCCGTCTTCCACTCGTCCCCCTGCCGGATCCTAACGAGGTGGTAGGCGTTCCGCAGGTCGAGTTTTGTGAATACTGTGGCGCCCTGAAGGGGTTCAAAAGCAGAGTTAATAAGAGGCAATGGGTAGGTATTTCTGACAGTTATTTTATTTAGTCCACGATAGTCGATGCAGGGACGTAAGGACTTATCCTTCTTATCGACAAAGAAGAAGCCTGCACCCACTGGGGAAGAAGAAGGACGGATTATGCCTGCCGCCAGAGAGTCCCCAATATATGTCTCCATGGCCTCTCTTTTGGGACGGGACAAGTTGTACAACCGGCTGGATGGAAGAGGGGCCCCAGGCAGTAGCTCGATAGCACAGTCATAGGGTCTATGGGGTGGCAAGGACAAAGCCTTATCCTTGCTGAAAACCTCAGCGAGATCCCGATACTCTTCTGGAACAGATGATAAATCAGAGTCTTTTACAGTAGAAACAGGGGACCGCACAGAAGGGGGTACGGCTGAACCGAGACAAACAGAGTGGCAGTGGTTGCTCCAGCTGTGTATCTTTCTCCCTTGCCAATCAATATGGGGGTTGTGGTGACTGAGCCAGGGAAAACCGAGGATAAGGGGAGTAGTGGTCGAGGACACAATTTTGAAACTGATGGTTTCGCTGTGATTGCCAGATAACATGAGTGTAATGGGGATGGTTTGATGAGTGATAGTAGCTACACTGAGAGGGGTTGACAGGGGCTTAATGGGAATGCTAGCTTGCTGAACCAGGTTTAGATCGAGGAAATTGTCCTCGGCACCAGAGTCAATAAGGGTGGACAAAGGTAGAGACGAGTTTTTAAACAGGAGCGTAGCAGGAATTACTAGGCGAGGAACGGTGGGTTCTGGGGTAGGGCTCGCAACTAGACCCACCATTACTTGCGAGCCTTGTCTTTTGGCCGGATGGGACAGCGTGAGAGGAAATGGGAGGCGTCTCCACAGTACAGGCATTCACCTGCCAGTAATCGTCGGCTCCTCTCCGCCGGTGATAACCGAGCATAGCCTAGCTGCATAGGGTCCCCCTGCTCCCGGACCAAGGGCTCTGCAGCTGGAGAAAACTGTTCCCGGGGCAGTGTGGACCGGGTGTTGGGATGGGAGGAAGCCCCTCCCGCAGTGTGAGCTCGATTACCTCTGTCCAGCCTCCTCTCACGTAACCGATTATCAATCCTGATAGCAAGAGAAACGAGAGAATAAAGATCATTAGGTTCGTCTCGGGCAGCTAGCTCATCCTTAACGGAGTCATTACAACCATTCAAAAACACTCCTTTTAGCGCCTCCTCATTCCATTTAGTATCTGCCGCAAGAGTCCAGAAAGCAACCGAATACTCAGCAACACTGTCCGTACCCTGTTTTAGCTTCAAAAGTCTCTTAGATGGATTACCGGCATAGTCGGGATGGTCAAAAACTGTCCTCAGTTGAGAGGAAAAATCATCAAAAGATAAATCTGTAATTTGGCGGTTGGTACAAACAGCCTCTGCCCAGACCAGCGCTGTGCCTCGGAGCAACCCCAGAGCGTAATGTACCTTAGACAATTCTGTAGCAAAAGACTGGGGTTTTTGACGGAAAACCAAACCACACTGGAGCAGGAATCCCCGACACTTATTTAATTCCCCTGCGAAGGGCTCTGGTGCGGTTACAGGGGGTTCCCGGTGTACAGGAGCAGCGACTGCGTCTGGAGAGACAGATGGAGAAACAGATAGTGGAGGGACAGGAAGGTTTAGCAAACTTGTTACTGACAGAGCTGACACTTGAGAAGTGAGCTGGGAGACCCGATTCAATAACTGTTGATTATTGTCCAGTAAAGTACGGATAAGGTGGTCATGTTGACCTAATAGGACTCCTTGCGAATGAATGGCACGATGAACGCCATCCTCCTTTACCACGTGTGGTGTCTCTGCCGGGTCCATGGCCAGATCGTTCTGTTAGGTTAGCCGTTTGACCCAAAACGCTGAGAGACACACACACACACACACACACACAGAGACTGATGGCTGTACAGAGAGATTTATTAAACAGTCAAATTTGATTTGTGCGAAGAAGGGAAGTTCAGGGAATTGTAGCTTCAGTTTGGTACAATACGTGAGGCAGGCAGGCAGACAGAAATCCAGGCTGAACTGGGTCTTGGAAGCTGGTAGATAGGAGGTGTATGTCCAGATAAGGGAAGCGGAGACCAGAGGTGATCCAGGTGGGCTGTGAAGGGTGGATGAAATATGCAGCTGGTGGCCGAGCAACAGGCGGGACTGGTCACGGCAGGGAGGCAGCGAAGCGGATCTTTCGAAGATTGTGGGGAGCAGCTGAGTGGAAGTGGGTCTGAGATAGAAGAACAAAAAGTTAGGAACGAGCTGGGAATTAACTGAATCGCAAGAACAGAAAACACAGAGCCAATGTTACCAACTGAGTAGTTTAAACGATCTGGCGCTGGAGACGTGAACAGCCCAGGTAGATATACTGATGGGGTGATGACTGGAATGAGCTGCAACTGAGTGAAACAGTCAGAGTGAATGGCCACGCCCCTTGACCCAGATCCAGAGCCACGCCTCAAGCAGCCTCAGGTACAGACACACACAGGGACAACAGAAAAAAGGGAGAAAGAGAAAAGGAAAGAAAACAAACACAAGAAGGGAGAACACAACCAACCCATAACAATGTTGGGCATCCCTACACACGTGAAGAGCTGTAGTATGCAAATCAGGTTTCAAATTCAACGGGAATTCAAATTCGGCCATTTGGGGACAACACAAAGTAAGAAGGTTTAGCAATATAACTGTCAAAATCTGGATTTTTTTAGTTAGCTTTTTTCTTGGTTTTCTCCATATTTCCACAGTAGATATGGACATGTTGGGCATCCCTACAAATGTGAACAGTTGTAGTATATAAATCAGGTTTCAAATTCAACGGGAATCCATATTTGGCCATTTGGGGACAGCACAAATTCAGGAGGTTTATCAACAAATCTTGATTTGTTTGAGTTGGATTTGTTCTGGCTTTTCTCCATAATTCCACTGTAGATATGGACATGTTGGGCATACCTACAAACGTGAAGAGCTGTAGCATGCGAATCAGGTTTCAAATTTAACTGGAATCCATATTTCGCCGTTTGGGGACAGCACAAAGTCAGGAGGTTTAGCAACATAATTGTCGAAATCTGGATTTGTTTGAGTTGGCTTTTTCTGGCTTTTCTCCATAATTCCACAGTAGATATGGACATTTTGGGCATACGTAAAAACGTGAAGAGCTGTAGTATGCGAATCAGGTTTCAAATTCAACGGGAATCCAAATTCGTCCATTTGGGGAAGCGCAAAGTCATGAGGTTTAGCAACAAATCTGTATTTGTTTGAGTTGGATTTTTTCTGACTTTTCTCCATAATTCCACAGTAGATATGGACATGTTGGGCATCCCTACAAACATGAAGAGGTGTAGTATGCGAGTCATGTTTCAAGTTCGACAGGAACCTATATTTGGCCGTTTGGGGACAGCACAAAGTCAGGAGGTTTAACAACAAAATTGTCTAATTCTGGATTTGTTTGATTTGGCTTTTTTTTGGCTTTTCTCCATAATTCCACAGTAGATATGGACATGTTGGGCATACCTACAAACGTGAAGAGCTGTAGTATGCGAGTCTTGTTTCAAATTCAACTGGAATCCAAATTCGACCATTTGGGGAAGCGCAAAGTCAGGAGGTTTAGCAACAAATCTGGATTTGTTTGAGTTGGCTTTTTTCTGGCTTTTCTCCATAATTCCAATGTAGATATGGACATGTTGGGCATACCTACAAAAGTGAAGAGCTGTAGTTTCCGAATCAGGTTTCAAATTCAACGGTAATCCATATATGGCCATTTGGGGACAGCACAAAGTCAGGAGGTTTAGCATCAAATTTGGATTTGTTTGAATTGGCTTTTTTCTGGCTTTTCTCCATAATTCCACAGTAGATATGGACATGTTGGGCATCCCTACAAACGTAAAGAGCTGTAGTATGCGAGTCATGTTTCAAATTCGACGGGAACCCATGTTTGTCCGTTTGGGGAAAGCACAACGTCAGGAGGTTTAGCAACATAATTGTCGGAATCTGGATTTGTTTGAGCTGGCTTTTTTTCTGGCTTTTCTCCATAATTCCACAGTAGATATGGACATGTTGGGCATACCTACAAACGTGAAGAGATGTAGCATGCAAATCAGGTTTCAAATTCAATGGGAATCCATATTTGGCCATTTGGGGACTGCACAAAGTCAGGAGTTTTAGCAACATAATTGTCGGAATCTGGATTTGTTTGAGCTGGCTTTTTTTCTGGCTTTTCTCCATAATTCCACAGTAGATATGGAGATGTTAGGCATCCCTACAAATGTGAAGAGCTGTAGTATGCAAATCAGGTTTCAAATTCACCGGGAATCCAAATTCGGCCATTTGGGTATGCGCAAAGTCAGGAGGTTTAGCAACAAATCTGGATTTGTTTGAGTTAGCTTTTTTCTAGCTTTTCTCCATAATTCCACAGTAGATATGGACATTTTGGGCATACCTACAAACGTGAAGAGCTGTAGTATGCGAGTCATGTTTTAAAATCGACGGGACCCCATATTTGGCAGTTTTGTGGAGCGTGCAAAATCAGGAGGTTTAGCAACATCATTGTCGAAATCTGGTTTTGTTTGAGTTGTCTTTTTTTTGTCTTTTCTCCATAATTCCAATGTAGATATGGACATGTTGGGCATACCTACAAACGTGAAGAGCTGTAGTATGCAAATCAGGTTTCAAATTCAATGGTAATCCATATTTGGCCATTTGGGGACAGCACAAAGTCAGGAGCTTTAGCAACATAATTGTCGAAATCTGGATTTGTTTGAGTTGGCTTCTTTCTTGGTTTTCTCCAGATTTCCACAGCAGATATGAACATGTTGGGCATACCTACAAACGTGAAGAGCTGTAGTATGCGAGTCATGTTTAAAATTCAACGGGAATCCAAATTTGGCCATTTGGGGATGCGCAAAGTCAGGAGGTTTAGCAACAAATCTGGATTTGTTTGAGTTGGCTTTTTTCTTGGTTTTCTCCAGATTTCCACAGCAGATATGGACATGTTGGGCATACCTACAAAAGTGAAGAGCTGTAGTATGCGAATCAGGTTTCAAATTCAACGGGAATCCTTATTTGGCAGTTTAGGGACAGCGCAAAGTCAGGAGGTTTAGCAACAAATCTGAATTTGTTTGAGTTGGCTTTTTTCTTGATTTTCTCCAGATTTCCACAGCAGATATGGACATGTTGGGCATACCTACAAACGTGAAGAGCTGTATCATGCTTGTCATGTTTCAAATTTGACGGGAACCCATATTTGGCAGTTTTGTAGAGCGTGCAAAATCAGGAGGTTTAGCAACATAATTGTCGAAATCTGGATTTGTTTGAGTTGGCTTTTTCTGGCTTTTCTCCATAATTCCACAGTAGATATGGACATTTTGGGCATACGTAAAAACGTGAAGAGCTGTAGTATGCGAATCAGGTTTCAAATTCAACGGGAATCCAAATTCGTCCATTTGGGGAAGCGCAAAGTCATGAGGTTTAGCAACAAATCTGTATTTGTTTGAGTTGGATTTTTTCTGACTTTTCTCCATAATTCCACAGTAGATATGGACATGTTGGGCATCCCTACAAACATGAAGAGGTGTAGTATGCGAGTCATGTTTCAAGTTCGACAGGAACCTATATTTGGCCGTTTGGGGACAGCACAAAGTCAGGAGGTTTAACCACAAAATTGTCTAATTCTGGATTTGTTTGAGTTGGCTTTTTTTGGCTTTTCTCCATAATTCCACAGTAGATATGGACATATTGGGCATACCTACAAACGAGAAGAGCTGTAGTATGCAAATCAGGTTTCAAATTCAACGGTAATCCATATTTGGCCATTTGGGGACTGCACAAAGTCAGGAGTTTTAGCAACATAATTGTCGGAATCTGGATTTGTTTGAGCTGGCTTTTTTTCTGGCTTTTCTCCATAATTCCACAGTAGATATGGACATGTTAGGCATCCCTACAAATGTGAAGAGCTGTAGTATGCAAATCAGGTTTCAAATTCAACGGGAATCCAAATTCGGCCATTTGGGGATGCGCAAAGTCAGGAGGTTGAGCAACAAATCTGGATTTGTTTGAGTTAACTTTTTTCTAGCTTTTCTCCATAATTCCACAGTAGATATGGACATGTTGGGCATACATAAAAACGAGAAGAGGTGTAGTATGCGAGTCATGTTTCAAGTTCGACAGGAACCTATATTTGGCCGTTTGGGGACAGCACAAAGTCAGGAGGTTTAACCACAAAATTGTCTAATTCTGGATTTGTTTGAGTTGGCTTTTTTTTGGCTTTTCTCCATAATTCCACAGTAGATATGGACATATTGGGCATACCTACAAACGAGAAGAGCTGTAGTATGCAAATCAGGTTTCAAATTCAACGGTAATCCATATTTGGCCATTTGGGGACTGCACAAAGTCAGGAGTTTTAGCAACATAATTGTCGGAATCTGGATTTGTTTGAGCTGGCTTTTTTTCTGGCTTTTCTCCATAATTCCACAGTAGATATGGACATGTTAGGCATCCCTACAAATGTGAAGAGCTGTAGTATGCAAATCAGGTTTCAAATTCAACGGGAATCCAAATTCGGCCATTTGGGGATGCGCAAAGTCAGGAGGTTGAGCAACAAATCTGGATTTGTTTGAGTTAACTTTTTTCTAGCTTTTCTCCATAATTCCACAGTAGATATGGACATGTTGGGCATACATAAAAACGAGAAGAGCTGTAGTATGCAAATCAGGTTTCAAATTCAACGGGAATCCAAATTTGCCCATTTGGGTAAGCGCAAAGTCAGGAGGTTTAGTAACATAATTGTCGAAATCTGGATTTGTTTGAGTTGGCTTTTTTCTTGGTTTTCTCCATATTTCCACAGCAGATATGGACATGTTGGGCATACCTACAAACGTGAAGAGCTGTAGTTTGCAAATCAGGTTTCAAATTCAAAGGGAATCGAAATACGGCCATTTGGGGACAGCACAAAGTCAGGTGGTTTATCAACAAATCTGGATATGTTTGAGTTGGCTTTTTTCTGGCTTTTCTCCATAATTCCACAGTAGATATGGACATGTTGGGCATACCTACAAACATGAAGAGCTGTAGTATGCGAGTCAGGTTTTAAAATTGACGGGAACCCATATTTGGCTGTTTGGGAACAGCACAAAGTTAGGTTTATCAAAATAATTGTCGAAATTTGGATTTGTTTGAGCTGGCAATTTTCTGGCTTTTCTCCATTTTTCCACAATAGATATGGACATGTTGGGCAGCCCTACAAACGTGAAGCGCTGTAGTCTACAAATCAGGTTTCAAATTCAACGGGAATCCAAATTCGGCCATTTGGGGAAGCGCAAAGTCAGTAGGTTTAGCAACAAATCTGAATTTGTTTGAGTTGGCTTTTTTGTGGATTTTCTCCATAATTCCACAGTAGATAAGGACATGTTGGGCATAGCTACAAACGTGAAAAGCTGTATTATGCAAATCAAGTTTCAAATTCAACGGGAACCCATATTTGGTCTTTTGGGGACAGCACAAAGTCAGGAGGTTTAGCAATATATTTGTCAAAAATTGGATTTGTTTGAGCTGGCTTTTTTCTGGCTTTCCTCCATAATTCCACAGTAGATATGGACTTGTTAGGCATCCCTACAAAGGTGAAGAGCTATAGTATGCAAATCAGGTTTCAAAGTCGATTGGAACCCACATTTGGCCGTTTGGGGACAGCACAAAGTCTGGAGGTTTAGCAACAAATGTGGATTTGTTTGAGTTGGCTTTTTTCTTGGTTTCTCCATATTTCCACAGTAGATATGGACATGTTGGGCATCCCTACAAACGTGAAGAGCCGTAGTATGCGAATCAGGTTTCAAATTCAATGGGAATCCAAATTCCGCCATTTGGGGAAGCGCAAAGTCAGGAGGTTTAGCAACAAATCTGGATTTGTTTGAGTTGGCTTTTTTCTGGCTTATCTACATAATTCCACAGTAGAAATGGACATGTTGGGCATACCTACAAACGTGAAGAGCTGTAGTTTGTGATTCAGGTTTTAAAAGCGACGGGAACCCATATTTGGCCGTTTGGGGACAGCACAAATTCAGTAGGTTTAGCAACATAATGGTCGAAATCTGGAATTGTTTGAGTTGGCTTTTTTCTGGCTTATCTACATAATTCCACAGTAGAAATGGACATGTTGGGCATCCCTACAAACGTGAAGAGCCGTTGTATGCAAATCAGGTTTCAAATTCAATGGGATTCGATATTTGGCCGTTTGGGCACAGCACAAAATCAGAAGGTTTAGCAACAAATCTGGATTTGTTTGAGTTGGCTTTTTTCTTGTTTTTCTCCATAATTCCACAGTAGATATGGACTTGTTAGGCATCCCTACAAACTTGAATAGCTGTAGTAGGCGAATCAGGTTTCAAATTCAATGGGAACCCATATTTGGCCGTTTGGGGAAAACACAAAGTAAAGAGGTTTAGCAACATAATTTTTGAAATCTGGATTTGTTTGAGTTGGCTTTTTTCTGGCTTTTCTCCATAATTCCACTGTAGATGTGGACATGTTGGGCATACCTACAAACGTGAAGAGCTGTAGTATGGGAGTCAGGTTTCAAATTCGACGGGAACCCATATTTGGCCGTTTGGGGACAGGACAAAGTCAGGAGGTTTAGCAACAAATCTGGATTTGTTTGAGTTGGCTTTTTTCTTGGTTTTCTCCATAATTAAAAAGTAGATATGGACATGTTGGGCATCCCTACAAACGTGAAGAGCTGTAGTATGCGAGTCAGGTTTCAAATTCAACGGGAACCCATATTTGGCCGTTTGGGGAGCGCACAAAATCAGGAGGTTTAGCAACATCATTGTCGAAATCTGTTTTTTTTTTAGTTGGCTTTTTTCTGGCTTTTCTCCATATTTCCACAGTAGATATGGACATGTTTGGCATCCCTGCAAACGTGAAGAGCTGTAGTATGGGAGTCAGGTTTCAAATTCAATGGGAACCGAAATTCGGCCATTTGGGGAAGTGAAAAGTCAGGAGGTTTAGCAACAAATCTGGATTTGTTTGAGTTGGCTTTTTTCTTGGTTTCTCCATATTTCCACAGTAGATATGGACATGTTGGGCATCCCTACAAACGTGAAGAGCTGTAGTATGCGAATCAGGTTTCAAATTCAATGGGAACCCATATTTGGCCGTTTGGGGAAAACACAAAGTAAAGAGGATTAGCAACATAATTTTTGAAATCTGGATTTGTTTGAGTTGGCTTTTTTCTGGCTTTTCTCCATAATTCCACTGTAGATATGGACATGTCGGGCATACCTACAAACGTGAAGAGCTGTAGTATGCAAATCAGGTTTCAAATTCAACGGGAATACAAATTCGGCCATTTCGGGAAGCGCAAAGTCAGGAGGTTTAGCAACAAATCTGGATTTGATTGAGTTGGCTTTTTTCTGGCTTTTCTCCATAATTCCAAAGTAGTAATGGACATGTTGGGCATCTCTACAAACATGAAGAGCCGTAGTATGGAAATCAGATTTCAAATTCAACGGGATTCGATATTTGGCCGTTTGGGGACAGCACAAAGTCAGGAGGTTTAGCAACAAATCTAGATTTGTTTGAGTTGGCTTTTTTCTGGCTTTTCTCCATATTTCCACAGTAGATATGGACATGTTGGGCATCCCTACAAACGTGAAGAGCTGTAGTATGGGAGTCAGGTTTCAAATTCGACGGGAACCCATATTTGGCCGTTTGGGGACAGGACAAAGTCAGGAGGTTTAGCAACAAATCTGGATTTGTTTGAGTTGGCTTTTTTCTTGGTTTTCTCCATATTTCCAAAGTAGATATGGACATGTTGGGCATCCCTACAAACGTGAAGAGCCGTAGTATGCAAATCAGTTTTCAAATTCAATGGGAATCCAAATTCGGCCATCTGGGGAAGCGCAAAGTCATGAGGTTTAGCAACAAATCTGGATTTGTTTGAGTTGGCTTTTTTCTGGCTTTTCTCCGTAATTCCACAGTAGATATGGACATGTTGGGCATACCTACAAACGTTAAGCGCTGTAGTATGCGATTCAGGTTTCAAATTCAACGGGAACCCATATTTGGCAGTTTGGGGAGCGCTCAAAATCAGGAGGTTTAGCAACATGATTGTCGAAATCTGGTTTTGTTTGAGTTGGATTTTTCTGGCTTTTCTTAGTAATTCCACAGTAGATATGGACATGTTAGGAATAACTACAATCGTGAAGAGCTGTAGTATGCAAATCAGGTGTCAAATTCAACGGGAATCGATATTTGGCCGTTTGGGCACAGCACAAAATCAGAAGGTTTAGCAACAAATCTGGATTTGTTTGAGTTGGCTTTTTTCTTGTTTTTCTCCATAATTAAACAGTATATATGGACATGTTGGGCATACCTACAAACGTGAAGAGCTGTAATATGCCAGTCAGGTTTCAAATTCAACAGGAACCCATTTTGGTCGTTTGGGGACAGCACAAATTCAGGAGGTTTAGCAACATAATTGTCGAAAACTAGATTTGTTTGAGCTAGTTTTTTTCTAGCTTTTCTCCATATTTCAACAGTATATATGGACATGTTGGGCATCCCTACAAACGTGAAGAGCTGTAGTATGCAAATCAGTTTTCAAATTCAACGGGAATCCATATTTGGCCGTTTGGGGACAGCACAAAGTCAGGAGGTTCAGCAACAAATCTGGATTTGTTTGAGTTTGCTTTTTTCTGGCTTTTCTCCATAATTCTCCATATTGCTAATATGGCTTTAATTAGCAGCCTGAAAAAGAGTTACAGTATTGCTTTAATTAGCAGCCTAAAACAGATTTGGAATATTTCTTTAAGTAGACATTTAAGCATTTAATTTTAAAATACCATATAAGAATAGTCTGATATTACCCACTGACAGTCTGGGATGTGGATACTATCACCCTGAGGTGAAATGAGTCTGGCTAAACAGTATTTTTTGTTTTCAGAGCAGCCTGAAAAAGATTTACAATATGGATTTAATTTGCAGCCTGAAAAAGAGTTACAGTATTACTTTAATTAGCAGCTTGAAACAGAGGTGAAATATAGCTTTAAGAGGACTTTTAAGCCTTTAATTTTAAAAACCTATATCAGAATTGTCCAATATTGCCCAGTGTCAGTCTACGATGTGTATAATATCACCCTGAGGTGAAATGAGTCTGGCTAAACAGGATGTTTCGTTTTTAGAGCAGCCTGAAAAAGAGTTACAACATGGCTTTAATTAGCAGCCAAAATGTAGCCAAAATACAGCTTTGAGTGGACATTTAAGACTTCACTTTTAAAACCCTACATCAGAATTGTCCGATATTACTCAGTGACAGTTTACGCTGTGTATAATATCACGCTGAGGTGAAATGAGTCTGGCTAAACAGGTTTTTTTTTTAGAGCAGCCTGAAAAAGATTTACAATATGGATTTAATTAGCAGCCTGAAAAAGAGTTACAGTATTGTTTTAATTAGCAGCTTGAAACAGAGATTAAATATAGCTTTAAGAGGACATTTAAGCCTTTAATTTTAAAAACAATATCAGAATTGTCCAATATTGCCCAGTGACAGTCTACAATGTGTATAATATCACCCTGAGGTGAAATGAGTCTGGCTAACCAGGATGTGTCGTTTTTAGAGCAGCCTGAAAAAGAGTTACAATATGGCTTTAATTAGCAGCCAAAATTTAGCCAAAATACAGCTTTGAGTTGACATTTAAGCCTTTAATTTTAAAATCCTATATCAGAATTGTCCAATATTACTCAGTGACAGTCTACTCTGTGTATAATATCACCCTGAACTGAAATGAGTCTGGCCAAATAGGAGTTTTCGTTTTTAGAGCAGCCTGAAAAAGATTTACAGTATGGATTTAATTAGCAGCCTGAAAAAGAGTTGCAGTATTGCTTCAATTAGCAGCCAAAATGTTGCCAAAATATAGCTTTGAGTGGACATTTAAGCCTTTAATTTTAAAATCCTATATCAGAATAGTCCAATATTGCCCAGTGACAGTCTATGATGTGTATAATATCACCCTGAGGTGAAATCAGTCTGGCTAAACAGGATTTTTCGTTTTTAGAGCAGCCTGAAAAAGATTTACAATATGGATTTAATTTGCCGCCTGACAAAGAGTTACATTTTCGCTTTTTAGCAGCCTGAAACAGAGTTGAAATATAGCTTTAAGTGGACATTTAAGCCTTTAATTTTAAAATACTATATCAGAATAGTCTGATATTAACCAGTGACAGTATGGGATGTGTATAATATCACATGGATTGGACAGAAGTCTGGCTAAACTTGAGGTTTCGTTTTTAGAGCAGCCTGAAAAAGAGTTACAATATGGCTTTAATTAGCAGCCTGAAACAGAGTTACAGTATGGCCTTAATTAGCAGCCTGAAACAGAGTTGAAATATAGCTTTAAGTGGACAGTTAAGCCTTCAATTTTAAAATCCTATATCAGAATTGTCCAATATTACCCAGTGACAGTCTGGGGTGTGTATGCTATCACCGTCAGGTGAAATGAGTCTGGCTCAACAGGAGGTTTCTCTTTCAGAGCAGCCAGAAAAAAAAACTTACAATATGGCTTTAATTATCAGCCAAAATGTAGCCAAAATATAGCTTTGAGTGGAAATTTAAGCCTTTTATTTTAAAATCCTATATCAGAATTGTCCAATATTACCCAGTGACAGTCTACGATGTGAATAATATCACCCTGAGGTGAAATGAGTCTGGCTAAATAGGAGGTTTCGTTTTTAGAGCAGCCTGAAATAGAGTTGCAGTATGGCCTTAATTAGCAGCCTGAAACAGAGTTGAAATATAGCTTTAAGTGGACGTTTAAGCCTTTAATTTAAAAATCCTGTATCAGAATTGTCCAATATTACCCAGTGACAGTCTACGATGTGACAAAAATCACCGTGAGGTGAAATGAGTCTGGTTAAATAGGAAGTTTCGTTTTTAGAGCAGCCTGAAAAAGAGTTACAGTATGGCCTTAATAAGCAGCCTGAAACAGATTTGAAATATAGCTTTAAGTGGACATTTAAGCCTTTAATTTTAAAATCATTTATCAGAATTGTCCAATATTACCCAGTGACGGTCTACGATGTGTATAATCACCCTGAGGTGAAATGAGTCTGGCTAAACTTGAGGTTTAATTTTTAGAGCAGTCTGAAAAAAAAGTTACAATATGGCTTTAATTATCAGCCAAAACGTAGCCAAAATATAGCTTTGAGTGGAGATTTAAGCCTTTAATTTTAAAATCCTGTATCAGAATTGTCCAATATTACCCAGTGACAGTCTACGATGTGAATAATATCACCCTGAGGTGAAATGAGTCTGGCTAAATAGGAGGTTTCGTTTTTAGAGCAGCCTGAAAAAGAGTTACAGTATGGCCTTAATTAGCAGCCTGAAACAGATTTGAAATATAGCTTTAATTGGACATTTAAGCCTTTAATTTTAAAATCATTTATCAGAATTGTCCAATATTACCCAGTGAAAGTCTACAATGTGTATAATATCACCCTGAGGCGAAATGAGTCTGGCTAAATAGGAGGTTTCGTTTTTAGAGGAGCCTGAAAAAGAGTTACAATATGGCTTTAATTAGCAGCCTGAAAAAGAGTTACATTATGGCCTTAATTAGCAGCCTGAAACAGATTTGAAATATAGCTTGAAGTGGTCATTTAAGGCTTTTATTTTAAAATCCTATATCAGAATTGTCCAATATTACCCAGTGACAGTCTACGATGTGTATAATATCACACTGAGGGGACAGGAGTCTGGCGAAACTTGAGGTTTCGTTTTTAGAGCAGCCAGGAAAAGAGTTACAGTATGGCCTTAATTAGCAGCCTGAAACATAGTTGAAATATAGTTTAAGTGGACATTAAAGCCTTTAATTTTAAAATCATTTATAAGAATTGTCCAATATTACCCAATGACAGTCTTTGATGTGTATAATGTCACCCTGAGGTGAAATGAGTCTGGCTAACAGAAGGTTTTGTTTTTAGAGCAGCCTGAAAAAGACTTAAAATATGTCTTTAATTAGCAGCCAAAATGTAGCCAAAATATAGCTCTGAGATGACATTTAAGACTTTAATTTTAAAATCCTATATCAGAATTGTCCAATATTAACGATTAACATTCTACGATGTGTATGATATCACCCTGAGGTGAAATGAGTCTGGCTAAATAGGAGGTTTCGTTTTTAGAGCCGCCTGAAAAAGAGTTACAATATGGCTTTAATTAGCAGCCTGAAAAAGAGTTACATTATGGCCTGAATTAGCAGCCTGAAACAGAATTGAAATATAGCTTGAAGTGGTCATTTAAGGCTTTTATTTTTAAATCCTGTATCAGAAATGTCCATTATTACCCAGTGACAGTCTACGATGTGTATAATATCACCCTGAGGTGAAATGAGTCTGGCTAAATAGGAGGTTTCTTTTTCAGAGCAGCCTGAAAAAGAGTTACAGTATGGCTTTAATTAGCAGCCTGAAACATAGTTGAAATATAGCTTTAAGTGGACATTTAAGCCTTTAATTTTAAAATCATTTATCAGAATTGTCCAATATTACCCAGTGACAGTCTACGATGTGTATAATATCACCCTGAGGTGAAATGAGTCTGGCTAAACTTGAGGTTTCATTTTTAGAGCAGCCTGAAAAAAAAGTTACAATATGGCTTTAATTAGCAGCCAAAATGTAGCCAAAATATAGCTTTGAGTGGACATTTAATCCTTTAATTTTAAAATCCTACATCAGAATTGTCCAATATTACCCAGTGACAGTCTACGATGTGTATAATATCACACTGAGGGGACAGGAGTCTGGCGAAACTTGAGGTTTCGTTTTTAGAGCAGCCAGGAAAAGAGTTACAGTATGGCCTTAATTAGCAGCCTGAAACATAGTTGAAATATAGTTTAAGTGGACATTAAAGCCTTTAATTTTAAAATCATTTATCAGAATTGTCCAATATTACCCAGTGACAGTCTTTGATGTGTATAATGTCACCCTGAGGTGAAATGAGTCTGGCTAACAGAAGGTTTTGTTTTTAGAGCAGCCTGAAAAAGACTTAAAATATGTCTTTAATTAGCAGCCAAAATGTAGCCAAAATATAGCTCTGAGATGACATTTAAGACTTTAATTTTAAAATCCTATATCAGAATTGTCCAATATTACGATTAACATTCTACGATGTGTATGATATCACCCTGAGGTGAAATGAGTCTGGTTAACAGGAGGTTTTGTTTTTAGAGCAGTCTGAAAAAGAGTTACAATATGGCTTTACTTAGCAGCCAAAATGTAGCCAAAATATAGCTCTGAGTGGACATTTAAGCCTTTAATTTTAAAATCCTATATCAGAATTGTCCAATATTACCCAGTGACAGTCTAAGATGTGTATAATATCACACTGAGGGGACAGGAGTCTGTCTAAACTTGAGGTTTCGTTTTTAGAGTAGCCTGAAAAAGAGTTACAATATGGCTTTAATTAGCAGCCTGAAAAAGAGTTACATTATGGCCTGAATTAGCAGCCTGAAACATAGTTGAAATATAGCTTTAAGTGGACATCCAAGCCTTTAATTTTAAAATCATTTATCAGAATTGTCCAATATTACCCAGTGACAGTCTACGATGTGTATAATATCACCCTGAGGTGAAATGAGTCTGGCTAAACTTGAGGTTTCGTTTTTAGAGCAACCTGAAAAAAAAGTTACAATATGGCTTTAATTAGCAGCCAAAATGTAGCCAAAATATAGCTTTGAGTGGACATTTAATCCTTTAATTTTAAAATCCTATATCAGAATTGTCCAATATTACCTAGAAAAATTCTACGATGTCTATGATATCACCCTGAGGTAAAATGAGTCTGGCTAAATAGGAGGTTTCGTTTTTAGAGCAGCCTGAAAAAGAGTTGAAATATGGCTTTAATTAGAAGCCTGAAAAAGAGTTACAGTATGGCCTCAATTAGCAGCCTGAAACAGAGTTGAAATATAGCTTTAAATGGACATTTAAGCCTTTAATTTTAAAATCATTTATCAGAATTGTCCAATATTACCCAGTGACAGTCTACGATGTGTTATTATCACCCTGAGGTGAAATGAGTCTGGCTAAACTTGAGGTTTCGTTTTTAGAGCAGCCTGAAAAAGATTTACAATATGGCTTTAATTAGCAGCCAAAATGTAGCCAAAATATAGCTTTGAGTGGACTTTTAAGCCTTTAATTTTAAAATCCTATATCAGAATTGTCCAATATTACCCAGTGACAGTCTACGATGTGTATAATATCACACTGAGGGGACAGGAGTCTGGCTAAACTTGAGGTTTCGTTTTTAGAGCATCCTGAAAAAGAGTTACAGTATGGCCTTAATTAGCAGCCTGTAACAGAGTTGAAATATAGCTTTAAGTGGACATTTAAGCCTTTAATTTTAAAATCCTATACCAGAATTGTCCAATATTACCCAGTGACAGTCTACGATGTGTATGATATCACCCTGAGGTGAAATGAGGCTGGCTAAATAGGAGGTTTCGTTTTTAGAGCAGCCTGAAAAAGAGTTACAGTATGTCTTTAATTAGCAGCCTGAAACAGAGTTGAAATATAGCTTTAAGTGGACATTTAAGCCTTTAATTTTAAAATCCTATACCAGAATTGTCCAATATTAGCCAGTGACAGTCTACGATGTGTATAATGTCACCCTGAGGTGAAATGAGTCTGGCTAACAGGAGGTTTTGTTTTTAGAGCAGTCTGAAAAAGAGTTACAATATGGCTTTACTTAGCAGCCAAAATGTAGCCAAAATATAGCTCTGAGTGGACATTTAAGCCTTTAATTTTAAAATCCTATATCAGAATTGTCCAATATTACCTAGTAAAATTCTACGATGTCTATGATATCACCCTGAGGTGAAATGAGTCTGGCTAAATAGGAGGTTTCGTTTTTAGAGCAGCCTGAAAAAGAGTTGAAATATAGCTTTAAGTGGACATTTAAGCCTTTAATTTTTAAATCAATTATCAGAATTGTCCAATATTACCCAGTGACAGTCTACGATGTGTATAATATCACCCTGAGGTGAAATGAGGCTGGCTAAATAGGAGGTTTCGTTTTTAGAGCAGCCTGAAAAAGAGTTACAGTATGTCTTTAATTAGCAGCCTGAAACAGAGTTTAAATATAGCTTTAAGTGGACATTTAAGCCTTTAATTTTAAAATCCTATACCAGAATTGTCCAATATTACCGAGTGACAGTCTGGGAAGTGTACGCTATCACCCTGAGGTGAAATAAGTCTGGCTAAACAGGAGGTTTCGTTTTTAGAGCAGCCTGAAAAAGAGTTACAGTATGGCTTTACTTAGCAGCCTGAAACAGAGTTGAAATATAGATTAAGTGGACATTTAAGTCTTTAATTTTAAAATCATTCATCAGAATTGTCCAATATTAACCAGTGACAGTCTACGATGTGTATAATGTCACTCTGAGGTGAAATGAGTCTGGCTAACAGGAGGTTTCGTTTTTAGAGCAGCCTGATAAAGAAGTTACAAAATTGCTTTAATTAGCAGCCAAAATGTAGCCAAAATATAGCTTTGAGTGGACATTCAAGGCTTTCATTTTAAAATCCTATATCAGAATTGTCCACTATTACCGAGTAACATTCTACGATGTGTATGATATCACCCTGAGGTGAATTGAATCTGGCTCAACAGTTTTCGTTTTTAGAGCAGCCTGAAAAAGAGTTACAATATGGCTTTAATTAGCAGCCTGAAAAAGAGTTACAGTATGGCCTTAATTAGCAGCCTGAAACAGAGTTGAAATATAGCTTTAAGTGGTCATTTAAGCCTTTTATTTTAAAATCCTATATCAGAATTGTCCAATATTACTCAGTGACAGTCTACGATGTGTATAATATCACACTGAGGGGACAGGAATCTGGCTAAACTTGAGGTTTCGTTTTTAGAGCAGCCTGAAAAAGAGTTACAGTATAGCCTGAATGAGCAGCCTGAAACAGAGTTGAAATATAGCTTTACGTTGACATTTAAGCCTTTAATTTAAAAATCCTATATCAGAATTGTCCAATATTACCCAGTGACAGTCTACGAAGTGAATAATATCACCCTGAGGTGAAATGAGTCTGGCTAAATAGGAAGTTTCGTTTTTAGAGCAGCCTGAAAAAGAGTTACAGTATGGCCTTAATTAGCAGCCTGAAACAGAGTTGAAATATAGCTTTAAGTGGACATTTAAGCCTTTAATTTTAAAATCATTCATCAGAATTGTCCAATATTACCCAGCGACAGTCTACGATGTGTATAATATCACCCTGATGTGAAATGAGTCTGGCTAACAGGAGGTTTCGTTTTTAGAGCAGCCTGAAAAAAAAGTTACAATATGGATTTAATTAGCAGCCAAAACATAGCAAAAATATAGCTTGGAGTGGAGCTTTAAGCCTTTAATTTTAAAATCCTATACCAGAATTGTCCAATATTACACAGTGACAGTCTGGGATATGTATGCTATCACCCTGATGTGAAATGAGTCTGGCTAAACAGGAGGTTTTGTTTTTAGAGCAGCCTGAAAAAGAGTTACAATATGGCTTTAATTAGCAGCCAAAATGTAGCCAAAATATAGCTCTTATTGGACATTCAAGCCTTTAATTTTAAAATCCTGTATCAAAATTGTCCAATATTACTGAGTAACATTCTACGATGTGTATGATATCACCCTGAGTTGAATTGAATCTGGCTAAACAGTTTTCGTTTTTAGAGCAGCCTGAAAAAGAGTTACAGTATGGCCTTAATTAGCAGCCTGAAACAGAGTTGAAATATAGCTTTAAGTGGACTTTTAAGCCTTAAATTTTAAAATCCTATATCGGAATTGTCCAGTATTACCCAGTGACAGTCTACAATGTGTATAATATCACACGGAACGGACAGGAGTCTGGCTAAACTTGAGGTTCCATTTTTAGAGTAGCCTGAAAAAGAGTTACAATATGGCTTTAATTAGCAGCCAAAATGTAGCCAAAATATAGCTTTGAGTGGACATTTAAGCCTTTAATTTTAAAATCCTATATCGGAATTGTCCAATATTACCCAGTGAAGTCTACGATGTGTATAGTAACACCCAGAGGTGAAATCAGAATCAAAAAGGGCTTTATTGCCATGTACGTTGCATATACAAGTAATTTTCATGGTGCTGTTGGTGCATGTCACACATTCAAATATAAGAAGGATAAAAAAGAATATAAACAATATAAATATAAACATATACACACAGAATGTATTAATAACGATAAAAAATAAGTAAATAAATAGTAAAATAAGTAAGTTAAATAGTAGTAAAAAGGAAGGAATGCTACAGCAGAGTAGGTATAGTGGCATGAGGAGCCCGAGGTGGGGTGTGGAGAGAGTCAGTGTGGTTTCCGGTCCTTGTTGATAAGACTAGTGGCAGAGGGGAAAAAACTGTTCAAGTGGCGTGTGGTTTTGGTCCTGATGGACCTCAGCCTCCTGCCAGAGGGGAGTGGCTCAAAGAGTTTGTGTCCGGGGTGGGAGGGATCGGCCACAATCTTTCCAGCACGCTTCAGAGTCCTGGTGGCATAAAGGTCCTGGAGCGGCGGCAGATTGCAGCCAATCACCTTCTCTGCTGACCGAATGACACGCTGCAGTCTGCCCTTGTCCTTGGCCGTGCTAGCAGCGTACCAGACGGTGATGGAGGATGTGAGGATGGACTCAATGATGGCTGTGTAGAAGTGCACCATCATTGTCTTTGGCAGGTTGAATTTATTCAGCTGCCGCAGGAAGTACATCCTCTGTTGTGCTTTCTTGACGAGGGAGCTGATGTTCAGCTCCCACTTGAGGTACTGGGAGATGATAGTTCCCAGGAAGCGGAAAGACTCCACAGTGTCAATTGTGGAGCCACAGAGGGTGATGGTGCAGATGGGGCTGGGTTCTTCCTGAAGTCCACAACCATCTCCACTGTCTTTAGAGCGTTGAGCTCTAGGTTGTTTTGCTTGCACCAGGTCACCAGGTGGTCAGCCTCCGACCTGTAGGCGGACTCATCACCATCAGAGATGAGTCCGATGAGGGAGGTGTCGTTCGCAAACTTCAGAAGCTTGACGGACTGGTGACTGGAGGTGCAGCTGTTAGTGTACAGGGAGAAGAGCAGAGGAGAAAGAACGCAGCCCTGGGGGGATCCGGTGCTGATGGACTGTGAGTCGGAGACGTGTTTCCCCAGCTTCACATGCTGCTTCCTGTCAGACAGGAAGTCAGTTATCCACCTGCAGGTGGAGTCAAGCACACCAAGCTGGGAGAGCTTCTCCTGAAGCAGAGCCGGGATGATGGTGTTAAAGGCAGTGCTGAAGTCCACAAACAGGATCCTGGCGTAGGTTTCTGCGGAGTCCAGGTGCCGGAGGATGTAGTGGAGGGCCAGGTTGATTGAATCGTCTACAGACCTGTTGGCTCTGTAAGCAAACTGCAGGGGGTCCAGGAGGGGGTCGGTGATGGCTTTGAGGTGTGATAGTACAAGGCGCTCAAAGGACTTCATAACCACAGAGGTCAGGGCAACGGGTCTGAAGTCATTAAGTCCTGTGGTCCTTGGCTTCTTGGGAACAGGGATGATTGTTGAGGACTTGAAGCAGGCTGGCACGTGACATGTCTCCAGTGAGGTCTTGAAAATGTATGTGAACACTGGAGACAGCTGATCAGTGCAGTGCTTCAAGCTTGATGGGGAGACAGCATCCGGTCCAGCAGCTTTCCTTGGATTCTGTCTTCTAAAGAGTCTGTTGACGTCCCTCTCGTGGATGGAGAGAGTTGTCACTGAGGTGGGAGGGGGGGTGGAGGTGGAGGGGACCGTTAAGGAGGGCATTGATGGGGGGGCCCAGGACCCTGTTGAGGTGGGGGAGGTGGAGGTGATGCACAGTGGCTGTAGCTGTAGGGAGGTATTGTGGGGGATGGTGTCAGGACTGTCCTTTTGTCTTTCAAATCGACAGTAGAACTCGTTCAGGTCGTTGGCTAGGTGTCGGTCATAGAAGGAGTGGGGGGGTTTAGGCTTGTAGTTGGTGATCTGCCTAAGTCATTTCCAGACAGTCGCAGAGTCATTAGCTGAGAACTGGTGTTGGAGCTTCTCAGAGTAGCGTCGTTTAGCCTCCTTCACTGCCTTGCTAAACTTGTACTTTGACTCTTTAAATCTGTCTTTGTCTCCACTCCTGAAGGCCTCTTCCTTAGCAAGCCTTAACCTTCTGAGTTTGGCTGTGAACCAGGGTTTGTCGTTGTTGTAACTCACCCTGGTGCTTGATGGAATACAGCAGTCCTCACAGAAGCTGATGTATGATGTCACAGCCTCTGTGTACTCATCCAGACTGTTGGTAGCAGTCCTGAACACATCCCAGTCGGTAGAGTCCAAACACGACTGGAGATCCTCCACAGCCTCACTGGTCCACTTCCTTGATGTCCTCACTACAGGTTTGCAGAGCTTTAGTTTCTGCCTGTAGTTGAACCATGACATGGTCAGAGTGTCCCAGTGCAGCACGGGGGACAGCGTGATAAGCATCCCTGACTGTGGTGTAACAGTGATCCAGAATGTTCTCCTCTCTGGTCGGGCATTTAATATGCTGTCTATATTTAGGGAGGTCATGAGTGAGGTTCCCTTTATTAAAGTCACCAAGGACAATAACTAGGGAGTACGGGTTGGTCCGCTCCACGAACAGTATCTGGTCGGCGAGCATGCGCTGCGCGTCCTGCACGTTGGCCTGCGGTGAGATGTAAACACCGACCAGAATGAATGAAGCAAACTCACGGGGTGAATAAAAAGGCTTACAGTTTATGATGAAATACTCCAGGTCAGGAGAACAATGCTGCTGGATCACTGTCACGTCGTTGCACCAACCGCTGTTGATGTAGAAACAGATTCCTCCACCTTTTGTTTTGCCGGAGAGGTCCGTGTCTCTGTCCTCTCTGTAGAGTTGGAAGCCTGCCAGCTGCAGCGCAGAGTCTGGTATTAATCCACAGAGCCACGTCTCCGTGAAGCACAAAACAGCAGATGAAGAAAAGTCGCTGTTTCTCACCAAAAGCAGTTGTAATTCCTCCTGTTTGTTGGGCAGAGAGCGCACGTTAGAGAGGAATATTCCAGGTAACGGAGTGCGTAATCCTCACTGGCGGAGACGCACAAGCGCACCGGCCCGTTTCCCTCTCCTCTGGCATTTCGCTGCATTGGCAAAGGTGAGCGCACCTTTGACCAGAATGTCCAAAATTTCCAGTGAAGGGAGAACAAATGTGGGAAATAAGTCCGATGGTGTTGTTCCCCTGAAGTTCACGAGCTCTTCACTTGTGAATGAGATGTGGGTACCATAGCAAGAAACAAGGTTAAAACACAAAACAAAACAAAACAGAGCGCACCAACACACCGTGTCGCCATTCTGCGGTGCCATTTTCCTCTGAGTCTGGCTAAACTGGAGGTTTTGTTTTTAGAGCAGCCTGAAAAAGAGTTACTATATAGCTTTAATTAGCAGCCTTCAACAGAGTTGAAATATAGCTTTATGTGGACATTTAAGCCTTTAATTTATAAATCCTATATCAGAATTGTCCAATATTACCCAGTGAGAGTCTACGATGTGTATAGTATCACCCAGAGGTGAAATAATTCTGGATAAACAGGAGGTTTCGTTTTTATAGCAGCCTGAAAAACAGTTCAAATATGGCCTTAATTAGCAGCCTGAAACAGAGTTGAAATATAGCTTTAAGCGGACATTTAAGACTTTAATGTTAAAATCCTATATCAGAATAGTCTGATATTACCCAGTGACAGTCTGGGATGTGTATACGATCAACCTGAGGTGAAATGAGTCTGGCTAAACAGTAGGTTTTGTTTTTAGAGCAGCCTAAAAAGAGTTAAAATATGGCTTTAATTAGCAGCCAAAATGTAGCCAAAATATAGCTTTGAGTGGACATTTAAGCCTTTAATTTTCAAATCCTATATCAGAATTGTCCAATATTACCCAGTGAAGTCTATAATGTGTATAGTATCACCCTGAGGTGAAATAAGTCTGGCTAAACAGGAGGTTTCGTTTTTAGAGCAGCCTGAAAAAGAGTTCAAACATGGCCTTAATTAGCAGCCTGAAACAGAGTTGAAATATAGCTTTAAGTGGACATTTAAGCCTTTAATGTTAAAATGCTATGTCAGAATAGTCTGATATTACCCAGTGACAGTCTGGGATGTGTATATGATCACCCTGAGGTGAAATGAGTCTGGCTAAACAGTAGGTTTTGATTTTAGAGCAGCCTAAAAAGAGTTACAATATGGCTTTAATTAGCAGCCAAAATGTAGCCAAAATATAGCTTTGATTGGACATGTAAGCCTTTAATTTTAAAATCCTATAACAGAATTGTCCAATATTACCCAGTGACAGTCTGGGATGTGTATACGATCACCTTGAGGTAAAATGAGTCTGGCTGAACAGGAGGTTTCGTTTTTAGAGCAGCCTGAAAAAGAGTTACAATACGGCTTTAATTAGCAGCCTGAAAAAGAGTTACAGTATAGCTTTAATTAGCAGCCTGAAACAGAGTTGAAATATATCTTTAAGTGGACATTTAAGCCTTTAATTTTAAAATCCTATATCAGAATAGTCTGATATTACCCAGTGACAGTCTGCGATGTTTATACGATCACCCTGAGGTGAAATGAGTCTGGCTAAACAGGAGGTTTCGTTTTTAGAGCAGCCTGAAAAAGAGTTATAGGATGGCTTTAATTAGCAGCCTGAAACAGAGTTGAAATATATCTTTAAGTGGACATTTTAGCCTTTAATTTTAAAATCCTATATCAGAATTGTCCAATAGTACCCAGTGAAGTCTACGATGTGTATACGATCACCCTGAGGTGAAATGAGTCTGGCTAAACAGTAGGTTTTGTTTTTAGAGCAGCCTAAAAAGAGTTACTATATGGCTTTAATTAGCAGCCTTCAACAGAGTTGAAATATAGCTTTATGTGGACATTTAAGCCTTTAATTTTAAAATCCTTTATCAGAATTGTCCAATATTACCCAGTGACAGTCTGCGATGTGTATAATATCACCCTGAGGTGAAATGAGTCTGGCTAAACAGGAGGTTTCGTTTTTAGAGCAGCCTGAAAAAGAATTACAATATGGCTTTAATTAACAGCCTGAAAAAGAGTAACAGTATGGCTTTAATTAGCAGCCCGAAACAGAGTTGAAATATAGCTTTAAGTTGACATTTAAGCCTTTAATTTTAAAATCCTATATCAGAATTGTCCAATATTACACAGTGACAGTTTGGGATGTGTATACGATCACCCCGAGGTGAAATGAATCAGGCTAAACAGGAGGTTTAGTTTTTAGAGCAGCCTGAAAAAGAGGTACAATATGGCTTTAATTAGCAGCCAAAATGTAGCTAAAATATAGCTTTGAGTGGACATTTAAGCTTTTAATTTTTAAATCCTATATCAGAATTGTCCAATATTACCCAGTGAAGTCTACGATGTGTATAGTATCATCCTGAGGTGAAATAAGTCTGGCTAAAAAGGGAGGTTTAGTTTTTAGAGCAGCCTGAAAAAGAGGTACAATATGGCTTTAATTAGCAGCCAAAATGTAGCTAAAATATAGCTTTGAGTGGACATTTAAGCTTTTAATTTTTAAATCCTATATCAGAATTGTCCAATATTACCCAGTGAAGTCTACGATGTGTATAGTATCACCCTGAGGTGAAATAAGTCTGGCTAAAAAGGGAGGTTTAGTTTTTAGAGCAGCCTGAAAAAGAGGTACAATATGGCTTTAATTAGCAGCCAAAATGTAGCTAAAATATATCTTTGAGTGGACATTTAAGCTTTTAATTTTTAAATCCTATATCAGAATTGTCCAATATTACCCAGTGAAGTCTACGATGTGTATAATATCACCCTGAGGTGAAAGGAGTCTGGCTAAACAGTAGGTTTTTTTTTAGAGCAGCCTGAAAAAGAGTTACAATATGGCTTTAATTAGCAGCCTGAAAAAGAGTTACAATATGGCTTTAATTAGCAGCCTGAAACAGAGTTAAAATATAGCTTTAAGTGGACATGTTAGCCTTTCATTTTAAAATCCTTTATCAGAATTGTCCAATATTACCCAGTGACAGTCTAAGATGTGTATAATATCACCCTGAGGTGAAAGGAGTCTGGCTAAACAGTAGGTTTTTTTTTAGAGCAGCCTGAAAAAGAGTTACAATATGGCTTTCATTAGCAGCCTGAAAACGAGTTACAGTATGGTTTTAATTATCAGCCTGAAACAGAGTTGAAATATAGCTTTGTGTAGACATTTAAGTCTTTAATTTCAAAATCCTATATCCGAATTGTCCAATATTACCCAGTGACAGTCTACGATGTGTATAATATCACCCTGACGTGAAAGGAGTCTGGCTAAACAGGAGGTTTTGTTTTTAGAGCAGCCTGAAAAAGAGTTACTATATGGCTTTAATTAGCAGCCTTCAACAGACTTGAACTATAGCTTTAAGTGGACATTTTAGCCTTTAATTTTAAAATCCTATATCAGAATTGTCCAATAGTACCCAGTGAAGTCTACGATGTGTATACGATCACCCTGAGGTGAAATGAGTCTGGCTAAACAGTAGGTTTTGTTTTGAGAGCAGCCTAAAAAGAGTTACTATATGGCTTTAATTAGCAGCCTTCAACAGAGTTGATATATAGCTTTATGTGGACATTTAAGCCTTTAATTTTAAAATCCTATAACAGAATTGTCCAATATTACCCAGTGACAGTCTGGGATGTGTATACGATCACCTTGAGGTAAAATGAGTCTGGCTGAACAGGAGGTTTCGTTTTTAGAGCAGCCTGAAAAAGAGTTACAATACGGCTTTAATTAGCAGCCTGAAAAAGAGTTACAGTATAGCTTTAATTAGCAGCCTGTAACAGAGTTGAAATATATCTTTAAGTGGACATTTAAGCCTTAAATTTTAAAATCCTATATCAGAATTGTCCAATATTACCCAGTGAAGTCTACGATGTGTATAGTATCACCCAGAGGTGAAATAAGTCTGGCTGAACAGGAGGTTTCGTTTTTTATAGCAGCCTGAAAAAGAGTTCAAATATGGCCTTAATTAGCAGCCTGAAACAGAGTTGAAATATAGCTTTAAGCGGATATTTAAGACTTTAATGTTAAAATCCTATATCAGAATAGTCTGATATTACCCAGTGACAGTCTGCGATGTTTATACGATCACCCTGAGGTGAAATGAGTCTGGCTAAACAGGAGGTTTCGTTTTTAGAGCAGCCTGAAAAAGAGTTATAGGATGGCTTTAATTAGCAGCCTGAAACAGAGTTGAAATATATCTTTAAGTGGACATTTTAGCCTTTAATTTTAAAATCCTATATCAGAATTGTCCAATAGTACCCAGTGAAGTCTACGATGTGTATACGATCACCCTGAGGTGAAATGAGTCTGGCTAAACAGTAGGTTTTGTTTTTAGAGCAGCCTAAAAAGAGTTACTATATGGCTTTAATTAGCAGCCTTCAACAGAGTTGAAATATAGCTTTATGTGGACATTTAAGCCTTTAATTTTAAAATCCTTTATCAGAATTGTCCAATATTACCCAGTGACAGTCTGCGATGTGTATAATATCACCCTGAGGTGAAATGAGTCTGGCTAAACAGGAGGTTTCGTTTTTAGAGCAGCCTGAAAAAGAATTACAATATGGCTTTAATTAACAGCCTGAAAAAGAGTAACAGTATGGCTTTAATTAGCAGCCCGAAACAGAGTTGAAATATAGCTTTAAGTTGACATTTAAGCCTTTAATTTTAAAATCCTATATCAGAATTGTCCAATATTACACAGTGACAGTTTGGGATGTGTATACGATCACCCCGAGGTGAAATGAATCAGGCTAAACAGGAGGTTTAGTTTTTAGAGCAGCCTGAAAAAGAGGTACAATATGGCTTTAATTAGCAGCCACAATGTAGCTAAAATATAGCTTTGAGTGGACATTTAAGCTTTTAATTTTTAAATCCTATATCAGAATTGTCCAATATTACCCAGTGAAGTCTACGATGTGTATAGTATCACCCTGAGGTGAAATAAGTCTGGCTAAAAAGGGAGGTTTAGTTTTTAGAGCAGCCTGAAAAAGAGGTACAATATGGCTTTAATTAGCAGCCAAAATGTAGCTAAAATATAGCTTTGAGTGGACATTTAAGCTTTTAATTTTTAAATCCTATATCAGAATTTTCCAATATTACCCAGTGAAGTCTACGATGTGTATAGTATCACCCTGAGGTGAAATAAGTCTGGCTAAAAAGGGAGGTTTAGTTTTTAGAGCAGCCTGAAAAAGAGGTACAATATGGCTTTAATTAGCAGCCAAAATGTAGCTAAAATATATATTTGAGTGGACATTTAAGCTTTTAATTTTTAAATCCTATATCAGAATTGTCCAATATTACCCAGTGAAGTCTACGATGTGTATAATATCACCCTGAGGTGAAAGGAGTCTGGCTAAACAGTAGGTTTTTTTTAGAGCAGCCTGAAAAAGAGTTACAATATGGCTTTAATTAGCAGCCTGAAAAAGAGTTACAATATGGCTTTAATTAGCAGCCTGAAACAGAGTTAAAATATAGCTTTAAGTGGACATGTTAGCCTTTCATTTTAAAATCCTTTATCAGAATTGTCCAATATTACCCAGTGACAGTCTAAGATGTGTATAATATCACCCTGAGGTGAACGGAGTCTGGCTAAACAGTAGGTTTTTTTTTAGAGCAGCCTGAAAAAGAGTTACAATATGGCTTTAATTAGCAGCCTGAAAACGAGTTACAGTATGGTTTTAATTATCAGCCTGAAACAGAGTTGAAATATAGCTTTGTGTAGACATTTAAGTCTTTAATTTCAAAATCCTATATCCGAATTGTCCAATATTACCCAGTGACAGTCTACGATGTGTATAATATCACCCTGACGTGAAAGGAGTCTGGCTAAACAGGAGGTTTTGTTTTTAGAGCAGCCTGAAAAAGAGTTACTATATGGCTTTAATTAGCAGCCTTCAACAGACTTGAACTATAGCTTTAAGTGGACATTTTAGCCTTTAATTTTAAAATCCTATATCAGAATTGTCCAATAGTACCCAGTGAAGTCTACGATGTGTATACGATCACCCTGAGGTGAAATGAG
The DNA here is from genome assembly GCA_023566125.1 of Zingel zingel. NCBI lineage: Eukaryota > Metazoa > Chordata > Actinopteri > Perciformes > Percidae > Zingel > Zingel zingel. The sequence goes on from CM042323.1 coordinate 13,457,321, forward strand.
TCTGGCTAAACAGTAGGTTTTGTTTTTAGAGCAGCCTAAAAAGAGTTACTATATGGCTTTAATTAGCAGCCTTCAACAGAGTTGAAATATAGCTTTATGTGGACATGTAAGCCTTTAATTTTAAAATCCTTTATCAGAATTGTCCAATATTACCCAGTGACAGTCTGCGATGTGTATAATATCACCCTGAGGTGAAATGAGTCTGGCTAAACAGGAGGTTTCGTTTTTAGAGCAGCCTGAAAAAGAATTACAATATGGCTTTAATTAACAGCCTGAAAAAGAGTAACAGTATGGCTTTAATTAGCAGCCCGAAACAGAGTTGAAATATAGCTTTAAGTTGACATTTAAGCCTTTAATTTTAAAATCCTATATCAGAATTGTCCAATATTACACAGTGACAGTTTGGGATGTGTATACGATCACCCCGAGGTGAAATGAATCAGGCTAAACAGGAGGTTTAGTTTTTAGAGCAGCCTGAAAAAGAGGTACAATATGGCTTTAATTAGCAGCCAAAATGTAGCTAAAATATAGCTTTGAGTGGACATTTAAGCTTTTAATTTTTAAATCCTATATCAGAATTGTCCAATATTACCCAGTGAAGTCTACGATGTGTATAGTATCACCCTGAGGTGAAATAAGTCTGGCTAAAAAGGGAGGTTTAGTTTTTAGAGCAGCCTGAAAAAGAGGTACAATATGGCTTTAATTAGCAGCCAAAATGTAGCTAAAATATATCTTTGAGTGGACATTTAAGCTTTTAATTTTTAAATCCTATATCAGAATTGTCCAATATTACCCAGTGAAGTCTACGATGTGTATAATATCACCCTGAGTTGAAATGAGTCTGGCTAAACAGGAGGTTTCGTTTTTAGAGCAGCCTAAACAGATTTACAGTATGTCTTCAATTAGCAGCCAAAATGTAGCCAAAATATAGCTTTGAGTGGACATTTAAGCCTTTAATTTCAAAATCCTATATCCGAATTGTCCAATATTACCCAGTGACAGTCTACGATGTGTATAATATCACCCTGACGTGAAAGGAGTCTGGCTGAACAGGAGGTTTTGTTTTTAGAGCAGCTTGAAAAAGAGTTACTATATGGCTTTAATTAGCAGCCTTCAACAGACTTGAACTATAGCTTTAAGTGGACATTTAATCCTTTAATTTTAAAATCCTGTATCAGAATTGTCCAATATTACGCAGTGACAGTCTACGATGAGTATATTATCATCCTGAGGTGAAATGAGTCTGGCTAAACAGGAGATGTCATTTTTAGAGCAGCCTAAAAAAGAGTTACAAAATGACGTTAATTAGCAGCCTGAAAAAGAGTTATAGTATGGCTTTAATTAGCAGCCTTAAACAGAGTTGAAATATAGCTTCAAGTAGACATTTAAGCCTTTACTTTTAAAATCCTATATCAGAATAGTCTGATATTACCCAGTGACAGTCTGGGATTTGTGTACGATCACCCTGAGGTGAAATGAGTCTGGCTAAACAGGAGGTTTCGTGTTCAGAGCAGGTTGAAAAACATTTACAATATGTCTTTAATTAGCAGCCAAAATGTAGCCAAAATATAGCTTTGAGTGGACATTTAAGCCTTTAATTTAAAAATCCTATATCAGAATTGTCCAATATTACCCAGTGACAGTCTACGATGTGTATAATATCACCCTGAGGTGAAATGAGTCTGGCTAAACAGGAGGTTTCGTTTTTAGAGCAGCCTGTAAAAGAGTTACAATATGGCTTTAATTAGCAGCCTGAAAAAGAGTTATAGTATGGCTTTAATTAGCAGCCTTAAACAGAGTTGAAATATAGCTTCATGTTGACATTTAAGCCTTTAATTTTAAAATCCTTAATCAGAATTGTCCAATATTATCCAGTGACAGTCTACGATGTGTATAATATCACCCTGAGGTGAAATGAGTCTGGCTAAACAGGAGGTTTTGTTTTTAGAGCATCCTGAAAAAGAGTTTCAATATGGCTTTAATTAGCAGCCTGAAACAGAGTTGAAATATAGCTTCAAGTAGACATTTAAGCTTCTAATTTTAAAATCCTATATCAGAATAGTCTGATATTTCCCAGTGACAGTCTGGGATTTGTGTACGATCACCCTGAGGTGAAATGAGTCTGGCTAAACAGGAGGTTTTGTGTTTAGAGCAGGCTGAAAAAGAGTTAGAATATGTCTTTAATTAGCAGAAAAAATGTAGCCAAAATATAGCTTTGAGTGGACATTTAAGCCTTTAGTTTTAAAATCCTATATGAGAATTGACCAATATTACCCATTGACAGTCTGGGATGTGAATATGATCACCCTGAGGTGAAAAAAGTCTGGCTAAACAGGAGGTTTTTTTTTTAGAGCAGCCTGAAAAAGACTTACAATATGGCTTTAACTAGCAGCCTGAAACAGAGTTGAAATATAGCTTCAAGTAGACATGTAAGCCTTTAATTTTAAAGTCCGTTATCAGAATTGTCCAATATTACCAGTGACAGTCTACGATGTGTATAATATCACCCTGACGTGAAATGAGTCTGGCTAAACAGGAGGTTTCGTTTTTAGAGCATCCTGAAAAAGAGTTACAATATGGCTTTAATTAGCAGCCTGAAAAAGAGTTATAGTATGGCTTTAATTAGCAGCCTTAAACAGAGTTGAAATATAGCTTCATGTTGACATTTAAGCCTTTAATTTTAAAATCCTTCATCAGAATTGTCCAATATTAACCAGTGACAGTCTACGATGTGTATAATATCACCCTGAGGTGAAATGAGTCTGGCTAAACAGGAGGTTTTGTTTTTAGAGCAGCCTGAAAAAGAGTTTCAATATGGCTTTAATTAGCAGCCTGAAACAGAGTTGAAATATAGCTTCAAGTAGACATTTAAGCTTCTAATTTTAAAATCCTATATCAGAATAGTCTGATATTTCCCAGTGACAGTCTGGGATTTGTGTACGATCACCCTGAGGTGAAATGAGTCTGGCTAAACAGGAGGTTTTGTGTTTAGAGCAGGCTGAAAAAGAGTTACAATATGTATTTAATTAGCAGAAAAAATGTAGCCAAAATATAGCTTTGAGTGGACATTTAAGCCTTTAGTTTTAAAATCCTATATCAGAATTGACCAATATTACCCATTGACAGTCTGGGATGTGAATACGATCACCCTGAGGTGACAAAAGTCTGGCTAAACAGGAGGTTTTTTTTTAGAGCAGCCTGAAAAAGACTTACAATATGGCTTTAACTAGCAGCCTGAAACAGAGTTGAAATATAGCTTCAAGTAGACATGTAAGCCTTTAATTTTAAAGTCCGATATCAGAATTGTCCAATATTACCCAGTGACAGTCTATGATGTGTATAATATCACCCTGAGGTGAAATGAGTCTGGCTAAACAGGAGGTTTCGTTTTTAGAGCAGCCTGAAAAAGAGTTACAATATGGCTTTAATTAGCAGCCTGAAAAAGAGTTACAGAATGGCTTTAATTAGCAGCCTTAAACAGAGTTGAAATATAGCTTAATGTGGACATTTAAGCCTTTAATTTTAAAATCCTTTATCAGAATTGTCCAATATTAACCAGTGACAGTCTACGATGTGTATGATATCACCCTGAGGTGAAATGAGTCTGGCTAAACAGGAGGTTTTGTTTTTAGAGCAGCCTGAAAAAGACTTACAATATGGCTTTAATTAGCAGCCTGAAACAGAGTTTAAATATAGCTTCAAGTAGACATTTAAGCCTATGATTTTCAAATCCTATATCAGAATAGTCTGTTATTACCCAGTGACAGTCTGGGATGTGTATACGATCATCCTGAGGTGAAATGAGTCAGGCTAAACAGGAGGTTTCGTTATTATAGCAGCGTGAAAAAGAGTTACAATATGTCTTTAATTAGCAGCCTGAAAAAGAGTTACAGTATGGCTTTAATTAGCAGCCTGAAAAAGAGTTACATAATGGCTTTAATTAGCAGCCTTCAACAGAGTTGAAATATAGCTTCAAGTAGACATTGAAGCCTATAATTTTAAAATCCTATATCAGAATAGTCTGTTATTACGCAGTGACAGTCTGGGAGGTGTATACGATCACCGTGAGGTGAAATGAGTCTGGCTAAACAGGAGGTTTTGTTTTTAGACCAGCCTGAAAAAGACTTACAATATGGCTTTAATTAGCAGCCTGAAACAGAGTTGAAATATAGCTTCAAGTAGACATTTTAGCCTATGATTTTAAAATCCTATATCAGAATAGTCTGTTATTACCCAGTGACAGTCTGGGATGTGTATACGATCATCCTGAGGTGAAATGAGTCAGGCTAAACAGGAGGTTTCGTTTTTATAGCAGCGTGAAAAAGAGTTACAATATGTCTTTAATTAGCAGCCTGAAAAAGAGTTACAGTATGGCTTTAATTAGCAGCCTGAAACAGAGCTGAAATATAGCTTTATGTGGACATTTAAGCCTATAATTTTACAATCCTGTATCAGAATATTCTGATATTACCCAGTGACAGTCTGGGATGTGTATACTATCACCCTGAGATGAAATTAGTCTTGTTAAACAGTAGGATTAGTTTTTAGAGCAGCCTGAAAAAGAGTTACAATATGGCTAAATTAGCAGCCAAAATGTAGCCAAATTATAGCTTTGAGTGGACATTTAAGCCTTTAATTTTAAAGTCCTATATCAGAATTGTCCAATATTACCATGTGACAGTCTACGATGTTAATAATATCACCCTGAGGTGAAATGAGTCTGGCTAAACAGGAGGTTTCGTTTTTAGAGCAGCCTGTAAAAGAGTTACAATATGGCTTTAATTAGCAGCCTGAAAAAGAGTTATAGTATGGCTTTAATTAGCAGCCTTAAACAGAGTTGAAATATAGCTTCAAGTAGACATTTAAGCCTTTAATTTTAAAATCCTATATCAGAATATTCTGATATTACCCAGTGACAGTCTGGGATTTGTGTACGATCACCCTGAGGTGAAATGAGTCTGGCTAAACAGGAGGTTTCGTGTTCAGAGCAGGTTGAAAAACATTTACAATATGTCTTTAATTAGCAGCCAAAATGTAGCCAAAATATAGCTTTGAGTGGACATTTAAGCCTTTAATTTTAAAATCCTATATCAGAATTGTCCAATATTACCCAGTGACAGTCTACGATGTGTATAATATCACCCTGAGGTGAAATGAGTCTGGCTAAACAGGAGGTTTCGTTTTTAGAGCAGCCTGTAAAAGAGTTACAATATGGCTTTAATTAGCAGCCTGAAAAAGAGTTATAGTATGGCTTTAATTAGCAGCCTTAAACAGAGTTGAAATATAGCTTCATGTTGACATTTAAGCCTTTAATTTTAAAATCCTTCATCAGAATTGTCCAATATTAACCAGTGACAGTCTACGATGTGTATAATATCACCCTGAGGTGAAATGAGTCTGGCTAAACAGGAGGTTTTGTTTTTAGAGCAGCCTGAAAAAGAGTTTCAATATGGCTTTAATTAGCAGCCTGAAACAGAGTTGAAATATAGCTTCAAGTAGACATTTAAGCTTCTAATTTTAAAATCCTATATCAGAATAGTCTGATATTTCCCAGTGACAGTCTGGGATTTGTGTACGATCACCCTGAGGTGAAATGAGTCTGGCTAAACAGGAGGTTTTGTGTTTAGAGCAGGCTGAAAAAGAGTTACAATATGTCTTTAATTAGCAGAAAAAATGTAGCCAAAATATAGCTTTGAGTGGACATGTAAGCCTTTAGTTTTAAAATCCTATATCAGAATTGACCAATATTACCCATTGACAGTCTGGGATGTGAATACGATCACCCTGAGGTGAAAAAAGTCTGGCTAAACAGGAGGTTTTTTTTTTAGAGCAGCCTGAAAAAGACTTACAATATGGCTTTAACTAGCAGACTGAAACAGAGTTGAAATATAGCTTCAAGTAGACATGTAAGCCTTTAATTTTAAAGTCCGATATCAGAATTGTCCAATATTACCCAGTGACAGTCTACGATGTGAATAATATCACGCTGACGTGAAATGAGTCTGGCTAAACAGGAGGTTTTGTTTTTAGAGCAGCCTGAAAAAGACTTACAATATGGCTTTAATTAGCAGCCTGAAACAGAGTTTAAATATAGCTTCAAGTAGACATTTAAGCCTATGATTTTCAAATCCTATATCAGAATAGTCTGTTATTACCCAGTGACAGTCTGGGATGTGTATACGATCATCCTGAGGTGAAATGAGTCAGGCTAAACAGGAGGTTTCGTTATTATAGCAGCGTGAAAAAGAGTTACAATATGTCTTTAATTAGCAGCCTGAAAAAGAGTTACAGTATGGCTTTAATTAGCAGCCTGAAAAAGAGTTACATAATGGCTTTAATTAGCAGCCTTCAACAGAGTTGAAATATAGCTTCAAGTAGACATTGAAGCCTATAATTTTAAAATCCTATATCAGAATAGTCTGTTATTACGCAGTGACAGTCTGGGAGGTGTATACGATCACCGTGAGGTGAAATGAGTCTGGCTAAACAGGAGGTTTTGTTTTTAGACCAGCCTGAAAAAGACTTACAATATGGCTTTAATTAGCAGCCTGAAACAGAGTTGAAATATAGCTTCAAGTAGACATGTAAGCCTTTAATTTTAAAGTCCGTTATCAGAATTGTCCAATATTACCAGTGACAGTCTACGATGTGTATAATATCACCCTGACGTGAAATGAGTCTGGCTAAACAGGAGGTTTCGTTTTTAGAGCATCCTGAAAAAGAGTTACAATATGGCTTTAATTAGCAGCCTGAAAAAGAGTTATAGTATGGCTTTAATTAGCAGCCTTAAACAGAGTTGAAATATAGCTTCATGTTGACATTTAAGCCTTTAATTTTAAAATCCTTCATCAGAATTGTCCAATATTAACCAGTGACAGTCTACGATGTGTATAATATCACCCTGAGGTGAAATGAGTCTGGCTAAACAGGAGGTTTTGTTTTTAGAGCAGCCTGAAAAAGAGTTTCAATATGGCTTTAATTAGCAGCCTGAAACAGAGTTGAAATATAGCTTCAAGTAGACATTTAAGCTTCTAATTTTAAAATCCTATATCAGAATAGTCTGATATTTCCCAGTGACAGTCTGGGATTTGTGTACGATCACCCTGAGGTGAAATGAGTCTGGCTAAACAGGAGGTTTTGTGTTTAGAGCAGGCTGAAAAAGAGTTACAATATGTATTTAATTAGCAGAAAAAATGTAGCCAAAATATAGCTTTGAGTGGACATTTAAGCCTTTAGTTTTAAAATCCTATATCAGAATTGACCAATATTACCCATTGACAGTCTGGGATGTGAATACGATCACCCTGAGGTGACAAAAGTCTGGCTAAACAGGAGGTTTTTTTTTAGAGCAGCCTGAAAAAGACTTACAATATGGCTTTAACTAGCAGCCTGAAACAGAGTTGAAATATAGCTTCAAGTAGACATGTAAGCCTTTAATTTTAAAGTCCGATATCAGAATTGTCCAATATTACCCAGTGACAGTCTATGATGTGTATAATATCACCCTGAGGTGAAATGAGTCTGGCTAAACAGGAGGTTTCGTTTTTAGAGCAGCCTGAAAAAGAGTTACAATATGGCTTTAATTAGCAGCCTGAAAAAGAGTTACAGAATGGCTTTAATTAGCAGCCTTAAACAGAGTTGAAATATAGCTTAATGTGGACATTTAAGCCTTTAATTTTAAAATCCTTTATCAGAATTGTCCAATATTAACCAGTGACAGTCTACGATGTGTATGATATCACCCTGAGGTGAAATGAGTCTGGCTAAACAGGAGGTTTTGTTTTTAGAGCAGCCTGAAAAAGACTTACAATATGGCTTTAATTAGCTGCCTGAAACAGAGTTTAAATATAGCTTCAAGTAGACATTTAAGCCTATGATTTTAAAATCCTATATCAGAATAGTCTGTTATTACCCAGTGACAGTCTGGGATGTGTATACGATCATCCTGAGGTGAAATGAGTCAGGCTAAACAGGAGGTTTCGTTATTATAGCAGCGTGAAAAAGAGTTACAATATGTCTTTAATTAGCAGCCTGAAAAAGAGTTACAGTATGGCTTTAATTAGCAGCCTGAAAAAGAGTTACATAATGGCTTTAATTAGCAGCCTTCAACAGAGTTGAAATATAGCTTCAAGTAGACATTGAAGCCTATAATTTTAAAATCCTATATCAGAATAGTCTGTTATTACGCAGTGACAGTCTGGGAGGTGTATACGATCACCGTGAGGTGAAATGAGTCTGGCTAAACAGGAGGTTTTGTTTTTAGACCAGCCTGAAAAAGACTTACAATATGGCTTTAATTAGCAGCCTGAAACAGAGTTGAAATATAGCTTCAAGTAGACATTTTAGCCTATGATTTTAAAATCCTATATCAGAATAGTCTGTTATTACCCAGTGACAGTCTGGGATGTGTATACGATCATCCTGAGGTGAAATGAGTCAGGCTAAACAGGAGGTTTCGTTTTTATAGCAGCGTGAAAAAGAGTTACAATATGTCTTTAATTAGCAGCCTGAAAAAGAGTTACAGTATGGCTTTAATTAGCAGCCTGAAACAGAGCTGAAATATAGCTTTATGTGGACATTTAAGCCTATAATTTTACAATCCTGTATCAGAATATTCTGATATTACCCAGTGACAGTCTGGGATGTGTATACTATCACCCTGAGATGAAATTAGTCTTGTTAAACAGTAGGATTAGTTTTTAGAGCAGCCTGAAAAAGAGTTACAATATGGCTAAATTAGCAGCCAAAATGTAGCCAAATTATAGCTTTGAGTGGACATTTAAGCCTTTAATTTTAAAGTCCTATATCAGAATTGTCCAATATTACCATGTGACAGTCTACGATGTTAATAATATCACCCTGAGGTGAAATGAGTCTGGCTAAACAGGAGGTTTCGTTTTTAGAGCAGCCTGTAAAAGAGTTACAATATGGCTTTAATTAGCAGCCTGAAAAAGAGTTATAGTATGGCTTTAATTAGCAGCCTTAAACAGAGTTGAAATATAGCTTCAAGTAGACATTTAAGCCTTTAATTTTAAAATCCTATATCAGAATATTCTGATATTACCCAGTGACAGTCTGGGATTTGTGTACGATCACCCTGAGGTGAAATGAGTCTGGCTAAACAGGAGGTTTCGTGTTCAGAGCAGGTTGAAAAACATTTACAATATGTCTTTAATTAGCAGCCAAAATGTAGCCAAAATATAGCTTTGAGTGGACATTTAAGCCTTTAATTTTAAAATCCTATATCAGAATTGTCCAATATTACCCAGTGACAGTCTACGATGTGTATAATATCACCCTGAGGTGAAATGAGTCTGGCTAAACAGGAGGTTTCGTTTTTAGAGCAGCCTGTAAAAGAGTTACAATATGGCTTTAATTAGCAGCCTGAAAAAGAGTTATAGTATGGCTTTAATTAGCAGCCTTAAACAGAGTTGAAATATAGCTTCATGTTGACATTTAAGCCTTTAATTTTAAAATCCTTCATCAGAATTGTCCAATATTAACCAGTGACAGTCTACGATGTGTATAATATCACCCTGAGGTGAAATGAGTCTGGCTAAACAGGAGGTTTTGTTTTTAGAGCAGCCTGAAAAAGAGTTTCAATATGGCTTTAATTAGCAGCCTGAAACAGAGTTGAAATATAGCTTCAAGTAGACATTTAAGCTTCTAATTTTAAAATCCTATATCAGAATAGTCTGATATTTCCCAGTGACAGTCTGGGATTTGTGTACGATCACCCTGAGGTGAAATGAGTCTGGCTAAACAGGAGGTTTTGTGTTTAGAGCAGGCTGAAAAAAAGTTACAATAGGTCTTTAATTAGCAGAAAAAATGTAGCCAAAATATAGCTTTGAGTGGACATTTAAGCCTTTAGTTTTAAAATCCTATATCAGAATTGACCAATATTACCCATTGACAGTCTGGGATGTGAATACGATCACCCTGAGGTGAAAAAAGTCTGGCTAAACAGGAGGTTTTTTTTTTAGAGCAGCCTGAAAAAGACTTACAATATGGCTTTAACTAGCAGACTGAAACAGAGTTGAAATATAGCTTCAAGTAGACATGTAAGCCTTTAATTTTAAAGTCCGATATCAGAATTGTCCAATATTACCCAGTGACAGTCTACGATGTGAATAATATCACCCTGACGTGAAATGAGTCTGGCTAAACAGGAGGTTTCGTTTTTAGAGCAGCCTGAAAAAGAGTTACAATATGGCTTTAATTAGCAGCCTGAAAAAGAGTTATAGTATGGCTTTAATTAGCAGCCTTAAAAAGAGTTGAAATATAGCTTCATGTTGACATTTAAGCCTTTAATTTTAAAATCCTTCATCAGAATTGTCCAATATTAACCAGTGACAGTCTACGATGTGTATAATATCACCCTGAGGTGAAATGAGTCTGGCTAAACAGGAGGTTTTGTTTTTAGAGCAGCCTGAAAAAGAGTTTCAATATGGCTTTAATTAGCAGCCTGAAACAGAGTTGAAATATAGCTTCAAGTAGACATTTAAGCTTCTAATTTTAAAATCCTATATCAGAATAGTCTGATATTTCCCAGTGACAGTCTGGGATTTGTGTACGATCACCCTGAGGTGAAATGAGTCTGGCTAAACAGGAGGTTTTGTGTTTAGAGCAGGCTGAAAAAGAGTTACAATATGTATTTAATTAGCAGAAAAAATGTAGCCAAAATATAGCTTTGAGTGGACATTTAAGCCTTTAGTTTTAAAATCCTATATCAGAATTGACCAATATTACCCATTGACAGTCTGGGATGTGAATACGATCACCCTGAGGTGAAAAAAGTCTGGCTAAACAGGAGGTTTTTTTTTTAGAGCAGCCTGAAAAAGACTTACAATATGGCTTTAACTAGCAGCCTGAAACAGAGTTGAAATATAGCTTCAAGTAGACATTTAAGCCTTTAATTTTAAAATCCTATATCAGAATAGTCTGATATTAACCAGTGACAGTCTGGGATTTGTGTATGATCACCCTGAGGTGAAATGAGTCTGGCTAAACAGGAGGTTTCGTGTTCAGAGCAGGTTGAAAAACATTTACAATATGTCTTTAATTAGCAGCCAAAATGTAGCCAAAATATAGCTTTGAGTGGACATTTAAGCCTTTAATTTTAAAATCCTATATCAGAATTGTCCAATATTACCCAGTGACAGTCTACGATGTGTATAATATCACCCTGAGGTGAAATGAGTCTGGCTAAACAGGAGGTTTCGTTTTTAGAGCAGCCTGTAAAAGAGTTACAATATGGCTTTAATTAGCAGCCTGAAAAAGAGTTATAGTATGGCTTTAATTAGCAGCCTTAAACAGAGTTGAAATATAGCTTCATGTTGACATTTAAGCCTTTAATTTTAAAATCCTTCATCAGAATTGTCCAATATTAACCAGTGACAGTCTACGATGTGTATAATATCACCCTGAGGTGAAATGAGTCTGGCTAAACAGGAGGTTTTGTTTTTAGAGCAGCCTGAAAAAGAGTTTCAATATGGCTTTAATTAGCAGCCTGAAACAGAGTTGAAATATAGCTTCAAGTAGACATTTAAGCTTCTAATTTTAAAATCCTATATCAGAATAGTCTGATATTTCCCAGTGACAGTCTGGGATTTGTGTACGATCACGCTGAGGTGAAATGAGTCTGGCTAAACAGGAGGTTTTGTGTTTAGAGCAGGCTGAAAAAGAGTTACAATATGTATTTAATTAGCAGAAAAAATGTAGCCAAAATATAGCTTTGAGTGGACATTTAAGCCTTTAGTTTTAAAATCCTATATCAGAATTGACCAATATTACCCATTGACAGTCTGGGATGTGAATATGATCACCCTGAGGTGAAAAAAGTCTGGCTAAACAGGAGGTTTTTTTTTTAGAGCAGCCTGAAAAAGACTTACAATATGGCTTTAACTAGCAGCCTGAAACAGAGTTGAAATATAGCTTCAAGTAGACATGTAAGCCTTTAATTTTAAAGTCCGATATCGGAATTGTCCAATATTACCCAGTGACAGTCTACGATGTGTATAATATCACCCTGAGGTGAAATGAGTCTGGCTAAACAGGAGGTTTCGTTTTTAGAGCAGCCTGAAAAAGAGTTACAATATGGCTTTAATTAGCAGCCTGAAAAAGAGTTACAGAATGGCTTTAATTAGTAGCCTTAAACAGAGTTGAAATATAGCTTAATGTGGACATTTAAGCTTTTAATTTTAAAATCCTTTATCAGAATTGTCCAATATTAACCAGTGACAGTCTACGATGTGTATGATATCACCCTGAGGTGAAATGAGTCTGGCTAAACAGGAGGTTTTGTTTTTAGAGCAGCCTGAAAAAGAGTTACAGTATGGCTTTAATTAGCAGCCTGAAACAGAGTTGAAATATAGCTTCAAGTAGACATTGAAGCCTATAATTTTAAAATCCTATATCAGAATAGTCTGTTATTACGCAGTGACAGTCTGGGAGGTGTATACGATCACCGTGAGTTGAAATGAGTCTGGCTAAACAGGAGGTTTTGTTTTTAGAGCAGCCTGAAAAAGACTTAAAATATGGCTTTAATTAGCAGCCTGAAACAGAGTTTAAATATAGCTTCAAGTAGACATTTAAGCCCATGATTTTAAAATCCTATATCAGAATAGTCTGTTATTACCCAGTGACAGTCTGGGATGTGTATACGATCATCCTGAGGTGAAATGAGTCAGGCTAAACAGGAGGTTTCGTTTTTATAGCAGCGTGAAAAAGAGTTACAATATGTCTTTAATTAGCAGCCTGAAAAATAGTTACAGTATGGCTTTAATTAGCAGCCTGAAACAGAGCTGAAATATAGCTTTATGTGGACATTTAAGCCTATAATTTTACAATCCTATATCAGAATATTCTGATATTACCCAGTGACAGTCTGGGATGTGTATACTATCACCCTGAGATGAAATTAGTCTTGTTAAACAATAGGTTTAGTTTTTAGAGCAGCCTGAAAAAGAGTTACAATATGGATAAATTAGCAGCCAAAATGTAGCCAAATTATAGCTTTGAGTGGACATTTAAGCCTTTAATTTTAAAGTGCTATATCAGAATTGTCCAATATTACCCTGTGACAGTCTACTATGTTAATAATATCACCCTGAGGTGAAATGAGTCTGGCTAAACAGGAGGTTTCGTTTTTAGAGCAGCCTGTAAAAGAGTTACAATATGGCTTTAATTAGCAGCCTGAAAAAGAGTTATAGTATGGCTTTAATTAGCAGCCTTAAACAGAGTTGAAATATAGCTTCATGTTGACATTTAAGCCTTTAATTTTAAAATCCTTAATCAGAATTGTCCAATATTATCCAGTGACAGTCTACGATGTGTATAATATCACCCTGAGGTGAAATGAGTCTGGCTAAACAGGAGGTTTTGTTTTTAGAGCAGCCTGAAAAAGAGTTTCAATATGGCTTTAATTAGCAGCCTGAAACAGAGTTGAAATATAGCTTCAAGTAGACATTTAAGCTTCTAATTTTAAAATCCTATATCAGAATAGTCTGATATTTCCCAGTGACAGTCTGGGATTTGTGTACGATCACCCTGAGGTGAAATGAGTCTGGCTAAACAGGAGGTTTTGTGTTTAGAGCAGGCTGAAAAAGAGTTAGAATATGTCTTTAATTAGCAGAAAAAATGTAGCCAAAATATAGCTTTGAGTGGACATTTAAGCCTTTAGTTTTAAAATCCTATATCAGAATTGACCAATATTACCCATTGACAGTCTGGGATGTGAATATGATCACCCTGAGGTGAAAAAAGTCTGGCTAAACAGGAGGTTTTTTTTTTAGAGCAGCCTGAAAAAGACTTACAATATGGCTTTAACTAGCAGCCTGAAACAGAGTTGAAATATAGCTTCAAGTAGACATGTAAGCCTTTAATTTTAAAGTCCGTTATCAGAATTGTCCAATATTACCAGTGACAGTCTACGATGTGTATAATATCACCCTGACGTGAAATGAGTCTGGCTAAACAGGAGGTTTCGTTTTTAGAGCAGCCTGAAAAAGAGTTACAATATGGCTTTAATTAGCAGCCTGAAAAAGAGTTATAGTATGGCTTTAATTAGCAGCCTTAAACAGAGTTGAAATATAGCTTCATGTTGACATTTAAGCCTTTAATTTTAAAATCCTTCATCAAAATTGTCCAATATTAACCAGTGACAGTCTACGATGTGTATAATATCACCCTGAGGTGAAATGAGTCTGGCTAAACAGGAGGTTTTGTTTTTAGAGCAGCCTGAAAAAGAGTTTCAATATGGCTTTAATTAGCAGCCTGAAACAGAGTTGAAATATAGCTTCAAGTAGACATTTAAGCTTCTAATTTTAAAATCCTATATCAGAATAGTCTGATATTTCCCAGTGACAGTCTGGGATTTGTGTACGATCACCCTGAGGTGAAATGAGTCTGGCTAAACAGGAGGTTTTGTGTTTAGAGCAGGCTGAAAAAGAGTTACAATATGTATTTAATTAGCAGAAAAAATGTAGCCAAAATATAGCTTTGAGTGGACGTTTAAGCCTTTAGTTTTAAAATCCTATATCAGAATTGACCAATATTACCCATTGACAGTCTGAGATGTGAATACGATCACCCTGAGGTGAGAAAAGTCTGGCTAAACAGGAGGTTTTTTTTTAGAGCAGCCTGAAAAAGACTTACAATATGGCTTTAACTAGCAGCCTGAAACAGAGTTGAAATATAGCTTCAAGTAGACATGTAAGCCTTTAATTTTAAAGTCCGATATCAGAATTGTCCAATATTACCCAGTGACAGTCTATGATGTGTATAATATCACCCTGAGGTGAAATGAGTCTGGCTAAACAGGAGGTTTCGTTTTTAGAGCAGCCTGAAAAAGAGTTACAATATGGCTTTAATTAGCAGTCTGAAAAAGAGTTACAGAATGGCTTTAATTAGCAGCCTTAAACAGAGTTGAAATATAGCTTAATGTGGACATTTAAGCCTTTAATTTTAAAATCCTTTATCAGAATTGTCCAATATTAACCAGTGACAGTCTACGATGTGTATGATATCACCCTGATGTGAAATGAGTCTGGCTAAAAAGGAGGTTTTGTTTTTAGAGCAGCCTGAAAAAGACTTACAATATGGCTTTAATTAGCAGCCTGAAACAGAGTTTAAATATAGCTTCAAGTAGACATTTAAGCCTATGATTTTAAAATCCTATATCAGAATAGTCTGTTATTACCCAGTGACAGTCTGGGATGTGTATACGATCATCCTGAGGTGAAATGAGTCAGGCTAAACAGGAGGTTTCGTTATTATAGCAGCGTGAAAAAGAGTTACAATATGTCTTTAATTAGCAGCCTGAAAAAGAGTTACAGTATGGCTTTAATTAGCAGCCTGAAAAAGAGTTACATAATGGCTTTAATTAGCAGCCTTCAACAGAGTTGAAATATAGCTTCAAGTAGACATTGAAGCCTATAATTTTAAAATCCTATATCAGAATAGTCTGTTATTACGCAGTGACAGTCTGGGAGGTGTATACGATCACCGTGAGGTGAAATGAGTCTGGCTAAACAGGAGGTTTTGTTTTTAGACCAGCCTGAAAAAGACTTACAATATGGCTTTAATTAGCAGCCTGAAACAGAGTTGAAATATAGCTTCAAGTAGACATTTTAGCCTATGATTTTAAAATCCTATATCAGAATAGTCTGTTATTACCCAGTGACAGTCTGGGATGTGTATACGATCATCCTGAGGTGAAATGAGTCAGGCTAAACAGGAGGTTTCATTTTTATAGCAGCGTGAAAAAGAGTTACAATATGTCTTTAATTAGCAGCCTGAAAAAGAGTTACAGTATGGCTTTAATTAGCAGCCTGAAACAGAGCTGAAATATAGCTTTATGTGGACATTTAAGCCTATAATTTTACAATCCTATATCAGAATATTCTGATATTACCCAGTGACAGTCTGGGATGTGTATACTATCACCCTGAGATGAAATTAGTCTTGTTAAACAGTAGGATTAGTTTTTAGAGCAGCCTGAAAAAGAGTTACAATATGGCTAAATTAGCAGCCAAAATGTAGCCAAATTATAGCTTTGAGTGGACATTTAGGCCTTTAATTTTAAAGTCCTATATCAGAATTGTCCAATATTACCCTGTGACAGTCTACTATGTTAATAATATCACCCTGAGGTGAAATGAGTCTGGCTAAACAGGAGGTTTCGTTTTTAGAGCAGCCTGTAAAAGAGTTACAATATGGCTTTAATTAGCAGCCTGAAAAAGAGTTATAGTATGGCTTTAATTAGCAGCCTTAAACAGAGTTGAAATATAGCTTCAAGTAGACATTTAAGCCTTTAATTTTAAAATCCTATATCAGAATAGTCTGATATTACCCAGTGACAGTCTGGGATTTGTGTACGATCACCCTGAGGTGAAATGAGTCTGGCTAAACAGGAGGTTTCGTGTTCAGAGCAGGTTGAAAAACATTTACAATATGTCTTTAATTAGCAGCCAAAATGTAGCCAAAATATAGCTTTGAGTGGACATTTAAGCCTTTAATTTTAAAATCCTATATCAGAATTGTCCAATATTACCCAGTGACAGTCTACGATGTGTATAATATCACCCTGAGGTGAAATGAGTCTGGCTAAACAGGAGGTTTCGTTTTTAGAGCAGCCTGTAAAAGAGTTACAATATGGCTTTAATTAGCAGCCTGAAAAAGAGTTATAGTATGGCTTTAATTAGCAGCCTTAAACAGAGTTGAAATATAGCTTCATGTTGACATTTAAGCCTTTAATTTTAAAATCCTTCATCAGAATTGTCCAATATTAACCAGTGACAGTCTACGATGTGTATAATATCACCCTGAGGTGAAATGAGTCTGGCTAAACAGGAGGTTTTGTTTTTAGAGCAGCCTGAAAAAGAGTTTCAATATGGCTTTAATTAGCAGCCTGAAACAGAGTTGAAATATAGCTTCAAGTAGACATTTAAGCTTCTAATTTTAAAATCCTATATCAGAATAGTCTGATATTTCCCAGTGACAGTCTGGGATTTGTGTACGATCACCCTGAGGTGAAATGAGTCTGGCTAAACAGGAGGTTTTGTGTTTAGAGCAGGCTGAAAAAGAGTTACAATATGTCTTTAATTAGCAGAAAAAATGTAGCCAAAATATAGCTTTGAGTGGACATGTAAGCCTTTAGTTTTAAAATCCTATATCAGAATTGACCAATATTACCCATTGACAGTCTGGGATGTGAATACGATCACCCTGAGGTGAAAAAAGTCTGGCTAAACAGGAGGTTTTTTTTTTAGAGCAGCCTGAAAAAGACTTACAATATGGCTTTAACTAGCAGACTGAAACAGAGTTGAAATATAGCTTCAAGTAGACATGTAAGCCTTTAATTTTAAAGTCCGATATCAGAATTGTCCAATATTACCCAGTGACAGTCTACGATGTGAATAATATCACCCTGACGTGAAATGAGTCTGGCTAAACAGGAGGTTTTGTTTTTAGAGCAGCCTGAAAAAGACTTACAATATGGCTTTAATTAGCAGCCTGAAACAGAGTTTAAATATAGCTTCAAGTAGACATTTAAGCCTATGATTTTCAAATCCTATATCAGAATAGTCTGTTATTACCCAGTGACAGTCTGGGATGTGTATACGATCATCCTGAGGTGAAATGAGTCAGGCTAAACAGGAGGTTTCGTTATTATAGCAGCGTGAAAAAGAGTTACAATATGTCTTTAATTAGCAGCCTGAAAAAGAGTTACAGTATGGCTTTAATTAGCAGCCTGAAAAAGAGTTACATAATGGCTTTAATTAGCAGCCTTCAACAGAGTTGAAATATAGCTTCAAGTAGACATTGAAGCCTATAATTTTAAAATCCTATATCAGAATAGTCTGTTATTACGCAGTGACAGTCTGGGAGGTGTATACGATCACCGTGAGGTGAAATGAGTCTGGCTAAACAGGAGGTTTTGTTTTTAGACCAGCCTGAAAAAGACTTACAATATGGCTTTAATTAGCAGCCTGAAACAGAGTTGAAATATAGCTTCAAGTAGACATTTTAGCCAATGATTTTAAAATCCTATATCAGAATAGTCTGATATTTCCCAGTGACAGTCTGGGATTTGTGTACGATCACCCTGAGGTGAAATGAGTCTGGCTAAACAGGAGGTTTTGTGTTCAGAGCAGGTTGAAAAACATTTACAATATGTCTTTAATTAGCAGCCAAAATGTAGCCAAAATATAGCTTTGAGTGGACATTTAAGCCTTTAATTTTAAAATCCTATATCAGAATTGTCCAATATTACCCAGTGACAGTCTACGATGTGTATAATATCACCCTGAGGTGAAATGAGTCTGGCTAAACAGGAGGTTTCGTTTTTAGAGCAGCCTGTAAAAGAGTTACAATATGGCTTTAATTAGCAGCCTGAAAAAGAGTTATAGTATGGCTTTAATTAGCAGCCTTAAACAGAGTTGAAATATAGCTTCATGTTGACATTTAAGCCTTTAATTTTAAAATCCTTCATCAGAATTGTCCAATATTAACCAGTGACAGTCTACGATGTGTATAATATCACCCTGAGGTGAAATGAGTCTGGCTAAACAGGAGGTTTTGTTTTTAGAGCAGCCTGAAAAAGAGTTTCAATATGGCTTTAATTAGCAGCCTGAAACAGAGTTGAAATATAGCTTCAAGTAGACATTTAAGCTTCTAATTTTAAAATCCTATATCAGAATAGTCTGATATTTCCCAGTGACAGTCTGGGATTTGTGTACGATCACCCTGAGGTGAAATGAGTCTGGCTAAACAGGAGGTTTTGTGTTTAGAGCAGGCTGAAAAAGAGTTACAATATGTCTTTAATTAGCAGAAAAAATGTAGCCAAAATATAGCTTTGAGTGGACATGTAAGCCTTTAGTTTTAAAATCCTATATCAGAATTGACCAATATTACCCATTGACAGTCTGGGATGTGAATACGATCACCCTGAGGTGAAAAAAGTCTGGCTAAACAGGAGGTTTTTTTTTTAGAGCAGCCTGAAAAAGACTTACAATATGGCTTTAACTAGCAGACTGAAACAGAGTTGAAATATAGCTTCAAGTAGACATGTAAGCCTTTAATTTTAAAGTCCGATATCAGAATTGTCCAATATTACCCAGTGACAGTCTACGATGTGAATAATATCACCCTGACGTGAAATGAGTCCGGCTAAACAGGAGGTTTTGTTTTTAGAGCAGCCTGAAAAAGACTTACAATATGGCTTTAATTAGCAGCCTGAAACAGAGTTTAAATATAGCTTCAAGTAGACATTTAAGCCTATGATTTTCAAATCCTATATCAGAATAGTCTGTTATTACCCAGTGACAGTCTGGGATGTGTATACGATCATCCTGAGGTGAAATGAGTCAGGCTAAACAGGAGGTTTCGTTATTATAGCAGCGTGAAAAAGAGTTACAATATGTCTTTAATTAGCAGCCTGAAAAAGAGTTACAGTATGGCTTTAATTAGCAGCCTGAAAAAGAGTTACATAATGGCTTTAATTAGCAGCCTTCAACAGAGTTGAAATATAGCTTCAAGTAGACATTGAAGCCTATAATTTTAAAATCCTATATCAGAATAGTCTGTTATTACGCAGTGACAGTCTGGGAGGTGTATACGATCACCGTGAGGTGAAATGAGTCTGGCTAAACAGGAGGTTTTGTTTTTAGACCAGCCTGAAAAAGACTTACAATATGGCTTTAATTAGCAGCCTGAAACAGAGTTGAAATATAGCTTCAAGTAGACATTTTAGCCAATGATTTTAAAATCCTATATCAGAATAGTCTGATATTTCCCAGTGACAGTCTGGGATTTGTGTACGATCACCCTGAGGTGAAATGAGTCTGGCTAAACAGGAGGTTTTGTGTTTAGAGCAGGCTGAAAAAGAGTTACAATATGTATTTAATTAGCAGAAAAAATGTAGCCAAAATATAGCTTTGAGTGGACATTTAAGCCTTTAGTTTTAAAATCCTATATCAGAATTGACCAATATTACCCATTGACAGTCTGGGATGTGAATACGATCACCCTGAGGTGAAAAAAGTCTGGCTAAACAGGAGGTTTTTTTTTTTAGAGCAGCCTGAAAAAGACTTACAATATGGCTTTAAATAGCAGCCTGAAACAGAGTTGAAATATAGCTTCAAGTAGACATGTAAGCCTTTAATTTTAAAGTCCGATATCAGAATTGTCCAATATTACCCAGTGACAGTCTACGATGTGTATAATATCACCCTGAGGTGAAATGAGTCTGGCTAAACAGGAGGTTTCGTTTTTAGAGCAGCCTGAAAAAGAGTTACAATATGGCTTTAATTAGCAGCCTGAAAAAGAGTTACAGTATGGCTTTAATTAGCAGCCTGAAACAGAGTTGAAATATAGCTTCATGTTGACATTTAAGCCTTTAATTTTAAAATCCTTCATCAGAATTGCCCAATATTAACCAGTGACAGTCTACGATGTGTATAATATCACCCTGAGGTGAAATGAGTCTGGCTAAACAGGAGGTTTCGTTTTTAGAGCAGCCTGAAAAAGAGTTACAATATGGCTTTAATTAGCAGCCTGAAAAAGAGTTACAGAATGGCTTTAATTAGCAGCCTTAAACAGAGTTGAAATATAGCTTTATGTGGACATTTAAGCCTATAATTTTACAATCCTATATCAGAATATTCTGATATTACCCAGTGACAGTCTGGGATGTGTATACTATCACCCTGAGATGAAATTAGTCTTGTTAAACAGTAGGTTTAGTTTTTAGAGCAGCCTGAAAAAGAGTTACAATATGGCTAAATTAGCAGCCAAAATGTAGCCAAATTATAGCTTTGAGTGGACATTTAAGCCTTTAATTTTAAAGTCCTATATCAGAATTGTCCAATATTACCCTGTGACAGTCTACTATGTTAATAATATCACCCTGAGGTGAAATGAGTCTGGCTAAACAGGAGGTTTCGTTTTTAGAGCAGCCTGTAAAAGAGTTACAATATGGCTTTAATTAGCAGCCTGAAAAAGAGTTATAGTATGGCTTTAATTAGCAGCCTTAAACAGAGTTGAAATATAGCTTCAAGTAGACATTTAAGCTTCTAATTTTAAAATCCTATATCAGAATAGTCTGATATTTCCCAGTGACAGTCTGGGATTTGTGTACGATCACCCTGAGGTGAAATGAGTCTGGCTAAACAGGAGGTTTTGTGTTTAGAGCAGGCTGAAAAAGAGTTACAATATGTCTTTAATTAGCAGAAAAAATGTAGCCAAAATATAGCTTTGAGTGGACATTTAAGCCTTTAGTTTTAAAATCCTATATCAGAATTGACCAATATTACCCATTGACAGTCTGGGATGTGAATATGATCACCCTGAGGTGAAAAAAGTCTGGCTAAATAGGAGGTTTTTTTTTAGAGCAGCCTGAAAAAGACTTACAATATGGCTTTAACTAGCAGACTGAAACAGAGTTGAAATATAGCTTCAAGTAGACATGTAAGCCTTTAATTTTAAAGTCCGATATCAGAATTGTCCAATATTACCCAGTGACAGTCTACGATGTGTATAATATCACCCTGACGTGAAATGAGTCTGGCTAAACAGGAGGTTTCGTTTTTAGAGCAGCCTGAAAAAGAGTTACAATATGGCTTTAATTAGCAGCCTTAAACAGAGTTGAAATATAGCTTCATGTTGACATTTAAGCCTTTAATTTTAAAATCCTTCATCAGAATTGTCCAATATTAACCAGTGACAGTCTACGATGTGTATAATATCACCCTGAGGTGAAATGAGTCTGGCTAAACAGGAGGTTTTGTTTTTAGAGCAGCCTGAAAAAGAGTTTCAATATGGCTTTAATTAGCAGCCTGAAACAGAGTTGAAATATAGCTTCAAGTAGACATTTAAGCTTCTAATTTTAAAATCCTATATCAGAATAGTCTGATATTTCCCAGTGACAGTCTGGGATTTGTGTACGATCACCCTGAGGTGAAATGAGTCTGGCTAAACAGGAGGTTTTGTGTTTAGAGCAGGCTGAAAAAGAGTTACAATATGTATTTAATTAGCAGAAAAAATGTAGCCAAAATATAGCTTTGAGTGGACATTTAAGCCTTTAGTTTTAAAATCCTATATCAGAATTGACCAATATTACCCATTGACAGTCTGGGATGTGAATACGATCACCCTGAGGTGAAAAAAGTCTGGCTAAACAGGAGGTTTTTTTTTTAGAGCAGCCTGAAAAAGACTTACAATATGGCTTTAACTAGCAGCCTGAAACAGAGTTGGAATATAGCTTCAAGTAGACATGTAAGCCTTTAATTTTAAAGTCCGATATCAGAATTGTCCAATATTACCCAGTGACAGTCTACGATGTGTATAATATCACCCTGAGGTGAAATGAGTCTGGCTAAACAGGAGGTTTCGTTTTTAGAGCAGCCTGAAAAAGAGTTACAATATGGCTTTAATTAGCAGCCTGAAAAAGAGTTACAGAATGGCTTTAATTAGCAGCCTTAAACAGAGTTGAAATATAGCTTAATGTGGACATTTAAGCCTTTAATTTTAAAATCCTTTATCAGAATTGTCCAATATTAACCAGTGACAGTCTACGATGTGTATGATATCACCCTGAGGTGAAATGAGTCTGGCTAAGCAGGAGGTTTTGTTTTTAGAGCAGCCTGAAAAAGAGTTACAGTATGGCTTTAATTAGCAGCCTGAAAAAGAGTTACAGAATGGCTTTAATTAGCAGCCTGAAACAGAGTTGAAATATAGCTTAATGTGGACATTTAAGCCTTTAATTTTAAAATCCTTTATCAGAATTGTCCAATATTAACCAGTGACAGTCTACGATGTGTATGATATCACCCTGAGGTGAAATGAGTCTGGCTAAACAGGAGGTTTTGTTTTTAGACCAGCCTGAAAAAGACTTACAATATGGCTTTAATTAGCAGCCTGAAACAGAGTTGAAATATAGCTTCAAGTAGACATTTAAGCCTATGATTTTAAAATCCTATATCAGAATAGTCTGTTATTACCCAGTGACAGTCTGGGATGTGTATACGATCATCCTGAGGTGAAATGAGTCAGGCTAAACAGGAGGTTTTGTTTTTATAGCAGCGTGAAAAAGAGTTACAATATGTCTTTAATTAGCAGCCTGAAAAAGAGTTACAGTATGGCTTTAATTAGCAGCCTGAAACAGAGCTGAAATATAGCTTTATGTGGACATTTAAGCCTATAATTTTACAATCCTATATCAGAATATTCTGATATTACCCAGTGACAGTCTGGGATGTGTATACTATCACCCTGAGATGAAATTAGTCTTGTTAAACAGTAGGTTTAGTTTTTAGAGCAGCCTGAAAAAGAGTTACAATATGGCTAAATTAGCAGCCAAAATGTAGCCAAATTATAGCTTTGAGTGGACATTTAAGCCTTTAATTTTAAAGTCCTATATCAGAATTGTCCAATATTACCCTGTGACAGTCTACTATGTTAATAATATCACACTGAGGTGAAATGAGTCTGGCTAAACAGGAGGTTTCGTTTTAGAGCAGCCTGTAAAAGAGTTACAATATGGCTTCAATTAGCAGCCTGAAAAAGAGTTATAGTATGGCTTTAATTAGCAGCCTTAAACAGAGTTGAAATATAGCTTCAAGTAGACATTTAAGCCTTTAATTTTAAAATCCTATATCAGAATAGTCTGATATTACCCAGTGACAGTCTGGGATGTGTGTACGATCACCCTGAGGTGAAATGAGTCTGGCTAAACAGGAGGTTTCGTGTTCAGAGCAGGTTGAAAAACATTTACAATATGTCTTTAATTAGCAGCCAAAATGTAGCCAAAATATAGCTTTGAGTGGACATTTAAGCCTTTAATTTTAAAATCCTATATCAGAATTGTCCAATATTACCCAGTGACAGTCTACGATGTGTTTAATATCACTCTGAGGTGAAATGAGTCTGGCTAAACAGGAGGTTTCGTTTTTAGAGCAGCCTGTAAAAGAGTTACAATATGGCTTTAATTAGCAGCCTGAAAAAGAGTTATAGTATGGCTTTAATTAGCAGCCTTAAACAGAGTTGAAATATAGCTTCATGTTGACATTTAAGCCTTTAATTTTAAAATCCTTCATCAGAATTGACAAATATTACCCATTGAGAGTCTACGATGTGTATAATATCACCCTGAGGTGAAATGAGTCTGGCTAAACAGGAGATTTTGTTTTTAGAGCAGCCTGAAAAAGAGTTACAGTATGGCTTTATTTAACAGTCTGAAACAGAGTTGAAATATAGCTTTAAGTGGACATTTAAGCCTTTAATTTTAAAATCCTTTATCAGAATATTCTGATATTACCCATTGACAGTCTGGGATGTGTATACGATCACCCTGATGTGAAAAGAGTCTGGCTAAACAGAAGGTTTCGTTTTTAGAGCAGCCTGAAAAAGAGTTACAATATGGCTTTAATTAGCAGCCAAAATGTAGCCAAATTATAGCTTTGAGTGGAAATTTAAGCCTTTAATTTTAAAGTCCTATATCAGAATTGTCCAATATTACCCAGTGACAGTCTACAATGTGTATAATATCACCCTGAGGTGAAATGAGTCTGGCTAAACAGGAGGTTTCGTTTTTAGAGCAGCCTGAAAAAGAGTTACAATATGGCTTTGATCAGCAGTCTGAAACAGAGTTGAAATATAGCTTTAAGTGGACATTTAAGCCTTTAATTTTAAAATCCTTTATCAGAATAGTCTGATATTACCCATTGACAGTCTGGGATGTGTATATGATCACCCTGAGGTGAAAAGAGTCTGGCTAAACAGAAGGTTTCGTTTTTAGAGCAGCCTGAAAAAGAGTTACAATATGGCTTTAATTAGCAGCCAATATGTAGCCAAATTATAGCTTTGAGTGGAAATTTAAGCCTTTAATTTTAAAGTCCTATATCAGAATTGTCCAATATTACCCATTGACAGTCTACGATGTGTATAATATCACCCTGAGGTGAAATGAGTCTGGCTAAACAGGAGGTTTCGTTTTTAGAGCAGCCTGAAAAAGAGTTACAATATGGCTTTAATTAGCAGCCTGAAAAAGAGTTATAGTATGGCTTTAATTAGCAGCCTTAAACAGAGTTGAAATATAGCTTCATGTTGACATTTAAGCCTTTAATTTTAAAATCCTTCATCAGAATTGTCCAATATTAACCAGTGACAGTCTACGATGTGTATAATATCACCCTGAGGTGAAATGAGTCTGGCTAAACAGGAGGTTTTGTTTTTAGAGCAGCCTGAAAAAGAGTTTCAATATGGCTTTAATTAGCAGCCTGAAACAGAGTTGAAATATAGCTTCAAGTAGACATTTAAGCTTCTAATTTTAAAATCCTATATCAGAATAGTCTGATATTTCCCAGTGACAGTCTGGGATTTGTGTACGATCACCCTGAGGTGAAATGAGTCTGGCTAAACAGGAGGTTTTGTGTTTAGAGCAGGCTGAAAAAGAGTTACAATATGTATTTAATTAGCAGAAAAAATGTAGCCAAAATATAGCTTTGAGTGGACATTTAAGCCTTTAGTTTTAAAATCCTATATCAGAATTGACCAATATTACCCATTGACAGTCTGGGATGTGAATACGATCACCCTGAGGTGAAAAAAGTCAGGCTAAACAGGAGGTTTTTTTTTTAGAGCAGCCTGAAAAAGACTTACAATATGGCTTTAACTAGCAGCCTGAAACAGAGTTGAAATATAGCTTCAAGTAGACATGTAAGCCTTTAATTTTAAAGTCCGATATCAGAATTGTCCAATATTACCCAGTGACAGTCTACGATGTGTATAATATCACCCTGAGGTGAAATGAGTCTGGCTAAACAGGAGGTTTCGTTTTTAGAGCAGCCTGAAAAAGAGTTACAATATGGCTTTAATTAGCAGCCTGAAAAAGAGTTACAGAATGGCTTTAATTAGCAGCCTTAAACATAGTTGAAATATAGCTTAATGTGGACATTTAAGCCTTTAATTTTAAAATCCTTTATCAGAATTGTCCAATATTAACCAGTGACAGTCTACGATGTGTATGATATCAGCCTGAGGTGAAATGAGTCTGGCTAAACAGGAGGTTTTGTTTTTAGAGCAGCCTGAAAAAGAGTTACAGTATGGCTTTAATTAGCAGCCTGAAACAGAGTTGAAATATAGCTTCAAGTAGACATTGAAGCCTATAATTTTAAAATCCTATATCAGAATAGTCTGTTATTACGCAGTGACAGTCTGGGAGGTGTATACCATCATCCTGAGGTGAAATGAGTCAGGCTAAACAGGAGGTTTCGTTTTTATAGCAGCGTGAAAAAGAGTTACAATATGTCTTTAATTAGCAGCCTGAAAAAGAGTTACAGTATGGCTTTAATTAGCAGCCTGAAACAGAGCTGAAATATAGCTTTATGTGGACATTTAAGCCTATAATTTTACAATCCTATATCAGAATATTCTGTTATTACCCAGTGACAGTCTGGGATGTGTATACTATCACCCTGAGATGAAATTAGTATTGTTAAACAGTAGGTTTAGTTTTTAGAGCAGCCTGAAAAAGAGTTACAATATGGCTAAATTAGCAGCCAAAATGTAGCCAAATTATAGCTTTGAGTGGACATTTAAGCCTTTAATTTTAAAGTTCTATATCAGAATTGTCCAATATTACCCTGTGACAGTCTACTATGTTAATAATATCACCCTGAGGTGAAATGAGTCTGGCTAAACAGGAGGTTTCGTTTTTAGAGCAGCCTGTAAAAGAGTTACAATACGGCTTTAATTAGCAGCCTGAAAAAGAGTTATAGTATTGTTTTAATTAGCAGCCTTAAACAGAGTTGAAATATAGCTTCATGTTGACATTTAAGCCTTTAATTTTAAAATCCTTCATCAGAATTGTCCAATATTAACCAGTGACAGTCTACGATGTGTATAATATCAACCTGAGGTGAAATGAGTCTGGCTAAACAGGAGGTTTTGTTTTTAGAGCAGCCTGAAAAAGAGTTTCAATATGGCTTTAATTAGCAGCCTGAAACAGAGTTGAAATATAGCTTCAAGTAGACATTTAAGCTTATAATTTTAAAATCCTATATCAAAATAGTCTGATATTTCCCAGTGACAGTCTGGGATTTGTGTACGATCACCCTGAGGTGAAATGAGTCTGGCTAAACAGGAGGTTTTGTGTTTAGAGCAGGCTGAAAAAGAGTTACAATATGTCTTTAATTAGCAGAAAAAATGTAGCCAAATTATAGCTTTGAGTGGACATTTAAGCCTTTAGTTTTAAAATCCTATATCATAATTGACCAATATTACCCATTGACAGTCTGGGATGTGAATACGATCACCCTGAGGTGAAAAAAGTCTGGCTAAACAGGAGGTTTTTTTTTTAGAGCAGCCTGAAAAAGACTTACAATATGGCTTTAACTAGCAGCCTGAAACAGAGTTGAAATATAGCTTCAAGTAGACATGTAAGCCTTTAATTTTAAAGTCCGATATCAGAATTGTCCAATATTACCCAGTGACAGTCTACGATGTGTATAATATCACCCTGAGGTGAAATGAGTCTGGCTAAACAGGAGGTTTCGTTTTTAGAGCAGCCTGAAAAAGAGTTACAATATGGCTTTAATTAGCAGCCTGAAAAAGAGTTACAGAATGGCTTTAATTAGCAGCCTTAAACATAGTTGAAATATAGCTTAATGTGGACATTTAAGCCTTTAATTTTAAAATCCTTCATCAGAATTGTCCAATATTAACCAGTGACAGTCTACGATGTGTATAATATCACCCTGAGGTGAAATGAGTCTGGCTAAACAGGAGGTTTTGTTTTTAGAGCAGCCTGAAAAAGAGTTTCAATATGGCTTTAATTAGCAGCCTGAAACAGAGTTGAAATATAGCTTCAAGTAGACATTTAAGCTTCTAATTTTAAAATCCTATATCAGAATAGTCTGATATTTCCCAGTGACAGTCTGGGATTTGTGTACGATCACCCTGAGGTGAAATGAGTCTGGCTAAACAGGAGGTTTTGTGTTTAGAGCAGGCTGAAAAAGAGTTACAATATGTATTTAATTAGCAGAAAAAATGTAGCCAAAATATAGCTTTGAGTGGACATTTAAGCCTTTAGTTTTAAAATCCTTTATCAGAATTGACCAATATTACCCAGTGACAGTCTAGGAGGTGTATACGATCACCATGAGGTGAAATGAGTCTGGCTAAACAGGAGGTTTTGTTTTTAGAGCAGCCTGAAAAAGACTTACAATATGGCTTTAATTAGCAGCCTGAAGCAGAGTTGAAATATAGCTTTAAGTAGACATTTAAGCCTATCATTTTAAAATCCTATATCAGAATAGTCTGATATTACCCACTGAAAGTCTGGGATTTGTGTACGATCACGCTGAGGTGAAATGAGTCTGGCTAAACAGGAGGTTTCGTGTCTAGAGCAGGCTGAAAAAGAGTTACAATATGTCTTTAATTATCAGCCAAAATGTAGCCAAAATATAGCTTTGACTGGACATTTAATCCTTTAGTTTTAAAATCCTATATCAGAATTGACAAATATTACCCATTGAGAGTCTACGATGTGTATAATATCACCCTGAGGTGAAATGAGTCTGGCTAAACAGGAGATTTTGTTTTTAGAGCAGCCTGAAAAAGAGTTACAGTATGGCTTTAATTAGCAGTCTGAAACAGAGTTGAAATATAGCTTTAAGTGGACATTTAAGCCTTTAATTTTAAAATCCTTTATCAGAATATTCTGATATTACCCATTGACAGTCTGGGATGTGTATACGATCACCCTGATGTGAAAAGAGTCTGGCTAAACAGAAGGTTTCGTTTTTAGAGCAGCCTGAAAAAGAGTTACAATATGGCTTTAATTAGCAGCCAAAATGTAGCCAAATTATAGCTTTGAGTGGAAATTTAAGCCTTTAATTTTAAAGTCCTATATCAGAATTGTCCAATATTACCCAGTGACAGTCTACAATGTGTATAATATCACCCTGAGGTGAAATGAGTCTGGCTAAACAGGAGGTTTCGTTTTTAGAGCAGCCTGAAAAAGAGTTACAATATGGCTTTGATCAGCAGTCTGAAACAGAGTTGAAATATAGCTTTAAGTGGACATTTAAGCCTTTAATTTTAAAATCCTTTATCAGAATAGTCTGATATTACCCATTGACAGTCTGGGATGTGTTTACGATCACCCTGAGGTGAAAAGTGTCTGGCTAAACAGGAGGTTTCGTTTTTAGAGCAGCCTGAAAAAGAGTTACAGTATGGCTTTAATTAGAAGCCAAAATGTAGCCAAAATATAGCTTTGAGTGGACATTTAAGCCTTTAGTTTTAAAATCCTATATCAGAATTGACAAATATTACCCACTGAGAGTCTACGATGTGTATAATATCACCCTGATGTGAAATGAGTCTGGCTAAACAGGAGATTTTGTTTTTAGAGCAGCCTGAAAAAGAGTTACAGTATGGCTTTAATTAGCAGTCTGAAACAGAGTTGAAATATAGCTTTAAGTGGACATTTAAGCCTTTAATTTTAAAATCCTTTATCAGAATATTCTGATATTACCCATTGACAGTCTGGGATGTGTATATGATCACCCTGAGGTGAAAAGAGTCTGGCTAAACAGAAGGTTTCGTTTTTAGAGCAGCCTGAAAAAGAGTTACAATATGGCTTTAATTAGCAGCCAAAATGTAGCCAAATTATAGCTTTGAGTGGAAATTTAAGCCTTTAATTTTAAAGTCCTATATCAGAATTGTCCAATATTACCCATTGACAGTCTACAATGTGTATAATATCACCCTGAGGTGAAATGAGTCTGGCTAAACAGGAGGTTTCGTTTTTAGAGCAGCCTGAAAAAGAGTTACAATATGGCTTTAATTAGCAGCCTGAAAAAGAGTTATAGTATGGCTTTAATTAGCAGCCTTAAACAGAGTTGAAATATAGCTTCATGTTGACATTTAAGCCTTTAATTTTAAGATCCTTCATCAGAATTGTCCAATATTAACCAGTGACAGTCTACGATGTGTATAATATCACCCTGAGGTGAAATGAGTCTGGCTAAACAGGAGGTTTTGTTTTTAGAGCAGCCTGAAAAAGAGTTTCAATATGGCTTTAATTAGCAGCCTGAAACAGAGTTGAAATATAGCTTCAAGTAGACATTTAAGCTTCTAATTTTAAAATCCTATATCAGAATAGTCTGATATTTCCCAGTGACAGTCTGGGATTTGTGGACGATCACCCTGAGGTGAAATGAGTCTGGCTAAACAGGAGGTTTTGTGTTTAGAGCAGGCTGAAAAAGAGTTACAATATGTATTTAATTAGCAGAAAAAATGTAGCCAAAATATAGCTTTGAGTGGACATTTAAGCCTTTAGTTTTAAAATCCTATATCAGAATTGACCAATATTACCCATTGACAGTCTGGGATGTGAATACGATCACCCTGAGGTGAAAAAAGTCTGGCTAAACAGGAGGTTTTTTTTTTAGAGCAGCCTGAAAAAGACTTACAATATGGCTTTAACTAGCAGCCTGAAACAGAGTTGAAATATAGCTTCAAGTAGACATGTAAGCCTTTAATTTTAAAGTCCGATATCAGAATTGTCCAATATTACCCAGTGACAGTCTACGATGTGTATAATATCACCCTGAGGTGAAATGAGTCTGGCTAAACAGGAGGTTTCGTTTTTAGAGCAGCCTGAAAAAGAGTTACAATATGGCTTTAATTAGCAGCCTGAAAAAGAGTTACAGAATGGCTTTAATTAGCAGCCTTAAACATAGTTGAAATATAGCTTAATGTGGACATTTAAGCCTTTAATTTTAAAATCCTTTATCAGAATTGTCCAATATTAACCAGTGACAGTCTACGATGTGTATGATATCAGCCTGAGGTGAAATGAGTCTGGCTAAACAGGAGGTTTTGTTTTTAGAGCAGCCTGAAAAAGACTTACAATATGGCTTTAATTAGCAGCCTGAAACAGAGTTTAAATATAGCTTCAAGTAGACATTTAAGCCTATGATTTTAAAATCCTATATCAGAACAGTCTGTTATTACCCAGTGACAGTCTGGGATGTGTATACCATCATCCTTAGGTGAAATGAGTCAGGCTAAACAGGAGGTTTCGTTTTTATAGCAGCGTGAAAAAGAGTTACAATATGTCTTTAATTAGCAGCCTGAAAAAGAGTTACAGTATGGCTTTAATTAGCAGCCTGAAACAGAGCTGAAATATAGCTTTATGTGGACATTTAAGCCTATAATTTTACAATCCTATATCAGAATATTCTGATATTACCCAGTGACAGTCTGGGATGTGTATACTATCACCCTGAGATGAAATTAGTATTGTTAAACAGTATGTTTAGTTTTTAGAGCAGCCTGAAAAAGAGTTACAATATGGCTAAATTAGCAGCCAAAATGTAGCCAAATTATAGCTTTGAGTGGACATTTAAGCCTTTAATTTTAAAGTTCTATATCAGAATTGTCCAATATTACCCTGTGACAGTCTACTATGTTAATAATATCACCCTGAGGTGAAATGAGTCTGGCTAAACAGGAGGTTTCATTTTTAGAGCAGCCTGTAAAAGAGTTACGATACGGCTTTAATTAGCAGCCTGAAAAAGAGTTATAGTATGGCTTTAATTAGCAGCCTTAAACAGAGTTGAAATATAGCTTCATGTTGACATTTAAGCCTTTAATTTTAAAATCCTTCATCAGAATTGTCCAATATTAACCAGTGACAGTCTACGATGTGTATAATATCAACCTGAGGTGAAATGAGTCTGGCTAAACAGGAGGTTTTGTTTTTAGAGCAGCCTGAAAAAGAGTTTCAATATGGCTTTAATTAGCAGCCTGAAACAGAGTTGAAATATAGCTTCAAGTAGACATTTAAGCTTATAATTTTAAAATCCTATATCAAAATAGTCTGATATTTCCCAGTGACAGTCTGGGATTTGTGTACGATCACCCTGAGGTGAAATGAGTCTGGCTAAACAGGAGGTTTTGTGTTTAGAGCAGGCTGAAAAAGAGTTACAATATGTCTTTAATTAGCAGAAAAAATGTAGCCAAATTATAGCTTTGAGTGGACATTTAAGCCTTTAGTTTTAAAATCCTATATCAGAATTGACCAATATTACCCATTGACAGTCTGGGATGTGAATACGATCACCCTGAGGTGAAAAAAGTCTGGCTAAACAGGAGGTTTTTTTTTTCGAGCAGCCTGAAAAAGACTTACAATATGGCTTTAACTAGCAGCCTGAAGCAGAGTTGAAATATAGCTTTAAGTAGACATTTAAGCCTATCATTTTAAAATCCTATATCAGAATAGTCTGATATTACCCACTGAAAGTCTGGGATTTGTGTACGATCACGCTGAGGTGAAATGAGTCTGGCTAAACAGGAGGTTTCGTGTCTAGAGCAGGCTGAAAAAGAGTTACAATATGTCTTTAATTATCAGCCAAAATGTAGCCAAAATATAGCTTTGACTGGACATTTAATCCTTTAGTTTTAAAATCCTATATCAGAATTGACAAATATTACCCATTGAGAGTCTACGATGTGTATAATATCACCCTGAGGTGAAATGAGTCTGGCTAAACAGGAGATTTTGTTTTTAGAGCAGCCTGAAAAAGAGTTACAGTATGGCTTTAATTAGCAGTCTGAAACAGAGTTGAAATATAGCTTTAAGTGGACATTTAAGCCTTTAATTTTAAAATCCTTTATCAGAATATTCTGATATTACCCATTGACAGTCTGGGATGTGTATACGATCACCCTGATGTGAAAAGAGTCTGGCTAAACAGAAGGTTTCGTTTTTAGAGCAGCCTGAAAAAGAGTTACAATATGGCTTTAATTAGCAGCCAAAATGTAGCCAAATTATAGCTTTGAGTGGAAATTTAAGCCTTTAATTTTAAAGTCCTATATCAGAATTGTCCAATATTACCCAGTGACAGTCTACAATGTGTATAATATCACCCTGAGGTGAAATGAGTCTGGCTAAACAGGAGGTTTCGTTTTTAGAGCAGCCTGAAAAAGAGTTACAATATGGCTTTGATCAGCAGTCTGAAACAGAGTTGAAATATAGCTTTAAGTGGACATTTAAGCCTTTAATTTTAAAATCCTTTATCAGAATAGTCTGATATTACCCATTGACAGTCTGGGATGTGTATACGATCACCCTGAGGTGAAAAGTGTCTGGCTAAACAGGAGGTTTCGTTTTTAGAGCAGCCTGAAAAAGAGTTACAGTATGGCTTTAATTAGAAGCCAAAATGTAGCCAAAATATAGCTTTGAGTGGACATTTAAGCCTTTAGTTTTAAAATCCTATATCAGAATTGACAAATATTACCCACTGAGAGTCTACGATGTGTATAATATCACCCTGATGTGAAATGAGTCTGGCTAAACAGGAGATTTTGTTTTTAGAGCAGCCTGAAAAAGAGTTACAGTATGGCTTTAATTAGCAGTCTGAAACAGAGTTGAAATATAGCTTTAAGTGGACATTTAAGCCTTTAATTTTAAAATCCTTTATCAGAATATTCTGATATTACCCATTGACAGTCTGGGATGTGTATATGATCACCCTGAGGTGAAAAGAGTCTGGCTAAACAGAAGGTTTCGTTTTTAGAGCAGCCTGAAAAAGAGTTACAATATGGCTTTAATTAGCAGCCAAAATGTAGCCAAATTATAGCTTTGAGTGGAAATTTAAGCCTTTAATTTTAAAGTCCTATATCAGAATTGTCCAATATTACCCATTGACAGTCTACGATGTGTATAATATCACCCTGAGGTGAAATGAGTCTGGCTAAACACGAGGTTTCGTTTTTAGAGCAGCCTGAAAAAGAGTTACAATATGGCTTTAATTAGCAGCCTGAAAAAGAGTTATAGTATGGCTTTAATTAGCAGCCTTAAACAGAGTTGAAATATAGCTTCATGTTGACATTTAAGCCTTTAATTTTAAGATCCTTCATCAGAATTGTCCAATATTAACCAGTGACAGTCTACGATGTGTATAATATCACCCTGAGGTGAAATGAGTCTGGCTAAACAGGAGGTTTTGTTTTTAGAGCAGCCTGAAAAAGAGTTTCAATATGGCTTTAATTAGCAGCCTGAAACAGAGTTGAAATATAGCTTCAAGTAGACATTTAAGCTTCTAATTTTAAAATCCTATATCAGAATAGTCTGATATTTCCCAGTGACAGTCTGGGATTTGTGTACGATCACCCTGAGGTGAAATGAGTCTGGCTAAACAGGAGGTTTTGTGTTTAGAGCAGGCTGAAAAAGAGTTACAATATGTATTTAATTAGCAGAAAAAATGTAGCCAAAATATAGCTTTGAGTTGACATTTAAGCCTTTAGTTTTAAAATCCTATATCAGAATTGACCAATATTACCCATTGACAGTCTGGGATGTGAATACGATCACCCTGAGGTGAAAAAAGTCTGGCTAAACAGGAGGTTTTTTTTTTAGAGCAGCCTGAAAAAGACTTACAATATGGCTTTAACTAGCAGCCTGAAACAGAGTTGAAATATAGCTTCAAGTAGACATGTAAGCCTTTAATTTTAAAGTCCGATATCAGAATTGTCCAATATTACCCAGTGACAGTCTACGATGTGTATAATATCACCCTGAGGTGAAATGAGTCTGGCTAAACAGGAGGTTTCGTTTTTAGAGCAGCCTGAAAAAGAGTTACAATATGGCTTTAATTAGCAGCCTGAAAAAGAGTTACAGAATGGCTTTAATTAGCAGCCTTAAACATAGTTGAAATATAGCTTAATGTGGACATTTAAGCCTTTAATTTTAAAATCCTTTATCAGAATTGTCCAATATTAACCAGTGACAGTCTACGATGTGTATGATATCAGCCTGAGGTGAAATGAGTCTGGCTAAACAGGAGGTTTTGTTTTTAGAGCAGCCTGAAAAAGAGTTACAGTATGGCTTTAATTAGCAGCCTGAAACAGAGTTGAAATATAGCTTCAAGTAGACATTGAAGCCTATAATTTTAAAATCCTGTATCAGAATAGTCTGTTATTACGCAGTGACAGTCTGGGAGGTGTATACGATCACCGTGAGGTGAAATGAGTCTGGCTAAACAGGAGGTTTTGTTTTTAGAGCAGCCTGAAAAAGACTTAAAATATGGCTTTAATTAGCAGCCTGAAACAGAGTTTAAATATAGCTTCAAGTAGACATTTAAGCCCATGATTTTAAAATCCTATATCAGAATAGTCTGTTATTACCCAGTGACAGTCTGGGATGTGTATACGATCATCCTGAGGTGAAATGAGTCAGGCTAAACAGGAGGTTTCGTTTTTATAGCAGCGTGAAAAAGAGTTACAATATGTCTTTAATTAGCAGCCTGAAAAATAGTTACAGTATGGCTTTAATTAGCAGCCTGAAACAGAGCTGAAATATAGCTTTATGTGGACATTTAAGCCTATAATTTTACAATCCTATATCAGAATATTCTGATATTACCCAGTGACAGTCTGGGATGTGTATACTATCACCCTGAGATGAAATTAGTCTTGTTAAACAATAGGTTTAGTTTTTAGAGCAGCCTGAAAAAGAGTTACAATATGGATAAATTAGCAGCCAAAATGTAGCCAAATTATAGCTTTGAGTGGACATTTAAGCCTTTAATTTTAAAGTGCTATATCAGAATTGTCCAATATTACCCTGTGACAGTCTACTATGTTAATAATATCAC
Source organism: Zingel zingel (assembly GCA_023566125.1). Taxonomy (NCBI): domain Eukaryota; kingdom Metazoa; phylum Chordata; class Actinopteri; order Perciformes; family Percidae; genus Zingel; species Zingel zingel. The sequence goes on from CM042323.1 coordinate 13,492,987, forward strand.
CCTGAGGTGAAATGAGTCTGGCTAAACAGGAGGTTTCGTTTTTAGAGCAGCCTGTAAAAGAGTTACAATATGGCTTTAATTAGCAGCCTGAAAAAGAGTTATAGTATGGCTTTAATTAGCAGCCTTAAACAGAGTTGAAATATAGCTTCATGTTGACATTTAAGCCTTTAATTTTAAAATCCTTAATCAGAATTGTCCAATATTATCCAGTGACAGTCTACGATGTGTATAATATCACCCTGAGGTGAAATGAGTCTGGCTAAACAGGAGGTTTTGTTTTTAGAGCAGCCTGAAAAAGAGTTTCAATATGGCTTTAATTAGCAGCCTGAAACAGAGTTGAAATATAGCTTCAAGTAGACATTTAAGCTTCTAATTTTAAAATCCTATATCAGAATAGTCTGATATTTCCCAGTGACAGTCTGGGATTTGTGTACGATCACCCTGAGGTGAAATGAGTCTGGCTAAACAGGAGGTTTTGTGTTTAGAGCAGGCTGAAAAAGAGTTAGAATATGTCTTTAATTAGCAGAAAAAATGTAGCCAAAATATAGCTTTGAGTGGACATTTAAGCCTTTAGTTTTAAAATCCTATATCAGAATTGACCAATATTACCCATTGACAGTCTGGGATGTGAATATGATCACCCTGAGGTGAAAAAAGTCTGGCTAAACAGGAGGTTTTTTTTTTAGAGCAGCCTGAAAAAGACTTACAATATGGCTTTAACTAGCAGCCTGAAACAGAGTTGAAATATAGCTTCAAGTAGACATGTAAGCCTTTAATTTTAAAGTCCGTTATCAGAATTGTCCAATATTACCAGTGACAGTCTACGATGTGTATAATATCACCCTGACGTGAAATGAGTCTGGCTAAACAGGAGGTTTCGTTTTTAGAGCAGCCTGAAAAAGAGTTACAATATGGCTTTAATTAGCAGCCTGAAAAAGAGTTATAGTATGGCTTTAATTAGCAGCCTTAAACAGAGTTGAAATATAGCTTCATGTTGACATTTAAGCCTTTAATTTTAAAATCCTTCATCAAAATTGTCCAATATTAACCAGTGACAGTCTACGATGTGTATAATATCACCCTGAGGTGAAATGATTCTGGCTAAACAGGAGGTTTTGTTTTTAGAGCAGCCTGAAAAAGAGTTTCAATATGGCTTTAATTAGCAGCCTGAAACAGAGTTGAAATATAGCTTCAAGTAGACATTTAAGCTTCTAATTTTAAAATCCTATATCAGAATAGTCTGATATTTCCCAGTGACAGTCTGGGATTTGTGTACGATCACCCTGAGGTGAAATGAGTCTGGCTAAACAGGAGGTTTTGTGTTTAGAGCAGGCTGAAAAAGAGTTACAATATGTATTTAATTAGCAGAAAAAATGTAGCCAAAATATAGCTTTGAGTGGACGTTTAAGCCTTTAGTTTTAAAATCCTATATCAGAATTGACCAATATTACCCATTGACAGTCTGAGATGTGAATACGATCACCCTGAGGTGAGAAAAGTCTGGCTAAACAGGAGGTTTTTTTTTAGAGCAGCCTGAAAAAGACTTACAATATGGCTTTAACTAGCAGCCTGAAACAGAGTTGAAATATAGCTTCAAGTAGACATGTAAGCCTTTAATTTTAAAGTCCGATATCAGAATTGTCCAATATTACCCAGTGACAGTCTATGATGTGTATAATATCACCCTGAGGTGAAATGAGTCTGGCTAAACAGGAGGTTTCGTTTTTAGAGCAGCCTGAAAAAGAGTTACAATATGGCTTTAATTAGCAGTCTGAAAAAGAGTTACAGAATGGCTTTAATTAGCAGCCTTAAACAGAGTTGAAATATAGCTTAATGTGGACATTTAAGCCTTTAATTTTAAAATCCTTTATCAGAATTGTCCAATATTAACCAGTGACAGTCTACGATGTGTATGATATCACCCTGATGTGAAATGAGTCTGGCTAAAAAGGAGGTTTTGTTTTTAGAGCAGCCTGAAAAAGACTTACAATATGGCTTTAATTAGCAGCCTGAAACAGAGTTTAAATATAGCTTCAAGTAGACATTTAAGCCTATGATTTTAAAATCCTATATCAGAATAGTCTGTTATTACCCAGTGACAGTCTGGGATGTGTATACGATCATCCTGAGGTGAAATGAGTCAGGCTAAACAGGAGGTTTTGTTATTATAGCAGCGTGAAAAAGAGTTACAATATGTCTTTAATTAGCAGCCTGAAAAAGAGTTACAGTATGGCTTTAATTAGCAGCCTGAAAAAGAGTTACATAATGGCTTTAATTAGCAGCCTTCAACAGAGTTGAAATATAGCTTCAAGTAGACATTGAAGCCTATAATTTTAAAATCCTATATCAGAATAGTCTGTTATTACGCAGTGACAGTCTGGGAGGTGTATACGATCACCGTGAGGTGAAATGAGTCTGGCTAAACAGGAGGTTTTGTTTTTAGACCAGCCTGAAAAAGACTTACAATATGGCTTTAATTAGCAGCCTGAAACAGAGTTGAAATATAGCTTCAAGTAGACATTTTAGCCTATGATTTTAAAATCCTATATCAGAATAGTCTGTTATTACCCAGTGACAGTCTGGGATGTGTATACGATCATCCTGAGGTGAAATGAGTCAGGCTAAACAGGAGGTTTCATTTTTATAGCAGCGTGAAAAAGAGTTACAATATGTCTTTAATTAGCAGCCTGAAAAAGAGTTACAGTATGGCTTTAATTAGCAGCCTGAAACAGAGCTGAAATATAGCTTTATGTGGACATTTAAGCCTATAATTTTACAATCCTATATCAGAATATTCTGATATTACCCAGTGACAGTCTGGGATGTGTATACTATCACCCTGAGATGAAATTAGTCTTGTTAAACAGTAGGATTAGTTTTTAGAGCAGCCTGAAAAAGAGTTACAATATGGCTAAATTAGCAGCCAAAATGTAGCCAAATTATAGCTTTGAGTGGACATTTAAGCCTTTAATTTTAAAGTCCTATATCAGAATTGTCCAATATTACCCTGTGACAGTCTACTATGTTAATAATATCACCCTGAGGTGAAATGAGTCTGGCTAAACAGGAGGTTTCGTTTTTAGAGCAGCCTGTAAAAGAGTTACAATATGGCTTTAATTAGCAGCCTGAAAAAGAGTTATAGTATGGCTTTAATTAGCAGCCTTAAACAGAGTTGAAATATAGCTTCAAGTAGACATTTAAGCCTTTAATTTTAAAATCCTATATCAGAATAGTCTGATATTACCCAGTGACAGTCTGGGATTTGTGTACGATCACCCTGAGGTGAAATGAGTCTGGCTAAACAGGAGGTTTCGTGTTCAGAGCAGGTTGAAAAACATTTACAATATGTCTTTAATTAGCAGCCAAAATGTAGCCAAAATATAGCTTTGAGTGGACATTTAAGCCTTTAATTTTAAAATCCTATATCAGAATTGTCCAATATTACCCAGTGACAGTCTACGATGTGTATAATATCACCCTGAGGTGAAATGAGTCTGGCTAAACAGGAGGTTTCGTTTTTAGAGCAGCCTGTAAAAGAGTTACAATATGGCTTTAATTAGCAGCCTGAAAAAGAGTTATAGTATGGCTTTAATTAGCAGCCTTAAACAGAGTTGAAATATAGCTTCATGTTGACATTTAAGCCTTTAATTTTAAAATCCTTCATCAGAATTGTCCAATATTAACCAGTGACAGTCTACGATGTGTATAATATCACCCTGAGGTGAAATGAGTCTGGCTAAACAGGAGGTTTTGTTTTTAGAGCAGCCTGAAAAATAGTTTCAATATGGCTTTAATTAGCAGCCTGAAACAGAGTTGAAATATAGCTTCAAGTAGACATTTAAGCTTCTAATTTTAAAATCCTATATCAGAATAGTCTGATATTTCCCAGTGACAGTCTGGGATTTGTGTACGATCACCCTGAGGTGAAATGAGTCTGGCTAAACAGGAGGTTTTGTGTTTAGAGCAGGCTGAAAAAGAGTTACAATATGTCTTTAATTAGCAGAAAAAATGTAGCCAAAATATAGCTTTGAGTGGACATGTAAGCCTTTAGTTTTAAAATCCTATATCAGAATTGACCAATATTACCCATTGACAGTCTGGGATGTGAATACGATCACCCTGAGGTGAAAAAAGTCTGGCTAAACAGGAGGTTTTTTTTTTAGAGCAGCCTGAAAAAGACTTACAATATGGCTTTAACTAGCAGACTGAAACAGAGTTGAAATATAGCTTCAAGTAGACATGTAAGCCTTTAATTTTAAAGTCCGATATCAGAATTGTCCAATATTACCCAGTGACAGTCTACGATGTGAATAATATCACCCTGACGTGAAATGAGTCTGGCTAAACAGGAGGTTTTGTTTTTAGAGCAGCCTGAAAAAGACTTACAATATGGCTTTAATTAGCAGCCTGAAACAGAGTTTAAATATAGCTTCAAGTAGACATTTAAGCCTATGATTTTCAAATCCTATATCAGAATAGTCTGTTATTACCCAGTGACAGTCTGGGATGTGTATACGATCATCCTGAGGTGAAATGAGTCAGGCTAAACAGGAGGTTTCGTTATTATAGCAGCGTGAAAAAGAGTTACAATATGTCTTTAATTAGCAGCCTGAAAAAGAGTTACAGTATGGCTTTAATTAGCAGCCTGAAAAAGAGTTACATAATGGCTTTAATTAGCAGCCTTCAACAGAGTTGAAATATAGCTTCAAGTAGACATTGAAGCCTATAATTTTAAAATCCTATATCAGAATAGTCTGTTATTACGCAGTGACAGTCTGGGAGGTGTATACGATCACCGTGAGGTGAAATGAGTCTGGCTAAACAGGAGGTTTTGTTTTTAGACCAGCCTGAAAAAGACTTACAATATGGCTTTAATTAGCAGCCTGAAACAGAGTTGAAATATAGCTTCAAGTAGACATTTTAGCCAATGATTTTAAAATCCTATATCAGAATAGTCTGATATTTCCCAGTGACAGTCTGGGATTTGTGTACGATCACCCTGAGGTGAAATGAGTCTGGCTAAACAGGAGGTTTTGTGTTCAGAGCAGGTTGAAAAACATTTACAATATGTCTTTAATTAGCAGCCAAAATGTAGCCAAAATATAGCTTTGAGTGGACATTTAAGCCTTTAATTTTAAAATCCTATATCAGAATTGTCCAATATTACCCAGTGACAGTCTACGATGTGTATAATATCACCCTGAGGTGAAATGAGTCTGGCTAAACAGGAGGTTTCGTTTTTAGAGCAGCCTGTAAAAGAGTTACAATATGGCTTTAATTAGCAGCCTGAAAAAGAGTTATAGTATGGCTTTAATTAGCAGCCTTAAACAGAGTTGAAATATAGCTTCATGTTGACATTTAAGCCTTTAATTTTAAAATCCTTCATCAGAATTGTCCAATATTAACCAGTGACAGTCTACGATGTGTATAATATCACCCTGAGGTGAAATGAGTCTGGCTAAACAGGAGGTTTTGTTTTTAGAGCAGCCTGAAAAAGAGTTTCAATATGGCTTTAATTAGCAGCCTGAAACAGAGTTGAAATATAGCTTCAAGTAGACATTTAAGCTTCTAATTTTAAAATCCTATATCAGAATAGTCTGATATTTCCCAGTGACAGTCTGGGATTTGTGTACGATCACCCTGAGGTGAAATGAGTCTGGCTAAACAGGAGGTTTTGTGTTTAGAGCAGGCTGAAAAAGAGTTACAATATGTCTTTAATTAGCAGAAAAAATGTAGCCAAAATATAGCTTTGAGTGGACATGTAAGCCTTTAGTTTTAAAATCCTATATCAGAATTGACCAATATTACCCATTGACAGTCTGGGATGTGAATACGATCACCCTGAGGTGAAAAAAGTCTGGCTAAACAGGAGGTTTTTTTTTAGAGCAGCCTGAAAAAGACTTACAATATGGCTTTAACTAGCAGACTGAAACAGAGTTGAAATATAGCTTCAAGTAGACATGTAAGCCTTTAATTTTAAAGTCCGATATCAGAATTGTCCAATATTACCCAGTGACAGTCTACGATGTGAATAATATCACCCTGACGTGAAATGAGTCTGGCTAAACAGGAGGTTTTGTTTTTAGAGCAGCCTGAAAAAGACTTACAATATGGCTTTAATTAGCAGCCTGAAACAGAGTTTAAATATAGCTTCAAGTAGACATTTAAGCCTATGATTTTCGAATCCTATATCAGAATAGTCTGTTATTACCCAGTGACAGTCTGGGATGTGTATACGATCATCCTGAGGTGAAATGAGTCAGGCTAAACAGGAGGTTTCGTTATTATAGCAGCGTGAAAAAGAGTTACAATATGTCTTTAATTAGCAGCCTGAAAAAGAGTTACAGTATGGCTTTAATTAGCAGCCTGAAAAAGAGTTACATAATGGCTTTAATTAGCAGCCTTCAACAGAGTTGAAATATAGCTTCAAGTAGACATTGAAGCCTATAATTTTAAAATCCTATATCAGAATAGTCTGTTATTACGCAGTGACAGTCTGGGAGGTGTATACGATCACCGTGAGGTGAAATGAGTCTGGCTAAACAGGAGGTTTTGTTTTTAGACCAGCCTGAAAAAGACTTACAATATGGCTTTAATTAGCAGCCTGAAACAGAGTTGAAATATAGCTTCAAGTAGACATTTTAGCCAATGATTTTAAAATCCTATATCAGAATAGTCTGATATTTCCCAGTGACAGTCTGGGATTTGTGTACGATCACCCTGAGGTGAAATGAGTCTGGCTAAACAGGAGGTTTTGTGTTTAGAGCAGGCTGAAAAAGAGTTACAATATGTATTTAATTAGCAGAAAAAATGTAGCCAAAATATAGCTTTGAGTGGACATTTAAGCCTTTAGTTTTAAAATCCTATATCAGAATTGACCAATATTACCCATTGACAGTCTGGGATGTGAATACGATCACCCTGAGGTGAAAAAAGTCTGGCTAAACAGGAGGTTTTTTTTTTAGAGCAGCCTGAAAAAGACTTACAATATGGCTTTAAATAGCAGCCTGAAACAGAGTTGAAATATAGCTTCAAGTAGACATGTAAGCCTTTAATTTTAAAGTCCGATATCAGAATTGTCCAATATTACCCAGTGACAGTCTACGATGTGTATAATATCACCCTGAGGTGAAATGAGTCTGGCTAAACAGGAGGTTTCGTTTTTAGAGCAGCCTGAAAAAGAGTTACAATATGGCTTTAATTAGCAGCCTGAAAAAGAGTTACAGTATGGCTTTAATTAGCAGCCTGAAACAGAGTTGAAATATAGCTTCATGTTGACATTTAAGCCTTTAATTTTAAAATCCTTCATCAGAATTGCCCAATATTAACCAGTGACAGTCTACGATGTGTATAATATCACCCTGAGGTGAAATGAGTCTGGCTAAACAGGAGGTTTCGTTTTTAGAGCAGCCTGAAAAAGAGTTACAATATGGCTTTAATTAGCAGCCTGAAAAAGAGTTACAGAATGGCTTTAATTAGCAGCCTTAAACAGAGTTGAAATATAGCTTTATGTGGACATTTAAGCCTATAATTTTACAATCCTATATCAGAATATTCTGATATTACCCAGTGACAGTCTGGGATGTGTATACTATCACCCTGAGATGAAATTAGTCTTGTTAAACAGTAGGTTTAGTTTTTAGAGCAGCCTGAAAAAGAGTTACAATATGGCTAAATTAGCAGCCAAAATGTAGCCAAATTATAGCTTTGAGTGGACATTTAAGCCTTTAATTTTAAAGTCCTATATCAGAATTGTCCAATATTACCCTGTGACAGTCTACTATGTTAATAATATCACCCTGAGGTGAAATGAGTCTGGCTAAACAGGAGGTTTCGTTTTTAGAGCAGCCTGTAAAAGAGTTACAATATGGCTTTAATTAGCAGCCTGAAAAAGAGTTATAGTATGGCTTTAATTAGCAGCCTTAAACAGAGTTGAAATATAGCTTCAAGTAGACATTTAAGCTTCTAATTTTAAAATCCTATATCAGAATAGTCTGATATTTCCCAGTGACAGTCTGGGATTTGTGTACGATCACCCTGAGGTGAAATGAGTCTGGCTAAACAGGAGGTTTTGTGTTTAGAGCAGGCTGAAAAAGAGTTACAATATGTCTTTAATTAGCAGAAAAAATGTAGCCAAAATATAGCTTTGAGTGGACATTTAAGCCTTTAGTTTTAAAATCCTATATCAGAATTGACCAATATTACCCATTGACAGTCTGGGATGTGAATATGATCACCCTGAGGTGAAAAAAGTCTGGCTAAATAGGAGGTTTTTTTTTAGAGCAGCCTGAAAAAGACTTACAATATGGCTTTAACTAGCAGACTGAAACAGAGTTGAAATATAGCTTCAAGTAGACATGTAAGCCTTTAATTTTAAAGTCCGATATCAGAATTGTCCAATATTACCCAGTGACAGTCTACGATGTGTATAATATCACCCTGACGTGAAATGAGTCTGGCTAAACAGGAGGTTTCGTTTTTAGAGCAGCCTGAAAAAGAGTTACAATATGGCTTTAATTAGCAGCCTTAAACAGAGTTGAAATATAGCTTCATGTTGACATTTAAGCCTTTAATTTTAAAATCCTTCATCAGAATTGTCCAATATTAACCAGTGACAGTCTACGATGTGTATAATATCACCCTGAGGTGAAATGAGTCTGGCTAAACAGGAGGTTTTGTTTTTAGAGCAGCCTGAAAAAGAGTTTCAATATGGCTTTAATTAGCAGCCTGAAACAGAGTTGAAATATAGCTTCAAGTAGACATTTAAGCTTCTAATTTTAAAATCCTATATCAGAATAGTCTGATATTTCCCAGTGACAGTCTGGGATTTGTGTACGATCACCCTGAGGTGAAATGAGTCTGGCTAAACAGGAGGTTTTGTGTTTAGAGCAGGCTGAAAAAGAGTTACAATATGTATTTAATTAGCAGAAAAAATGTAGCCAAAATATAGCTTTGAGTGGACATTTAAGCCTTTAGTTTTAAAATCCTATATCAGAATTGACCAATATTACCCATTGACAGTCTGGGATGTGAATACGATCACCCTGAGGTGAAAAAAGTCTGGCTAAACAGGAGGTTTTTTTTTTAGAGCAGCCTGAAAAAGACTTACAATATGGCTTTAACTAGCAGCCTGAAACAGAGTTGGAATATAGCTTCAAGTAGACATGTAAGCCTTTAATTTTAAAGTCCGATATCAGAATTGTCCAATATTACCCAGTGACAGTCTACGATGTGTATAATATCACCCTGAGGTGAAATGAGTCTGGCTAAACAGGAGGTTTCGTTTTTAGAGCAGCCTGAAAAAGAGTTACAATATGGCTTTAATTAGCAGCCTGAAAAAGAGTTACAGAATGGCTTTAATTAGCAGCCTTAAACAGAGTTGAAATATAGCTTAATGTGGACATTTAAGCCTTTAATTTTAAAATCCTTTATCAGAATTGTCCAATATTAACCAGTGACAGTCTACGATGTGTATGATATCACCCTGAGGTGAAATGAGTCTGGCTAAGCAGGAGGTTTTGTTTTTAGAGCAGCCTGAAAAAGAGTTACAGTATGGCTTTAATTAGCAGCCTGAAAAAGAGTTACAGAATGGCTTTAATTAGCAGCCTGAAACAGAGTTGAAATATAGCTTAATGTGGACATTTAAGCCTTTAATTTTAAAATCCTTTATCAGAATTGTCCAATATTAACCAGTGACAGTCTACGATGTGTATGATATCACCCTGAGGTGAAATGAGTCTGGCTAAACAGGAGGTTTTGTTTTTAGACCAGCCTGAAAAAGACTTACAATATGGCTTTAATTAGCAGCCTGAAACAGAGTTGAAATATAGCTTCAAGTAGACATTTAAGCCTATGATTTTAAAATCCTATATCAGAATAGTCTGTTATTACCCAGTGACAGTCTGGGATGTGTATACGATCATCCTGAGGTGAAATGAGTCAGGCTAAACAGGAGGTTTTGTTTTTATAGCAGCGTGAAAAAGAGTTACAATATGTCTTTAATTAGCAGCCTGAAAAAGAGTTACAGTATGGCTTTAATTAGCAGCCTGAAACAGAGCTGAAATATAGCTTTATGTGGACATTTAAGCCTATAATTTTACAATCCTATATCAGAATATTCTGATATTACCCAGTGACAGTCTGGGATGTGTATACTATCACCCTGAGATGAAATTAGTCTTGTTAAACAGTAGGTTTAGTTTTTAGAGCAGCCTGAAAAAGAGTTACAATATGGCTAAATTAGCAGCCAAAATGTAGCCAAATTATAGCTTTGAGTGGACATTTAAGCCTTTAATTTTAAAGTCCTATATCAGAATTGTCCAATATTACCCTGTGACAGTCTACTATGTTAATAATATCACACTGAGGTGAAATGAGTCTGGCTAAACAGGAGGTTTCGTTTTAGAGCAGCCTGTAAAAGAGTTACAATATGGCTTCAATTAGCAGCCTGAAAAAGAGTTATAGTATGGCTTTAATTAGCAGCCTTAAACAGAGTTGAAATATAGCTTCAAGTAGACATTTAAGCCTTTAATTTTAAAATCCTATATCAGAATAGTCTGATATTACCCAGTGACAGTCTGGGATGTGTGTACGATCACCCTGAGGTGAAATGAGTCTGGCTAAACAGGAGGTTTCGTGTTCAGAGCAGGTTGAAAAACATTTACAATATGTCTTTAATTAGCAGCCAAAATGTAGCCAAAATATAGCTTTGAGTGGACATTTAAGCCTTTAATTTTAAAATCCTATATCAGAATTGTCCAATATTACCCAGTGACAGTCTACGATGTGTTTAATATCACTCTGAGGTGAAATGAGTCTGGCTAAACAGGAGGTTTCGTTTTTAGAGCAGCCTGTAAAAGAGTTACAATATGGCTTTAATTAGCAGCCTGAAAAAGAGTTATAGTATGGCTTTAATTAGCAGCCTTAAACAGAGTTGAAATATAGCTTCATGTTGACATTTAAGCCTTTAATTTTAAAATCCTTCATCAGAATTGACAAATATTACCCATTGAGAGTCTACGATGTGTATAATATCACCCTGAGGTGAAATGAGTCTGGCTAAACAGGAGATTTTGTTTTTAGAGCAGCCTGAAAAAGAGTTACAGTATGGCTTTAATTAACAGTCTGAAACAGAGTTGAAATATAGCTTTAAGTGGACATTTAAGCCTTTAATTTTAAAATCCTTTATCAGAATATTCTGATATTACCCATTGACAGTCTGGGATGTGTATACGATCACCCTGATGTGAAAAGAGTCTGGCTAAACAGAAGGTTTCGTTTTTAGAGCAGCCTGAAAAAGAGTTACAATATGGCTTTAATTAGCAGCCAAAATGTAGCCAAATTATAGCTTTGAGTGGAAATTTAAGCCTTTAATTTTAAAGTCCTATATCAGAATTGTCCAATATTACCCAGTGACAGTCTACAATGTGTATAATATCACCCTGAGGTGAAATGAGTCTGGCTAAACAGGAGGTTTCGTTTTTAGAGCAGCCTGAAAAAGAGTTACAATATGGCTTTGATCAGCAGTCTGAAACAGAGTTGAAATATAGCTTTAAGTGGACATTTAAGCCTTTAATTTTAAAATCCTTTATCAGAATAGTCTGATATTACCCATTGACAGTCTGGGATGTGTATATGATCACCCTGAGGTGAAAAGAGTCTGGCTAAACAGAAGGTTTCGTTTTTAGAGCAGCCTGAAAAAGAGTTACAATATGGCTTTAATTAGCAGCCAATATGTAGCCAAATTATAGCTTTGAGTGGAAATTTAAGCCTTTAATTTTAAAGTCCTATATCAGAATTGTCCAATATTACCCATTGACAGTCTACGATGTGTATAATATCACCCTGAGGTGAAATGAGTCTGGCTAAACAGGAGGTTTCGTTTTTAGAGCAGCCTGAAAAAGAGTTACAATATGGCTTTAATTAGCAGCCTGAAAAAGAGTTATAGTATGGCTTTAATTAGCAGCCTTAAACAGAGTTGAAATATAGCTTCATGTTGACATTTAAGCCTTTAATTTTAAAATCCTTCATCAGAATTGTCCAATATTAACCAGTGACAGTCTACGATGTGTATAATATCACCCTGAGGTGAAATGAGTCTGGCTAAACAGGAGGTTTTGTTTTTAGAGCAGCCTGAAAAAGAGTTTCAATATGGCTTTAATTAGCAGCCTGAAACAGAGTTGAAATATAGCTTCAAGTAGACATTTAAGCTTCTAATTTTAAAATCCTATATCAGAATAGTCTGATATTTCCCAGTGACAGTCTGGGATTTGTGTACGATCACCCTGAGGTGAAATGAGTCTGGCTAAACAGGAGGTTTTGTGTTTAGAGCAGGCTGAAAAAGAGTTACAATATGTATTTAATTAGCAGAAAAAATGTAGCCAAAATATAGCTTTGAGTGGACATTTAAGCCTTTAGTTTTAAAATCCTATATCAGAATTGACCAATATTACCCATTGACAGTCTGGGATGTGAATACGATCACCCTGAGGTGAAAAAAGTCAGGCTAAACAGGAGGTTTTTTTTTTAGAGCAGCCTGAAAAAGACTTACAATATGGCTTTAACTAGCAGCCTGAAACAGAGTTGAAATATAGCTTCAAGTAGACATGTAAGCCTTTAATTTTAAAGTCCGATATCAGAATTGTCCAATATTACCCAGTGACAGTCTACGATGTGTATAATATCACCCTGAGGTGAAATGAGTCTGGCTAAACAGGAGGTTTCGTTTTTAGAGCAGCCTGAAAAAGAGTTACAATATGGCTTTAATTAGCAGCCTGAAAAAGAGTTACAGAATGGCTTTAATTAGCAGCCTTAAACATAGTTGAAATATAGCTTAATGTGGACATTTAAGCCTTTAATTTTAAAATCCTTTATCAGAATTGTCCAATATTAACCAGTGACAGTCTACGATGTGTATGATATCAGCCTGAGGTGAAATGAGTCTGGCTAAACAGGAGGTTTTGTTTTTAGAGCAGCCTGAAAAAGAGTTACAGTATGGCTTTAATTAGCAGCCTGAAACAGAGTTGAAATATAGCTTCAAGTAGACATTGAAGCCTATAATTTTAAAATCCTATATCAGAATAGTCTGTTATTACGCAGTGACAGTCTGGGAGGTGTATACCATCATCCTGAGGTGAAATGAGTCAGGCTAAACAGGAGGTTTCGTTTTTATAGCAGCGTGAAAAAGAGTTACAATATGTCTTTAATTAGCAGCCTGAAAAAGAGTTACAGTATGGCTTTAATTAGCAGCCTGAAACAGAGCTGAAATATAGCTTTATGTGGACATTTAAGCCTATAATTTTACAATCCTATATCAGAATATTCTGTTATTACCCAGTGACAGTCTGGGATGTGTATACTATCACCCTGAGATGAAATTAGTATTGTTAAACAGTAGGTTTAGTTTTTAGAGCAGCCTGAAAAAGAGTTACAATATGGCTAAATTAGCAGCCAAAATGTAGCCAAATTATAGCTTTGAGTGGACATTTAAGCCTTTAATTTTAAAGTTCTATATCAGAATTGTCCAATATTACCCTGTGACAGTCTACTATGTTAATAATATCACCCTGAGGTGAAATGAGTCTGGCTAAACAGGAGGTTTCGTTTTTAGAGCAGCCTGTAAAAGAGTTACAATACGGCTTTAATTAGCAGCCTGAAAAAGAGTTATAGTATGGCTTTAATTAGCAGCCTTAAACAGAGTTGAAATATAGCTTCATGTTGACATTTAAGCCTTTAATTTTAAAATCCTTCATCAGAATTGTCCAATATTAACCAGTGACAGTCTACGATGTGTATAATATCAACCTGAGGTGAAATGAGTCTGGCTAAACAGGAGGTTTTGTTTTTAGAGCAGCCTGAAAAAGAGTTTCAATATGGCTTTAATTAGCAGCCTGAAACAGAGTTGAAATATAGCTTCAAGTAGACATTTAAGCTTATAATTTTAAAATCCTATATCAAAATAGTCTGATATTTCCCAGTGACAGTCTGGGATTTGTGTACGATCACCCTGAGGTGAAATGAGTCTGGCTAAACAGGAGGTTTTGTGTTTAGAGCAGGCTGAAAAAGAGTTACAATATGTCTTTAATTAGCAGAAAAAATGTAGCCAAATTATAGCTTTGAGTGGACATTTAAGCCTTTAGTTTTAAAATCCTATATCATAATTGACCAATATTACCCATTGACAGTCTGGGATGTGAATACGATCACCCTGAGGTGAAAAAAGTCTGGCTAAACAGGAGGTTTTTTTCTTAGAGCAGCCTGAAAAAGACTTACAATATGGCTTTAACTAGCAGCCTGAAACAGAGTTGAAATATAGCTTCAAGTAGACATGTAAGCCTTTAATTTTAAAGTCCGATATCAGAATTGTCCAATATTACCCAGTGACAGTCTACGATGTGTATAATATCACCCTGAGTTGAAATGAGTCTGGCTAAACAGGAGGTTTCGTTTTTAGAGCAGCCTGAAAAAGAGTTACAATATGGCTTTAATTAGCAGCCTGAAAAAGAGTTACAGAATGGCTTTAATTAGCAGCCTTAAACATAGTTGAAATATAGCTTAATGTGGACATTTAAGCCTTTAATTTTAAAATCCTTCATCAGAATTGTCCAATATTAACCAGTGACAGTCTACGATGTGTATAATATCACCCTGAGGTGAAATGAGTCTGGCTAAACAGGAGGTTTTGTTTTTAGAGCAGCCTGAAAAAGAGTTTCAATATGGCTTTAATTAGCAGCCTGAAACAGAGTTGAAATATAGCTTCAAGTAGACATTTAAGCTTCTAATTTTAAAATCCTATATCAGAATAGTCTGATATTTCCCAGTGACAGTCTGGGATTTGTGTACGATCACCCTGAGGTGAAATGAGTCTGGCTAAACAGGAGGTTTTGTGTTTAGAGCAGGCTGAAAAAGAGTTACAATATGTATTTAATTAGCAGAAAAAATGTAGCCAAAATATAGCTTTGAGTGGACATTTAAGCCTTTAGTTTTAAAATCCTATATCAGAATTGACCAATATTACCCAGTGACAGTCTAGGAGGTGTATACGATCACCATGAGGTGAAATGAGTCTGGCTAAACAGGAGGTTTTGTTTTTAGAGCAGCCTGAAAAAGACTTACAATATGGCTTTAATTAGCAGCCTGAAGCAGAGTTGAAATATAGCTTTAAGTAGACATTTAAGCCTATCATTTTAAAATCCTATATCAGAATAGTCTGATATTACCCACTGAAAGTCTGGGATTTGTGTACGATCACGCTGAGGTGAAATGAGTCTGGCTAAACAGGAGGTTTCGTGTCTAGAGCAGGCTGAAAAAGAGTTACAATATGTCTTTAATTATCAGCCAAAATGTAGCCAAAATATAGCTTTGACTGGACATTTAATCCTTTAGTTTTAAAATCCTATATCAGAATTGACAAATATTACCCATTGAGAGTCTACGATGTGTATAATATCACCCTGAGGTGAAATGAGTCTGGCTAAACAGGAGATTTTGTTTTTAGAGCAGCCTGAAAAAGAGTTACAGTATGGCTTTAATTAGCAGTCTGAAACAGAGTTGAAATATAGCTTTAAGTGGACATTTAAGCCTTTAATTTTAAAATCCTTTATCAGAATATTCTGATATTACCCATTGACAGTCTGGGATGTGTATACGATCACCCTGATGTGAAAAGAGTCTGGCTAAACAGAAGGTTTCGTTTTTAGAGCAGCCTGAAAAAGAGTTACAATATGGCTTTAATTAGCAGCCAAAATGTAGCCAAATTATAGCTTTGAGTGGAAATTTAAGCCTTTAATTTTAAAGTCCTATATCAGAATTGTCCAATATTACCCAGTGACAGTCTACAATGTGTATAATATCACCCTGAGGTGAAATGAGTCTGGCTAAACAGGAGGTTTCGTTTTTAGAGCAGCCTGAAAAAGAGTTACAATATGGCTTTGATCAGCAGTCTGAAACAGAGTTGAAATATAGCTTTAAGTGGACATTTAAGCCTTTAATTTTAAAATCCTTTATCAGAATAGTCTGATATTACCCATTGACAGTCTGGGATGTGTTTACGATCACCCTGAGGTGAAAAGTGTCTGGCTAAACAGGAGGTTTCGTTTTTAGAGCAGCCTGAAAAAGAGTTACAGTATGGCTTTAATTAGAAGCCAAAATGTAGCCAAAATATAGCTTTGAGTGGACATTTAAGCCTTTAGTTTTAAAATCCTATATCAGAATTGACAAATATTACCCACTGAGAGTCTACGATGTGTATAATATCACCCTGATGTGAAATGAGTCTGGCTAAACAGGAGATTTTGTTTTTAGAGCAGCCTGAAAAAGAGTTACAGTATGGCTTTAATTAGCAGTCTGAAACAGAGTTGAAATATAGCTTTAAGTGGACATTTAAGCCTTTAATTTTAAAATCCTTTATCAGAATATTCTGATATTACCCATTGACAGTCTGGGATGTGTATATGATCACCCTGAGGTGAAAAGAGTCTGGCTAAACAGAAGGTTTCGTTTTTAGAGCAGCCTGAAAAAGAGTTACAATATGGCTTTAATTAGCAGCCAAAATGTAGCCAAATTATAGCTTTGAGTGGAAATTTAAGCCTTTAATTTTAAAGTCCTATATCAGAATTGTCCAATATTACCCATTGACAGTCTACAATGTGTATAATATCACCCTGAGGTGAAATGAGTCTGGCTAAACAGGAGGTTTCGTTTTTAGAGCAGCCTGAAAAAGAGTTACAATATGGCTTTAATTAGCAGCCTGAAAAAGAGTTATAGTATGGCTTTAATTAGCAGCCTTAAACAGAGTTGAAATATAGCTTCATGTTGACATTTAAGCCTTTAATTTTAAGATCCTTCATCAGAATTGTCCAATATTAACCAGTGACAGTCTACGATGTGTATAATATCACCCTGAGGTGAAATGAGTCTGGCTAAACAGGAGGTTTTGTTTTTAGAGCAGCCTGAAAAAGAGTTTCAATATGGCTTTAATTAGCAGCCTGAAACAGAGTTGAAATATAGCTTCAAGTAGACATTTAAGCTTCTAATTTTAAAATCCTATATCAGAATAGTCTGATATTTCCCAGTGACAGTCTGGGATTTGTGTACGATCACCCTGAGGTGAAATGAGTCTGGCTAAACAGGAGGTTTTGTGTTTAGAGCAGGCTGAAAAAGAGTTACAATATGTATTTAATTAGCAGAAAAAATGTAGCCAAAATATAGCTTTGAGTGGACATTTAAGCCTTTAGTTTTAAAATCCTATATCAGAATTGACCAATATTACCCATTGACAGTCTGGGATGTGAATACGATCACCCTGAGGTGAAAAAAGTCTGGCTAAACAGGAGGTTTTTTTTTTAGAGCAGCCTGAAAAAGACTTACAATATGGCTTTAACTAGCAGCCTGAAACAGAGTTGAAATATAGCTTCAAGTAGACATGTAAGCCTTTAATTTTAAAGTCCGATATCAGAATTGTCCAATATTACCCAGTGACAGTCTACGATGTGTATAATATCACCCTGAGGTGAAATGAGTCTGGCTAAACAGGAGGTTTCGTTTTTAGAGCAGCCTGAAAAAGAGTTACAATATGGCTTTAATTAGCAGCCTGAAAAAGAGTTACAGAATGGCTTTAATTAGCAGCCTTAAACATAGTTGAAATATAGCTTAATGTGGACATTTAAGCCTTTAATTTTAAAATCCTTTATCAGAATTGTCCAATATTAACCAGTGACAGTCTACGATGTGTATGATATCAGCCTGAGGTGAAATGAGTCTGGCTAAACAGGAGGTTTTGTTTTTAGAACAGCCTGAAAAAGACTTACAATATGGCTTTAATTAGCAGCCTGAAACAGAGTTTAAATATAGCTTCAAGTAGACATTTAAGCCTATGATTTTAAAATCCTATATCAGAACAGTCTGTTATTACCCAGTGACAGTCTGGGATGTGTATACCATCATCCTGAGGTGAAATGAGTCAGGCTAAACAGGAGGTTTCGTTTTTATAGCAGCGTGAAAAAGAGTTACAATATGTCTTTAATTAGCAGCCTGAAAAAGAGTTACAGTATGGCTTTAATTAGCAGCCTGAAACAGAGCTGAAATATAGCTTTATGTGGACATTTAAGCCTATAATTTTACAATCCTATATCAGAATATTCTGATATTACCCAGTGACAGTCTGGGATGTGTATACTATCACCCTGAGATGAAATTAGTATTGTTAAACAGTATGTTTAGTTTTTAGAGCAGCCTGAAAAAGAGTTACAATATGGCTAAATTAGCAGCCAAAATGTAGCCAAATTATAGCTTTGAGTGGACATTTAAGCCTTTAATTTTAAAGTTCTATATCAGAATTGTCCAATATTACCCTGTGACAGTCTACTATGTTAATAATATCACCCTGAGGTGAAATAAGTCTGGCTAAACAGGAGGTTTCATTTTTAGAGCAGCCTGTAAAAGAGTTACGATACGGCTTTAATTAGCAGCCTGAAAAAGAGTTATAGTATGGCTTTAATTAGCAGCCTTAAACAGAGTTGAAATATAGCTTCATGTTGACATTTAAGCCTTTAATTTTAAAATCCTTCATCAGAATTGTCCAATATTAACCAGTGACAGTCTACGATGTGTATAATATCAACCTGAGGTGAAATGAGTCTGGCTAAACAGGAGGTTTTGTTTTTAGAGCAGCCTGAAAAAGAGTTTCAATATGGCTTTAATTAGCAGCCTGAAACAGAGTTGAAATATAGCTTCAAGTAGACATTTAAGCTTATAATTTTAAAATCCTATATCAAAATAGTCTGATATTTCCCAGTGACAGTCTGGGATTTGTGTACGATCACCCTGAGGTGAAATGAGTCTGGCTAAACAGGAGGTTTTGTGTTTAGAGCAGGCTGAAAAAGAGTTACAATATGTCTTTAATTAGCAGAAAAAATGTAGCCAAATTATAGCTTTGAGTGGACATTTAAGCCTTTAGTTTTAAAATCCTATATCAGAAATGACCAATATTACCCATTGACAGTCTGGGATGTGAATACGATCACCCTGAGGTGAAAAAAGTCTGGCTAAACAGGAGGTTTTTTTTTTCGAGCAGCCTGAAAAAGACTTACAATATGGCTTTAACTAGCAGCCTGAAGCAGAGTTGAAATATAGCTTTAAGTAGACATTTAAGCCTATCATTTTAAAATCCTATATCAGAATAGTCTGATATTACCCACTGAAAGTCTGGGATTTGTGTACGATCACGCTGAGGTGAAATGAGTCTGGCTAAACAGGAGGTTTCGTGTCTAGAGCAGGCTGAAAAAGAGTTACAATATGGCTTTAATTAGCAGCCAAAATGTAGCCAAATTATAGCTTTGAGTGGAAATTTAAGCCTTTAATTTTAAAGTCCTATATCAGAATTGTCCAATATTACCCAGTGACAGTCTACAATGTGTATAATATCACCCTGAGGTGAAATGAGTCTGGCTAAACAGGAGGTTTCGTTTTTAGAGCAGCCTGAAAAAGAGTTACAATATGGCTTTGATCAGCAGTCTGAAACAGAGTTGAAATATAGCTTTAAGTGGACATTTAAGCCTTTAATTTTAAAATCCTTTATCAGAATAGTCTGATATTACCCATTGACAGTCTGGGATGTGTATACGATCACCCTGAGGTGAAAAGTGTCTGGCTAAACAGGAGGTTTCGTTTTTAGAGCAGCCTGAAAAAGAGTTACAGTATGGCTTTAATTAGAAGCCAAAATGTAGCCAAAATATAGCTTTGAGTGGACATTTAAGCCTTTAGTTTTAAAATCCTATATCAGAATTGACAAATATTACCCACTGAGAGTCTACGATGTGTATAATATCACCCTGATGTGAAATGAGTCTGGCTAAACAGGAGATTTTGTTTTTAGAGCAGCCTGAAAAAGAGTTACAGTATGGCTTTAATTAGCAGTCTGAAACAGAGTTGGAATATAGCTTTAAGTGGACATTTAAGCCTTTAATTTTAAAATCCTTTATCAGAATATTCTGATATTACCCATTGACAGTCTGGGATGTGTATATGATCACCCTGAGGTGAAAAGAGTCTGGCTAAACAGAAGGTTTCGTTTTTAGAGCAGCCTGAAAAAGAGTTACAATATGGCTTTAATTAGCAGCCAAAATGTAGCCAAATTATAGCTTTGAGTGGAAATTTAAGCCTTTAATTTTAAAGTCCTATATCAGAATTGTCCAATATTACCCATTGACAGTCTACGATGTGTATAATATCACCCTGAGGTGAAATGAGTCTGGCTAAACACGAGGTTTCGTTTTTAGAGCAGCCTGAAAAAGAGTTACAATATGGCTTTAATTAGCAGCCTGAAAAAGAGTTATAGTATGGCTTTAATTAGCAGCCTTAAACAGAGTTGAAATATAGCTTCATGTTGACATTTAAGCCTTTAATTTTAAGATCCTTCATCAGAATTGTCCAATATTAACCAGTGACAGTCTACGATGTGTATAATATCACCCTGAGGTGAAATGAGTCTGGCTAAACAGGAGGTTTTGTTTTTAGAGCAGCCTGAAAAAGAGTTTCAATATGGCTTTAATTAGCAGCCTGAAACAGAGTTGAAATATAGCTTCAAGTAGACATTTAAGCTTCTAATTTTAAAATCCTATATCAGAATAGTCTGATATTTCCCAGTGACAGTCTGGGATTTGTGTACGATCACCCTGAGGTGAAATGAGTCTGGCTAAACAGGAGGTTTTGTGTTTAGAGCAGGCTGAAAAAGAGTTACAATATGTATTTAATTAGCAGAAAAAATGTAGCCAAAATATAGCTTTGAGTTGACATTTAAGCCTTTAGTTTTAAAATCCTATATCAGAATTGACCAATATTACCCATTGACAGTCTGGGATGTGAATACGATCACCCTGAGGTGAAAAAAGTCTGGCTAAACAGGAGGTTTTTTTTTTAGAGCAGCCTGAAAAAGACTTACAATATGGCTTTAACTAGCAGCCTGAAACAGAGTTGAAATATAGCTTCAAGTAGACATGTAAGCCTTTAATTTTAAAGTCCGATATCAGAATTGTCCAATATTACCCAGTGACAGTCTACGATGTGTATAATATCACCCTGAGGTGAAATGAGTCTGGCTAAACAGGAGGTTTCGTTTTTAGAGCAGCCTGAAAAAGAGTTACAATATGGCTTTAATTAGCAGCCTGAAAAAGAGTTACAGAATGGCTTTAATTAGCAGCCTTAAACATAGTTGAAATATAGCTTAATGTGGACATTTAAGCCTTTAATTTTAAAATCCTTTATCAGAATTGTCCAATATTAACCAGTGACAGTCTACGATGTGTATGATATCAGCCTGAGGTGAAATGAGTCTGGCTAAACAGGAGGTTTTGTTTTTAGAGCAGCCTGAAAAAGAGTTACAGTATGGCTTTAATTAGCAGCCTGAAACAGAGTTGAAATATAGCTTCAAGTAGACATTGAAGCCTATAATTTTAAAATCCTGTATCAGAATAGTCTGTTATTACGCAGTGACAGTCTGGGAGGTGTATACGATCACCGTGAGGTGAAATGAGTCTGGCTAAACAGGAGGTTTTGTTTTTAGAGCAGCCTGAAAAAGACTTACAATATGGCTTTAATTAGCAGCCTGAAACAGAGTTTAAATATAGCTTCAAGTAGACATTTAAGCCTATGATTTTAAAATCCTATATCAGAACAGTCTGTTATTACCCAGTGACAGTCTGGGATGTGTATACCATCATCCTGAGGTGAAATGAGTCAGGCTAAACAGGAGGTTTCGTTTTTATAGCAGCGTGAAAAAGAGTTACAATATGTCTTTAATTAGCAGCCTGAAAAAGAGTTACAGTATGGCTTTAATTAGCAGCCTGAAACAGAGCTGAAATATAGCTTTATGTGGACATTTAAGCCTATAATTTTACAATCCTATATCAGAATATTCTGATATTACCCAGTGACAGTCTGGGATGTGTATACTATCACCCTGAGATGAAATTAGTATTGTTAAACAGTATGTTTAGTTTTTAGAGCAGCCTG
Source organism: Zingel zingel (assembly GCA_023566125.1). Lineage (NCBI taxonomy): Eukaryota > Metazoa > Chordata > Actinopteri > Perciformes > Percidae > Zingel > Zingel zingel. Next base: position 13,514,995 of record CM042323.1, read on the forward strand.
AAAAAGAGTTACAATATGGCTAAATTAGCAGCCAAAATGTAGCCAAATTATAGCTTTGAGTGGACATTTAAGCCTTTAATTTTAAAGTTCTATATCAGAATTGTCCAATATTACCCTGTGACAGTCTACTATGTTAATAATATCACCCTGAGGTGAAATGAGTCTGGCTAAACAGGAGGTTTCGTTTTTAGAGCAGCCTGTAAAAGAGTTACAATACGGCTTTAATTAGCAGCCTGAAAAAGAGTTATAGTATGGCTTTAATTAGCAGCCTTAAACAGAGTTGAAATATAGCTTCATGTTGACATTTAAGCCTTTAATTTTAAAATCCTTCATCAGAATTGTCCAATATTAACCAGTGACAGTCTACGATGTGTATAATATCAACCTGAGGTGAAATGAGTCTGGCTAAACAGGAGGTTTTGTTTTTAGAGCAGCCTGAAAAAGAGTTTCAATATGGCTTTAATTAGCAGCCTGAAACAGAGTTGAAATATAGCTTCAAGTAGACATTTAAGCTTATAATTTTAAAATCCTATATCAAAATAGTCTGATATTTCCCAGTGACAGTCTGGGATTTGTGTACGATCACCCTGAGGTGAAATGAGTCTGGCTAAACAGGAGGTTTTGTGTTTAGAGCAGGCTGAAAAAGAGTTACAATATGTCTTTAATTAGCAGAAAAAATGTAGCCAAATTATAGCTTTGAGTGGACATTTAAGCCTTTAGTTTTAAAATCCTATATCAGAATTGACCAATATTACCCATTGACAGTCTGGGATGTGAATACGATCACCCTGAGGTGAAAAAAGTCTGGCTAAACAGGAGGTTTTTTTTTTAGAGCAGCCTGAAAAAGACTTACAATATGGCTTTAACTAGCAGCCTGAAACAGAGTTGAAATATAGCTTCAAGTAGACATGTAAGCCTTTAATTTTAAAGTCCGATATCAGAATTGTCCAATATTACCCAGTGACAGTCTACGATGTGTATAATATCACCCTGAGTTGAAATGAGTCTGGCTAAACAGGAGGTTTCGTTTTTAGAGCAGCCTGAAAAAGAGTTACAATATGGCTTCAATTAGCAGCCTGAAAAAGAGTTACAGAATGGCTTTAATTAGCAGCCTTAAACAGAGTTGAAATATAGCTTAATGTGGACATTTAAGCCTTTAATTTTAAAATCCTTCATCAGAATTGTCCAATATTAACCAGTGACAGTCTACGATGTGTATAATATCACCCTGAGGTGAAATGAGTCTGGCTAAACAGGAGGTTTTGTTTTTAGAGCAGCCTGAAAAAGAGTTTCAATATGGCTTTAATTAGCAGCCTGAAACAGAGTTGAAATATAGCTTCAAGTAGACATTTAAGCTTCTAATTTTAAAATCCTATATCAGAATAGTCTGATATTTCCCAGTGACAGTCTGGGATTTGTGTACGATCACCCTGAGGTGAAATGAGTCTGGCTTAACAGGAGGTTTTGTGTTTAGAGCAGGCTGAAAAAGAGTTACAATATGTATTTAATTAGCAGAAAAAATGTAGCCAAAATATAGCTTTGAGTGGACATTTAAGCCTTTAGTTTTAAAATCCTATATCAGAATTGACCAATATTACCCATTGACAGTCTGGGATGTGAATACGATCACCCTGAGGTGAAAAAAGTCTGGCTAAACAGGAGGTTTTTTTTTTAGAGCAGCCTGAAACAGACTTACAATATGGCTTTAACTAGCAGCCTGAAACAGAGTTGAAATATAGCTTCAAGTAGACATGTAAGCCTTTAATTTTAAAGTCCGATATCAGAATTGTCCAATATTACCCAGTGACAGTCTACGATGTGTATAATATCACCCTGAGTTGAAATGAGTCTGGCTAAACAGGAGGTTTCGTTTTTAGAGCAGCCTGAAAAAGAGTTACAATATGGCTTCAATTAGCAGCCTGAAAAAGAGTTACAGAATGGCTTTAATTAGCAGCCTTAAACAGAGTTGAAATATAGCTTAATGTGGACATTTAAGCCTTTAATTTTAAAATCCTTCATCAGAATTGTCCAATATTAACCAGTGACAGTCTACGATGTGTATAATATCACCCTGAGGTGAAATGAGTCTGGCTAAACAGGAGGTTTTGTTTTTAGAGCAGCCTGAAAAAGAGTTTCAATATGGCTTTAATTAGCAGCCTGAAACAGAGTTGAAATATAGCTTCAAGTAGACATTTAAGCTTATAATTTTAAAATCCTATATCAAAATAGTCTGATATTTCCCAGTGACAGTCTGGGATTTGTGTACGATCACCCTGAGGTGAAATGAGTCTGGCTAAACAGGAGGTTTTGTGTTTAGAGCAGGCTGAAAAAGAGTTACAATATGTCTTTAATTAGCAGAAAAAATGTAGCCAAATTATAGCTTTGAGTGGACATTTAAGCCTTTAGTTTTAAAATCCTATATCAGAATTGACCAATATTACCCATTGACAGTCTGGGATGTGAATACGATCACCCTGAGGTGAAAAAAGTCTGGCTAAACAGGAGGTTTTTTTTTTAGAGCAGCCTGAAAAAGACTTACAATATGGCTTTAACTAGCAGCCTGAAACAGAGTTGAAATATAGCTTCAAGTAGACATGTAAGCCTGTAATTTTAAAGTCCGATATCAGAATTGTCCAATATTACCCAGTGACAGTCTACGATGTGTATAATATCACCCTGAGTTGAAATGAGTCTGGCTAAACAGGAGGTTTCGTTTTTAGAGCAGCCTGAAAAAGAGTTACAATATGGCTTTAATTAGCAGCCTGAAAAAGAGTTACAGAATGGCTTTAATTAAACAGAGTTGAAATATAGCTTAATGTGGACATTTAAGCCTTTAATTTTAAAATCCTTTATCAGAATTGTCCAATATTAACCAGTGACAGTCTACGATGTGTATGATATCAGCCTGAGGTGAAATGAGTCTGGCTAAACAGGAGGTTTTGTTTTTAGAGCAGCCTGAAAAAGAGTTACAGTATGGCTTTAATTAGCAGCCTGAAACAGAGCTGAAATATAGCTTTATGTGGACATTTAAGCCTATAATTTTACAATCCTATATCAGAATATTCTGATATTACCCAGTGACAGTCTGGGATGTGTATACTATCACCCTGAGATGAAATTAGTCTTGTTAAACAGTAGGTTTAGTTTTTAGAGCAGCCTGAAAAAGAGTTACAATATGGCTAAATTAGCAGCCAAAATGTAGCCAAATTATAGCTTTGAGTGGACATTTAAGCCTTTAATTTTAAAGTCCTATTCAGAATTGTCCAATATTACCTTGTGACAGTCTACTATGTTAATAATATCACCCTGAGGTGAAATGAGTCTGGCTAAACAGGAGGTTTCGTTTTTAGAGCAGCCTGTAAAAGAGTTACAATATGGCTTTAATTAGCAGCCTGAAAAAGAGTTATAGTATGGCTTTAATTAGCAGCCTTAAACAGAGTTGAAATATAGCTTCATGTTGACATTTAAGCCTTTAATTTTAAAATCCTTCATCAGAATTGTCCAATATTAACCAGTGACAGTCTACGATGTGTATAATATCACCCTGATGTGAAATGAGTCTGGCTAAACAGGAGGTTTTGTTTTTAGAGCAGCCTGAAAAAGAGTTTCAATATGGCTTTAATTAGCAGCCTGAAACAGAGTTGAAATATAGCTTCAAGTAGACATTTAAGCTTATAATTTTAAAATCCTATATCAGAATAGTCTGATATTTCCCAGTGACAGTCTGGGATTTGTGTACGATCACCCTGAGGTGAAATGAGTCTGGCTAAACAGGAGGTTTTGTGTTTAGAGCAGGCTGAAAAAGAGTTACAATATGTCTTTAATTAGCAGAAAAAATGTAGCCAAAATATAGCTTTGAGTGGACATTTAAGCCTTTAGTTTTGAAATCCTATATCAGAATTGACCAATATTACCCATTGACAGTCTGGGATGTGAATACGATCACCCTCAGGTGAAAAAAGTCTGGCTAAACAGGAGGTTTTTTTTTTAGAGCAGCCTGAAAAAGACTTACAATATGGCTTTAACTAGCAGCCTGAAACAGAGTTGAAATATAGCTTCAAGTAGACATGTAAGCCTTTAATTTTAAAGTCCGATATCAGAATTGTCCAATATTAACCAGTGACAGTCTACGATGTGTATGATATCACCCTGAGGTGAAATGAGTCTGGCTAAACAGGAGGTTTTGTTTTTAGAGCAGCCTGAAAAAGAGTTACAGTATGGCTTTAATTAGCAGCCTGAAACAGAGTTGAAATATAGCTTCAAGTAGACATTGAAGCCTATAATTTTAAAATCCTATATCAGAATAGTCTGTTATTACCCAGTGACAGTCTAGGAGGTGTATACGATCACCGTGAGGTGAAATGAGTCTGGCTAAACAGGAGGTTTTGTTTTTAGAGCAGTCTGAAAAAGACTTACAATATGGCTTTAATTAGCAGCCTGAAGCAGAGTTGAAATATAGCTTTAAGTAGACATTTAAGCCTATCATTTTAAAATCCTATATCAGAATAGTCTGATATTACCCACTGAAAGTCTGGGATTTGTGTACGATCACGCTGAGGTGAAATTAGTCTGGCTAAACAGGAGGTTTCGTGTCTAGCGCAGGCTGAAAAAGAGTTACAATATGTCTTTAATTAGCAGCCAAAATGTAGCCAAAATATAGCTTTGACTGGACATTTAATCCTTTAGTTTTAAAATTCTATATCAGAATTGACAAATATTACCCATTGAGAGTCTACGATGTGTATAATATCACCCTGAGGTGAAATGAGTCTGGCTAAACAGGAGATTTTGTTTTTAGAGCAGCCTGAAAAAGAGTTACAGTATGGCTTTAATTAGCAGTCTGAAACAGAGTTGAAATATAGCTTTAAGTGGACATTTAAGCCTTTAATTTTAAAATCCTTTATCAGAATATTCTGATATTACCCATTGACAGTCTGGGATGTGTATACGATCACCCTGATGTGAAAAGAGTCTGGCTAAACAGAAGGTTTCGTTTTTAGAGCAGCCTGAAAAAGAGTTACAATATGGCTTTAATTAGCAGCCAAAATGTAGCCAAATTATAGCTTTGAGTGGAAATTTAAGCCTTTAATTTTAAAGTCCTATATCAGAATTGTCCAATATTACCCAGTGACAGTCTACAATGTGTATAATATCACCCTGAGGTGAAATGAGTCTGGCTAAACAGGAGGTTTCGTTTTTAGAGCAGACTGAAAAAGAGTTACAATATGGCTTTGATCAGCAGTCTGAAACAGAGTTGAAATATAGCTTTAAGTGGACATTTAAGCCTTTAATTTTAAAATCCTTTATCAGAATAGTCTGATATTACCCATTGACAGTCTGGGATGTGTATACGATCACCCTGAGGTGAAAAGTGTCTGGCTAAACAGGAGGTTTCGTTTTTAGAGCAGCCTAAAAAAGAGTTACAGTATGGCTTTAATTAGAAGCCAAAATGTAGCCAAAATATAGCTTTGAGTGGACATTTAAGCCTTTAGTTTTAAAATCCTATATCAGAATTGACAAATATTACCCACTGAGAGTCTACGATGTGTATAATATCACCCTGATGTGAAATGAGTCTGGCTAAACAGGAGATTTTGTTTTTAGAGCAGCCTGAAAAAGAGTTACAGTATGGCTTTAATTAGCAGTCTGAAACAGAGTTGAAATATAGCTTTAAGTGGACATTTAAGCCTTTAATTTTAAAATCCTTTATCAGAATATTCTGATATTACCCATTGACAGTCTGGGATGTGTATACGATCACCCTGAGGTGAAAAGAGTCTGGCTAAACAGAAGGTTTCGTTATTAGAGCAGCCTGAAAAAGAGTTACAATATGGCTTTAATTAGCAGCCAAAATGTAGCCAAATTATAGCTTTGAGTGGAAATTTAAGCCTTTAATTTTAAAGTCCTATATCAGAATTGTCCAATATTACCCATTGACAGTCTACGATGTGTATAATATCACCCTGAGGTGAAATGAGTCTGGCTAAACAGGAGGTTTCGTTTTTAGAGCAGCCTGAAAAAGAGTTACAATATGGCTTTAATTAGCAGTCTGAAACAGAGTTGAAATATAGCTTTAAGTGGACATTTAAGCCTATAATTTTAAAATCCTGTATCAGAATAGTCTGATATTACCCAGTGACAGTCTGGGATGTGAATTCGATCACCGTGATGTGAAATGAGTCAGGCTAAACAGGAGGTTTCGTTTTTATAGCAGCCTGAAAAAGAGTTACAATATGTCTTTAATTAGCAGCCAAAATGTAGCCAAAATATAGCGTTGAGTGGACATTTAAGCCTTTAATTTTAAAATCCTATATCAGAATTGTCCAATATTACCCAGTAACACTCTACAATGTGAATAATATCACCCTGAGGTGAAATGAGTCTGGCTAAACAGGAGGTTTAATTTTTAGAGCAGCCTGAAAAAGAGTTACAATATGGCTTTAATCAGCAGTCTGAAACAGAGTTGAAATATAGCTTCAAGTGGACATTTAAGCCTATAATTTTAAAATCCTGTATCAGAATAGTCTGATATTACCCAGTGACAGTCTGGGATTTGTGTACGATCACCCTGAGGTGAAATGAGTCTGGCTAAACAGGAGGTTTCGTGTTCAGAGCAGGTTGAAAAACAGTTACAATATGTCTTTAATTAGCAGCCAAATTGTAGCCAAAATATAGCTTTGAGTGGACATTTAAGCCTTTAATTTTAAAATCCTACATCAGAATTGTCCAATATTACCCAGTGACAGTCTACGATGTGTATAATATCACCCTGAGGTGAAATGAGTCTGGTTAAACAGAAGGTTTTGTTTTTAGAGCAGCCTGAAAAAGAGTTACAATATGGCTAAATTAGAAGCCAAAATGTAGCCAAATTATAGCTTTGAGTGGACATTTAAGCCTTTAATTTTAAAATCCTACATCAGAATTGTCCAATATTACCCAGTGACAGTCTACGATGTGTATAATATCACCCTGAGGTGAAATGAGTCTGGTTAAACAGAAGGTTTTGTTTTTAGAGCAGCCTGAAAAAGAGTTACAATATGGCTAAATTAGAAGCCAAAATGTAGCCAAATTATAGCTTTGAGTGGACATTTAAGCCTTTAATTTTAAAGTCCTATATCAGAATTGTCCAATATTACCCTGTGACAGTCTACTATGTTAATAATATCACCCTGAGGTGAAATGAATCTGGCTAAACAGGAGGTTTCGTTTTTAGAGCAGCCTGTAAAAGAGTTACAATATGGCTTTAATTAGCAGCCTGAAAAAGAGTTATAGTATGGCTTTAATTAGCAGCCTTAAACAGAGATGAAATATAGCTTCATGTTGACATTTAAGCCTTTAATTTTAAAATCCTATTTCAGAATAGTCTGTTATTACCCAGTGACAGTCTGGGATTTGTGTACGATCACCCTGAGGTGAAATAAGTCTGCCTAAACAGGAGGTTTCGTGTTTAGAGCAGGTTGAAAAACAGTTACAATATGTCTTTAATTAGCAGCCAAAATGTAGCCAAATTATAGCTTTGAGTGGACATTTAAGCTTTTAATTTTAAAGTCCTATATCAGAATTGTCCAATATTACCCAGTGACAGACTACTATGTCAATAATATCACCCTGAGGTGAAATTAGTCTGGCTAAACAGGAGGTTTCGTTTTTAGAGCAGCCTGTAAAAGAGTTACAATATGGCTTTAATTAGCAGCCTGAAAAAGAGTTATAGTATGGCTTCAATTAGCAGCCTTAAACAGAGTTGAAATATAGCTTCATGTGGACATTTAAGCCTTTAATTTTAAAATCCTTTATCAGAATTGTCCAATATTAACCAGTGACAGTCTACGATGTGTATAATATCACCCTGAGGTGAAATGAGTCTGGCTAAACAGGAGGTTTTGTTTTTAGAGCAGCCTGAAAAAGAGTTACAGTATGGCTTTAATTAGCAGTCTGAAACAGAGTTGAAATATATCTTTAAGTGGACATTTAAGCCTTTAATTTTAAAATCCTATATCAGAATAGTCTGATATTACGCACTGACATTCTGGGATTTGTGTAGTATCACCCTGAGGTGAAATGAGTCTGGCTAAACAGGAGGTTTTGTGTTTAGAGCAGGCTGAAAAGGAGTTACAATATGTATTTAATTAGCAGAGAAAATGTAGCCAAAATATAGCTTTGAGTGGACATTTAAGCCTTTAATTTTAAAATCCTATGTCAGAATTGTCCAATATTACCCAGTGACACTCTACAATGTGTATAATATCACCCTGAGGTGAAATGAGTCTAGCTAAACAGGAGGTTTTGTTTTTAGAGCAGCCTGAAAAAGACTTACAATATGGCTTTAATTAGCAGCCTGAAACAGAGTTGAAATATAGCTTCAAGTAGACATTTAAGCCTATGATTTTAAAATCCTACATCAGAATAGTCTGTTATTACCCAGTGACAGTCTGGGATGTGTATACGATCATCCTGAGGTGAAATGAGTCAGGCTAAACAGGAGGTTTCGTTTTTATAGCAGCGTGAAAAAGAGTTACAATATGTCTTTAATTAGCAGCCTGAAAAAGAGTTACAGTATGGCTTTAATTAGCAGCCTGAAACAGAGCTGAAATATAGCTTTATGTGGACATTTAAGCCTATAATTTTAAAGTCCTATATCAGAATTTTCCAATATTACCCAGTGAGAGTCTACGATGTGTATAATATCACCCTGAGGTGCAATGAGTCTGGCTAAATAGGAGGTTTCGTTTTTAGAGCAGCCTGAAAAAGACTTACAGTATGTATTTAATTAGCAGCCAAAATGTAGCCAAAATATAGCTTTGAGTGGACATTTAGGCCTTTAATTTTAAAATCCTTTATTAGAATAGTATGATATTACCCAGTGACAGTCTGTGAAGTTTATACTATCACCCTGAGATGTAATGAGTCTGGCTAAACAGGAGGTTTTGTTTTTAGAGCAGCCTGAAAAAGAGTAACAGTATGTCTTTAATTAGCAGCCAACATTTAGCCAAAATACAGCTTTGAGTGGACATTTAAGGCTTTAATTTTAAAATCCTATATCAGAATTGTCCAATATTACCCAGTGAGAGTCTACGATGTGTATAATATCACCCTGAGGTGCAATGAGTCTGGATAAACAGGAGGTTTCGTTTTTAGAGCAGCCTGAAAAAGAGTTACAATATGGCTTTAATTAGCAGTCTGAAAAAGAGTTACCTTATGGCTTTAATTAGCAGCCTTAAACAGAGTTGAAATATAGCTTCATGTGGACATTTAAGCCTTTAATTTTAAGATCCTTTATCAGAATTGTCCAATATTACCCAGTGACAGTCTGGGATGTGTATACGATCACCGTGAGGTGAAATGAGTCAGGCTAAACAGGAGGTTTCGTTTTTATAGCAGCCTGAAAAAGACTTACAATATGGCTTTAATTAGCAGCCAAAATGTAGCCAAAATGTAGCCAAAATATAGCGTTGAGTGGACATTTAAGCCTTTAGTTTTAAAATCCTATATCAGAATTGTCCAATATTAACCAGTGACAGTCTACGATGTGTATTATATCACCCTGACGTGAAATGAGTCTGGTTAAACAGAAGGTTTTGTTTTTAGAGCAGCCTGAAAAAGAATTACAATATGGCTTTAACTAGCAGCCTGAAACAGAGTTGAAATATAGCTTCAAGTAGACATTTAAGCCTATAATTTTAAAATCCTATATCGAATAGTCTGTTATTACCCAGTGACAGTCTGGGATGTGTATACGATCACCGTGAGGTGAAATGAGTCAGGCTAAACAGGAGGTTTCGTTTTTATAGCAGCCTGAAAAAGAGTAACAGTATGTCTTTAATTAGCAGCCAACATTTAGCCAAAATATATCTTTGAGTGGACATTTAAGCCTTTAATTTTAAAATCCTATATCAGAATTGTCCAATATTACCCAGTGACAGTCTACGATGTGTATAATATCACCCTGAGGTGCAATGAGTCTGGATAAACAGGAAATTTTCTTTTTAGAGCAGCCTGAAAAAGAGTTACAGTATGGCTTTAAGTAGCAGCCTGAAACAGAGTTGAAATATAGCTTTATGTGGACATTTAAGCGTTTAATTTTAAAATCCTATATCAGAATAGTCTGAAATTACCGAGTGGCAGTCTAAGATGTGTATAATATCACCCTGAGGTGAAATTAGTCTGGTTAAACAGGAGGTTTCGTTTTTAGAGCACCCTGAAAAATAATTACAATATGGCTTTAATTAGCAGCCAAAATGTAGCCAAAATATATCTTTGAGTGGACATTTAAGCCTTTAATTTTAAAATCCTATATCAGAATTGTCCAATATTACCCAATGACAGTCTACGATGTGCATAATATCACCCTGAGGTGAAATGAGTCTGGCTAAACAGGAGGTTTCGTTTTCAGAGCAGCCTGACAATGAGTTACATTATGGCTTTAATTAGCAGCCTTAAACAGAGTTGAAATATGATTTTGTGCTGTCCCCAAACGGCCTAATATGGGTTCCCGTTGAATTTGAAACCTGATTCGCATACTACAGCTCTTCACGTTCGTAGGGATGCCCAACATGTCCATATCTACTGTTGAATTATGGAGAAAAGCCAGAAAAAAAGACAACTCAAACCAACCCAGATTTCAACAATGTTGTTGCTAAATCTCCTGATTTTGCACACTCCCCAAACGGCCAAATATGGATTCCCATTGTATTTGAAACCTATCTAGCATACTACGGCTCCTCACTTTTTTAGGGATTCCCAACATGTCCATATCTACGGTGGAAATATGGAGAGAACTAAGAAAAAAGCCAAATCAAACAAATCCAGATTTAAATCTAAACCTCCTGACTTTGCGCTTCCCCAAATTGCCGAATTTAGATTTCGGTTGATTTTGAAACCTGATTTGCATACTACAGCACTTCATGTTTGTAGGGATGCCTAACATGTCCATATCTTCTGTGGAATTATGGAGAAAAGCTAGAAAAAAGCCAACTCAAACAAATACAGATTTCGACAATAATGTTGCTAAACCTCCTAACTTTGTGCTGTCCCCAAACGGCCAAGTATGGATTGCCGTCGAATTTGAAACCTGATTTGCAAACTACAGCTCTTCACGTGTGTAGGGATGCCCAACATCTCCATATCTACTGTGGAATTATGGAGAAAAGCCAGAAAAAAGCCAACTCAATCAAATCCAGATTTGTTGCTTAACCTCCTAACTTTGCGTTTCCCCAAATGGCCGAATTTAAATTCCCGTTGAATTTGAAACCTGATTTGCATACTACAGCTCTTCACGTTTGTAGCGATGCCCAACATGTCCATATCTATTGTGGAAATATGGAGAAAACCAAGAAAAAAGCTAACTAAAAAAATCCAGATTTCGACAATTACATTGCTAAACCTCCTGAATTTGTGCTGTCCCCAAATGGCCAAATATGGATTCCCATTGAATTTGAAACCTGATTTGAATACTGCAGCTCTTCACGTTTGTAGGGATGCTTAACATGTCCATATCTACTGTGAAATTATGGAGAAAAGCTAGAAAAAAGCCAACTCAAACAAATCCAGATTTGTTGCTAAACCTCCTAACTTTGCGCTTCCCCAAATGGCCGAATTTAGATTTCCTTTGAATTTGAAACCTGATTTGCATTCTACAGCTCTTCACGTTTGTAGCGATGCCCAACATGTCCATATCTACTTTGGAAAAATGGAGAAAACCAAGAAAAAAGCCAACTCAAACAAATCCAGATTTCGACAATTATGTTGCTAAACCTCCTGACTTTGTGCTGTCCCCAAACGGCCAAATATATATTCCTGTTGAATTTTAAACCTGATTTGCATACTACAGCTCTTCACGTTTGTAGGTATGCCCAACATGTCCATATCTACTGTGGAATTATGGAGAAAAGCCAGAAAAAAGCAAACTCAAACAAATCCAGATTTATTGCTAAACCTCCTGACTTTGCGCTTCCCCAAATTGCCGAATTTGGATTCCCGTTGAATTTGAAACCTGATTTGCATACTACAGCTCTTCATGTTTGTAGGGATGCTTAACATGTCCATATCTACTGTGAAATTATGGAGAAAAGCTAGAAAAAAGCCATCTCAAACAAATCCAGATTTGTTGCTAAACCTCCTAACTTTGCGCTTCCCCAAATGGCCGAATTTAGATTCCGTTTGAATTTGAAACCTGATTTGCATTCTACAGCTCTTCACGTTTGTAGGGATGCCCAACATGTCCATATCTACTGTGGAAATATGGAGAAAACCAAGAAAAAAGCTAAATCAATTAATCCAGATTTCGACAATTATATAGCTAAACCTCCTGACTTTGTGCTGTCCCTAAATTGCCGAATTTTGGATTCCCGTTGAATTTGAAACCTGATTTGCATACTACAGCTCTTCACGTTTGTAGGGATGCTTAACATGTCCATATCTACTGTGGAATTATGGAGAAAAGCTAGAAAAAAGCCAACTCAAACAAATCCAGATTTGTTGCTAAACCTCCTAACTTTGCGCTTCCCCAAATGGCCGAATTTAGATTCCCTTTGAATTTGAAACCTTATTTGCATTCTACAGCTCTTCACGTTTGTAGGGATGCCCAACATGTCCATATCTAATTTGGAAAAATGGAGAAAACCAAGAAAAAATCCAACTCAAACAAATCCAGATTTCGACAATTATGTTCCTAAACCTCCTGATTTTGCGCACTCCCCAAACGGCCAAATATGGATTCCCGTTGAATTTGAAACCTGTCTAGCATACTACGGTTCGTCACGTTTGTAGGGATGCCCAACATGTCCATATCTACGGTTGAAATATGGAGAAAACTAAGAAAAAAGCCAACTCAAACAAATCCAGATTTAATTCTAAACCTCCTGTCTTTGCGCTTCCCCAAATGGCCGAATTTGGATTCCCGTTGAATTTGAAACCTGTTTTGCATACTACAGCTCTTCATGTTTGTAGGGATGCCCAACATGTCCATATCTACTGTGGAAATATGGAGAAATCCAAGAAAAACGCCAAGTCAAACAAATCCACATATCGACAATTATGTTGCTAAACCTCCTGACTTTGTGCTGTCCCCAAACTGCCAAATACGGATTCCTGTTGAATTTGAAACCTGATTTGCATACTACAGCTCTTCACGTTTGTAGTTATGCCCAACATGTCCATATCTACTGTGGAATTATGGAGAAAAGCCAGAAAAAAGCCAACTCAAACAAATCCATATTTATTGCTAAACCTCCTTACTTTGCATCCATCCATCCATCTTCGTCCGCTTATCCGGTATCGGTTCGCGGGGGTAGCAGCTCCAGCAGGGGACCCCAAACTTCCCTTTCCCGAGCAACATTAACCAGCTCCGACTGGAGGATCCTGAGGCGTTCCCAGGCCAGGTTAGAGATATAATCCCTCCACCTTGTCCTGTGTCTTCCCCGAGGCCTCCTCCCAGCTGGACGTGCCTGGAACACCTCCCTATGGAGGCGCCCAGGGGGCATCCTTACAAGATGCCCGAACCACCTCAACTGGCTCCTTTCAACGTGAAGGAGCAGCGGCTCTAATCTGAGCTCCTCACGGATGACTGAGCTTCTCACCCTATCTCTAAGGGAGACGCCAGCCACCCTGCTGAGGAAACCCATTTCGGCCGCTTGTACCCTGGATCTTGTTCTTTCGGTCATGACCCAGCCTTCATGACCATAGGTGAGGGTAGGAAGGAAAACTGACCGGTAGATTGAGAGCTTTGCCTTCTGGCTCAGCTCTCTTTTCGTCACAACGGTGCGATAAATTGACTGTAATACCGCACCCGCTGCGCCGATTCTCCGGCCAATCTCCCGCTCCATTGTCCCCTCACACGCGAACAAGACCCCAAGGTACTTGAACTCCTTCACTTGGGGTAAGGACTCATTCCCTACCCGGAGAAGGCACTCCATCGGTTTCCTGCTGAGAACCATGGCCTCCGATTTAGAGGTCCTGATCCTCATCCCAGCCGCTTCACACTCGGCCGCGAACCGATCCAGTGAGCGCTGAAGGTCACAGGCCGATGATGCCATCAGGACCACATCATCTGCAAAAAGCAGCGATGAGATCCCTAGCCCACCGAACTGCAACCCCTCTCCACCCCGACTACGCCTCAATATCCTGTCCATAAATACTACAAACAGGATTGGTGACAAAGCGCAGCCCTGGCGGAGGCCAACTCTCACCTGAAACGAGTCCGACTTACTGCCGAGAACACGGACACAGCTCTCGCTTTGCGCTTTCCCAAATGGCCAAATATGGGTTCCTGTTGAATTTGAAACCTGATTTACATACTATGGCTCTTCACGTTTGTAGGGATGCCAAACATGTCCATATCTACTGTGAAAATATATGGAGAAAACCAAGAAAAAAGCAAACTCAAAAAATCCAGATTTCGACAAATATATTGCTAAACCTCCTGAATTTGTGCTGTCCCCAAACGGCCAAATATGGGTTTCTCTTGAATTTGAAACCTGATTTGCATACTTCGGCTCTTCACGTTTGTAGGGATGCCCAACATGTCCATATCTACTGTGAAAATATAAGGAGAAAACCAAGAAAAAGCAAACTCAAAAAATCCAGATTTCGACAATTATATTGCTAAACCTCCTGAATTTGTGCTGTCCCCAAACGGCCAAATATGGATTCCCGTTGAATTTGAAACCTGATTCACACACTACGGCTCTTCACATTTGGAGGGTTGCCCAACATGTCCATAAATACTGTGGAAATATGGAGAAAACCAAGAAAAAAGCTAACTCAAAAAATCCAGATTTCGACAATTACATTGCTAAACCTCCTGACTTTGTGCTGTCCCCAAACGGCCAAATATGGATTCCCGTTGAATTTGAAACCTGATTCACACAGTACGGCTCTTCACATTTGGAGGGTTGCCCAACATGTTCATAAATACTGTGGAAATATGTAGAAAACAAAGAAAAAAGCTAACTTAAAAAAATCCAGATTTCGACAATTATATTGCTAAACCTCCTGAATTTGTGCTGTCCCCAAACGGCCAAATATGGATTCCCGTTGAATTTTAAACCTGATTTGCATACTACGGCTCTTCACGTTTGTAGGGATGCCCAACATGTCCATATCTACTGTGGAATTATGGAGAAAAGCAAGAAAAAAGACAACTCAAACAAATCCAGATTTATTGCTAAACCTCCTGACTTTGCGCTTCCCCAAATGGCCGAATTTGGATTCCCGTTGAATTTGAAAGCTGATTCGCATACTATAGCTCTTCATATTTTTAGCTGTGCCCAACATGCCCATACCTACTGTGGAATTATGGAGAAAAGCCAGAAAAAAAGCCATCTCAAACAAATCCAGATTTCGACAATTATGTTGCTAAACCTACTGAATTTTTCTGTCCCCAAACGGCCAAATATGGATTCCCGTTGAATTTTAAACCTAATTTGCATTCTACAGCTCTTCCCGTTTGGAGGGTTGCCCAACATGTCCATAAATACTGTGGAAATATGGAGAAAACCAAGAAAAAAGCTAACTCAAAAAATCCAGATTTCGACAATTACATTGCTAAACCTCCTGACTTTGTGCTGTCCCCAAACGGCCAAATATGGATTCCCGTTGAATTTGAAACCTGATTCACACAGTACGGCTCTTCACATTTGGAGGGTTGCCCAACATGTCCATAAATACTGTGGAAATATGGAGAAAACAAAGAAAAAAGCTAACTTAAAAAAATCCAGATTTCGACAATTATATTGCTAAACCTCCTGAATTTGTGCTGTCCCCAAACGGCCAAATATGGATTCCCGTTGAATTTTAAACCTGATTTGCATACTACGGCTCTTCACGTTTGTAGGGATGCCCAACATGTCCATATCTACTGTGGAATTATGGAGAAAAGCAAGAAAAAAGACAACTCAAACAAATCCAGATTTATTGCTAAACCTCCTGACTTTGCGCTTCCCCAAATGGCCGAATTTGGATTCCCGTTGAATTTGAAAGCTGATTCGCATACTATAGCTCTTCATATTTTTAGCTGTGCCCAACATGCCCATACCTACTGTGGAATTATGGAGAAAAGCCAGAAAAAAAGCCATCTCAAACAAATCCAGATTTCGACAATTATGTTGCTAAACCTACTGAATTTTTCTGTCCCCAAACGGCCAAATATGGATTCCCGTTGAATTTTAAACCTAATTTGCATTCTACAGCTCTTCCCGTTCGTAGGGATGCCCAACATTTCCATATCTACTGTGGAAATATGGAGAAAACCAAGAAAAAAGCTAACTCAATGAATACAGATTTCGAAAATTATATTGCTAAACCTCCTGACTTTGTGCTGTCCCCAAACAGCCAAATATGGATTCCCATTGAATTTGAAACCTGATTTGCATACTACGGCTCTTCATGTTTGTAGGGATGCCAAACATGTCCATATCTACGGTGGAAATATGGAGAAAATCCAGAAAAAAGACAACTCAAACAAAACCAGATTTCGACAATGATGTTGCTGAACCTAATGATTTTGTGCTGTCCCCAAACGGCCAAATATGGATTCCCATTGAATTTGAAACATATCTAGCATACTACGGCTCTTCACTTTTTTAGGGATGCCCAACATGTCCATATCTACGGTGGAAATATGGAGAAAACTAAGAAAAAAGCCAACTCAAACAAATTCAGATTTCGACAATTATGTTGCTAAACCTCCTAACTTTGTGCTGTCCCCAAACGGCCAAATATCGATTCCCGTTGAATTTGAAACCTGATTTGCATACTATGACTCTTCACGTTTGTAGGGATGCCAAACATGTCCATATCTACGGTGGAATTATGGAGAAAAGCCAGAAAAAAGCCAACTCAAGCAAATCCAGATTTATTGCTAAACCTCCTGACTTTGCGCTTCCCCAAATGGCCAAATTTGGATTCCCGTTGAATTTGAAACCTGATTTGCATACTATGGCTCTTCACGTTTGTAGGGATGCCAAACATGTCCATATCTACGGTGGAAATATGGAGAAAACCAAGAAAAAAGCCAACTCAAACAAATCCAGATTTATTGCTAAACCTCCTGACTTTGCACTTCCCCAAATGGCCGAATTTAGATTCCCGTTGAATTTGAAAACTGATTTGCATAATACAGATCTTTGTGTGTGTAGGGATGCCCAACATGCCCATATCTAATCTGGAATTATGGAGAAAAGCCAGAAAAAAAGCCATCTCAAACTAATCCAGATTTCAACAATTAGGTTGCTAAACCTCCTGACTTTACGCTTCCCCAAATTGCCGAATTTGTATTCCCGTTGAATTTTAAACCTGATTTGCATACTACAGCTCTTTATGTGTGTAGGGATGCCCAACATGTCCATATCTAATGTGGTATTATGGAGAAAAGCCAGAAAAAAGCCAACTCAAACAAATCCAGATTTGTTGCTAAACCCCCTGACTTTGCGCTTCCCCAAATGGCCGAATTTGGATTCCCGTTGAATTTGAAACTTGATTTGCATACTATAGCTCTTCAATTTCGTAGGGATGCCCAACATGTCCATATCTCCTGTGGAATTATGGAGAAAAGCCAGAAAAAAGCTGACTCAAAAAATCCAGATTTGGACAATTATATTGCTAAACCTCCTGAATTTGTGCTGTCTCCAAACGGCCAAATATAGGTTCCTGTTGAATTTGAAACCTGATTTGCATACTACGGCTCTTCACGTTTTTAGGGATGCCAAACATGTCCATATCTACGGTGGAAATATGGAGAAAACCAAGAAAAAAGCCAACTCAAACAAATCCAGATTTCGACAATTGTGTTGCTAAACCTCCTGACTTTGTGCTGTCCCCAAACGGCCAAATACGGATTCCTGTTGAATTTGAAACCTAATTTGCATACTACAGCTCTTCACGTTTGTAGTTATGCCCAACATGTCCATATCTACTGTGGAATTATGGAGAAAAGCCAGAAAAAAGCCAACTCAAGCAAATCCAGATTTATTGCTAAACCTCCTGACTTTGCGCTTCCCCAAATGGCCAAATTTGGATTGCCGTTGAATTTGAAAGCTGATTCGCATACTACAGCTCTTCACGTTTGTAGGGATGCCCAACATGTCTATATCTACTGTGGAAATATGGAGAAAACCAAGAAAAAAGCTAAATCAAAAAATCCAGATTTCGACAATTATATTGCTAAACCTCCTGAATTTGTGCTGTCCCCAAACGGCCAAATATGGGTTCCTGTTGAATTTGAAACCTGATTTGCATACTATGGCTCTTCACGTTTGTAGGGATGCCAAACATGTCCATATCTACGGTGGAAATATGGAGAAAACCAAGAAAAAAGCCAACTCAAACAAATCCAGATTTATTGCTAAACCTCCTGACTTTGCACTTCCCCAAATGGCCGAATTTAGATTCCCGTTGAATTTGAAAACTGATTTGCATAATACCGCTCTTCACGTTTGTAGGGATGCCCAACATGTCCATATCTACTGTGGAAATATGGAGAAAACCAAGAAAAAAGCCAACTCAAACAAATCCAGATTTCGACAATTATGTTGCTAAACCTCCTGACTTTGTGCTGTTCCCAAACGGCCAAATATTGATTCCCGTTGAATTTGAAACCCGATTTGCATACTACAGCTCTTCACATTTGTAGGGTTGCCCAACATGTCCATAACTACTGTGGAAATATGGAGAAAACCAAGAAAAAAGCTAACTCAAAAAATCCAGATTTCACCAATTATTTTGCTAAACCTCCTGACTTTATGCTGTCCCCAAACGGACAAATATGGGTTCCCTTTGAATTTGAAACCTAATTCGCACACTACGGCTCTTCATGTGTGTAGGGATGCCCAACATGTCCATATCTACTGTGGAATTATGGAGAAAAGCCAGAAAAAAGCCAACTCAAACAAATTCAGATTTATTGCTAAACCTACTGACTTGGCGCTTCCCCAAATGGCCGAATTTGGATTCCCGTTGAATTTGAAACCTGATTCGCATACTACAGCTCTTCATATTTGTAGCTATGCCCAACATGCCCATATCTACTGTGGAATTATGGAGAAAACCAAGAAAAAAGCCAACTCAAACAAATCCAGATTTTGACAATTATGTTGCTAAACCTCCTGACTTTGTGCTGTCCCCAAACGGCCAAATATCGATTCCCGTTGAATTTGAAACCTGATTCACACACTACGGCTATTCACGTTTGTAGGGATGCCCAACATGTCCATATCTACGGTGGAAATATGGAGAAAACCAAGAAAAAAGCCAACTCAAACAAATCCAGATTTGTTTTTAAACCTCCTGAATTTCTGCTGTCCCCGAATGGCCAAATATGGGTTCCTGTTGAATTTGAAATCTGATTTCCGTACTACGGCTCTTCACGTTTGTAGGGATTCCAAACATGTCCATATCTACGGTGGAAATATGGAGAAAACCAAGAAAAAAGCCAACTCAAACAAATCCAGATTTATTGCTAAACCTCCTGACTTTGCACTTCCCCAAATGGCCGAATTTAGATTCCCGTTGAATTTGAAAACTGATTTGCATAATACAGCTCTTCACGTTTGTAGGGATGCCCAACATGTCCATATCTATTGTGGAAATATGGAGAAAACCAAGAAAAAAGCTAACTCAAAAAATCCAGACTTCGACAATTATATTGCTAAACCTCCTGAATTTGTGCTGTCCCCAAACGGCCAAATATGGGTTCCCGTTGAATTTGAAACCTAATTTGCATACTAGGGCTCTTCACTTTTGTAGGGATGCCAAAAATGTCCATATCTACGGTTGAAATAGGGAGAAAACCAAGAAAAAATCCAACTCAAACAAATCCAGATTTCGACAATTATGTTGCTAAACCTCCTGATTTGTGCTGTCCCCAAACGGCCAAATATGGATTCCCGATGAATTTGAAACCTGATTTGCATACTACAGCTCTTCACGTGTGTAAGGATGCCCGACATGTCCATATCTACGGTGGAAATATGGAGAAAACCATGAAAAAAGCCAACTCAAACAAATTTGTTGCTAAACCTCCTGACTTTGTGCTGTCCCCAAATGGCCGAATTTGGATTCCCGTTGAATTTTAAACCTGATTTACATACTACAGCTCTTCACGTGTGTAGGGATGCCCAACATGTCCATATCTACTGTGGAATTATGGAGAAAAGCCATAAAAAAGCCAACTCAAACAAAACACGATTTCGACAATTATGTTGCTAAACCTCCTGATTTTGCGAGCTCCCCAAATGGCCGAATTTGGATTCCCGTTGAATTTGAAACCTGATTTGCATACTACAGCTCTTCATGTTTGTAGGTATGCCCAACATTTCCATATCTACTGTGGAATTATGGAGAAAAGCTAGAAAAAAGCCAACTCAAGCAAATCCAGATTTCGACAATTATGTTGCTAAACCTCCTGACTTTGCACGATCCCCAAATGGCCAAAAATGGGTTCCCGTTGAATTTGAAACCGGATTCGCATACTACAGCTCTTCACGTTTGTAGGTATGCCCAACATGTCCTTCTCTATTGTGGAATTATGGAGAAAAACCAGAAAAAAGTCAACTCAAACAAATTCAGATTTGTTGCTAAACCTTCTGACTTTGCGCTTCCCCAAATGGCCGAATTTGGATTCCCATTGAATTTGAAACCAAATCTGGAATTGTTTGAGTAGGCTTTTTTTTCCGGCCATACTGTAACTCTTTTTCAGGCTGCTAATTAAAACCATATTGTAACTCTTTTTCAAGCTGCTCTAAAAATGAAACCTCCTGTTTGGCCAGACTCATTTCACCTCAGGGTGATATTATACACATAGTAGACTGTCACTGGGTAATATCAGACTATTCTGATATAGGATCTTAAAAATAAAGGCTTAAATGTCCACGTAAAGCTATATTTCATCACTGTTTCAGGCTGCTAATTAAAGCAATACTGTAACTCTTTTTCAGGCTGCTAATTAAAGCCATATTGTAACTCTTTTTCAGGCTGGTCTAAAAACGAAACCCCCTGTTTAGCCAGACTCATTTCACCACAGGGTGATATTATACACATTGTAGACTCTCACTGGGTAATATTTGACTATTCTGATATAGGAATTTAAAAATAAAGGCTGAAATGTCCCCTCAAAGCTATATTTTCACTACATTTTGGCTGCTAATTACAACCATATTGTAACTCTTTTTCAGGCTGCTCTAAAAATGAAACCTCCTTTTTGGCCAGACTCATTTCACCTCAGGGTGATACCATACACATCGTAGACTGTCACTGGGTAATATTGGACAATTTTGATATAGGATTTTAACATTAAAGGCTTAAATGTTCGCTTAAAGCCATATTTCAACTCTGTTTCAGGCTGCTAATTAAGGCAGTACTGTAACTCTTTTTCAGGCTGCTAATTACAGGCATACTGTAACTCTTTTTCAGGCTGCTCTAAAACAAAACCTCCTGTTTATCCAGACTCATTTCACCTCAGGGTGATACTATACACATTGTAGACTTCACTGGATAATATTGGACAATTCTGATATAGGATTTTAAAATTAAAGGCTTAAATGTCCAATCAAAGCTATATTTTGGCTACATTTTGGCTGCCAAGTAAAGCCATATTGTAACTCTTTTTAGGCTGCTCTAAAAACAAAACATCCTGTTTAGCCAGACTCATTTCACCTCATGGTGATATTATACACATCTGAGACTGTCACTGGGTAATATCAGACTATTTTGATACAGTATTCTAAAATTAAAGTCTTAAATGTCCACTTAAAGCTATATTTCAATTCTGTTTCAGGCCGCTAATTAAAGCCATACTCTAATTCTTTTTCAGGCTACTAATTAAAGCCATATTGTAAATCTTTTACAGGCTGCTCTAAAAACGAAACCCCCTGTTTAGCCAGACTAATTTCACCTCAGGGTGATATTATACACATCGTAGACTGTCACTGGGTAATATCAGACTATTCTGATAAAGGATTTTAAATTTAAAGGCTTAAATGTCCACTTAAAGCTATATTTCAAGTCTGTTTCAGGCTGCTAATTCAGCCCATACATAAAGCTATATTTCAACTCTGTTTCAGGCTGCTAATTAAAGCCATACTGTAACTCTTTTTCAGGCTGCTTTAAAAACGAAACCTCCTGTTTACCAGACTCATTTCACCTCCGGGTGATATTGTACACATCGTAGACTGTCACTGGGTAATATTGGACAATTCTGATATAGCATTTTAAAATTAAAGGCTTAAATGTCCACTCAAAGCTATGTTTTGGCTACATTTTGGCTGTTAATTAAAGCCATATTGTAATTCTTTTTCAGGGTGCTCTAAAAACGAAACCTCCTGTTTAGCCAGACTAATTTCAACTCATGGTGATAGTAGACACATCCCAGACTGTCACTGGGTAATATCAAAATATTCTGATATAGGATTTTAAAATTAAAAGCTTAAATGTCCGCCATTCATTAGGTTTAGCAACATCATTGTCGAAATCTGGTTTTGTTGGAGATGTCTTTTTTCTGACTTTTCTCAATATTTCCACAATAGATATGGACAAGTTGGGCATCCCTACAAACGTGAAGAGCCTTAGTATGCGAATCAGGTTTCAAATTCAACGGGAATCCATATTTGGCCGTTTGGGGACAGCAAAAAGTCAGGAGGTTTAGCAATATAATTGTCGAAATCTGGATTTATTGAGTTAGCTTTTTTCTTGGTTATCTCCATATTTCCACAGTAGATATGGACATGTTGGGCATCCCTACACACGTGAAGAGCTGTAACATGCAAATCAGGTTTCAAATTCAACGGGAATCCATATTTGGCCGTTTGGGGACAGCACAAATTCAGGAGGTTTAGCAACATAATTGTCGAAATCTGTATTTGTTTGAGCTGGCTTTTTTCTAGCTTTTCTCCATAATTCCACAGTAGATATGAACATGTTAGGCATCCCTACAAACGTGAAGAGCTGTAGTATGCAAATCAGGTTTCAAATTCAACGGGAATCCAAATTCGGCAATTTGGGGGACAGCACAAAGTCAGGAGGTTTAGCAACATAATTGTCGAAATCTGTATTTGTTTGAGCTGGCTTTTTTCTTAGTTTTCTCCATATTTCCACCGTAGATATGGACATGTTGGGCATCCCTACAAACGTGAAGAGCCGTAGTTTGATAGACAGGTTTCAAACTCAACGGGAATCCATATTTGGCCGTTTGGGGAGTGCGCAAAATCAGGAGGTTTAGCAACATCATTGTTGAAATATGGTTTGGTTTGAGTTGTCTTTTTTTCTGGCTTTTCTCCATAATTCAACAGTAGATATGGACATGTTGGGCATCCCTACGAACATGAAGAGCTGTAGTTTGCGAATCAGGTTTCAAATTCAACGGGAACCCATATTTGGCCGTTTGGGGACAGCACAAAATCAGGAGGTTTAGCAATACAATTGTCGAAATCTGGATTTATTGATTTAGCTTTTTTCTTGGTTTTCTCCATATTTCAACAGTAGATATGGACATGTTGGGCATCCAAACGAACGTGAAGAGCTGTAGTATGCGAATCAGGTTTCAAATTCAACGGGAACCCATATTTGGCCGTTTGGGGACAGCACAAAATCAGGAGGTTTAGCAATAAATCTGGATTTGTTTGAGTTGGCTTTTTTCTGGCTTTTCTCCATAATTTCACAGTAGATATGGACATGTTGGGCATACCTACAAATGTGAAGATCTGTAGTATGCGAATCAGGTTTCAAATTCAACGGGAATCGATATTTGGCTGTTCGGGGACAGCACAAAGTCAGGAGGTTTAGCAACATAATTGTTGATATCTGGATTTGTTTGAGTTGGCTTTTTTCTGGCTTTTCTCCATAATTCCACAGTAGATATGGTCATGTTGGGAAATCCCTACACACGTGAAGAGCTGTAGTATGCAAGTCAGGTTTCAAATTCAACGGGAATCCATATTCGGCAATTTGGGGAAGCGCAAAGTAAGGAGGTTTAGCAATAAATCTGGATTTGTTTGAGTTGGCTTTTTTCTGGCTTTTCTCCATAATTCCACAGTAGATATGGACATGTTGGGCATACATACAAACATGAAGATCTGTAGTATGCGAATCAGGTTTCAAATTCAACGGGAATCGATATTTGGCTCTTCGGGGACAGCACAAATTCAGGAGGTTTAGCAACATAATTGTCGATATCTGGATTTGTTTGAGTTGGCTTTTTTCTGGCTTTTCTCAATAATTCCACAGTAGATATGGACATGTTGGGCATCGCTACAAACGCGAAGAGCTGTAGTATGCAAATCAGGTTTCAAATTCAACGGGAATCCAAATTTGGCCATTTGGGGAAGCGCAAAGTCAGCAGTTTTAGCAACAAATCTGGATTTGTTTGAGTTGGCTTTTTTCTTGCTTTTCTCCATATTTCCACAGTAGATATGGACAGATTGGGCATACCTACAAACGTGAAGAGCTGATGCATGCAAATCCGGTTTCAAATTCATCGGGAATCCATATTTGGCCGTTTGGGGCCAGCACAAAAGTCAGGAGGTTTAGCAATGTAATTGTCGAAATCTGGATTTTTTGAGTTTGCTTTTTTCTTGCTTTTCTCCATATTTCCACAGTAGATATGGACATGTTGGGCATCGCTACAAACGAGAAGAGCTGTAGTATGCAAATCAGGTTTCAAATTCAACGGGAATCCAAATTCGGCCATTTGGGGAAGCGCAAAGTCAGGAGTTTTAGCAATAAATCTGGATTTGTTTGAGTTGGCTTTTTTCTGGATTTTCTCCATAATTCCACAGTAGATATGGACATGTTGGGCATACCTACAAACGTAAAGAGCCATAGTATGCGAATCAGTTTTCAAATTCAACGGGAACCCATATTCGGCCATTTTGGGAAGCGCAAAGTCAGGAGTTTTAGCAACAAATCTGGATTTGTTTAAGTTGCCTTTTTTTCTGGCTTTTCTCCATAATTCCACAGTAGATATGGACATGTTGGGCATACCTAGAAACTAGAAGAGCTGTAGTATGCGAATCAGCTTTCAAATTCAACGGGAACCCATATTCGGCCATTTGGGGAAGCGCAAAGTCAGGAGTTTTAGCAACAAATCTGGATTTGTTTGAGTTGGCTTTTTTCTTGCTTTTCTCCATATTTCCACAGTAGATATGGACATGTTGGGCATCGCTACAAACGAGAAGAGCTGTAGTATGCAAATCAGGTTTCAAATTCAACGGGAATCCAAATTCGGCCATTTGGGGAAGCGCAAAGTCAGGAGTTTTAGCAACATAATTGTCGAAATCTGGATTTGTTTGTTTTGGCTTTTTTCTTGGTTTTCTCCATATTTCCACAGTAGATATGGACATGTTGGGCATCCCTACAAACGTGAAGAGCTGTAGTATGCAAATCAGGTTTCAAATTCAACGGGAATCCAAATTTGGCCATTTAGGGAAGCGCAAAGTCAGGAGGTTTAGCACCAAATCTGGATTTGTTTGAGTTGGCTTTTTCCTGGCTTTTCTCCATAATTCCACAGTAGATATGGAAATGTTGGGCATCCCTACAAACGTGAAGAGCTTTAGTATGCGAATCAGCTTTCAAATTCAACGGGAATCCAAATTCGGCCATTTGGGGAAGTGCAAAGTCAGGAGGTTTAGCAATAAATCTGGATTTGTTTGAGTTGGCTTTTTTCTGGATTTTCTCCATAATTCCACAGTAGATATGGACATGTTGGGCATCGCTACAAACGAGAAGAGCTGTAGTATGCAAATCAGGTTTCAAATTCAACGGGAATCCAAATTCGGCCATTTGGGGAAGCGCAAAGTCAGGAGTTTTAGCAATAAATCTGGATTTGTTTGAGTTGGCTTTTTTCTGGATTTTCTCCATAATTCCACAGTAGATATGGACATGTTGGGCATCGCTACAAACGAGAAGAGCTGTAGTATGCAAATCAGGTTTCAAATTCAACGGGAATCCAAATTCGGCCATTTGGGGAAGCGCAAAGTCAGGAGTTTTAGCAACATAATTGTCGAAATCTGGATTTGTTTGTTTTGGCTTTTTTCTTGGTTTTCTCCATATTTCCACAGTAGATATGGACATGTTGGGCATCCCTACAAACGTGAAGAGCTGTAGTATGCAAATCAGGTTTCAAATTCAACGGGAATCCAAATTTGGCCATTTAGGGAAGCGCAAAGTCAGGAGGTTTAGCACCAAATCTGGATTTGTTTGAGTTGGCTTTTTCCTGGCTTTTCTCCATAATTCCACAGTAGATATGGAAATGTTGGGCATCCCTACAAACGTGAAGAGCTTTAGTATGCGAATCAGCTTTCAAATTCAACGGGAATCCAAATTCGGCCATTTGGGGAAGTGCAAAGTCAGGAGGTTTAGCAATAAATCTGGATTTGTTTGAGTTGGCTTTTTTCTGGATTTTCTCCATAATTCCACAGTAGATATGGACAGGTTGGGCATCCCTACAAACGTTAAGAGCTGTAGTATGCGAATCAGGTTTCAAATTCAACGGCAATCCAAATTCGTCCATTTGGGGAAGCGCAAAGTCAGGAGGTTTAGCAACATAATTGTCGAAATCTGGATTTGTTTGAGTTGGCTTTTTTCTTGGTTTTCTCCATATTTACACAGTAGATATAGACATGTTGGGCATCCCTACAAACGTGAAATGCTGTAGTATGCAAATCCGCTTTCAAATTCAACGGGAATCCAAATTTGGCCATTTGGGGAAGCGCAAAGTCAGGAGGTTTACAACAAATCTGGATTTGTTTGAGTTGGCTTTTTCTGGCTTTTCTCCATAATTCCACAGTAGATATGGACATGTTGGGCAAACCTACAAACGATAAGAGCTGTAGTATGCGAATCAGGTTTCAAATTCAACGGGAATCCATATGTGGCCGTTTGGGGACAGCACAAACTCAGGAGGTTTATCAACATAATTGTCGAAATCTGGATTAGTTTGAGTTAGCTTTTTTCTTGCTTTTCTCCATATTTCCACAGTAGATATGGACATGTTGGGCATCCCTACAAACGTGACGAGCTGTAGTATGCAAATCAGGTTTCAAATTCAACTGGAATCAATATTTGGCCATTTGGGGACAGCACAAAGTCAAGAGGTTTAGCAACATAATTTTCGAAATCTGGATTTGTTTGAGTTGGCTTTTTTCTGGCTTTTCTCCATAATTCCACAGTAGATATGGAAATGTTGGGCATGCCTAAAAACATGAAGAGCTGTAGCATTCAAAACAGGTTTCAAATTCAAAGTTAATCCAAATTCGGCCATTTGGGGAAGCGCAAAGTCAGGAGGTTTAGCAACAAATCTGGATTTGTTTGAGTTGGCTTTTTTCTGGCTTTTCTCCATATTTCCACAGTAGATATAGACATGTTGGGCATCCCTACAAACGTGAAATGCTGTAGTATGCAAATCAGGTTTCAAATTCAACGGGAATCCAAATTTGGCCATTTGGGGAAGCGCAAAGTCAGGAGGTTTAGCAACAAATCTGGATTTGTTTGAGTTGGCTTTTTCTGGCTTTTCTCCATAACTCCACAGTAGATATGGAAATGTTGGGCATACCTACAAATGTGAAGAGCTGTAGTATGCAAATCAGGTTTCAAATTCAACTGGAATCAATATTTGGCCATTTGGGGACAGCACAAAGTCAAGAGGTTTAGCAACATAATTTTCGAAATCTGGATTTGTTTGAGTTGGCTTTTTCTGGCTTTTCTCCATAATTCCACAGTAGATATGGAAATGTTGGGCATACCTACAAACGTGAAGAGCTGTAATATGCAAATCAGTTTTCAAATTCAACGGGAATCCAAATTTGGCCATTTGGGGAAGCGCAAAGTCAGGAGGTTTAGCAACAAATCTGGATTTGTTTGAGTTGACTTTTTCTGGCTTTTCTCCATAATTCCACAGTAGATATGGAAATGTTGGGCATACCTACAAACGTGAAGAGCTGTAGTATGCAAATCAGGTTTCAAATTCAACTGGAATCAATATTTGGCCATTTGGGGACAGCACAGAGTCAAGAGGTTTAGCAACATAATTTTCGAAATCTGGATTTGTTTGAGTTAGCTTTTTTCTTGCTTTTCTCCATATTTCCACAGTAGATATGGACATGTTGGGCATCCCTACAAACGTTAAGAGCTGTAGTATGCGAATCAGGTTTCAAATTCAACGGGAATCCAAATTCGGCCATTTGGGGAAGCGCAAAGTCAGGAGGTTTAGCAATAAATCTGGATTTGTTTGTGTTGGCTTTTTTCTTGGTTTTCTCCATATTT